>OX392500.1:24084835-24701710 GCA_947623375.1 Apotomis capreana
ACTACGAGCTTTTCAACTAGCACATGTTAGTTGCAGTGACTGTAAAGTTCCTGTTCCCGGTGAAGTAGGAATGGAACGCTGTGGTCCATCCATTGAACACGGTACCTACTCGCGAGTGAAATGCACTCCTATGTGCATTTGACAGAAATAGTGGAGCGCGATTATTACGCACTAGTCAAAAGGGTATATTGGTTTTATGTTCGTAATGTTTTTACTTAGGTCTGTGCTTAGTTGTTTGGGCATCTTCGTGAGAATTAAACTTAATTATTATTAAAAATTAATTATGACTAAAAAGTAGTAGTTTTAGTAAACATGTATGGACTGTATGGATCCTGAAATGACGCATGACAACTTTTCATCGAATTTAGCTTGCATTTTACGAACCCTGATCATAATCAGGACATGATTAAGAAATTTTAAAAATGTTCAAAAATGTTCATGTTAAGTACTTACTTAGTAACAAAGTGGAATGTTTTGAGGTATATATGTATATGGCTTAAATTATGTCAAAAATGTCATACTTAATTCTATCTATCCTGTCCATTTTGTTACTAACTTTTTCTAGTGTCTTAGAAATAAATAGCAAGAAATCGGAATGTTATTAACATTTCTTAACGCATGCACTGCCAGGGGCGTTTCCTAGAAACAAACTTGTATGACAGTGAACGCATATAATATGCTGGCAGTGAATGTGTTAACGTACTTATGCCTATTATGTCACGGTTAATTGCATCACTTCTCGTGAAAATGCCCGTTTGCGTTGTCAATTATAGGAACTCGTCGTAATATTAACATTAACTTGAATTAATTATACGTCTATCCTCGTCCTGCCCAGTGTTCTCAATAAAGAACACATTAGATTTAGTTGTTCCTGCCCAAGGTTTTTTTATTTATACCTACTTCTGGATTCTGCCCAATGTTCTCAATTAATCACATATTGAAATTTGGCGCCTATCATCGAAATCGTGATTTGCGGTTTTATTTGCTCGTTTCTGTTAGTGTATTGGCCAATACTTTGTCAAGGCCTTGCATCGAAGTTGCTTGAACTCTACAACTAGTGTCACGCCAAACGTTCAGGATGCCGCATCTGCGCAAAAGAGGCAAGTTTTATCCATACTTATATAAGTAATCGTGCATGTGTTTTAATAAATACCATATTAACATAAGTCTGAACAGTTCTAATTTATAATTGATAGTTTATTTTTGTAATTTAGGTTATTTTCAATTTTTTCAAGTCCATTTTTCGAAATGTGTGATTTATTGAGAACATTGGACTAGTGTTTTTTGTTATAGTACTGATTGATCGAGTCGAGGGATTGTAGATGAGTTGAGTCAGATATCAGAAATTTTATGCCAAAAATTGAAGATAATTAAGATCACGAACGACGATGAAGAAGATACACATTATACGCCGTCGCGTCGTCCCCCGATAAGCCATAGAGACCAGCACAGATACAGCTGAGACTGACAAAGACTGACTATACCATTTCAGCCGAGTTCAATCTTTGAATCAGATGGACGTAGCAGTGGTGGACGCGGTCGCAGACGTGGTGGTCGACGTGAGTATATGTATTTACGATAGATGCAGTGAAGGCAGAGGACTCCAAACTCGACTAACCCATGCGTAGTAGAGTTTTAAGTCTTGTTGTTAAAATAGAGAATTTATATAATGTTTTGTTAGAAACTATGCGCATTAGATGCCATTAACAAGTCAGTTGTTATTTTCATTGATTTTGTTAATCGTTAAAATACTATAAAATGTAAACCTGTCTTATTTACTATCTCGCAACTGTTAATTAAAGACCACGTTATAATCAAGATGTTTATGCCCAACGTTCTTAATAAATGACAAAAAATATTATACTGACTAGGCAATTGTGCCCAATGTTCTTAAAAAAGAATAAAAGATATAGACTCAGAAACTAGCTCAGTCTATCAAATACATACCCATTATAACCTAAAAAATCTGGCTTACCATTAACACAATAATATCAATAAAAATATGTTGGGCACAACTCATATAAATTAGAATATGGGTGAATCAACTTTTAAGTGCATCTTGTTGCTATGGTTACGCAAAATTTGTCCGTTCGGACAACCTTAGCATTTTTCTATGAAACAGTATGAAGATGTCACTTGGACAACGGGGCAGAGTAAACAACACAAAAAAGTTGATTCACCCATATACTTAACTAGCTGTGCCCCGCGGTGCTACCCGCTCATCCCAAGGGAACACTAAATCAGTTCGGTATGAAAAGAATCCTATGTATGTCCTTCCCCGGGACTGAAACTATCTATATACCAAACTTCATCTAAATCGGTTAAGCGGTTTAAGCGTGAAGAGGTAACAGACAGACAGACAGACACACTTTCGCATTTATAATATTACTAGCTTTTGCCCGCGACTACGTCCGCGTGGAACTTGGAAGTATAGAAGCAACCTCGTACAATGATAGGTATCCACCTAATCACCTTAATAAAAGGGATTATTAAAAGCACCTAAGCAAATGTAAGAGCAATTGTGCTTTTGGTCTAATCATTACATTTCCTACAGGGTCATCAATCTCATCATGAATTAGTTACTCACTTTTCAATCTTTTTAGGTATAATTTCCAGGATGAAAACTATCCTATATCCTTCCTCGGATCTTAAACTATCTCCATGCCAAATTTCATCAAAATTGATTCAGCGGTTTAAGCGTGAAGAGGTAACAGACAGACAGACAGACAGACACACTTTCGCATTTATAATATTACTAGCTGTGCCCCGCGGTGTTACCCGCTCATCCCACGGGAACACTAAATTTATTCGGGATGAAAATTATCCTATGTCCTTCCCCGGGACTGAAACTATCTATATACTAATTTCATCTAAATCGGTTCAGCGGTTTAAGCGTGAAGAGGTAACAGACAGACAGACAGACAGACAGACAGACACACTTTCGCATTTATAATATTAGTATGGATATAGTATAGTATGGATTAGTATATTAGTATAATTAGTATATTAGTATAATTAGTATATTAGTATTAGTATATTAGTATTAGTATGGATATGGATTTAAGAACATTGGGCAGAAACGGGACGACTATCGAAAATGCTTGGGCAGGACGAAGATATAATATTTTGATTAAACTAGTGACAAACACGCCGCTGGAAGGAGGAAATATTGAATTCTATTGTTCAGAAATCAAATACTCGAATACTAGCAGTCTTTAAAAAAAAACTTAAGGTGAAATAAAATTGGGAACATAAAACTTTCAAAAGGTTATCGTAGTATACGATCGGGAAAAAATATAATTTGAATACGTTTCGAAAACAAAATGTTCTCAATTCCGTTCCATGGAGTGTGCGACTTATACATACATGCGATTTATAGTTTTTGTATTTAAAACATGAATGTTAATTGCGAAATCAATCCCAAAAGCGGGGCTGAATAAGCAAGTTCACTGGCCTGCTGAATATTGCACGGCGAAATACGAACGGCACATGATATTTTTTTCTTTTCAAAATGGGTCTACTCGGACTCGGACCCCACATTCTCGTTGATTGGTATTGATGCCTGTGAATAGATAACTAAGTACTAACATACTGTGCACTATTTATGTCAGACGTTGAGGCAATCATAACCAACCTTTTTTATAGGAGTCACAAACTTGATAGGCAGATATCTCAATTGCTACATGTTGAGTATAGCTTCGCTCATGGGAAGGAAACTGAATCCCTGAAAATGAGACTGAGTGAATGCTTAAGACTTGGATATCAACACCTAACAAAGAGCCGAAAAATGGTAATAAGGGGTCTAAAAGTTGATAGAGCGCTATTTGTAGTCGTGCAGTCGCAGCTGGGTAGGAAGTGTAGCGTAATTTATGGATGGCCCCTAAGCAGATACCGTACACATCTCCTTGGCAAAGATATAGTAAGTCAATGTTGTTGCAGTTCAAAACGCGGATATATTTCCCGAAATTAGATGTCAATCTCAGGATTACTGTTGGCGTGTATTCTAAGCGTTTCCTGTTAGACTATAGAGATGTTTTCGCGAAATGCATGTTTACGTGATGTTTACTTTTGATGCAAATACGAGTACACGTCATTTCACCAAATAGCAAATTAATTCCTGCACAATATAGTTCCACGTGAACTTTAGACATTACAGTGGAGTCTTCACTAATGGAATGTTTGGATTACTGGATTGTATGGAAAAAATAATAATAAATAAAAACTTGGGCAAGTGCGAGTCCGACTCGCGCATGAAGGGTTCCGTACCATAATCTATAACAAGTTTGTTGTATGGGAGCCCCCCTTAAATATTTATTTCATTTTATTTTTAGTATTTGTTCTTATAGCGTTAATAGAAATACATCATCTGTGAAAATTTCAACTGTCTAGCTATCACCGTTCTTGAGATACAAAGTCAAAGTCAAAAGTCAAAATCATTTAATTCAGACAATGGTCCATAATATGTTAGAATTAAACATAATATAAGTTAGAATTGAACAAAATAAAATTAATTAAAGATGTTAGAATTAAACAAAATAAAATTAAACTAAACTAAATGGCAACAGTGCTTAAAAAATGATATACACAATGCCTCGAGAGCCCATGTGCAACAGGTTCCAGAGTTTCCAGTAAGCACAAGCAGGGTTCTCCCAAATCAATTTGAGAAGGCTGTTAGGACTGTCACGCACACGGCGCATCAGGGAAGCGGTGCGCTTGCGAATGATCCACAGACAACCCCCACTAGACGGAGCATGTAAGGCGACCCGCGCGCACCAACGGTATGGTACTGCGATCTTATAAAAGTATCAACACGGGCGCCACCGTTTAGTTGCGTCCATGTTTTCGACCCGTGCGTACGGCAATGAAAAATAATATCAAATATCAACGAAAAATGGTAAATTGTAGCGTTAAGTGGTGTGGGAAGACTTCTAGGACTTCAAGCTATGATAAAGATGGTATAACATTCCATAGGTGAGTAAATTTTACTGTATAAAACAAAATTTTTGTTTCCTAGCCACGGAGACCGGAGCTCTCTTTATACTGGTCACTTGGAACTAACGAACGTCGCTCGGAAGTAGTGAAGCATATCTGTCCCTTTTGATCAAGTAAAAAATGCAATTGAGCTATCCTTTTCTACCGGTTCTTACGAAAGCACGTGTATCGTTAGTGATGTACTGCAGACAATACCAAATCGACTTTTGGCTGAAGCGTATTTTATTAATAAAGTATTAATATTTATTTTTATTGTTGTATTATAGTAATTTAGAGTAGTAATTCGGTAGTTTTATTTAGTTTGTAGATGTTTTTAGTTTGAGTAAATATTATGTATTGATTTATTTCTTAAAATTTGTAATTAAATCGGTAAATGCACGTACATATTATTTTGTTTTTGTAGAGATATCATGTTGTTTGGAGTTTTCAAGTCCTTTTAGCAGCAAGACGTTAGACCCGATGACACAAGATGGACCTGATGATGGACTTGGAGGAAGTGCGACGGATCTCGGAGTTGGTTTGACATAGACTTTTGCTGCTTCAGTTTTTCGATTCCTCTTAGCGAGCAATTAGAACCAGTGTCACAAGATGGACCTGATGATGGAGTTGGAGGAAGTGCGACGGATCTCGGAGTTGGTTTGACATAGAGTTATGCTGTTTCGGTTTTTTTATTCCTTTTAGCGATCAATTAGATCCAGTATCACAATATGGACCTGATGATGGACTTGGAGAAAGTGCGACGGATCTCGGAGTTGGTTTGACATAGACTTTTGCTGCTTCAGTTTTTCGATTCCTCTTAGCGAGCAATTAGAACCAGTATCACAAGATGGACCTGATGATGGACTTGAAGGAAGTGCGACGGATCTCGGAGTTGGTTTGACATAGACTTTTGCTGTTTGGGTTTTTCGATTCCTCTTAGCGAGCAATTAGATCCAGTATCACAATATGGACCTGATGATGGACTTGGAGAAAGTGCGACGAATCTCGGAGTTGGTTTGACATAGAGTTATGCTGCTTCAGTTTTTCGATTCCTCTTAGCGAGCAATTAGAACCAGTGTCACAAGATGGAACTGATCATGGAGTTGGAGGAAGTGCGACGGATCTCGGAGTTGGTTTGACAAAGAGTTATGCTGTTTCGGTTTCTCGATTCCTCTTAGCGAGCAATTAAATCCAGTATCACAATATGGACCTGATGATGGACTTGGAGGAAGTGGGGTGGGACTCAAACCTAAGCATAATACTAGCTCGAAAGCCAGTGCTGATCTTCCGGTGAGACCTGACCATTACAAAGCCATAAAAGTAGTCTAACCTCCTTGTTAAAAAAAAGTCGTTTGTACTGAGTAGCATAAGTAGCATGGGGCTTTCTAGATATTTTTGTCGAAGACTCGAATAACCTTAGCAGATACATTTTTTATTGTATGTGTCTTGTTTCCTTTTGTAAACTTTTATCGGTATGTAATAAAGTATTGTTGTATTGTATTGTATTATTATTTTTCTTAAACCATTCACTGTAGAATCATGTACCAACGAATGAAATTGTACTAATGTGGAGTACGTTAACAGCAGAGAATGTGTTAAGTATGGTATTTTGCATTTTTCTACTTTTTTATATAATTATAATAATTTATATAATTATTATAATTTTACAGTCTCGGAAAAACATACGTATAAGAACCTCTCTTTTATTAAGTCGGTTTAAATTCCAAAACCTTCTCCTAAGTGTAATAATTACTCTTCTGAAAATCGGTTCAGCCAAACGCCAGATAATCGCGGACAAACATACATACATACTTACAGGTCCTCCTTTTTTTGAAGTCGGTCGAAACGAAAAGCATTTTTATTAATTAACCCTCAAAATAATTATAATAATAAATTACCAGGTAATTTCTAGAAGTATATTCTCAACTACTCCGCTACCTAAAGGTGGTCTGGAAGAGATCGCTATTTAGCGATAAGGCCACCTGTTGTTTACCTCTGCCTGTTATTTTAATGTATCTCATGTTGTGTTGTATAGGTATTCCTTGAGGTGTGCAATAAAGAGTATTTGTATTTGAATATTATCAACTTTATATTATATGAAATTATTTAATGCCTTTAGTTACATATCCGTAATCTGCTATAACTTTGTTTGTTTACCTTAAATATTTTTTATAATTAATATCTCCTATTTAGTACAACTGTGTACAAGCAATAATATTTAATACCGGTTTAGACACTTCCAATGAATGTGTCGCATCACTATGATCACGTGCGCTTTAGGAATCGGCCAATCATGACGCAGGTAACGCCCACCCGCTCTCCCCGTCGTTCCTCGCCGCGCGGTGAACTGAGTCGCGAATATTACTATCAACATTAGCTATCTAGTGGAGGTGATCTGTGGAATGATCGCACTAAAACTATCAGTTCGCGCCTCCGCGAACATGCCTGACGCACTGCAGAAACGAGGCAATCCCATCAGCATTCTGAAACTGGTATTATATTGGACGCGCAGGGCATTGAGCGTCTTTTTGGTATAACTTATCGACAGGCTGCACGTGTAAAACGTTTGGCAGAATGCCTTAAAAAGAGTTGTTTTCACGTCTTTATTACATCGTGCAAACCTGCGTGTCAGCATATTGACTTTTACTGCCAATGCCCTGCGTTCCCTCTCCATATCGGCATCGTCTAGAAGGTTATCGGTAATCCAATGCCCCAGGTACTTGAAACGAGATACTCTGTTAAGAGGAGCCCCGCACAGATACACAGCAGGAACTGTAGTGGGGGTCCTGGGGGGGTATTCGACCAATTTTAGAGATATAATGGAGATCTCTCATTTTCATCGCCATCCGTCACTTTAGACGTGTGCCTACTTGACAAGTGGCGATATCGCAACTTCGTCAATTCGGACGCGCAAAATTTTCGTTTCCTTTGTATGTGACGGCATAAATAACAGGCGCATACTTTAAATTGACCGCATACGAGTAGTACGTGAAATTGGTCCGTTACGTTTCGTTCAAAACAGAAATTTATATACATGAATAACATTTTTGACAATCATTATCGCCTTCGTATTTCCAAAATTAAGATGAGATATGTCACTTTTAAGCTCATCGCATTTAAATGACAGTTCAATGGCGATATAACTGTTATCTAATGGAGATTTGACGTTTGGAGATATCTCCAACGGCATTCTCGAATTGGGCCCCAGGGGGGGTATTCGACCAATTTTAGAGATATAATGGAGATCTCTCATTTTCATCGCCATCCGTCACTTTTGACGTGTGCCTACTTGACAAGTGGCGATATCGCAACTTCGTCAATTCGGACGCGCAAAATTTTCGTTTCCTTTGTATGTGACGGCATAAATAACAGGCGCATACTTTAAATTGACCGCATAGTACGTGAAATTGGTCCGTTACGTTTCGTTCAAAACAGAAATTTATATACATGAATAACATTTTTGACAATCATTATCGCCTTCGTATTTCCAAAATTGAGATGAGATATGTCACTTTTAAGCTCTTCGCATTTAAATGACAGTTCAATGGCGATATAACTGTTATCTAATGAAGATTTGACGTTTGGAGATATCTCCAACGGCATTCTCGAATTGGGCCCCAGTTTCCCGTTTTAAACACTAAGAGCTCGCTCTTTTTTGTGTTGTACCTGAGGCCGTGGCTCACCGCATACTCCTCACAAACATTTAACATTTTTACAAGAGCGCTAATCGCTGGGCTCAGCAACACCATATCGTCTGCATAACTAATATTATTGACTACTGTTCCTCCTATTGAGCAGCCAATACCTGTGTTGCGGAGCCTAGCGATCAACTCGTCCATGTAAAGGTTAAATAATCTGGGTGAACTGAGACCACCTTGTCGTACCCCACACTTCAACCTGTACACGTCCGAGTGAGCGTCTGCCTACCTCACTTGGTTGGTCTGGTTTCCGTACCAATAACGAAATAAGTCAACCACGCCTCCCGGAGTACTCGTGCTGTTCTCAAGTTTGCTCCACAGGACATCATAAGATCGAATGCCTTCGACAGGTCCAAAAAACAGGCGTATACAGGTGTTTTCCCCTCAACGTAGTACTGGACGGTATGCTTGAAACAGAGAATCGCACTCTCAGTTGACAGATTGGGCTTAAAGCCGAACTGAGCGTCCTGCGATTCAACGTGCTTCGCGAGTAATCTGTCGAGCAATCCGTCCAACACTTTGGCTACAACTGTTGCCAGGGATATTGGCCTATAGTTAGACCTATCGGAAGCATCCCCTGTCCTGTTTAACAGCCTGATGACAGACGGACGGACGGACGGACAGTGAAGTCTCAGTAATAGGGTCCCGTTTTTACCCTTTGGGTACGGAACCCTAAAAAATATAATGCAACGAAAGACTACTCCTATTCACCAGCTTTGTATAGACAAAGGTGAGGAAAGTGCTGATGGAGAGCGCCGGGTTTTTTATACTACGATGGTAACAAACAAGCATGCGGCCCGCCTGATGTTAAGCAGTTACTGCATATGGACGGTTGCGACGCCAGGAGCATCACACGCGAGTAGCCGATCCTTTAAGAACCTATTTACTCCCCTCTTGAAGAACCCCATTCATACTGTAGCCCCTGAAACCGCGGCAGACTGCTCATTCCTCAATTCCTCATACGCAGCGTTCGCGATAGGGAATTACTCTGGAAATGCACAGTTCTCGACCATTTCGGCTCCAGTATGTGACGATGAACACCCTGCCGATGTTGAACAGTGCGATATTAGAAAGTAGCCACTTATTCGAACACTTATTTATCACGTGATAAACGCAACCATCATAGGCCTCCAGGAGGCAAAGTCTCGATTCCGTTCCGTCTGTGAGTTTGCGATCATCAACAATGGGCACAGCGCGTTTTTGTATCTAAATAGTCAAAAGGGCCAAGCAGCTGGTATTCGGGGGCCCGTGGAGGTGACTGCAGTACTCTACGTGGGGTCGGATTAGCGCTGAATACTGGAGTCACCTTTGCCCAGGAGTGAAGTAAAGCCTGACCACTAGTATAATAATATAAGGATTGTCAAGAGGGATTCATAAAAGGCCGTTTCCGATTAAGGGAAGCAAAAATGCCCTTTAATATTATGACTTGGTTTTTTTTTCTACAGTCAGTTACGTTTAGTAGAGTAACTGTGTCAAGTTTGGTTGAAAAATTATTCGCGGTTCCGCAGAAAAAAAATAAAAACGGAAATAATGAAATATGGTTTTTCTCCAAAACTATTTAACTTTAATGTACTATTATTTTTTAATTCTGTAAAGCTTAGTCAAGTTCATGTTTTAAGTGAAAATGGTATCTCTATATCTAACGATTATGTAAAAAAATAGGTAAGTCAAAATTTTAATATATATATTTTTTTACTTTTGTGAGAGATACCACTCTAATTGACATTTCTAAATAAGCCTTAGTTAACGTCCTGTAACACATATTAATTTGATGTATAAAATCGGAAAGCAACTGTGTCAAAATAAAATAAATTTAATAACTGGGTTGGATTTTATTACATTTTATTAGTAAGCTATTCTAACACTTCCAAATAACCGAAGCATACATCCTCTTTACAAATGAACAAGATTTGACAGTTAGTGACATTTGCCTTTTATTGTTATTGAAAATGTCATTATTTTTCTAATAACATAAAAACTATGCATATATTAATCATTTTTGCTATTTGGTATATAAGCTTTACTTAACATTATACCAGATTATCAATTTAAAGGTTTTAATCGGACACTAACTGTAAAATGGAATTTAAAAGACTTTTCGGGTATGACTTCAATATCTTGAAATTGTAATTACAAACTATTCTTTTTTCGCCACGCAATAATCCTCTTTCTACCGAAATTAAAATAAATACATATTATGACAGTAATAAAGATGAATTGTTTTTTTAAATGTAACGTGACATTTCAGGGACATTAGAAAGATAACTCGTCTTTACAAAATGAATTCTAAAGCGAATGCAATCAAAAAAATATTAAGAAAGAAACCTACATCATTATATCACCTCGCAATGATATAAGTAGCGATTTCGTATCTATCAGAAATATTTAATGAAGATGGTTCGTTGAATTTGGAATATGTGAAGGAAAATTCTAATATACTGAAACAGAAAGTCCAATCTCGCCATATTTCAAAAAATCTTTACAGATGCTTTATCGAATATGTCCCAAACAGCATTGGTGTTGGATCCATAAGGCGGCATTATTGTGAATGTGCCAACGGAATGCGAACAGTAGGGTGTTTTTCACACATTGTTGCTATTGTTTATTATTTGTCGCACGCAAGATATTTGTCCAAAATCGTTCGGCCTGCTGAAACTTTAAGCGGACTTTTTTTGAATCACGGAATTCACGTTACTGTCAATGAAGATAGCGATGAGGATTAGAATAAGTGTATTTTTTTTCATTACGTAACTAAAAAGGTGACATTTTCTAGCAAATGTCACTGTAACTGTCAAATCTTGTTTATTTGTAAAGAGGATACTATGTTTTGGTTATTTAGCAGTGTTAGAGTAGTTTCCTAATTAAATAGTAATGAATTCCAGCCCAGTTATTTATTTCATTTTGACACAGTTGCTTTCCGATTTTGTCCATCAAATTAATATGTGTTACAAGACGTTAACTAAGGCTTATTTAGAAATGTCAATTAGAGTGGTATCTCTCACAAAAGTAAAAAAATATATATATTAAAATTTTGACTTACCTATTTTTTTACATAATCGTTAGATATAGAGATACCATTTTCACTTAAAACATGAACTTGACTAAGCTTTACAGAATTAAAAAATAATAGTACATTAAAGTTAAATAGTTTTGGAGAAAAACCATATTTCATTATTTCCGTTTTTATTTTTTTTCTGCGGAACCACAAAGAATTTTTTAACCAAACTTGACACAGTTACTCTACTAGACGTAACTGACTGTAGAAAAAAAAATCTGTCCATTATCACGAAAGGGCATATTTTCTTCCCTTAATCGGAAACGGCCATATGGCAACAATTTTGCAACTGCACTAATATACTCATAGTGGCCAGGCTTTACTAACAACTATGTGCAAAAAGCGCACATCCTAGGGTATGGTTAATGCGCATAAGCATTTCAAACACATATGACGCAGAGGCCGCTCCAGTAGCGTAAGAATTATGGAATTAAAGATATTTTGGTGTGATTGACGTAGCGATCTAATAGCTCAGTTGGGAGAGCAATGCGCCGGAAACGCAGAGGTCGCAGGTTCGAGTCCTGCTTAGATTTTAGTGGATCGCATTCAATTTTTCTTTCTTGATTTACCTTTGTGTCATTATTTATAAAAATAAAAATATGGTATTTCCACATAAAAAATAGAATCGATAAAAATGATTCTATAAAAATATCTAAAAAAGCTTAAGTTAAAATAAAACTAAAACAAATTTAGGAGATTACTCCCCTGCGGCATGGTACTGAAACTGCTGGAAGCATTTCTCTGCCGAACTGAACATGTTACATTATGGTTTGTATCACTATGTGCGGTGCCTTGGGTCGAGGCTAACAAATTTGATTGCAAGCTTTGCTTGCTAACATGCAACAAAATCAATTTTGCTGATTAAAATTAACATGCACTGGGCTGTTCCAATATTCCAACAATATCTCAAAATAAATAAATGACTAGGTAGATGTCAAGTTAAAAATAGTGTTACATTACAATAATTTGGTTTCAGTTACAACAGATTTTTTTTCTATGACATGTTTACCGTTATTCTTTTTTTTCTACTTGTGGAACATCATCGAAGTGATATAGCTTAGTCCAGTTAATTTGATAAAAATAAATTTCGAGTCGCACATAAATTACAACAACAACCAATCTATCGCAACCGCAATATAATGACGCCGCCGGTCCGTGGCTCAAGATGGCCGCATGCCTTCAAGTTTCGTTGTTCGTTATTTATTAATTTTGGTTGTTCAATGTGTAGTATTGATAGCGTATTGTGCAGTGAACTAACGTATAACTGAATGGCTAATGAAGAATTCAACGTGAAGCGGACGTAGCCCCTCTTGGGTCAAGGCCCGATAGTCCGCGTGATTTTTTGTAAATCGCTATCACTTTACAAAAAGCACTATTTTCTCACCTCACCTTACAACTTGATATCACTCCTCAATCTTGTCACCGTGTGCGATAGGAAACGAGTCATTGGCAAAATACCTCTTGCTAAGATCAGCAAAAAGTGAAAGCCCAGATAAATGGTTTTCTCATATTTGTCTTTAAAAGAAACGTATAAAATCGTTGCGAGTGTAAGCAATACTTTCCAGTGAAATTCCGCAACATAGCGCATTCTCATATATTTGTGGTTAGGCTTTAGTTTAAGTTTTTAATTACTATTTACTTATTTGTTTTGTTCTTTTTTCGTTTACATTCAATAAATATGTAGGACAAATAAATATTTCAATCTTTGGTTTACTGTGCATTACATCAAGCTTTTTAGATGCCAGCTTTGCCTGATGCTCTAAATGTCTTCGGAACAGAGCGTCGCAGCAGGTGTCAACTCTGAGGATTCCAATGCTCTTCGAAATGTTGAGTGGGTGTGTTCTGGAATTGCGGGGCCATAGTGAATGGGGTTTTAGTAAAGGTGAACGCGCCAATTTGTGTCTTAGAGGGGTTAAACCGGACCAAATTATCCTGCCCCCAATATATACGTTTTAAACACGAGTTGCTCGCGACTTTCTTCCACAACTGAACAAGGGATGTTAGCACGGCCCGTGTAAGAATGCAGTGCTGTCGTCTGCATAGCAATGAATGCCATCAATAGATAACATATCATTGATATGAATCAGAAACAGCGTTGGAGATAGCTTTGAGCATTGTGGGACGCCAGCGTTTATAGTTATCTTTCTGGATTCTTTAATGTATCGAACTATTTAATCGAACTATTGTATTATAGAGATGAGAGCCAAAATACAGTTCCGCATTAAAATGTCTTTGTATCTTGCAATACGTGACTGAAGAATATCGCCTTTCGATTTTCCCTTTACATTATAGTGTAAGCTAGGAGTGGGGCGCGGGGCCGTGACGCCCGTGACGTCACTTAACGGAACTCGCTCAATATATGATGTACGTATACTACGGGAACTAGTCAGATGACGTCGTATAAAGTTTGTAATATCGTTACTTCAAAACCACTTGCTTGATTTGAATGAAACAAAACGTGTTTTTTCAAGCACATCCACACACACGCACAGTAGACCTGAAAAGTAAGTTGTAATGGCTGGGCCGAAAGTGTGATAACGGATTCATGTAATCGAGGGTACCCGCTGCGGGTCGAACCTCAAACTCACTCACTCATCTATTTGTTACTTTAGAGCCTGTCAATAAAATATATAATTATTTAGATTTTCTGCGCTTAACCCTATCCGAAATGAACGTTAATTTAATTCAATTTCACGTAAGTAAACTAGCCTATTTAAATAGTGGGAACTCTAGAGCGTGAAGCTCAGCGTTAAATTGTCGCGTCACGGGCCGTTCCGTATCATTAGCGGTGCCAGTTGAACTGTCATGACTTTACAAAAGACAGTCCAACCCTTCATTCGTACCCATGAGTAAGGATTTATCCACATTTTAAGTAACATTAATTTCAAATACAATGCCCTCCTACTCCTTGCGTCCTGTTCCTTATCCCTGAGAGTCGTGATTTCCGTTCATCACTTTAATTTGACGATGTTACGCCATCTGTCTCTGTCCTTCCTTAGTGACGTGTACCTAGGGCTTCGTGAACTTTCGCGTCGAGATTGTTGGATGTTAGGTCGGACCATTGGATCGGACTCCGCCCTCGTCGCCGCTTCCCTTCGATCTTGCCAGTGGCGAGGAGCTTTTCAAGGTGATCGCCCAGGTTCCTGGCTTTCAAATAACAAAATACCTACGTACATAATAACAGGCGGTTTTAATTAAAAATAAAGCTGTTGAAATATTTTGCTTAGAAGTAGAATATCGAAAAATGGTACCTATAGGTACTATTCGCCAACACCATCTGTCAGTTGAAATATCGCTTCAGCTTCATCACCTTAAAACCGCCGCCGAACAGATTATTCGGCTACAGCTGTGCGACTTACGCGTGATGTCTCCATCGCGCTGCTGAGGTGTTTCGTTTCCTGAAATAATGACTCGTCTCCATAAAAAACGGATGTACAATGCAATTTTAGAATACGGTGTTTGACTACAGTGAAAGTTAATTACTTATGTCATTGAAACCACTAAACATACATTCAACAATACGCTGAACCAAATAAACTACCACTAACATTTGGTCATTTTACAATTTTTTATTGGACAAACACTAAAAAGAAGACGTGTTTTGACTACTCATTTTTATGACGTCACAAGCCAGTATCTTTATAGAAACATCATATTAGCAATTTTTTTTTTATATTTCATAAAGAGTTGCTGATTTGAGCTGTTATCAAATACCGTATTGTATAATAATAATATAGAAGTGTACCTACCTAAATTACGTCACGCACACATAACTAATTCATCTTAAGTTCTACTAGTACTGGACTTGCACTATTAGTACAGGGACTCGCTTTGAATTCGTGCTGCTCTAAGTTATACCGTTTGAATTATGTATAACATGATGAGACACTACAGCTGTCTGGAAGTGTGAAAATTACAAGTTTTAAACGCCTTCCAACGTAAACAGTGGGCGAAACTGGTAACACAATACGCTACATTATTCAACGAACACTAACATAAAAGCAATGGATGTGATAAAAAAATTACATGTAATAAATTGTTTACGTTGACCCAATCGCTTTTAGAAACAAGACGTCATTTCTAACGTCACTGACAATGATTTTGTTATCTCTGAAATATAGTTTGACTAGTGTTTAAGTTGTGTTCATTGACACTGGATGTGCGTTTGCATAGGTACGGAAATTGATAAAAATGGGATTACTGATGATTAATTTAGTAAAGGTTGTAAAGTACGCATAGAATGAAAATAAATCTTAATTACTAGTTAATAACCTAACCAAGTTCTCGTACAATGGCGTGCAGTTGGAGAGGCCTATGTCCAGCAGTGGACAATAATAGGCACTGATGATGATGATGATGATGAACCTAACCAAGTTATCATAAAGTTAAATTCAACAAAGCCCTGAATAAAAGGCCGGCAAGCTGACGAGCTAAATAGGCCGCGCGCCAAAATCGTCCAGAATGACCACTAATTGCGGATATACATCCGCGCATACACGCGCGGAATAACAGTGGACACCGGGGCATTCCGACAGTTTGGCTCCCGTTAGACAAAGTTAGTATTCACAGCCACTAAATAATACGTCCAAACACAGATATCGTGATATCATGGAGAGAACTCCAATACAATACAAGCACTCTTTATTGCACACCTCATAAAACATGCAGGAGAAATACAACACCAGAAATTACAATTAGAGATAAACAAGAGGCCAATATAGAGATAACAATGTCGAATTGATCCCCCATTCTTCACCCAACGGCTCCACAGTATGGCCAAGTTGACCGAGGCGAAGTTGCCCGAAGTATGAGTGTCTGCAGCATAGTGCCTCTCCACATTATCATATTCGCCCAACATCGGTCAAGTTCGCGAGTACTGTAGTGAGGAGCCAGCTCCACACTGGAGCTTGGAGAGACTGAAGACCTCAAATTGGGATCATGCGTCAAAAATACATTGTATTGTATCAAGCAAATTAGATTTTCGTACGAAACATATAGGTACCCCATGTGACATTAGGATGCTAAGAACTTCAAAAATGGAAGTCGAAATGAGACGTGTCTAAGTACTGAACTTTAAAAATTGGGCAAGTGCGAGTCCGACTCGTGCATGAAGGGTTCCATACCATAATCTATAACAAGTTTGTTGTAATCCCCCCTTTAATATTTATTTTATTTTTAGTATTTTTTGTTATAGCGGCAATAAAAATATATCATCTGTGAAAATTTCAACTGTCTATCTATCACCGTTCTTGAGATACAGCCTGGTGACAGACGGACGGACGGACAGCGGAGTCTCAGTAATAGGGTCCCGTCTTTACCCTTCGGGTACGGAACCCTGAAAACGCTCCATAGGAAAAATTGCGCAGGTCTGACGTCACAAATGCGAGCATGAGCTGCCAAGAGAGTCGCGATCCTCAGCAGTGCGGGAGCGATTGAGAATTGAGAAGAAGAAGAAATCATTCATTATCACTACTAAAACAAAAGGATCCATTAAAATCCAAATAATATTTTTTCGTTTAATTCAATCTCTTCTTTCGTGACAATATTTATTATTTATAAAACAAAATTTGACATCAAGTTTAAAAAGCTCTAAATAAAATGCTGGTAGCCCGACGGTCTAGGAATTTGCGGTGCGCCGCTAAGATTTTCCAGAAAGACTAACTAAGGAACGTGAAATAACAATGTAGTACTGTAGACACCGTGCACCGGGGCCTTCGACGTAGCTTAGATCTCTTTCGAGAAAGTTAGTGTTTCTAAGATATTCTGCCGTGATACGTAAAAGGTCGTATCTTTATACGGATGTCATAATAAGATAGCACGGCAGTTAGTTAGTTAGTTAGTTGCGCTGGGCATTTTCCGCAAGTCGACATCCAAACGTGCCTATTTTGCGTGAAAAGGGGGTAGCGCTACTCCAACCACCCCAGCTCCTCCACGAACCTAAGCAAAGCCTTGATGTTGCTTATGGCTTCGTGTACGGTACTTGGAGATCCTAGGTATTTCATCCTGTATCCTTCTACCTGTTTGCAATCTAGTAGAATATGTTTGGTGGTTTCTTCTGCCTCCATGCATGCTCTGCATACTGGGCTGTCTGTTATACCTAAATTGAAGAGGTGTTTGTTCAGAGTATTATGTCCCGTTATTAATCCTACTATCTTGCGTAGTTGGTTCCTGTGGATTCTCAGTAAGATGGTGGTGAGTTTGTGGTTCCTATTCGGAAGTATTTCTTTTGTTTGTCTACACGTTCCCATGTCTTCCCAGTATTTTTGGTGTTGGTATAATGTATGTTGGTTCATTATGTTGTATATGTAAGATTGTGGTAGGGGTATTATTGGCTCTGGCCCGCATGGCGGTGTCTCTGATCCCTTACGGGCCAATTCATCCGCTGCGTCATTGCCTCTCGAGCCGCTGTGTCCCTTTATCCATTGTAATGTTACCGTATTTTTATCATCGCACACGATTTGCTGTCTGAAAGTATTCGTATGTTTGTGTTCTGAACCTGGCGTCTTTTTATAGCGTTGCAGGCTTCTATTATTCCTACGCATTCAGCTTGGAATACCGTGTTGTGTACACCTAGGGGTTTAGAGATGTGCATACTCAAATCCTCCGAGAATACACCACATCCCGTTCCTTTCTCAGTTTTTAACCCGTCCGTAAAGATTCTCAGGTCCTCAAGGTTGAGCCCCTCATTCGGGTCTTCTGTTAGGAGTATGACGTATTCCTTCTTGCAGGTTAATGTCTTAGGTATCTTGTCAATTGGTGCTTCTACTGTAGGGAATTTTGTGATCATTTCACTGTAGATCTTTGTGTGTTGGGTATTGCTATTCGTCCATAGGTTTAGGCTTTTTAGTCGTATCGCCGTAGCGGCTGCTTCTCTTTGTATATGTATGTGCAGTGGCGTGAGACCTAGGATCATCTCTAGTGCCGCGGCAGGAGTGGTCCTCATGCAACCCGTTGCGGCCGTGCATGCTAGTCTTTGTGTTTTCTGCAGGCCGGCAATCGCACACGCTAGTTGCGTTCTGGGCCACCATACCACTGCTCCGTAGCTGATCATAGGTACGATTACCGTTTTGTATAGCCACAGAATGATGTGCGGGGCGAGACCCCACCTTTTGCCTATCATCCTTCGACATTGCCAGAAGGCGACTGTGGCTTTGTTTAATCTGTTCTCAAGATGCTTGTTCCAGATCAGTTTGTCATCTAAAGTTATCCCTAGATATTTTACTTGTTTGGAGAGTGTAAGCTTTGTACCGAAGAGGCTTGGCATTTCGTATGACCCCAGTTTACGTTTGTGTGTGAAGAGAATTGTGTCAGTTTTCTTGGGGTTTACCGATAGGTCATTCTCCTTGCACCATTTCTCTACTATTTTTAGTGCTGTTTGTGTGAGTTCACACAGTGTGCTTGTTACCAGCCCACTGATAAGTATGACAAGGTCGTCCGCGTATCCTATGGTCGTGAAATGACTCTCGTTTAGTTTTGTTATCAGATCATTTACCACTAGGTTCCATAAAAGGGGTGAGAGGACTCCTCCTTGCGGACATCCTCTCACGACTAGTGCTTGCTGATCTTTGTTTTCTTTTAGTCTTATGATTCTTTGTTCTAGCATGTTCATTATCCATTCTATTAGTAATGGTTCTGTGTCATGTCTTTCTAGAGCTTGTTTAATGCTGCTAAAATTTGTTTTATCGAAAGCACCTTCTATGTCAATAAAGGTTCCCAGGCATGAGCCTTTCCTTGTTAGTGCAACTTCGATATTGCTTACCACTGCGTGGAGTGCTGAGTCTGTTGATTTGCCTTGACTGTAAGCATGTTGGTTTGGGTGAATTTTTATGTTTTTGAGTGCAGTATCCTTTAGTTCTCTGTCACATAGTCTCTCTAGAATCTTCAACATAAATGAAGTTAGGCTGATTGGTCTGAATGACTTCGGGTCAGTGTAGTCGCTTTTTCCGGGTTTTGGTATGAATATTACCTTGACTTCTCTCCATTTCTTAGGTATATATCGGAGGGCAATACAGCTGCAGAAAAGTTTGGATATTAGTTCGATAAGAGTTGGTCCTCCCCACTTTAATAAGGCTGGGTAGATTCCATCTAGTCCTGGTGATTTGAAATTGTCAAAACTGTTTGTTGCCCAGGTGGTTTTATTTAGTTCTGTTATGTTTTCCGCTATCTTGCATTCACTCACGGTGGGTTGACAGTTCGTCTTTTGTTGTTCACATTTGTTCTTATCAATTACCTTGCATCCTGGGAAGTGAGTTTCCACCAGTAGACTTTCTGTCTCAGCAGGCGAACTGGTGTAGCTATCGTCCTGCCTCCTTAGGGTGCCTAGTAGCTGATTTGGTTCTTTGGCAAGTATTTTCCTTGTTCTGTTCGCTTGTGTGCTGGTGGTTATGTTGTCACAGAAATTCCGCCATGAGGTAGATTTTTTGTATCGTAACCTTTTCTTGTATTCTGCTTTGACTGCTTTATATTCCTCCCAGTCTTCTGCAGATTTTGTGTTCATCGCTCTGTTCAGGAGTCTCCTCATCTTCGTTCTGAGACGTTCCATCTCCGGTCCCCACCAGCCACCGTGTGTTTTGTTGCCACGAGCTGGTGTTGACGGTGGACATGTTCCTTCGTAGCTTTGTATTATAAGTTTAGTGAGTGAGGTTACCTGTTCCTCTAGCTCATCCACGTTTTGTGGCCTGTGTGTAATTGTATAGTTCTTTAGTTTACCTACCAGAAGTTCCTTGTACGCCTTTATGTCTGTGCGCCTCGGATTTCTTATGGGTTCTGGTGTCTGTACGTCAGCAGTCAGATCGTACCGGATCCACCTGTGGTCGGAGCAGGACAACTCGTCCGAAACATGCCAGTTGGATATGTGCTGAGCTGCTAGCCCTGTCCTTAGAGTAATGTCGATTATGGTCTTACATCTACTAGTAACAAAAGTTGGTTTGGATCCTTTGTTCAAGATATCCAGTTCAGTGGTTAGTAAGTATTCAACAATATCGTTACCTCTTTTGTTGTTGTTTTCCATTCCCCATAGGTTGTGGTGGCCGTTGCAGTCCGTTGATATGACCAGCTCGAGCCTCTCACGTTCGCAGTAGCGTATGAGGTTGTTCATCTCCGCTGGAGGTGGTTCGTCCTCAGCCGCCATGTAGGCGGAGGCAAGAACTATCTCCGGTAGACTCGAGTTTTGTGTTCTGAGGAGTTTTATGGCACACACGTCTCTGGAACAGAATTCAGTTAGTGGTTGTGCTATAATGTTTTGAGATATGTAAATACATGTTCTAGGTTTGTCTTGGTTATTGTAAATTAAGTTACCTCCGATGTTATTGAGGCCGTTTATATGTGTGTTCCTGATCCACGGCTCCTGGATCAGGACTAAGGATGTTGGGTTAACCTCCAGCCATACACGAAGTTGAGCCGTTGCAGTCTCGCTGTGCTGGAGGTTCGCCTGAAGGACCTTACATAGGGAAGGAGCCATCGGGTGATATCCCCTCCGCTCCCTTCTCCACTATGTCTAGGCGGCTGATTCCTTTTGTGCATCCCTCTTCATCGTTGGAGTCCAGCAGGATGCGTTCTTCGACATCCGATGAGGGATCGTTGGTCTCACATTCGGTCTCCATAGCCGAGTTGGTGCTTGTTTGATCCGCATTGGCGGGTACCTCCTCAGGCTTTGTTTCCCCTTCTGTGTCCGTGTTTTTTGCAGGTGGGGAGTCTCTGAACCGTCCACCGCTGTGCTGGAAACGAATATAAACTGTCCCACACATGTAGTTCAGCTTTCTAGACTTTTCCAGCACAGTAGGGACTACGTCCTCCGGTATGCCCACTAGCAACAGGGTGCACTCCCTCTTCTTCAGCGGGATTGATTGGTGAAGCGTCCATCTTCTCACTTCGGCCCACGGGTTCTGGAAATTGAGGACCCGGCCGACCTTGGTGAGGTTGTCCTCTAGCGAGGGTATTAGGATGCCGCACTTAGTCTTTCTGACCATCTCGTCCTCCCTCTTACCTACGAGACGGTCTCCGTTTTCTAGGGTGGCTGACCCAATCCAGCCCATCAGCCACTCCTTGGTTTTCCCATCTTGGCACCACAGCTTCAGGTAACCGTCCACGAAACTCGGTTTGCCTGAAAAGGCTGGGGCCTCAGCGATTGCGTCGAGATCGGTTTCCAGCGCCGCCTGGAAAATGGCATCCCCGATCTTCTTCTCCACCTCCGCAGCGTCCTGCTTCGTGAGCCTGCCCGTGCGATCGTTGGTGATCGCCACCGTCAGGTCCATCGCCGCCACCGCCGCATAGGTGGATGGTTTTTCTCTGCTCTCCGTGGCGTCCGTCCTCGGCTTCTTACGTTCGCCTCTGGGAGAGATGGTGTCATCCAGGCGTCCCCTCTTCGCCTTCGTCGGTTTTGCCTGGATTGTTTCTGAGGTAGACTGAGCCGCCTCTGATTTGCTCGGGGCCTCATCTGCCTTCCTGTAGTTAGAGGCGTGGCTCTCCTCCCTCTCTTTCCGCTTTTGGAGCCGCCGCCTCTGCCCCTGCGAAAGCTTCTTCTTCGGGGGCTCGTTTGTGTTGGTCTGGGGGTTAGGTATCCCTCTTGGTTTGCACCTTATCTCCCAGCCAGGATCTACGGCCTGCTTTGAGGGTTCAACCTTGGTCGTCCCGCTCTCCGCCGCCTTGTTCTCGTGTGAGGGGCCATCCTTAGAAGGTTCCGTCGCCCCTGGTTTGGTCACTACAGCTGGGGTTCCTTTCGGTACCTTAACTGCCAGTGACTTCCCCAGTTTCAACGGCTCCTTCACAGCTGGCCCACACGATTTGTGTGACACCTCCCTAGGCGGTTCAACTTTCGTCGTCCCAGTCTTAGGGGGCGTAGCATTTTTGTGTTTGATTTTTATATTGCTTTCTTGCAAGTTTGACTTCTCCATTTTGTTCCCACGAGTAGCTAGGGAATTGTGGTCCATCTACGCATTGCCCCGCTTGCGTAGATAAGGCTATAGTACGACGGGTTTCGCCCAGTTCCCGAAGTTCCACCGTTAGCGACTGAGCACCCTCTCAGCCACGCATCCCTCGGCACGGTAGGTCACACCTTGGATTAGGTCCTCTCATTGTCCGGGTCCATCGAGATGGAAGAAGGGCTATCCGCAACCTGCCCACCCGCTCGGTCGCTCTGAGAGGAGAGCGTGTCGTCAGGGTAGAAGTCTCAGGCTGGCATCAAAGGATTGTTCCATTGGAACCGTCCAACGTCACACAGCCTGGTCCTTCAGCCGAGACACCCGAGTAGCACGGCAGTATTACTGACACCAGTTTTGTAAACATACGATACGACTAAGTCACTTTAAAGATTTGAGATGTAATTCATTATTAGAACTTAAATCAAAGTAAGTATACCTACTTATTAAAAAACAATTTGTCATAAAGTCGTTTTCAAAATTTGAGGCTGTTTCCGACATAATTAGTATATTGCGGGTAAAGACCAATTTCTTCAACATCACAATGGTCAATGCCTATGCTCCGACGGAAGTATCAGACGAAGAGGCGAAGGATCGCTTCTACGAAGACCTAGAGGTAGTGTTCGATCAGATTCCTGAGTATGATGCTAAGATTGTGATCGGAGATTTTAATGCCAAAGTCGGTCAAGAGGACATTTTCTTACCCACTATCGGCCTCCATAGCAAACACCAAGTAACTAACGAAAATGGCCTCCGACTGATTAGTTTTGCCGCAGCCAAGTCGATGGTGGTTAAAAGCACAATGTTTCCCCATAAGAATATATACAAAGGCACCTGGAAATCACCCGATGGAGTCACAGTTAATCAAATTGACCACGTGTTGATCGACTGCAGGCATAAAAACATTATTGAGGATATAAGAACTTTCCGTGGGGCAGATTGCGACAGCGACCATTATATGGTCGGTGTTAAAATCAGAGCCAAAATTAAAACCACCCGCAAGCCTAATAGTCTTAAAGAGACTTTTGTAGATACAGAAATATTGAAAGACAAATCCAAACGTAGACAATATCAGATAGAATTAAGCAATAGATTCGAAGGATTAGAATTACAGGATAATATCGATGAAATGTGGAAGGAAACAAAAGACATTGTAACAGAAGTTAGTTTACAAATATTAGGAAAAAGAAAATGTAGTAAAAAACGGAAGTGGTGGACAACGGAGTGTGAAAAAACCTTGGAAGAACGGAGAAACTTTAAGCTACTGGCTCTTCAAGATGCCAAATGGAGTGAAAAATACAAAGAAGCACGAAAGAGACTCCGCAGACGAGTAAGAGAAGCGAAGCGACATGAAATGGAGAGGAGACTTGCCGCCATGGAAGCACTTACAAAAACGAGTGAAACCCGCAAATTCTACAAAGAACTCAAAACGTTTAGGAAAGGTTATAAACCCAACGTTCAGTTACTTGAGGACAGTGAGAGTAAACTCATCTCGGACCCAGAAGAGCTCAAATCTGAATGGCGCAATTATTTTAAG
The DNA here is from genome assembly GCA_947623375.1 of Apotomis capreana. NCBI lineage: Eukaryota > Metazoa > Arthropoda > Insecta > Lepidoptera > Tortricidae > Apotomis > Apotomis capreana. Next base: position 24,109,013 of record OX392500.1, read on the forward strand.
GACCTGTTTAACTGCCCACCTATTGACGGCAATAATATATTGGTATCTGGTGAAGGCTGGGAGGAGGAAGTAGAGGCACCTAGCTTTGATGAGGTCAGGAAAGCCATAATTTTTTTTTTTTTTTTTTTTATTAGGATCACAAAACTGAGCGTTACACAGGGAAGCTTAAATGGTAATATAATAAACAATATCAATAGTGTACGCCCTACTTGATGTGAACACAACATGCATAAAAATAACTACTTAACAAAATAAATTGCTACCAATAACAATTGCATTCAAGGTTAACAATTGAGAATAGAAAAAATAAATACATTAATAATACATTAAAAATTTAAAATTTATGCAAAGACTGCAAACGTGCCTTTGCTGAGACCACAGAACCATGAAACATATCAAACTTAGCTCTCATATCATTGCATCGGGAGCATATTCTGTCCAACGGAGAGTGCCTGCCAGCTACTGTTCTTCTGAGAGGTAAGGCAAAAGTCTTGCGATTTTGTAGTCGGCTGCTCTGGCGAGGGACTGATAGTCTTAAGTTATTCAAGAAATCTGGAGCCTCCAATATCCCGTGCAACAGCTTAAACAAGAATACGGTGTCGCTCGTCGCCCTTCGAGTCTCGAGACGCGTGACGTTGTAGTGGCGCAATCTTTCGGAATAGCTTGGTAATTCACGACACTTGTTGTCACTATACGCGAGATGGTAGAGAAACCGCTTCTGAATACACTCCAGCCTTATAACGTGAACAGCGTAAGTGGGATTCCACACTGGACTACAGTACTCTAACGTACTACGAACTAAGCTATTGTATAAAAGAAGGGCAATACTAGTGTTATTGAAAAATTTCATTTGCCGAACTATAAACCCAGATAGTTTCATTGCCTTACATATGGCATTATTTAAGTGCTCCTGAAACGTCAGTCTCCTATCTAAAATCACTCCAAGATCCCGAATGGTGTCCTTCTCAGCGATTTTAGTGCCGTCGATTGAGTATGATACTGAAGCAGTTTTCAGCTTTCTAGTGAACCTGATATGAAAGCACTTCCCGGCATTCAAGACCATGCCATTGCGCGATAATGAAATTAAAAAACAACAAGTGCCCGGGTGTTGATGGTATACCAGGAGAACTATGGAAATATGGCGGAGGAGCTGTACAATCAAGGCTCTATGAAATTATTATTAAGATCTGGCACGAGGAAAAGCAACCCTCTGAGTGGAATGTGGGTATCATTTGCCCTATACACAAGAAAGGCTGCCGAAGAAAATGTACCAACTATCGAGGAATTGCTCTGCTTCCTACGGCATACAAAACCCTTTCCTACGTTCTTCTGGGCCGATTGGAGCCCATTGCTGAAAAGGTACTAGGGGATTATCAGTGTGGCTTTCGGCGTAATCGCAGTACATCTGACCAGCTATTCCTCTTAAAGCAACTTATGGAGAAGAAGTGGGAGTACGCACAGAGTATTCATTCTCTCTTCGTGGACTTCACCAAGGCATACGATAGTGTGGACAGGGATACTCTTTATGCAGTGCTGAGATCCTTTCAAGTACCACAGAAGTTAGTCAGGATGATCGAAGTTGCGACCAAATTTAGCAGGATGAGGGTTAGGGTAGGTTCAAGCCTGACTGAAGAATTTGACGTGGTAACAGGCCTTAAACAGGGAGACGCGCTGTCACCTATACTATTTAACTTAGGGTACTAATTAAACAAGCTTCTTTTTAATAGCATTATTCGCTTCAGAAAATATAAGTTACCTTCTAAATTACTAAGTCAGCCACAACCAACGCGCGTCTGAATAATAATATCTCAGCCACTAGTTATCTTCTTTGTAAGCCACTGTAATTGTAACTTAGCATGGTGATTATTTTTTAGCATCTAAATTTGAGGCATGCATTCAAATAGCAAACTTCTAAAATATTATTATATGACACCAAAATAGTAACTCTATTAGCTTCTAATTTTATAACTTAGTATGCTTAAAATGTAAAATTAAAATTGTCATCAAATAGTATATTAAAGCCACTATTATTACATATGAACTATTCAGGAGAGAACAAAACAAAATACTGAAATCTCATTTTAGGTTAGGGTCGCAGTTCAACCTAACACTCCTCCTCGCTTCGCTCGTCGTCGTACCTAACCGACACTATTTATTTTTCGAGATAAAAGGGGCATGTATTTAAATCGATATCTGTATATTCCCTTTTTTCGATCAAATATTTGAAAGTTTCACCAAAAATACTGACTTGCACACTAATTATGCACACTAAATAATGCGAATTCAATATACTATTTAAAGGTATTTGCAAAACTGTTTTACTGAATATAAAAAAAAAAACTAACCTAACCTAACCCGGCCGAGTCGGACCTTAGTGTGCAGTGCGAGGATAATTAGTTTTCGAAAACTTTAATTAATTACACATGCACCTATCGCAATATGAACGAACGAATGACAATAAACAAACATGGCGGGTCGTTCGGTACAAGAATCGAATGGCGCTCTCTGATTGGTGCAAATGGCCGTGGCTGTCATGGCGCGCACTCGCGCCAAATCGTTCCTACAGTGGCTATTTTCATGATAAAAGAATATGAAGTATTATTTTAGATGTTAAGTTATAATATATGATGCTGTCTATTGAAGCTCGAATATATAATTTTTGAGGAGCTTGTATTGAAGCTGTAAAACGAAAAATGATGATGAGTTACAAATTTCGTGGCTGAGTTAGTAAATTAGATGGCAATGTATAAATCAGGAGGACAAGTAATAATAATTGTTGATTATGACTTGATGCTTTCTTTAACATTTTTAGTTGGCGTTGTAAAGAAGATGAATTAGTTTATTAGAGGCTATCTCATATTCCCGATGCTTAGTTATTAAAAGAGAAGTTCGACCAAGTGGCCAAAAAATAAAATTGCGGCCGGATTTATTATTTCTCTTTAACTTAATACTCGAACACGTCATTAGAAAGGTGCTGATCGTTCATGGCGGAGTGCAGTTGAATGGTACTCACAAGATCATAGGATACGCCGACGATCTGGCTTTGCTTGGACAGCGTGATAGTGAGGTGAAAGCCATGGCAGAGGTCTTAGAATCAGAAGGAAAAAAGGTTGGTCTCAGAATTAACCATGAGAAGACGGAATACTTTCACATGAAACGATACAAGAACACAAAAGATAAAAGGAAAGACTTACATGTGAAAGATGCCGTCTTCAAAGGTGTCCCTAAATTTAAATATTTAGGTTCCACGGTAACAGACGCTAATCAAAGGGAAGAGGAGATCAACATCCGTATCCAAAATGCCCTCAGATGTACAGCCGGTCTCCACAAGGTTCTGGTGTCCAAAATAATACGCAGGAGTACTAAGATCAGAGTCTACAAAACCGTTATTAGACCAATCTTAACAACAAAGCTTGGACTCTGACCTTGAAGGAAGAAAGTAAGCTATTAGTGGCGGAAAGGAGGATCTTGCGGAAGATTCTGGGCCCGACCCGAAGAGAAGATGGAAGCTGGAGACTGAAAAAGAATAAAGAGATCGAAGATCTAGTGCGGGAGCCTAATATTATAGGAGAGACCAAGGCGTCCAGACTCCGCTGGCTCGGGCACGTTGAGAGGATGGGAGAGGATCGCGCCGCAAAAACCGCTTATTTGGGACGACCGAGTGGTCGCAGACCCGTAGGACGGTCTAGATATCGCAGGAGTGATGAAGTCCAAAAAGATCTCAGGGACCTAGGCATCCTTAACTGGCGAGAGCTGGCTCAGGATCGTGGAGCGTGGCGTGATCTGGTGTCAGAGGCCAAGATCCACTTCGGGTCCTTGCGCTCAGTTAGTTAGTTAGTTAGTTATAAAGTCAAATTTAATAAAGATCTGAATAAAAGCCGTCGGCCTACGAACTAACTCAGCGATACGGCGCGCTATGATTTTCTTAAAGCCATAAAATACTATTAAAAGACTAAAGGGCTTGTGATGATGATGATGATGAATGATCTCTCTTGAACTATAAAAGAACAAGACTAACTGAAGTAAAACGTAACAAACTTGAAAAAAGGGTGGCAAACTGACGAAGGACTAATCGGCATGCAGTACGACACGTTAAGGCCCTCCAGAATTACCACTAATTTTAACATGGTGTAACAACGCAGAAAAGGGGATTCGGGGACATTCCATGGAATTTGGAACTCGTTAGACAAAGATAGTGTTCCTAAGTTATAACCGATTAATATATCAGTTATGAAAACATGTAACAGTGTTAGCCAAACATTACTCGCATCGCATATCATTGGAACTTGTTGAATATTGTTGAAATTGGATTTCATTGGAATTCGATAATATAAATAACTAGCTGTCGCCCGCGACCTCGTCCGCGTGGAATCATATCTTGAAAAATTTACATCGGTATTATTTTCAGATCTAACCAATGTTGAAATTGAATCGAGTCTATTCTCAGAGCAATATCCAGCGGGCCTATAATTTATCGCGTTTGTCCGAGTTCAGTGCTTTCTGAAAAACAATATACAGACGAAATAACTAGTACTTAATGAAATTAAAGTAGAGGCGAGTATTAAGTAAATTATACTACTACATATTACACTACTAGATGGTCACATCTAGATAACGGCCTATAAAACCATTTATTACTCGTTATTACCCCAATAGGTTGTTATCTAATTCGGTGTTGTCAATGTGAACCTGTAATGAATATGTTTCTTCTAACCTTCACAATTCTAACAGAGGCCTTTAGCCCCTTATCCCCTATTCACGTTTCAGTCTCTCGTACAAAAGTAAAATATAAAAAGCATTAAGTAGCCAAAATGTCTGAAACCGAAGAATTGTTGTCATATTTAAGTATAACTCCTCATTTGAAAGTATTACGAGGTTGTGGAATTTTTCCTTTGGATTCCAGTTCCTCGAAATTGAGAAGAAGATTACACACTTTATATATGTGCATCAGCTTTTCGCTTATAATGTTGTATACAGTCCTGCAGTTCATCAACGTGTATCAAGTATAGTATTTTTTTTCTGCAGCTCTGTATGATACCATTTAACCCTACCTCGCTATAGGGAAGATAGTTTCAACCGTGCTGGAATTTTCTAGTGGCATTCTAAAGGATATTCCCATAGGATCCGTGAGCTCTACCTACTTCGCACAACCAATCTTCTTTTTTATTTCATCGACCCAGCAACTTTTATAATATCGTACTAATATTATACGTAATTAAAACGGGTAATTTGCGGAGTTTTACATAGAAAACTATCGTAAAATACTTAAACGGGTTTACTCACGTCGTAGAAGTCGGATAACGCTCGACATGTTTCGAATCAGTACGCGATTCATCATCAGGAGAGACGATCAGTCGCGGTGGCGGCCAACCGAACACGAGCGTTTTTCGACTTCTACGACGTGAGTAAAACCGTTTAAATATTTTAATAATTTGCGGAATTGTTTCGTTGTTTGTTTGTTATATTAATGAAGCATGAAAAGTAAATATCAATGCTCATTTTTCCAGACAAATTGATATTCCATTCTCGAATGTTCCCTCCTCCAAAACTTAAACAATTCTAACCAGATTTCGGAAATTGTATGGGAAGGAAATGTTCCTCGTTGAACCGTTTCAATTTTTGCGCTTTTTATTAAACTATATTTTAATTTGTATACCAGCTGGTTGTCTATTTTTTTCTGCAAACAGATGCCTAGTACCCAAATTCTATGATAATAGGTAAGCACAAAAATTTAAACAATCCAACACAACACATTTTTTCTTTATTAAGCTTGTCATCATTTTGTTACGATTGATTCAATTTTGGACGAGGAAATAGTCAAGAACGAAACCTCGAAATGTATAAGCAGGTTACATTAAGTTTGTACCTCATTTGCATCCGTCACCATAGTTATCAGGTGCAAACTTAACGTAAACGGAGAGTATGGAAAAATTTGCAGCACTGGTATTTCCCCTTAACCTTTGCACAGATTTCGATGAAATATGGCACACAATACTTATACTTTTTAAAATATTTAGTTAATTCATCCCGATAATACGGCGAGACACATATGTCTACCTGACAAACTAACTGAACTATAAATCTAGTCAGATACCAAAGAGCTCGGCGTTTGATCACACGTTGTTGAATGGCTTAGTCTCCTACTTATATAAGTTAAATAATGTTTCTTATTCAGATCCGCTCTGATATCGACAAAGTAATGGATTCGATGTTTCTGCTGCTAACGTTCCTCGACTGCATTTGTAAACAAATGATGTTTCTGACGAAGCCTCACAAAATAATTGAAATGCTTGATATCATGAAGGGTAATTCTACATATTAATTTTACATATTAATTTTCAATTTATAAATTATAATATGTAAATACCTAATAGTATATCTTCTGTTTTAAGACCCTTTCAGTATCACTTCGCCAAACATTATTTATTGGCAATTATTGAAGCCACTCACTGCTTTTAAAAATGTCATGTACCTGTACCTACCTATGAAATATAAGGACTTTTTAAATTGTGTTTTAATACTGTATATTTTTCCTTTTTTCTTTGCATTTGTTTTTATTTTATAGCGTTAAATAAAAATTTGTTTTAGTAGTGACTATACTTTGTTCATTTTGTCATTTCTTCCATTCACAATGATAATATGCTTTTTTTTGTTTACGCAAGGATCCAGTTTCAACCAAGGATTAGATTTGCACCGGCCACTTCTTGTCAAGACAATTAACCATGCTCGTTTCCTACTGCAATTATTCAACAAACTCTGTGTAGTGACTTGCTTTCTATGGATCCTGTTCCCAATGATCTCGTATTTCAAACAAGAACCCGTTGATTTTACAATCTGGCTGCCTTTCGACGCTAACAAGAGTCCGCAGTAAGTACAATTTTATAATTGTATCACAATGTCGTCATGAAATGTGTCACCGAAATTATTACGACCGCGATTTATGTAAAACACTAGTGTGATTATGTTATGAGCTACACTCGTGTGATAATGTTCATAATTAAGTAACAGTTACTCCTCTTTGGGCCCATTTAAAAATTAGGGCTTTATAAAGTCCGGTTTAAAATGTTTGTCTTTCTCATTTGTATTTGATTTCGTAAAGTAATGCTTTGCTTACAGACTTCACCTGACGTTGCTACATTCGCTTTGAAGAATTACCGGTTTTTATTTCTTTTATCTTTGAATCACCTACAAAGCATAAAGAGCAACTTTATAATATTTTCGAATTTATTAAGGGCACCAATTTTATTCAGATTTTTCATTGCCATTTGCTACGTGTGGCTTCAAACTACGTGGTTGGGCTTCAATAATTCAACAATGGACATATTTATTGTTTACCTGTTCGCGCAAACAAAGACTCAACTATCCATTCTAAGGTAACTATGCAACATGCATTCGTGGCAATCGTGGCTCTCATGGTAACACGGTGCGGCTTACATCATTTTGGTTAACGCAATATTTAATTGAGCAGTGAGCACTACTAATAGTTAAACACGGTCCGCTCCGTACTTAATGTCGTAGTGAAAATGTAACCTAAAAGAAGTAATATATAATTGAAGCATTTTTCATTTCTTTATAACTTTAAATAAATTTTGTTTGTTACAGAATCAATTTAGAAAATCTTGTAAGTACATGTCAAGAAGAAGCAAGAACTTCTCCTTATCCTTTAACTAAAGTTCTTGAGCACCGATTTCGAGGAATCATCCATCACTATAATGAAATTATCAAGTAAGAATCATTATTTAGCTTCGAAAATGTCGCATATGTTTTTTTTTATATTGCCAATCACTTTAGAGACATCATATTTGCAGGTTTGCAAAAATAAATGAGGGTATATTCAGCGGGCCTATCCTCTTTCAGTTTTTGGTTAGTGGTTGGATAATCTGCACCACAGCCTACCGAACGACTAACGTAAGTGCATTTAATACCTACTGTTGTGGTTTATAAAATAGTTTGGTAATTTTTACCATATTGTTGAAATTATTACGAAGCATTTAAAAATAATATCCGCCATATTAGTGTATTGAAAAAGCCTTGATTAAGATCTTAGAGTAAAACAAATTACATTATCCTTAGAAGACGGGTGTGAAATTATAATTCCGTAAGTAGATTATTAATTTATTTCCTCCAGAGCCTGATGGATCGAGTCCTCCTATATCGGTAACTCCTGTTGAAGTGAGAGCCGCAATTGGTTCGTTTTATAATGGATCTGCATCTGGTCTCGATGGCTTGCGACCTCAGCATCTTAAAGAATTAACATCTTCTTCAGCTGGTAGTAGTGGTGTTCGATTAGTAGACTGTCTTACGAATCTTTGCAATTTTTTGTTAAGTGGATCACTGAATCCTGCCGTATGTCCTTATTTGTATGGAGCTTCTCTATGTGCCCTATCTAAAAAAGATGGAGGTATACGACCTATTGCCATAGGTAGCACAATTAGACGTCTAACGGCCAAATTGTGTTGTAGCATGGTCAGAGAGACTATGGCCAGTTATCTTCAGCCGGTTCAAGTAGGTTTCGGGACTATCCAGGGTTGCGAGGCAGCTATACATGCCACTAGAACATTTGCACTTGGAAATGAGGATACATCGACCATTATTTTGAAAATAGATATTAAAAATGCTTTTAATAGTCTTGAGAGGGACGCTATTCTCGGGGAAGTTTTAGAGCAGGTGCCGTCGCTCTACCCATTTCTTCACCAATGTTACTCTACAGCCAGCAATTTATTTTATAACGATCAACCTATAAGTTCACAGGTTGGGGCACAGCAAGGCGATCCTTTGGGGCCTTTAATATTTTGTTTAGCCATGCAGAAAGTTATTTTGTCGCTGGACTCACCGTTAAATGTGTGGTATTTAGATGATGGAACGATTGGAGGGAATCCACAGGTGGTATTACAGGATTTAACAAGGCTAGTTCCAGCTTTGAAGGAGATTGGCTTAGAAATAAACCCCAGCAAATGTGAGCTTTTTTGCTGCAATAATAGTGATGCTAGTGTGTTGTCCGATGTTGAGTTGGTATTACCAGGTGTTCGCCGTCTTGATAAGACAACCTTCAGTTTATTAGGCGCACCTGTTTTTCCGGATGGTGCAAGCTCGGCTCTCGAGGAGAAGAGGTTGGCTTTAGTACGGGCTCAAGAACATTTATCAAATTTATCATCGCACGTCGCACTTGTTTTATTGCGTAACTGTTTTGCGATGCCACGCATGATTTACATTTTAAGAACCTCCCCAACTTGGTTATTTGAGGATGATGTAGAGAGGCTGGATAACGCAATCAAAATGTCACTTGAGTCCATACTGAATATCCATCTCAACGAGTCACAGTGGTGTCAGGCTTCTTTGCCAGTCCGCCATGGTGGTCTAGGTATACGCCGATGTCGTGAAGTCGGTTTGGTAGCATTCTTAGCTTCAGCTCATGGGACTCTGGCTCTTGTCACTCGCATATTGCATTTGAATGGTGACAATATCCAGGTACCATTTGTCGCTGAGGCACTCACCAAATGGTCCACTGTGTGTCAAGGTAACGAACGGCCTGATAATGTCGTCAGCCAAAGGGGTTGGGATGACATTTTATGTAGGGAAGTCTACGGTGGGTTACTTGCCGACGCAACAGGCTTTAATTTGGCGCGTTTGAAGGCTGTTGCTAAGCCTGAATCAGGAGCGTGGCTACATGCTTTGCCTTCTCCTCAGTTGGGTACATTGCTGGACAACGACTCATTAAGAATCGCGGTTGCTCTGCGGGTTGGTTGTAAAGTATGCGAGCCACATCGTTGCATCTGCGGGGTAACAGTTGAGGAGAATGGCCACCATGGCCTCAGCTGTCAGAGATGCGCGGGGCGATTTGCAAGGCATCATGCGATCAATGATTTGGTTCGTCGGGCTTTAGTGTCTGCCAATATACCTTGTACCTTGGAGCCTCCTGGGTTGAGTCGAACTGATGGCAAGAGGCCTGATGGTCTCACGTTGGTTCCTTGGCAGAAAGGTCGGTGCCTCTTGTGGGACGCAACTTGTGTGAGTACGTTTGCTCCGTCCCACTTGACTCACCATTAGAACTGCTGGGGCGGCCGCGGAGTGTGCGGCAAGAGTGAAGCACACTAAATACAGTGCCTTGGAGCCAGCGTACGATTTTGTACCTATTGCAGTGGAGACTGGTGGACCTTGGGGCTCGGAGGCCAAGGATTTTATTAAGGAATTGGGCCGCCGGCTTAGGGATAGGGGCTGTGACCCGCGCTCTGGATCGTACCTGGTGCAACAAATTTCGTTGGCCATTCAGCGTGGTAACGCCGCCAGTGTGATGGGTACGTTTGGGTCAGGTACGATTCGGGGCGTGCCTCATTAACGAAATTGACGAAGCCTGTTGTGGATCATATCATTGGTTTGTATTTGACGAAGCCTGTTGCTGATTTGTTGTTGTATCTCACCTGACGAAGCCTGCGATGCGGATCAGAACTTATTGTAATTTCTCCTTTCGTGTGTCTTTTAATAAATAAATATAGTTATTGATCAAAAAAAAAAAAAAAATATTTTGTTATACCTTATCCTGTTTGCCAAAAAAAAAATAGTTACATTCAGGTTCTACAAACGCCACGCCACTGGTATCTATCCTCAAATCGAAAAGCCACCGTTAAATTGTTTTTCACGACACTGCTCGAAAATGTGGTTATAGATTACCCGAATCCAGTACACAAAACTGCTTATATATTGTTCATTTGTAAACTGTATATCTATGTTAGCTCCCAACACGACAACAATGTTGGACCTTACGGTAACAGTTCGTATCTACACTTAAATTTCATAGTAAGATACGACTTTTTAGAAAATATTTCAGACTAATTTTCTCGGCCGGCTTAAACGACAATTTATCCAATCAAAGCTTAATCGTCTGCTGCATGTCAAATTAAATTGACCAATGAGAATGCGTCATTGTGAGGTGTATTTTTTTCTTAAACTTATAAATACCCATAAACGAGTTTATTTTCATAAGTAAGATAATACGCCTCAGGTTTACTTTTTAATAAGTTTTTGTTAAAAAAGGTTTTACTCTGAGAATCATGAACATTTATATTTTAAAATTAGTTATGGGCGTAAAACAATTTCCTAATTTCTACAATTACTAATTTCTCAACAAATTAACAGTTTTCAACAAATAAACACTTTTAATTACCCTATATAAATATTGAGTTCATATTTTTTTTTATTTGACTGAAAAGCTATGACTCCATTGCGACGAGATGCGATGCGCGCATGCTCTACGGGTCAGCCGGCCATATTTAAAGTCCGACTCGCGCATGAAGGGTTCCGTACCTATATATATATACACGATGATTTTTAATCGGTGATCAGGTTCCAACTTTTCTAACTCAGTAAATGATAGCGGTCACGTTGAAGTCGAAATTACATGAAAACAAACTTTTATTTTTCTTTGATAATTTTTATTTAAAGTATCAATTTTGTCTTAAATTCCTTGTCACCCTACTAATCTGTATCTGTAAGCTTACAACCTTTTTAATAATTTAATGGCAATGACAATTTATGAGTAATAACTTGTCATTGTCATTGTCATTACCTATACAAAGTCGTAGGAAATTTTGTAAAATTTCCCGCCAAAGCGATGACACTTGACGTAGGTATCGTACTTTTAATAAATTTATGTAGGATGACCGTGTATCTAGTGGTTGTTAGGTTTAATTATGTTTCAACTTTTAATTAAATAAAGAGTGAGGTAATTGCATGAGACCTCGCCTATTAGGTTTAATTTTAGCTGGATATTAATATTTTTCTACTCCTGATCACCGATTAAAAATCATCGTGTATATATAATCTATTACAAGTATGTTGTATGGGAGCCCCCCTTAAATATTGATTGTATTTTATTTTTAGTATTTCGTAACATACTTATGAAGAAGAGAGTTGATACGAGTTGAGTTGATGAGAAGAGAAGTTTAAGATTCAGTTATTTTACTATTAAATATACCTATGACGATGTAGTAGCAAGTTGGTAATTTAATATATTAATTGAAGTGGGACACAATTATAAGCCAGTAAAAAAAAAAATAAGTTTACAGTGAGTTGTTTTAGTCCGGGGCACCTCAGGAACCAGGGATATATTATCCAGGACACAAAAATGATATGTTTAAGATTAATATATTATACATATAAAAGAAGGAGTCTGACTTATCAACGCACAGCCGAAACTACTAATGTTAGAGAGTTGATTTTTGCACAGTAGGTTACTTTTACAACGTGGGCTAGGAATAAGAAGGGATTTTTGGAAATACCTCCCGTAAGAGGGTTAAACAGGGGTGCAAAGTTTTTATGGGGGAAACTTTTTTTTTGAGCTAGAGACTTGAAACTTTGTAGTAAGATTACTTATTAAAAAACACAAAAATTTCTTTCAACGTTTTAGAAACTTCCACCCCTAAGGGCGTTAAATAGGGGTGCAATGTTTATATGGGAAAAACTTTATTTTTGAAGTAGAGACTTGAAACTTTGCAGAAAGCTTACTTAATCAAATACAAAAAAAAACCGGCCAAGTGCGAGTCGGACTCGCGCACCGAGGGTTCCGTACAAACACTTTCCATCCCTAAGTGGTTAAGTTAAGTTTGCACCTAGTATGTATAGCGCCCACAGACAACCCCCACTAGACGGAGCATGTAAGGCGACCCGCGCGCACCAACGGTATGGTACTGCGATCTTATAAAAGTATCAACACGGGCGCCACCGTTTAGTTGCGTCCATGTTTTCGACCCGTGCGTACGGCAATGAAAAATAATATCAAATATCAACGAAAAATGGTAAATTGTAGCGTTAAGTGGTGTGGGAAGACTTCTAGGACTTCAAGCTATGATAAAGATGGTATAACATTCCATAGGTGAGTAAATTTTACTGTATAAAACAAAATTTTTGTTTCCTAGCCACGGAGACCGGAGCTCTCTTTATACTGGTCACTTGGAACTAACGAACGTCGCTCGGAAGTAGTGAAGCATATCTGTCCCTTTTGATCAAGTAAAAAATGCAATTGAGCTATCCTTTTCTACCGGTTCTTACGAAAGCACGTGTATCGTTAGTGATGTACTGCAGACAATACCAAATCGACTTTTGGCTGAAGCGTATTTTATTAATAAAGTATTAATATTTATTTTTATTGTTGTATTATAGTAATTTAGAGTAGTAATTCGGTAGTTTTATTTAGTTTGTAGATGTTTTTAGTTTGAGTAAATATTATGTATTGATTTATTTCTTAAAATTTGTAATTAAATCGGTAAATGCACGTACATATTATTTTGTTTTTGTAGAGATATCATGTTGTTTGGAGTTTTCAAGTCCTTTTAGCAGCAAGACGTTAGACCCGATGACACAAGATGGACCTGATGATGGACTTGGAGGAAGTGCGACGGATCTCGGAGTTGGTTTGACATAGACTTTTGCTGCTTCAGTTTTTCGATTCCTCTTAGCGAGCAATTAGAACCAGTGTCACAAGATGGACCTGATGATGGAGTTGGAGGAAGTGCGACGGATCTCGGAGTTGGTTTGACATAGAGTTATGCTGTTTCGGTTTTTTTATTCCTTTTAGCGATCAATTAGATCCAGTATCACAATATGGACCTGATGATGGACTTGGAGAAAGTGCGACGGATCTCGGAGTTGGTTTGACATAGACTTTTGCTGCTTCAGTTTTTCGATTCCTCTTAGCGAGCAATTAGAACCAGTATCACAAGATGGACCTGATGATGGACTTGAAGGAAGTGCGACGGATCTCGGAGTTGGTTTGACATAGACTTTTGCTGTTTGGGTTTTTCGATTCCTCTTAGCGAGCAATTAGATCCAGTATCACAATATGGACCTGATGATGGACTTGGAGAAAGTGCGACGAATCTCGGAGTTGGTTTGACATAGAGTTATGCTGCTTCAGTTTTTCGATTCCTCTTAGCGAGCAATTAGAACCAGTGTCACAAGATGGAACTGATCATGGAGTTGGAGGAAGTGCGACGGATCTCGGAGTTGGTTTGACAAAGAGTTATGCTGTTTCGGTTTCTCGATTCCTCTTAGCGAGCAATTAAATCCAGTATCACAATATGGACCTGATGATGGACTTGGAGGAAGTGGGGTGGGACTCAAACCTAAGCATAATACTAGCTCGAAAGCCAGTGCTGATCTTCCGGTGAGACCTGACCATTACAAAGCCATAAAAGTAGTCTAACCTCCTTGTTAAAAAAAAGTCGTTTGTACTGAGTAGCATAAGTAGCATGGGGCTTTCTAGATATTTTTGTCGAAGACTCGAATAATCTTAGCAGATACATTTTTTATTGTATGTGTCTTGTTTCCTTTTGTAAACTTTTATCGGTATGTAATAAAGTATTGTTGTATTGTATTGTATTATTATTTTTCTTAAACCATTCACTGTAGAATCATGTACCAACGAATGAAATTGTACTAATGTGGAGTACGTTAACAGCAGAGAATGTGTTAAGTATGGTATTTTGCATTTTTCTACTTTTTTATATAATTATAATAATTTATATAATTATTATAATTTTACAGTCTCGGAAAAACATACGTATAAGAACCTCTCTTTTATTAAGTCGGTTTAAATTCCAAAACCTTCTCCTAAGTGTAATAATTACTCTTCTGAAAATCGGTTCAGCCAAACGCCAGATAATCGCGGACAAACATACATACATACTTACAGGTCCTCCTTTTTTTGAAGTCGGTCGAAACGAAAAGCATTTTTATTAATTAACCCTCAAAATAATTATAATAATAAATTACCAGGTAATTTCTAGAAGTATATTCTCAACTACTCCGCTACCTAAAGGTGGTCTGGAAGAGATCGCTATTTAGCGATAAGGCCACCTGTTGTTTACCTCTGCCTGTTATTTTAATGTATCTCATGTTGTGTTGTATAGGTATTCCTTGAGGTGTGCAATAAAGAGTATTTGTATTTGAATATTATCAACTTTATATTATATGAAATTATTTAATGCCTTTAGTTACATATCCGTAATCTGCTATAACTTTGTTTGTTTACCTTAAATATTTTTTATAATTAATATCTCCTATTTAGTACAACTGTGTACAAGCAATAATATTTAATACCGGTTTAGACACTTCCAATGAATGTGTCGCATCACTATGATCACGTGCGCTTTAGGAATCGGCCAATCATGACGCAGGTAACGCCCACCCGCTCTCCCCGTCGTTCCTCGCCGCGCGGTGAACTGAGTCGCGAATATTACTATCAACATTAGCTATCTAGTGGAGGTGATCTGTGATAGCGCCCCATATAAATTAGGTGCAAAAAGGGATTTAAAAAAAACTACTTACTAGATCTCGTTCAAAACAATTTTTGTTGGTAGTTTTTTAGGGTTCCGTACCCAAAGGGTAAAAACGGGACCCTATTACTAAGACTTCGCTGTCCGTCCGTCCGTCCGTCCGTCCGTCTGTCACCAGGCTGTATCTCAAGAACGGTGATAGCTAGACAGTTGAAATTTTCACAGATGATGTATTTCTATTGCCGCTATAACAACAAATACTAAAAATAAAATAAAATAAATATTTAAGGGGGCTCCCATACAACAAACGGGTTGGTTGCGTTAACTTTGTACCTCATTTGTATGGGGCGCTATACATACCAGGTGCAAACTTAACTTAACCACTTAAGGATGAAAAGTGTTTGTACGGAACCCTCGGTGCGCGAGTCCGACTCGCACTTGCCCAATTTTATAGTAATGTACATCATATGTTTTTTTTAGATTTTTCATTTTCTTATTTTAGAAGTAAGAGGGGGGGACCAACTTTTTTCCACTTTGGAAGCGTCACGCAAACTATTCGGCTTAGAAAAAAATATATTTTAGAAACCTCGATGATGAAAAAAAAAATTTTGAGTTTCAGTTCTAAGTATGGGAGCCCCCAATATTTATTATTATTATTTCTTTTGCATCAAAATCTTAATGCGGTTCACAGAATACATCTACCTACCAAGTTTCAACAGTATAGCTCTTATAGTTTCGGAAAAAAATGGCTGTGACATACGGACGGACAGTCGGACAGACGGACAGACAGACATGACGAATCTATAAGGGTTCCGTACTTTGCCATTTGGCTACGGAACCCTAAAAATTGGGCAAGTGCGAGTCCGACTCGCGCATGAATGGTTCCGTACCATAATCTATAACAAGTTTGTTGTATGGGGGGCTCCCTTAAATATCCATTTTATTTTATTTTTGGTATTTGTTGTTATAGCGGCAATAGAAATACATCTTCTGTGAAAATTTAAACAGTCAAGTGATAGCACCGTACTTGAGATACAGCCTGGGGACAGACGGACGGACGGGCAGCGAAGTCTCAGTAATAGGGTCCCGTTTTTACCCTTTGGGTACGGAACCCTAAAAAAGTAATTTCAGCGTTTTAAAAAATTCTGCCCCTAAGGGGGTGAAATAGGGGTGCAAAATTTGTATGGGGAAAACTTTTTTTTTTGAGCTAGAGACCTAAAACTTTGTAAAAAGATTACTTATTAGAATACAAATAAAGTACTTTCAGTGTTTTGGAAAATTTCACCTCTAAGGGGGTTAAAAAGGGGTGCAAAATTTGTATGGAGAAAACTTATTTTTTTGAACTAGAGACTTGAAACTTTGTAGAAATAAAGTTAATTATTTATTATTATTGAAAGAGATACTCTTCATTAAACTGCCTCCATCTCTCGATTTCCAGTGCTGAGTTTAAGATTGTCTTAACAGCCTTACGATATTTAACTTTTTTTCAAATCTCACTCATAACAACTAAGATCCCCATTTTCTAACTCCAAATCCATGCGTCGCTCTATATCTTGCAGTCATTTTTGCCAAAGATTAAAAGCATCAGGTAACTGACGGAATAAATATTAAGCCTCCTGCAAACAATTCCCGTAATCTAATTGGAAAATCCATTGAGGTATTATTTATAATGGAGCCACAGACCCGAACAAAAATTACAAAAAATGTGGCATCGTTGTCATGTTAAAGTAGATGCCAATAACGCTTATTTATAATTTATAACAACATTATTACTTCGTACAAAAGAACTCATTGCTCAAACGTTTAAGTGTCAAATTGACTTACGTACTTATTACCACAAATATTTTTCGTGTAAATTAACTTTTTAAGCGTATTCTGACTCATGTCTCTTGTCAAACTTGGAACATGGCACGAATGGAGAGGATAAAATAATTATCCTATTTTTAATAGGATAATTATTTATTGCACTCCTTTATTTATTAAAAAATTTAAAACTATAGCGACTCCTTAGATTTTTGTTCTGTGATGAGGTGCATTTTGTAGGGACAAAGTTAATAATTCTAATCTAAAATATGCTATGATTTTACATAGGATTCTTTAATTAATCAATAGAACCTACGTAAAAAAAAATATTTCGACCTTTTTCTTTATTTTATAGCTGTTATTTCTGCATTTTTTCGCTGAACATTTAGTCATTTTTGAGACCCGTCACGTGTCATGGTCTAAACGAGACTGCGAGCCCAACTAATGCGATTTGTGATTTTGCATTAGTTGGGAGGGTGCCATTTTTTCCGTCTGATTGTGTGTCCATGTCCATGTAGGGGAGAGTAACCTATATTGAACCGGCGCTTAAATTGGACCACTAGAAGTATTTCTACCAAATAACACAATTTATTTACACTGGCAACAAAAAATGAAGCGACGGCAGCGCCACAATCAGTCCACCAATTTGGTGTAGTAAATAAATTGTGTTATTTGGTAGAAATACAGCTGGTCCAATTTAAGCGCCGGTTCAATATAGGTTACTCTCCCCTAATTATTACGTCAATGGAAAAATCTTTTAAAATTCTTTAACAATTACATATTCAGTGTCTGCCACTGTTTGAAATGTAATATGTCTAGACCATTTTAACAAAGAATAATATTCACTTACCTATTTTAATATATTGTATTAAGCGGTTTACACTCACGTGAAATTGTCAGGAACGGCCCGACATGTTTCGAACTCGTATGGAGCTCTTCATCAGGGACGGCTGCCCGTACACATCCGCGGCAACCTCGTCACTGCTGATACTTTGATCGACGTTCCGCTCTGAGCGCGCGCGCCGATGGCGCGGGGGCGGGGGGTGCTTGCAAGCCCGCAAACCGCAAACGTGAGTGTAAACCGCTTAATACAATAATTAAATATCTCACGAAAGTTTTAATAAAACTATTTTAATATCTTTGTCATCATCAAAAATCTACGCGGACGAAGTCACGGGCGGCCGCTAGTTAAGATATATATAGTCTCATGATGACCAGCTACTTTTCTCGGGAGTTTTAGAAATTTTTAATTTAGGTTATTAACTTAGGTATCTTCAGCATACCTACAATTTATCGTAGGTAGGTACTGTTTAGTATACTAAACAATGAACTGGCGATAGCTCACCAAGCCAACGTTACGCGCGTTGCATTTAATTAAAGGACCGCTCCAGAGCTCCAGATACTCTTGATGACTGCAACGAAGGGGGTTCTAGTTTTATACAAATTGTGTGTTTATTTGTAACAATGCATCTTACAAACAGTACTCTAGGTACTCTATAAATAATGGAATAAAATAGCGTGGAGTCACGATCTTGAGTTCTTTTTTAAACCCTGAAGAAAAAAAAGAGGTGTTATTAGTTTAAAAATTGTATCTGTGTGTTTGTCTGTGGCATCATAGCACCCGAACGGATGGACCAATTTGAGTGCAGATTGTTTTAATCAAAGGACTTGTCTATCGAGATGGTTCTTAGCAATGTTTGGTGGAAATAAGAGCGGTAGTTTCCAAGATATGAAATCAAATTCGAACAAGTGACAAGATTTCAGCAAATATTGAAGCTAAGAGTTCAAGTTTTTTTTGTAATGTTCAGTTTTAGTAGGACTTTCTATATCACGCATTGAACGAGGGTCTTATGATGACCCGCTACTTGTTTCGGGAGTGTTTTAAATTTTAAATTTTGGTTAACTTTTTTTTTATCAGTACTGATACTACCTAATAACTTACATAAAACTGAAACTAAACTAAAGCTGTGAATAACAAATATGCCTAGTAATACCTTTATTTTTGCTCTCCACATGAAATTGATAAAAAAAAATATAACATGTCCATTCATTTTTTTCAGATGAATCCAGTTTCAGGAGAATTCGTATCAATGATTTTGTACATGATTTGTATTCTTTCGGAGATATTCTTGTTTTGCTTTTACGGTAACGAGGTAGCACATGAGGTAAGTAATTTTACTTTCATTAGATTAGGTAAGTCGGTATCAAAGTCGGTATTATTTATAATTATAATTGCAAATTCTAGACATAGTTTTAAAGCAAACACGTTTTAACGGCGTTATGGGGTTTTATCTGTGCCTTGTCTATGTTCCGTAGCCACCACTATATATATTTATACATATACTATATATGTGCTTATGTATATATACAAATAATGTATTTTTCACTTCTGCTCAAAAATTATACCATTTTAGCATTGCGGAGCGGGAATAAAATAGTACTGTTCTAGAGGGAGGGTTTATATGGAAACCATATAATAATTACTACAAAAATTCAAAAGAAATCTTGTTAACGGCCAGCTATTGATCGCTTTGCCCTAAGGTTGACTGGTAGAGAATGCCTCATGGCATTAAGTCCGCCTTTTGTACGATAAGTTTTCTTTTGTGCAATAATTATCATTATTATTATCATGAGCCCATTGTGTCCCACTGCTGGGCAAAGGCCTCCCCCTTTTTTTCCACTGCTCTCTATTCTGTGCTTTGTCTGGGCAATAAAGATTAAATAAATAAATAATTAAAAACTGACCAACCTGATCAGATTGGCCATAATTTCTGATCGTATGACAGCCGTTTCTATATAATAAATGGGACAATGCCTAAGAAAACGTTAGCACATTTAGACGGCGGTTTACGATCGTTCTTAGGCGCTTTTCTTATCTTACAATTGGTGTATGCCATACGAGCTTGCCATAGTTTAAAAAATGCCGGTTAAGTGGCAGTCGAACTCGCGCACCGAGGGTTCTTTACGAACTAAGAAAGCACTCAACTGCATAATTGTTCTAATAAAAAAATAAACTGTACTGAGTGACAAATTTAACTTAACCGTTGGAAAATATATTTATGTACTATATATAAGGGCTATATTTTTTATGATTTAATTACAAATGTACAATTTTCAGATTTTCCCCTATACTTGTAGTTTAATAAATAAATAAATATCGAACAACTTCACACAAATCAATCTACTCCCACAGAAAGCTCTAGTAGGCTTGTGTTATGGACACTAGACGACGATAAACATACTTATATAGATAAATTCATACTTAAATACAAATAACATCCATGACCCAGGCGCTAAGCACTGCCGGGACTGCTTCGAGGAGCTGATATTGATTGGCGACATGCGGCACAGAGTGGAATACTGGCATTGCTTAATGTCGGAGGCCAAAACCTTTGGGTCGCTATGTTAACGTAATAGTAAGTAAGTTAGTACACAGGCTCCTCTATCAGGAACTAATCATTGGATAAATTTTTGTTTCGCAGAGCCAAAGGGTGATGGAATCTGCGTATTGCATGGAGTGGGAGGAGATGCCAGTCAAGTACCGTCGCGACTTAGTTATTATTATGGAGAGAATCAAGATGCCTATTATACCTAAAGCTGGCAAGATTATACCACTGTCAATAAATACTTTTGTACAGGTACTATAATATATTATTTTAGATGTCATTAAACTGAAGTTTATTTTAAGTTCATTTGTATGCACTAAAAGTCATGCGACACTCTTGAACTGACATACTCGGAAAGGTGGGTTTTGATGCTTTTTCATTTATCTATCGCGTGAAAACAGGAACATAATTAGAACCGCTGGTTTAACATTTTATTATGATAGTTAAGTTCAGGAAAACAATGTTTATGCAACCTTAGGCAGTCACTTATTTATGACTATGACCATATATTTTTTAAAATAATAAATAAGTAAATATCCAGCACAGACTTACACAAATTGACCTGGCTCCAAACAATGCAAATATTAAGGGACATCTCCCAGGATCAAATATCTTGCCGTTGCCGAGATTCATACCGGTACTGGATGTCTTTTCAGGCCGTTGTGCAACCAACTCAGCTAAAAGTGCTGTCGTTTATCGATCGATTCCATGAAAATAGAAGCTTTATGGACAAAGTTTTTTACGATTCTCCGTTACCGTAGGTATAACAAGGAATTTCCGTTAAATTATTTTGGTTATATTTTTGACTTGTCCTTAACGGCTGGTAATAGTGTTCAAGCAGACTAAACAGGTTTATTTGGTTTATTTTCTACTCGTTAACTCATATACGGCGAATTGCGCCCCAGCTCTGCAGTTAGCAGTTAGATCTCGACCTACTTTCATCATTGAATACTCGTTACATACAGCTTTTCAATTTGAACTGCTCCCTGAGTCGACTTGAAACTGATGTTGCTTAGCACAACATGAATAATGTTATAGGTATTTTGTAAAACGAATTGATGTATGTATGACGGGTATGAGTTTGTAACTTATTACAATAATCCTGATTTATTTGTTTCTTTCCAGATTGTTAAAACATCTTATACGTTTTACACGTTTTTAAATAAATCACAAGAATAAAAGAGAATATGCATCGGTACACAAATAAACTTCTAATTATATTAAGGACTTGAAAACATTGGTAAAATTGTCTATTTAATAGAGGTCACTATTGGGTCGTGAGCCATATTAATATTTTCCAGAAGAACATTCCAAGTTTGAATACGTGGTCTTACTGAAGGAAATTATTCTATAAAGAACGTTTTACTCGTACTTTTAATTTGGCTTCAACTACAGTTTCTGGAAGACGTAGGTATGTTTTGGTAATGATGCACTTGTTCTCAATAACTTAATAGATTTAAAGAACACCAATATTAGAACGTAAATAAATTCTGTAGAATGTCGTTTTGTGTTATTTTTGGCCACCGTGTCAACATTCGTAAAATTTCTGTAAAAAGCGGAAAAAAGCTTGGGATAACTTTTGCTAGCGAACTAGTAGGAAGCGAATTTTTTGCTACGGTGTATCGTTGCCTGTTTATTTAGTTTTATGGACTGTTATTTTCTCTGTACCCTCGAACAATTGTACCGGTCTTTTCGTATGCATCTAGTACTCCTATGTTTTCACGGTATGCAATAGGATATCTACAGTTGAAGTAATCTATCGTGCTGCTAACCATGCACTTCATCACCGAAACGATGAAACAAAGCCCAACACATGAGGACAATGTTCAGTGACCTGCAAACTGCTGAATAGGTTAAAATTAGATAAGCATATAAAAAAGTAAACCTCCAAATAAAAAAAATAATCAAATATAGTCAAAATAGGTTTATGGATTTAGGAGGACGCATGACGTACGCGTGGTGTCTCCATCGCGCTGCTGAGGTGTTTCGTTTCCTGAAATAATGACTCCTCTCCATAAAAAAACGGATGTACAATGCAATTTTAGAATACGGTGTTTGACTAATTTGTCCCCGTTTAGCCTAATCTTATAAGTAATTTTAGAACGGTGTCCCGTGAAACTATTGCATAAACTTTAGCGGACCAAGTCCTCGACATCAAAATTTAATGAGAGCCTTTATTTGTGTCTTACGAAAGTCCCTATGTTTACATTAATGTTAAACTTGACTTTGTGAAATACACGCTTATTTGTCAGGGCTTAATATTTGGTTCGTAACATTAAAATTAATAGTTACCCGTCTCGAACTGCTGGAACTCTTTGTTTGCGGAGCAAGTTTCTGCGGTGGCCCCTTAAGGAGTGTTGTATCTTGGTATGTTTAGGTAAGTTAGAACAAGACATAAACCTTTTGAGTTTAAATATGTACTTAAATGAAATTTATATCAAGACTTTAATTATTCAATATGTACTTGCACATAACTTAATCAAATTTATTATGACTATTCAACAATTTGAGCATGAGTACCTACTTATTTTAAAATACAATCAAAGATTGATCTTCTCTCATTTTCTCATTAAACAAACAATTAAAAAAAAATAGACGGCATCATGAACCGTCCTTTTAGCCCGACCAAATCCAAAAGTGGCTCTCCAAATAGTCTCACGTAGGTATACGAGGCAATAAGGAAAGAACAGTATTCGAGTGGATGTCATCTGGCATGCCGAGCCTTCCGGGCATTCCTGATCCGGCCGGAGCTGTGAGGAATTTCAAATTTCAACTGTAGATGAAGTGTATTATGCGGTGGTAGCCACACGCGATCGTGTAACAAGACGGTTACAACCAATTTATCGTTGCAAATCGTTTGCGGAATTCCGCTTTATTCAAGGGTTCATGTTTGGTTGGAGTTAATGTGTAGATTTGAATAAAATTGGTACGCGGCATAACTAACTGAAGACTGTTGGCAAGTGTAACATTATTAAAAACATTAAAACTTTTATGTACGCCCACATTGTTAAGACTTATAACAAGTTCAGATACAATAAGTAAAGACCTACCTACATTACATGGCAGCGACGGCGGTTGGACAAAATCAGAGATGTTTAATAGTCATAGCATTACGATAATATCGTAACTAGGTATCTCCGGCGGGGCGGAGTTGTCTTGAGATGATCATATTATAGGTATATAATTATAAATGATGATCGCGTCATTCATTTCTCCGCTCCGCGGCTTATTTGGTAGTATGGTATAGATTATAGGGAAATACTCCATACTCGTATCTACATAAATGAAGATCTATGATATGATGATGAATATCTGTGTATTGTGTGTAGATAAAGTAGTGTATGCAACTGTACAGAATTACAATACAGTATTAAGACCTCTTATTATGTAATAGTTGCATATATCACTATCGTAGCCTACAAAATATAAACTTTTTTCCCATATTTGGATGCCGAAGGCCTTGTTCCCCTAAAAAATTATGTAATTGTTTCACGGATTCCTGTTTCAAAATGAATTACTAATAACATTTGGCTAAACTGTCTGCGGTTAGTAAAGGTGAGAGTTTTAACAACTTAGCGCCTCATTCTATTGTGTGTTATTTATTGTTGATTAACACATCTTACAAAACAAATTAAAGCAGACAAAGTGATCAGTGATTACAATAACTGATTTTCGCCCTCACTTTTTCTCAGGGGACAGGCTAGAAATATTTTTGCCTATCATATATGTACGAGTAGTGTATTGCCAAATAAATGGACACTATGGCTGACAGGGCCGGGGTTGCTCTCTCTCACTCTTTGGAGAGCGGTCAAGCGAGCTAGACTGTCCGACTGTTATATTGTTGTTTTACTGGTATAAAAGCGAACCTGTACAAGTGGCGACCCTGCCAGGATCACAAAATGTACAGTAAGTGAAAACAACAAAAGAAAATACTAGAGGTAAATTAGCGAATGAGACCAGTTTAATTTGATTAATTATGTGAAATACGTGAGTACCCCCAAAAAGCCTTATGAACGATATTTAGTTGATGTTGGAAGGAATGACAACTAAAAGCGAATCAAATGTGTCGGCGAGATCGTAACAGCCAATGAGAATCGCCGCGCGTGACGCGCTGCGCTGTGATTGGCTAAAACTCGTGCTGCACGTATCGAAATATGACATCTGCGCAGTCTTTGCGCAGCACAATGTCTGAGTTTAAATTAAATATGAATGCCACATCACAACAAAATATTCCCCATATTGTTCTTAATTATAAACGATTTATACTTTGGGATATGCTGAGTATGATGAATATAATTATGTATGCCAATTTACTTTTCACAAACTACGAAATTTAATAACTTTTCAGCACCATATTGACGTAAGTAATATGGCAAATTATTCGTGTGAATCTGTGAAACAAGATGTTTTACAATGATTTATTACGTAAGTACCTTAATAAGAATTATGGGTTAAGAAGTTATGATTGTAAATATCAGGCGTTTGGATAAATATAATAATCGATGCCTGAAACCGATAAACTTATACGTGGTAAATGTGGCAATTCATATCAAAACCGATCAATTAATACTCATATTATTGAGCAAAATAATAAGTTGCTTTTGTATTTGCCTTGTCATTCATTCCAAATAGAATATGGAATACATTTGATATCATCAATGGGCCATGTAGGTATTCCAAGCTTGCTGTTGTTATTGTAATACAGTTTTAAAACTATAGAAATGCTGTTGTCCATGTTTGTCGCAAAAGCTATACAAAAAGTACGCCGCGTGGACAGAGTAATATTTTATTGATAATTTTAGAACATTGTAGAAGATGGAAACACCATCAAACAATGTTGTTATGTACCTATAGTGATTGATGCAGCATACAATACTTAAGTTATACATAAGGAATCTTTTTCTGGCAATATGGAAATTGTTTAAGCATGAATTTTTGTCAAGAGAGAATTAGTTAACACAACAACACAACATACCTACTTTATTCGAATTAAATATCAGAAGTACAAACACGATACTGGTCTCATCCCGTTAATTGGTACCTACGAACTAATAAATACCTAATTATGTATTAGATACATAAACAGTGATACCTTTGATTGAATCATCATAATGATATTAACGATTTGCCGTTTAAGAAATGACAAATGTTGAGAATAAAGTTTTGTGATATTATTGGACAGGTATTAAACTAGTTAACATTGATATTGGCTGCAAAAAACAAAATTGCCCATGCAAAAACGGTTGTCTTCGTGACACTGTTTCGATACATACATATTCTGTAACAAATTGGAAAGCTATGAACTTTATGGTTCGAGTATGGAATTAGTAAATTTTTATATTATTTACCTGTATTATAATAATATCAATGTTTAATGGCTGATAAAACTGGATAACTAAGGGAGTGAAAATTGTGTATTAAGGCTGCGTAAAGCTCCTTTTATAAAGACAGCGCTGTCGAATTCTGACAAGTGTTTGTATTCTGAATAAAATGTCTCTTGTGTCAATAGACAACACATGTATGGCCAATCAAGGTATCACTGAGCGATAGTTTGGTAAGCTGCCGGTACCTAAAGAAATTTCTGTTTACTAAAATCTGAATGTCCATCTAACAAAATGAAATCTGATTTGGTCAGAGGTAGTCAGTTTATTGAATGGTAGCTTTATGGCATAAAACAAACAAATAAAATCCAAAAGGAAAGTTGAGAGGCAGAGGTAATTTGAGCAAGCTCGAATGGTACCTACAGGTTGACGGTATACATTTATGACCTTGTAAATAATAAAATTATGTATATGATACATAATACAGTGATATCTTGGAAATAAGCTGCATTGTCATATTGATTTATACTTGGAATTGAAGTGAATTTCGGTTAAAAAACTGATTAAAATGACGACACAGTATCATATATTGGAACTTATACTACTTATACGGAAAACTGAGAAACATAATGAATTGAAGTGTAAAAACTTCATAATTGCCTATCTATGTATTTTTGGTATATTGTTTCTGCAAGATAACTTGATGCGGAAAATAAGTAATTACTTCAAATTGCATTGCTTTGATGGGATCTTGGTTCCCATCAAAGCATCACTGGGGCCTAGAGGTAGCTTAGTAAACTGGACGGTACCTAAAATATTGTCACGCTATATTTGTGATACAGACAATTTATATTAAACCAGTATGTGACAAACAAGTACTTACGATATTTGCTTATGCAGATTGCTAAAGGTAGTCAGTTTACTCAGCGGTACCTGCGTAGCATTTGAAAGCTACATGAGAGATAGTTTGACAGTTTTGTTAAACGGTATCTAAATAATATCCCCTGAGGATAAGAGATAATTTGACAAGTTGTCAAATGGTATCTAGACGGTTCTATGGGATATTTGCCATGAGGATAAGAGACAGTTTGACTGTCGTCAAACAACACCTGAGGTAAAACGGTATCTAAATAATATTCGATCAGGTTAACAGATAGTTTGGCTGTTATCAAACGGTATCCAAACAGTATCCGATCAGATCAACAGATAGTTTGGCTGTTGTTAAACGGCACCTAAACAATATTCCATCAGGATAAGGGGTAATTTAAGGACATTCGAATGGTACCTAAATAAGTAATGTTATACGATAGCGATCACTAAAATGTGTTCCGTGGAACCGTGGGGTAATTTAGGCCTCTCAGAAAGCTCCACCAAAATCAAAACAATTTTACAAGTAATTTAGACTTAATCTAAGAAATAGAAAAAATATACAACTGAACTAGAAACCTTTGGACCTAGGCAATTAACAATGATTCCAGAATACCAAGGAATGTCAAAAGAAAGTTTACTGGTAAAAGAAAAAAAGTTTGAGAACCGTTAGCTAAAATGACCAGATTTGCTAACTCCGAAATTCCTTAGAGAGAATGTACGGAATTGTACTAAGAGTTTGTCGTGTTACCCGGTCCTCCGAGGAGTCGAAGGACAGGATAACAGACGTGAAAGAGAGAAATACAAGAGGAGAAAAAAAGTAGAAAGAGAAAAACAGTAAATTCAGGGTTAGGGTTCTTTATTTTCACTCAGTCACCAAGGCAGTGGGATAACGGAGTAAAGGGGAGGTTGGAAGTCCTAGGTCCGAGCGGTTGCAGATGAGGCGATGTCCGTGTAGCCTGATATCAGTCCGTAGCCGGTGGGTTGCAGATGGGGCGATGACCGTGTAGCCTGGTATCAGTCCGTAGCAGGTGGTCACACAGGTGGTCGCAGGAAGGCGTATGTGCAGTGACAGCAGGATGGCGTTTACGCAGTGGCAGCACTGGAGGGCGTATACGCAACAGCAGCAGGAGGGCGTATACGCAACAGCAGCAGGAGGGCGTATACTCGGTCGCATACACAGCGGTAGCAGATACGCAGTGGCAGCAGGTGGGCGTATTCGTAGTGACAGCAGGTGGACGAAAATGCAGTTGCAGCAGGCAAGGCCTTTCAGCGTCCGAGCGAGTCAGTAGTCTTGTTTGGGAATAGCCAAAGGGGAAAAAGGGTCTCTCTTGAGTGCAGGGCCAAGCTTTGGCCCTGCACAGACCAATTTCGAGTTCCTCCTTAGTTGAGAGGCACGAGAAGACTGAATTTTTTTTTTTTTTTTTTTTAACATGTCCAAATGTTAGCCTGGTCACAATTTTGGCCACTAACTAACTTAATGTAGTAGCGGCTAGGTTCGCAGAACCAAGCCGCAAAAAGAACAAAAAATGGAACGCCTGACACAAAGTGAGCAGGACTTTGAGGCCCAAAAAAGAAACTAACCCTCCAGAGGGAACTTACTGTTGCTTGTCCCTTATATAATTTCTAGGACCAAAACGATCCGCAACACTACGCGCCTGGCGTAATTCGTATTCAGGCGTCCGGACCTTATGAAATTTAACCCCCCTTAAGGAAGGCCTATACCTTATTGAAGGAGCAGCAACAGGTATGGCGACTGTCTCTGTGTCAATGTCAATGTCAGGAGCAATATTATTTCTAATAAGCCTCTTAATGTGAAGAGACCGACGCAAACGATCTCTCAAATCAATGTCAATTTTGAGTTCTTCATTAAGCCTAATAGAAATGGGGTCAATAGGATCCAGGAAGATATGCCTAGGCCGCCTGATATTGTTAAAAGGCGGAACCGAAGGCTTATAGTTCACGGCACTTTTAACTAAAGGATTCGGACTCACCTCAGCCCTTTCAAAGAAATTTTTAGAAAGCTTTTTAAAATAATCAATAACAGAAGGAACCCCCAAATCAGCATGTATCTGAACATTTCTGACATAGCCAGGAAGACCAGAAATACGCCTGAGGCACTTATTTTGGATGACCTGCAACGACCGGATTCTCGCAGGTGAGGCCTGAGCAAAAACAGGACACGCATACGAAAATACCGGACGAATACAGGTCTTATATAAGGTTAATTTATTCCTCCTAGAAAGCTTTGATCTTTTAGACAAGAGACAGGACAACCTTGCCATAAAGAAAGCTGCCCTGTCCCTTACCGTTTTGATATGCTGAAAGAAGGATAGTTTTCTATCCAAGGTGACCCCCAGATACTTGACATCCCTCTTCCAGGGAATAGGGACACCTTGGAGGAAAATATCCTTCTTCAATTTAAAAGTTTTAGAACTATGTGTAAACAATAGAGCAGCGCTTTTTTGGGGGTTCACTTCCATTCTCCAGAGCTTACACCACAGCCCCAGTGAATCCGCAGCAGCCTGAAGACGGCGGTGCATGGTTTGTAAAATTGAAGAAGAAGTATAAATAGCAGTATCATCTGCAAACTGGGCATAATTAACACCAGGCGACCTAGGCAAATCATTTATATACAACGTAAACAAAGTAGGCGACAACACCGACCCCTGCGGCACACCTGATCTAATGGGATGACTAACCGAGTAAGCACCCTCAACTCTATAAATAAAACTACGATCAGTGAGAAAATCATTGATAATGGCAACCAGCCTATCCGGAATACCCACCATGTACAGTTTATAAAGAAGGCCATTATGCCAAACACGATCAAAGGCCTTCGCAATGTCAAGGAAAACCGCACATGTTGGGATTTTCCGACGCCAAGCCGTCATCCAGCCCAGAATATCTTCAGTAATTCTGTGCACCTGCTGGACACACGAATGCTCAGCCCTAAAACCAAACTGCTCGTCAACCAGCAGGTGCTCAGAATTAATAACCTTGAGGAGCCTTACTCTGATCACAAGAAGACTGAATTTTGAGCTGATGGCAGCGCTTTTATATTAGGCTCGCAGACAAAATATTCCAGAATAGATAAAAATATGAATTTTGAATTTTAAGAAGTACTAAGGCACCAGCCAAACGATAAAGTTAATACGACCTAGCTCAAATATATCCAACCTCACCGCTTTGGTAGTAAAATTACGTGAAATGGAGAATTTTATAAGACAAGACGTTGCTATGACATTTTTTCAAACAGAAATGTCATAACAAAGCTAAAATTGTATATTAGTGTTTTTTATACAATATTATAACGTTATTATAAAAGAAAAAGGAGGAGAGAAAAATGATGTAAGTAGCAGCCTGCGTCAAATCGATTTTCAGTGAGTTAGAGTTTAATATTGAGTTTTTTATCTTTTCAGTAAATATATCGAAGCAAGCGAATATACCGAACGAACAACGTGCTAGAGAGATAAACAGAGCATTGAATGATATAAGGGAGCCCCGAATTTCATCGCTTAAAGGAATTACCAAGGTAAGTGAACACTACAAGTTCTAAAAAAAAAAAAACTGCTTTATTTAGCAATAACTGGCTAAATATTTATATTAAAGCTAATAATTAAGAAGTAATGGAAACAAATATTTTTGTTTGGAAATACCTACTCTGTAAGCAATTTTGATGTTAATTAGTGGAAAGTTATCTAAACGCTGATGCTAAGTGGACGACACTTTAAATTACCAATTCTTTGCTTAGATTAGAGTGCTCAGACTATGATGATGAACAGAACAAGTTTCAGTTGATGAAAGTACGAAGTAAAGGTGAAAAAGTACTTTGAATTTGCTGCACTTTTACGGTAGTATTATCGATTATATTATCGATTATGTTTTAACAGAACAAGGATGTGCTGGAATTTGGTGTGAGCACGGAATTAAAACCATGGGGACCTAACCTTTATGTCGTAACCTTTTGAACACCAAGTAGTGTAGCAATTTGCAGTGTCAGTGACGCCACAGAAAAAAATAATAAAGACATACTCCACAATCAACAGGGATTGAAAGATAGTTGTAGAAATTTAAATTACATAAATTTGGATAATTGGAATTTGACGGCATTTGCCGGCGTCAGTGGAGCAATTTTCCGTTGAAAGGCTCAGCC
The DNA here is from genome assembly GCA_947623375.1 of Apotomis capreana. Taxonomy (NCBI): domain Eukaryota; kingdom Metazoa; phylum Arthropoda; class Insecta; order Lepidoptera; family Tortricidae; genus Apotomis; species Apotomis capreana. The sequence continues at coordinate 24,139,815 of OX392500.1, forward strand.
TACTAGGGTGTTCAAGAGGTTAAAGGTCTCTGGAAAAATCAAGGAAAATGTAAATTTAAGTAAATAATAGATAGACTGATGGACTTCACACTGATTATGGTACCATTAATTACATTTTGAAATAGGCTTATGGAGTCCAAAATTTATAGGCTAGTCAACTCTAGCAGTTCATATATGTACTTACTTTGTCAATAATGTAACGACGAACACACTACAGTCAGAAATGCAGTCTGATCAATTGGAAATAAATATTTCGGGTCACAAATGGCAGAACCCTCTAGCTGTTTTGGAATAATTCGAATCATCTATGTAATTGTGTGAATCATCAGGCTTAACGAACCATTATTTTAGAGCGAAGGTATACAAAAAGTGGTAACTATAATAAATAAGTTTATTTAATACAATAAAAATTCAAAAGTATTCCAAATAAGTCAATTCCAGAGAAAGGGAACCATATAACCAATTAATATTATTAACTGATAAAATAATAGAAAAACTGAAAGAAGAAGGAAGGTAAGATGGGAGGTATCAGATAAAGATGCCGAAATAGATAATTTATCAAATATTATTATTAAACAATACTCTGATTGCATCGGATGAAGAACTTGATAGATAATATTACTAATAGTCGTCCGCTAGTGAAAGGTCTCCCACAACAACGGTTGTACGCTCTCTGCATCTATCGTTTCGATAAGGTTACCAAAAATCTGATCATAATGCGTTATCCGTTCCAGCGCTTACTGTTACGTGAGTCTGTTTAAATTGTCCAAAATATTACATGAGGATCATATCCTATATTTAGATGTACGCTAAGATATTGGGATATTGAAATAGCTGATGTCATATACCAAATACATCTCAGTGGAATTAAATTAATGATTTGTATTTTATTGCATGTGTCATGTCATGTGTGATCTTATACAAGAAAATTGTTAGTAAAATTTTATATTACTGTACCTAACATTGAAGTTCAGAATCTGTACATCTCCTTTTACGTGTACTGATTAGTTATAACGTGAATGTAATAGTATTAAGTAAGAGTTATGAAAAAATGACTTACTGTTGAGTTTCTTTCGGCTTTCTTCTCAACAGCGGTCTCCTCTTGTGAAATGCCGGTAGATTCAGATTGAGATATGTAAAAGTGCCCTGTAGGCCTACTTACATATAAACGTTTTGAATTATGAATTAATAAAATTTAAATTAAATTTTCATTCTTTTGTAAAAGGTAGATGTAGTGTAGGTATTGCCAAATAAATGGACACTATGGCTGACAGGGCCGGGGTTGCTCTCTCTCACTCTTTGGAGAGCGGTCAAGCGAGCTAGACTGTCCGACTGTTATATTGTTGTTTTACTGGTATAAAAGCGAACCTGTACAATATATATAGCCTTTTTACAAAACAGCCAGACTAGGAATGGCCTTAACACATAACATTACGAGTACAACATCCTTCAGCAGCAGTGTTCATATAGACATTTATTTTTTCGTTCAAGCGAAATAATAAAATCGAACGCACGGGATTCCAGCTAGCATAATTGGAGAGAATGGAACACCGCAAAATGAAAGGCATTGCTTCGGTTTCAGATGTACTTAACATCTGAGCCCTTTGAAGCGCTTGGTTAATTATTGGGCGCACGCCGGGTTTTGGGGAAATTGCAGTGTAAACAGTGTGTATCAGTTTCCTCGCCCGCTGTAATCTAGGTGGAGGCAGCACCAAAAATACAAAACAGTGGGTACCTATTTGCTGCGAATTCGGCCGCTACCCTCCACTTAATGCGGCTGTTTCTAATTGCCAAGTCAACAAAACCGTTGACGCCCATAAATGTTGTTTTAAATGCCAAATCCAATGCGTGTATTTTGTGCCTACTCATTAATGCGAAGGGTCCTAATTGTGAAGACCTTTCATTACGCTTCAATGAAATATTATCTGTGACATTTTCAAGCCTTGCGTAGCAGTACTTCAACCCTGAATTGACACCCATATTTCTGATGAAAGGTCGATTTTAAGCCAACCGTACGAATTACCGATACCGATACCTTATTGGCAATTAACGAAGTGGTCATTTTTGTCTCACATCGTCACAATTACCTATTGAACAGAATATATATACCAAGAAGGATTAGCATATGACCCCGTTATTATCAATGTACTAGCTTCTTGTTATTAAACTTACATTACAGAAACCAAAAGTACATCCTATAGCTGCATTACAGTAGGGAAGGCAAAACACGTATTGAATTTATATTCTAGATGGACATTACACAGGGTACACACATTTAATTTGTTCATGATATGATAGTGTGCTTCATCCAAACTATAAAACACTCTTATTAAAAGCTGAAACCGCTTTCACAACCACCATAATCCCCACAATGAAATCACTATAATACCCGCTAATTAATTATGCGGATTTTTAATCTTGATATTCCGGCGCGCTCAACAATGAATGCCAACGCAGCGCCACTTAAATTTTTATGAAAGAAAATATGTAGAAGGCGTTTTGTCCCCAAAGGCGGATTCGTCGGAATCTCGACGCTGGGTTTAATTAGCCGACGTAATGAATGTCGAGGCACGTGCGCTGTAAACGTGGCCCATTACCTGCATAATTCGCGCAATGATAACAATGGTCGACACCGGCACCTCCCCCTACGACAAACAATGATCCCTCTCAATGTTTTTTCGGGAATTTCGGGCTTGCGAATCTTCTTTAGAGGTCTTACAATTTTTTGATTTATTTGAATGGAAATTTATTACAACCTTATTCATTGTTATAAGACAAAGAGCTATATCCCTCTAGTAATGCCTAATAGGAAGTGCAACTTTCTACAATTTATACCTTTAGAAAGTTAATGATTGACTTTGTTGAATAGAGGGATTATGATAATTTTATTGACAATCCATGAAAATGCAAATAAATCGTATTGTATCGTCAAATTTTAGTTTCCTTATTAGTACCTACCTAGAGAGAGTGGGAAATTAGTTTTTAGTAGGTACATTATACTAATGTAGTCTATAGAAATAATAATTATAATCATGGCATTAGTAAATTATACCTAGGTACCTATTGTAAATCTAGGTATAGGTCGCCCATGTTATGAGCATGAATAGATATGTAAAATATGTTTTGAAAAATCGCACGAATATCGGAATATCGCTAATAAAAATGCAACGTCATTCGAGGATGCACTTTAACTAAAAATGTAGCGGTTTTTGCTTTTTAATATAATGTATTCAGCAAGTTTGTGGGTAGGTACTATGGACATTTTTAATTACAAACCAATGTAAAAGTTCCCACAACGAAGCTTAATGAATGCCAATGGCTTGAAACAAAAGTTAAAAATGAATTTGGAGCTTTCAACGAAAATATATCTATTAGCCGCGACCGCGAGTTTATTAAAAGTACTTTATGATGACGATAAGTAAACAAGAGCTGTAGGTATCTACTTTTCTTTCAAAAGCTTTTATTATTTCCTCATTATGCGGCTAAAGTTAGCCTGAAAGCAACACGGAATATGTAATGCTTTTATGTTTTTAATTCATTTTCTTAATAGAAACGTAAAATAGACATTATATAACCCACAAAAATTTACCTACCATGATGTTACCCTTATTTATTTGTTGTATTCGTTTTCATGTGGTGCACAATAATAGTACCTACTTACAATGGCTCAGTTTCATTGGTCGATAGGGCCCGCATGCGGGGTGCGGTAGATTTCCATAACGCACGCCATTATGAGTTTCACTGGTCGTTATACCGTCTGCGGGAGTCCCCGCATGCCGTATGTCTGTCGGAGGCCGATCGTAAAATCCGGCAGATCATGAAATTCCTAAGGCATATCATGAAAGGCCGCCATTTCATGATCTGCCTAAAGTAACACCCACCAGTGATGGGAGCAGTTTCAGTACTCTGGGAGCAGTTTTGTTTTACGGATCACAAAAAAAAATAACCCTAACCTACCTATCTCTGGAAGCAGTTTCGTTTTTAGGCTCTTAAAAAAATAACTATCTAGGTTAGGGTTATTTTTTTTATGACCCAAAAAACGAAACTGCTCCCAGAAATAGGTAGGTTAGGGTTTTTTTTTTGTACGCCAACTAAGTACATGTTACCCGGCGGCGGCGCGCCACCGGCTCATATTGACTCGGCGGCGGCGTAAAAAAATCTGTATATCTTAGTGAATATAATTTTTGTTTTAATCCGTTCGACGTCCAGGGTTTCCAGTCTTGTGTCTTGCTTGATCTTTAATAAGATGTAAGTACAACAGAATCCCACGCTAGTGGTAATGACAAACCGTCTTCTCTATTGAAATTAGGATATTTTTACGATATGCCTAGGAATTTCGTGATCTGCCGGATTTTCACGATTTGCCCGGTATAGAGCTAGGAATATCGACGAATGCGTTGCTCTTATCGATCTGCCGTATTTTTATCAGGCATATCATGATATGCCTGGTCAACTTTTAGCCAAATCATAAAATGACGGCGTTTCACGATATGCCTAGGAATTTCGTGATCTGGCGGATTTTACGATCGGCCGCCGACATGTCGACCGAGTTATCGACTTGTGAGTTTCACTGGTTGTTATACCGTCTGCGGGGAGTCCCCGCATGCCGTATATCGACCGAGTTATCGACCAATGAAACTGAGCCATTAAGCTTCGTTCAAACTTGTGTTATTTCGCCGAACCGATCTTCGTTGCGTATAGTCAAACCACGCTATCTCTTCCAAGCAAATAAACTGTCAAACCATACAAAATGAGTCAGTTTGTATGGTTTGACAGTTCATTTGCTTGGAAGAGATAACGTGGTTTGACTTTAGCATCACTGGACGTCACGTCACGTCACGGGACGTATCTTATGTACCCCGCACACTCGCGATCGGGCAAGCGTTGCATGATTGCGACGGGCAGAAAATCCCGCTTACGGCCTAGGGTGACGTAAAATGAAATACAAACTATAGAGGGGTAATTGGGGAGATCTTGCAAGCATCTCTTTTGAACTCTTAACTGTTACCGTTAAGGAGCTATAGGTACCTTCCATCATCAGCTCAGCATCATGGGACGATGATTGAACTTTAGAAAATACATGAAAAATATTATTATTGCCTGTAGCATTTGAGTGTTTCCCTCTATTTCCCTGAGATCCCATCATCAGATACTGACTTGGCAACGATCTCTGTGGAATACCTACTAAAAAGAATACAACTAACGGCCTTAAACCTATCTAATTAATATTTAAAGAATTATCCCCTAAGTCCTAACCATTAGGGAGTTGTACCATCCACCATCAGTTCAGCATATTGAGATGATGACTCGCAGACGCAAATACCTGAATAAAACATTGATAACATACGTGACAAACATTGCTATAGTATAGTGCTTATAGTTATAACATTTGAGGGCTCCCCTTGATTCCCCTGGGATCCCATCATCAGAATCCCGACGTGGTGGACCACCTCAAAAGTATACTCTTTCAAATAAATAAGCTTTTAACAATGCAATAGAAAAGTTTTCTCGAAAATACACTCAGGCGACGGCTTCCGAGGTAGGTATAAACCCATGGACCTAGCAGGTACTACATACAGTACACCTGGACTGCGAATTTCTACGATACAACGATCCAAGTAGCCCTCTACTGTGACATGAATATTTCCAAATTAAGTTTTTTTCAACGTTTTTATTTTTGTATTTAAAATGTGTTCTAAAGCTTTTTTTTTTAAATTTCGAAGTGTAATCCAAAATTGCGAGTATCGGAACCTACAGTACAATTATCTTTTTTAGGGTTCCATACCCAAAGGGTAAAAACGGGACCCTATTACTGAGACTTCGCTGTCCGTCCGTCCGTCCGTCCGTCCGTCCGTCCTTCCGTCCGTCCGTCTGTCACCAGGCTGTATCTCAAGAACGGTGATAGCTAGACAGTTGAAATTTTCACAGATGATGTATTTCTATTGCCGCTATAACAACAAATACTAAAAATAAAATAAAATAAATTTTTAAGGGGGGCTCCCATACAACAAACTTGTTATAGATTATGGTACGGAACAGAGGAGGGATCCCTTTAAGGGATTGGTTGCGTTAACTTTGCACCTCATTTGTATGGAGCGCTATACATACCAGGTGCAAACTTAACTAAACCACTTAAGGATGGAAAGTGTTTATACGGAACCCTTGGTGCGCGAGTCCGACTCGCACTTGCCCAATTTTTATTTAAATTATTGTCAAAAGTAAACTTTCTTGCGTCAAAACTATCCACTCAATTTTTACGTTACCCACCATCCCACCAATTTCTTCATAAAAGCTTCAAGTCGTTATTTTCATAATTACTTCATAGTTTTTATATAAAAATAAATAAAAGCCAGTCAAAATCTTTTTTAACATTTAGTAAACTGCATTATTAAGTCAACCAACTTCAAGTTATGTGCAATAAAATGAATGTTAACTGTTAAATAATCTACCTACCGTCAAAACACGAAGTGAAGTCACTTGTCCTTTGTTTGGACCACCTTTAGATCATAAGGTGAGACTGTTACCTACGATACCAGACACAATAAAGTAGATACGGAAAGTAACCGTCAATAACCCATGTTTTTGCTTGTGTGGGCTGCGACATTGAGAAAATCTGGGCTTCTACTTCTATTCTTACTGTAAGTCCCAAGAGAATTAAAGAGATGTTAAAAAGTATAACGATGAATACCTTAAGACAATACGGTACCCTAAAAGTAAGATTAACGACAACTATAGAAATAAATTAACATGTTTCAAGAATGATTGTTTAACGCAACATTTCGACATTGATTTCGACTTCAACCATTATTGTTCCTGTGCTAAACAAAATAAAGTATAAGTCATCGAGCAAAAATTTTTATTAGATCAACGATCTCACAGACAAATCGCCCCTTGCCTGCTATACGGCCACATCTCAAAAAAAATTTTTTTTTGGATTATTGCTGATTCGTATTCAGAATTGTCTAATTTACGACCTTATTTCGAGAGATATAAGAAAAAGTGTCCTTAAAAGCCTTTTTTCTACAAGTGGCCTTATGGATCTGACCAAAAATTATCAGTTGACTCCCTGCAAGACAGCCACTTTGGAGTTATGGCTGTATAACATTAATTTATAATCAATTTTTTGAGTTGCGTCCTAAAGGCATAAAGATTATTCCAGTGTTATTCCGATGAACCCCTTTAATTAATAAGCGAATTAAAGGGCATTTGATTGTGTTACAACAGTAAGTACCCATAGTACTTATTATTTATTTTAATTTACTTGTATAGCATAATACTTTCTAATAGTTTTAGCCGCCTTTTTGTATAAGTTTATTTGTTTTTTTTTTTTTATTTTCATGTAATACATTTTTTCCCATTATGTAGTCATTTATATACAATTATAAGTTGAATTGCGTCGTTACTGAGGACAAACAAGTCTGCAGGGTCGCCGTTATTAACTCCAACCACATCTATAGAGGAAGTCTCGGGATCGCCCACTCCCAGTTCTGAGCCTGTTGATCTGGCACCATTGTTTTCGAGGCAGAATGAAGCCAGGAGGTTTTGCCGTGGGATTTATACTTGCATCTCTGAGTAAATCGGGTGATTTGAGTTGCAAGTAGGTTAGAATTTGATTGTAGCAGGTCTCGAGCAGTATGGTACGGTGGGTGCCTCGACTTCAAATTCAACCGATGAGGCGGGTTTGCTAACTCTGCATGAATGGGCAAATCGGGACGATCCACGACTTTTTGTGCTTCGTGGACCAGTGCTTGATGTCTTCTTAGTTCGGCGCGAGCTATATGACTCAACACAGCCAAACCAGAGGATTACATTTTGATGGATCCCGATATATACATCGCATGGTTTGGTTTAGCTATACGTCTATCCGATGCACATGTGCGCTATTGAGCCAAACCGGTGCGCAATACTCTGCCGTGGAGTAAACTTGGCTAAAACCGGTAGAGCGTAGCACATCAGCTGTTACTCCCCAAGTAGTTCCCGCTCGTCTGTGAAGTATGTTATTCCGCGTCTGTAGCTTTTTCCCTAACTAATATGTGGCGCATAGGTGAGACTGCGGTCTAGAGTTACACCCAAGTACTTTGGTGTAGGATTTAATTTCATCGCCGTCTCTCCGAAGCCGATTTTTGGCCCATAATTTGCTTCTTAGTTGCAGAGATGGAATGTCGCAACTTCTCTTTTACTAGCAACGGCCTGCAGTTGCCATTTTTAAAGTATTTCCCAAGATGTTCCAGATCGCGAGTTGTAGGTTGAACAGGAGCAGGGCCAGGACCGATTCCTGCGATAGTCTATTGTTCAGCTTCCTGACTTTGCTTGGAGTGCTTCAAGGTAGACGATAAATTCCCTTATTGCTGAGCATAGAGTTAATTAGTCTCACAATCTTTCTACAGGGCACCACGGTCGTGAGCTTATAGAAAAGTCACTGTCTCCATACGGTATCGAATGCAGCTGCGAGGTCGATAAGGACTGCCACGGTTTTCTCTTTATTCTTAAGCCCAGCCGTTTATGTGTGCTGTGAGCTGCATTACCTGATCCACGCAGTTCCGGCCACTACGGAATCCAGCCTGTTCCACAGGAATTATTTTGTCGGCAATAGATTCGATTCGATGTAGATTAACCTCTCCAAACGTTTGTAGACGTAACTAAGTAGAGCAATTGGTCGGTAACTCTTTCGGTCGTCACCTGGCTTACCTGGTTCAGTATGGCTATTATTTTGGAGCGGTTGAACTTAGGTGGAATTCTATTATTCGAGACTATGCCGGAATAGAACTGTGAGTAAATACCGACTCACATAAATTGCTACTCTGATTCGAACCAGTCTTCGTCCAGTATTCCTGAACCTAAAAGTAGAAAAGCTGGATGCACTGATTATCGCTTACAGTGATGTTCTTACTGTAACCAAAGTTCATTAATAAAGGTATTTTAACTATTTTGGTGGGTGTATTTATATTTTCATGTAACCATTTTCCCATAATTTTCTTGTGCGGTTTTGGACGCATCTCAAAATTTCAACAAAATGTGTCTGCAATACGGCCACAACTCTAAGTACCTGACATAAAGGCCTTGTATCTTAAAAAATATACACGTTTTATACAAAAAATGTATTCATTAGAAGCATTATATCATCTTGAGTAAAAAGAGCTAAATCAAAAATGAATTGACCCAAAACTCAGGGAGTAATCCCCGTTTTACTACCACGCACTACGCTGCCAAAACTTTAACAAGCGATTTCTCGAAAAAATGGTTTTTTGAGATGTGGCCGTATAGCAGGCAGGGGGCGAAATGATAAGAGCAGGTGTAGACAAATTCTAACACATAAAAATTGCTCAAAAATTGAAAGACAGCAAAAATTGCTGAACCGTATGCCAAAAGCAAAAGTCGTCCTGTATGTATGGTGCCCACCATGTATTTAATTTAATACGCCTAAGTAGATCCTTCGATGATAAAGTAAGATCTATTATTAATTCAGTAATCCAAAGGAATGCTTTTTTGCTCTTCCTGAAAATTTACTATTTATTATTTATACACTGGTGGCTATGGTATCGGATGAGACAGCTGAAGACGTCGCCAAGACAGTATACGACGGATGGATTTCGCGTTTCGGATGTCCCGCTACAATCACTACGGATCAAGGAAGGCAATTCGAAAGTCGAGTATTTGCGTCCCTTTCACGCTTACTCGGCATCGAAAGAACCCGGACAACACCGTACCATCCGCAATCTAACGCCATCGTCGAACGCTGGCACAGAACACTCAAGGCCGCACTAAAAGCAAGACTACAAACAACAAGAAGTTGGATCGACGAAATACCTACAGTCTTACTGGGAGTTCGCACCGCGATGAGAAGCGACACAAACGTCAGCGCTGCACAACTTACTTACGGCTGCAGTGTACGACTACCGGGCGAATTCCTGGAATCGACGCCGCGCGGCGACCTCGCCGCCGAATCCAACATGGACGCCGAATTCGTGGAACGGTTGCGCGAAGTAATAAGCAAATTGAGACCTATGCCGAACCAATCACATAGCAACACAAGACCTATCTTCGTACACCGTGACCTTCAAACATGCGAGAACGTTTTTGTACGAGTCGACGCCGTAAAGAAGCCGCTACAAGCACCTTACGACGGACCGTATCGCGTGCTAAAACGAAATGGAAAGGTTTTCACGCTGCAACTACCTAACCGACAAGCCAACATATCAATAGACCGTCTAAAACCCGCATACACTATCATCGAGCAAGAATTACAAGAACCTACATCAACGCAGACTACGCAGAGTTCCTGTAACAACGCTACCGTCAAACAGAATACATCTACAATCAACTCTCTTCCCTAAAAGCTTATAGACGTGGCTTAGAAGTGATATCGGTCGATAGTTCTTCAAGAGCGTTTTATCGCCTTTCTTGAAGAACAGGATAACCACACTTCTAGACCACGCCTCGCCTCGCCTTTAATTATGTAGTAATATAAAAAATATATATAATCATACACGAAGATGACATAAAATTTTTAAAAATGTTAAAACTTTGAACAGCTGTCTAAATCATATAACAAATCAACATTATTTTAACTAAATATAAGAGCGTAAACAAAATAGCAACTTTTTAGACCCCCCCCCCCGGTACGATTTATACAAAAAAATAATTTCATATACAATATCGACCCACCCTAATGTACATCACTAGCTGCGTGTCTCCACACAAGTAATGTTGACTGGTTACTATAGTTACTTTCAATTTCAATATTATTATGGTTTGTGATAATTATCAGACTTTGCTTATTCATCTACCTAAAGCCTCAACAGACTTAAGTCTAAAAATGTGTTTTGGCTGACACTGTAGTTAGAATTTATTTTATGTATGGTTATACTCATAAATAAATATACTTAGTGATTGTTAGCTATAGCCTATATGTCAGCAAAACACACACTTTTGCCCCCTTTTATTGTAACAGAACGCAACAAACTCGTACTTAATTGTTAACGTGATTTAATAGAATGTCAAACTTCGTTAAGACTAAGTAAATTTGTATACTTGAAATTAGTATATACAATACAACAATACTTTATTGCACACCAACAAGAAAATATATTACATGAGAAATCATTAAATTAATTAATAGTAGACAATAGGCGGTCTATTACAGCCAGCAAAATATTTACTTTTGCAACATTTAATGCAGCACTTTCTTACCATGATGCAAATACATGTAATTATTGAAATAACCAGAAAGGATACCATTAACCACTGTCAACAGTGCTGACAGTTTTCAATTATATTAATAAGGTTTCAAATTATTAAGGTTTTATCCTGCCATGGCACTAACATAAAATTATTTTTATGTACTAACGGATTTTATAACGTTCATAAAATTTTCCGTTAATTTCTTTGGTGACGCGAAAGAACGTTTAGCGAATCAAATATTTTAATTATTTGAAGTTTATAGTGTTAATTAAAAAAGATATGTAAACTACTAATAACTATCATTTTATTTGAAAACTACTAATCATTCCTATTTTTGATGACTGGCAATATTAGAAAGGGACACACTGACCATGTGCGAGCTGTCTCTGTCTGATCGTGACCCCTTCACGTAAAATATATTTTATGTATTTACATTAAGACTTAATTTTGTGAGCTCACTTACTAGTTTATTCTGAGTACACACTCCTGTTGTCTTACATAATAGCTCCATTTATAAACCTTACAATACGATACGACACAGCACTAGCATAGCACTAGTAATCGACTAATCGATAATGATATTGATAATAATGGATAATGCATGAAAACCCATATTTAACTATAAAAACATGTACCTACCTAAGTACCGCAATTAAATTAATAAAACTACTTAGGTGTTACTTGAAAATATTCAGTTGTATAGTAAATTAGGTAAAAAATAAATACCTACGCGGGCTATAATGACTGTACCCGTAAATGACGTATTTTAGTCGGCATATTTACAATTTGGTCAGCATTTGTGCTGCCACCTATTGCTCCCTCACTATCACAATTGTTCAAAAAAATATATGTTTAAGGCTAGATGTCGCTTTATATACCCGTGAGACGAAAACAAACTTGTTTTGGAATTTAAATCCAACTCCTTTGAAATTTAAGTCGTACTCTAAGTTTTGACTGTATGGAGTGCGAGTGCATTAAGTGTTTAACCTTAGATTTTGAATTTTCCTTACTCTGTTTGTAACACATTTTTTGTAGGGTAACATTATTACTACGTCAATTAAACACGTCAAAGAAAAAACAAGCTGTCAAGTGGTCAAGTGTCAATTTTCGATTTTGCTATGGTGTGATTGGTGTGTGCATTGCATTTCTTAGTTACTCGGAAAATATAAACACTGCTATATAAATTATTGCGCAATTGCGGAAGAACAATTCCTTAAAATGTTGCGTTACGCGCTCGTGTTTCTATTAATAAATATTTATGGACGGAGTCTGGGTGTACCTGTAAAGGAAATCAGTAACGGTAAAATATTGATAGGCAACCTGCTAGCAGAGCTCAGCAAGCAATGCAAAAACGAGTTTGTGTTGGATCAAATTAAAAGCAAATATAATACATGCAATGTAGAATTGCCGCCTTTCCACGATGTAAATTTGCAATGCCTATTGTTTTATGACGCCAACCGTCTTATGTGTAACCTTACTGAGAGTAATGTGGACCTTGCGACAGAATTTACGGCGAAGCTAAGCGAGATACAAAGCGTCTCTGTATTCTGCAGTGAAGCTGCGCATTTCAACGTGCCATCAGCAGCATACCAAAAGACTATCACTACTGTGTTCCAAAATGACGTAGCCTGTAAAAAAGTTTGTGCTGACGAAGACATATTGACTGGCGATATTAATTTCTTCTGCAAATATTACAAGTTAACTCTGCTTAAACTTAATGCTCCGCAGAGCTCAACAATCCTTAAACCAACAGCCAACCCTGTTAACTTAGTGGCATCAGGTCATGATGAGGAGAAAAATCAATCATCAACTCAGGGTAATCATCCGTCAGATGGACAGGTTAAGATGACATCCGACCCTGTTGTATCAGTTTCCAATGTGCAATCCCAAAAAGGTGATGACACCAATCAACTTCCTTCAGAAGTGGCTAAACCAGACACATCTTCAGTTGTTCAGTCGCCAGTTGTACAGAATCAAGAAGGCTCAAATTTGCATGGTCCTGTTGTCAGCACTAGTACAAAAGATACACAAGCAGGGGCACAGGTTCAGCCCGCTGGTGGGAAGCCTGAAGTTATAGAGAAACCAACTAATGTAGACGGGGAACCAATCAATGGCATAAGCAATGAGGCTGGTATTGATATCAACCCTGGTGCAATTAGGGACCCAGATGTAGCGATCCAGCAAATTGAGACCCCGGGTCATCCAAAAATAAATTTGGAGAATGATGATGCTGATGATGCTAGCATGGACATGGGTAAGACATACTAGAATATCATCACTATTTTGAAAATTACTTGTATTTGAAAGGAATCTCAGGGAAAGGGGATTAAAAGTATGTTTGTTTTTGTTTGAGGTTATTGAAATAGTTTTTTTTTTAAATGTAGAGATGATACCCAGTTTTGATTTTTAGGTATGTGGAAGGTCTATCAATATGCACATTTCTCAAAAAGAAAAACATTTCCTTTAAGAACATCATCAAGAATATCTCATAACTCATAACTATTTGGGATGAAAAGTATTAATTACAGCTTTATAGCAGTAATTTATTGTTTTAACAAGTGTTATCATAATTGAAATTCTAGTTGCAATGTTCAACATCCTATTTCCAATGATTGTGAGTACATAGTATGAATCACCCCATCCATACTAATATTATAAATGCGAAAGTGTGTCTGTCTGTCTGTTACCTCTTCACGCTTCAACCGCTGAACCGATTTAGATGAAATTTGGTATATAGATAGTGTCAGTCCCGGGGAAGGACATAGGATACTTTTCATCCCGAATAAATTTAGTGTTCCCGTGGGATGAGCGGGTAACACCGCGGGGCACAGCTAGTATAATATAACCTAAATAACAAATTTAAAACAACCCCGACACAAGTAGCTAGTCATCATGAGACCCTCATTCAGTGAGTGATATAGAAAATGCTACTACAGCTAAAAATAAACCCAAAATTTGGAATTCTTAGCTTCAATATCGGCTGAGATCTTGTCACTTGTTCCAATTAAAGCTGAATATCTTGAAAACTACTGCTTGTATTTCCACTAAACAGCTAAGAACCATCTCGACAGACAAGCCTTTTGATAATAAAAACTGCACTCAAATTGGTCAATCCGTTTGGGAGCTACAATGCCACAGACGGACACACAGATACACAAATACAGATATGAAATGAAATGAAATGAAATTATTTAATTGCATAAACATGGTAGTTAGGTATTGCAGCATAGTATGTAAGTTCCACATGTTTAGCCGAAGATGGCATGCAATTTTTTTTACAATTATTACTATATTTATATAATTCTAGTGTAAATGTCTAACAAACTTAACTTAGTGACCAAATACAATAAAAATTATAATGTCTGTAACAATTATTTTCCAAAATCAAAGAATTCATTGATATAATAAAAAATATATACACACATGTTACACATGTTAAACTTAATAGCACCCCGATTTTTCGTGAGAGGCTAATAACTGGGTAAAAGGGCATTTATTGCACATGAAAGGTATAAGTTTCAATATAACTAGGATGCAGTTCTGGGAAATTTTAGTTTGACATTCCCGGGACTGCCATAGTAAAATTTCCTCAGACAGCAAACCCTGAATATAACTAGACAAACTTAGTTTAATATCAATCTGGACTTTGCTATTGTACAGCTAGTTAAAGGAGGTGTGTAATAAGTTACATAATAATATGAAGGGCTAAGGGGAAGAACTAGCTAAGTCACATGTGCAAAATTTTACAGTATAGACAATTGAAGTTGTGAACCACCTTATGGCTATGTGGCCTACATAAAATATATCAAAAATACATCGCCCCCTGCCTGCTATACGGCCACATCTCAAAAAAACATTTTTTCGAGAAATCGCTTGTTAAGCAGCGTAGTGCGTGGTAGTAAAATGGGACTTACTCCTTGAGTTTTGGGTCAATTCATTTTCAATTTAACTTTTTTTACTCTACATGATATAACGCTTCTCATGAATACGTCTTTTTAAATAAAATGTGTATATTTTTTAAGATGCGAGGCCCTTAAGATAGGTACTTAGAGTTGTGGCCGCTTTTATAATGAATTGACTTGTAAAATGTTGACATTTTATTAATAAATGAGTATGAGTATGAGTGTGAGTATTGCAGACACATTTTGTTGAAATTTTGAGATACGTCCAAAACCGAACAAGAATTATTGGAAAATGGTAACATGAAAATTATTATACAAACACTAAAATAATTAAAATACCTTTATTAATCAACTTTTGTCACAGTAACAACATCACTGTAGATAGATAGATAAAAACTTTATTTCATCACCGACACCAACAGTAACATTAAAAGGAGACTTATAAGCTAAACTGTAAGCGATAATCAGTGCATGCAGCTTTAAACCAACTTTCTAGATGCAGATATCATCATCATTTTGCATACATATAATTAATGATTATCTGGTACCTTCCCTTCAAGGCACTTGTATTATTAATTATCGTGTTAACATGTACCATGTACAAGGAGGCCCTATAGTTTTAGGTTTTAGCGTGGACTAGGTTCCCGTTTATGTTAGTGTACTGTTTTCCAGAATTCTTCAACTTCTTTACAATATTACCTTTTCATAGTGCAGGATAAGCTTTTCGTTTTCTACTTTTAGGTTTAGCAATACTGGACTTTGATTCGAACCAGTCTTCTGGTTCGAATCAAAGTCCCAATTTATGTGAGTTGGTATTTAAAACGAATTTTTAGAACACCTTGGCCCAAGATGTAGGACGTGGCTCTCTCAGTTATATTTAGACATAGTCTCGGATAATATAATTCCACCTAAGTTCAACTGCTCAAATATAATAGCCACACTCAATCCTGGTAAGCCAGGCAACGAAGCAAAGGGTTACCGACCTCTACTACTTAGTTCCATCTACAAATTTTTGGAGAGGCTAATCTACAATCAAATCGAACCTTTTGTCGACAAAATAATTCCTGTGCAGCAGGCTGGATTCCGTAGTGGTCCGAACTACGTGGATCAGGTAAATGTCGCGCACAACACACATAGAGGCTGATTTTCAAAGGAGAGAGAAAACCGTGGTAGTATTTTCGACCTCTCAGCTGCATTCGATAGCGTATGTAGACAGGAGCTTATCTATAAGCTCCTGACCGTGGTGCAGATGGTGGGACTAATCAACTCTATGCTCAGCAATAGGGAATTTATCGTCTACCTCGGAAGCACTCCGATCAAAGTCAGAAAGCTGAACAATGGACTACCTCAAGGATCGGTCTTGGCCCTGCTCCTGTTTAACCCATATAGGTGTGTGTATAGGTTGAACAGGAATGGGTCAGGACCGATTCCGAAAACAGAGTCGGAAATTTATGTATGGTGATGACATCGCCATCACAAACCAGCATGGCAAATTTAAATCCTCGAAGGAAGCAAGAGCTTCCTAGAGCTTTCAAGAGCTTCGAGTAAGAACTCGCAATCTGGAATGACATTTCTGATTAGGCTGCCCCAATGCTAGTAAAACAGAAGTTGCGACATTCCATCCTTGCAACAAAGAAGCAAATTATGAGCCACATATGTGCTTCAGAGAGACTGCGCTTAAATTAAATCCTACACAAAAGTACTTCTGTCACTCTAGACCGCAGTCTTGCCTATATGCGAAGAAGCTACAGACGCCGAATTACATACTCCACAGACTACTAAGGGGAACTACGAGTACTTGGGGAGCAACAACTGATGTGCTAACTACGCACTACCAGTCTTAGCCTAGTTTACTCCACAACAGAGTATTGCGCGCCAGTTTGGCTCAACAGCGCACAATGACATTTATTTCGCTTATATTTAAAGGGATTCATCGTAATAATACTAGAATATACGTTATTTCTATGAGACGCAACTCAAAAAAAATATTACAAATTTATGCTATACAGCCACAACTGAAAAGTGGCTGTCTTGCAGGGAGTCAACTGACAATTTTTGGTCAGATCCATAAGGCCACTTGTGGAAAAAAGGCTTTTAAGGACACTTTTTCTTATGGCTCTCGAAACAAGGTCGTAAATTAACCTATTCTGACTACGAATCTGCAATAATCCAAAAAAAATTTTTTTTTGAGATGTGGCCGTATAGCAGGCAGGGGCGACATATTGGGATCCAGCGAGTTTTACCCTCGCTTTGGATAGTCATATCAATTTATTTATTAAATGATGAAAATATTTATTATATGTATAATATTTAAAAAAAAAATACAAAAAAAAGAACCAAATAAAAACTTTTCATGCACATGAACAACCTTATGATTGCGGAAAAAAAAATACATAGGTACATGGGTCAAACAGAGAACCTCCTTTTTTTTGAAGTTTTTTAAAATAGCAAAACCTCCTAAGTGTAGGTAACTAATACTTTTCTGAAAGCTGCATCAAAATCGGTTAAGCCTCATACAGGTCAAACCAAGAACCTCTTTTTTTTATGTTGGTTAATAAAATGGTCTTATCCAGGTTTTCCCCTTAGCACTTCATAATATGTGTATCTGTTAATGTTAGAGTTGTGGATGTAGTTTTTTTGTATATTATGTGGCTTGATGGAGTGTAATCTCAACCCAGCTTTTTTAGTTTTTATGGGGGTTTTTTTATCATTTCAAAAATTATTTGCTCATCCAAATTTCTCGTACTCCTCTTTTAAGTTTTGTGAGGTACACTTTTAAATTTATGACATTCCAGAAGGTGAGGATGGAAAGGAGGGCAACATGGACACTGGTGATGACGGAGATGACCAAATTGGTGGAGATGTGGAAGTTAAAATAGAACAGGAAGCTAAAAATTCAGCAAAACAGATTGAAATACAGTCCCTGAATGGAGATGGATCTCAGAGAGGTAAGCATCTAAGCTGACAGTGTCAATTTTTTATCGAGGATGTCAATCAATCCTTTTGTTTATTGGGATTAAATGTTTATATGGGACTTCAAAATTAGAAATGTCCGTTAAAAGTTTGACATTACTATGGAGCATACCGTGACATCGTTAAGTGTCCATCTGTATGGAAAACAACTAATGTGCGAATTTGGCCGTAATAAAGTGCGTTTAAGTACATGGTTGTTATACAAATAGTTTTGTTGAATTAGGAGCACTTTCTATTGGAACAACATAGCAACTCTTCGCCTGATGGCAAGCAAAACGGGAGACCAAGTCGCAACGGCAACGGAAGAAAAAAAATTACATTTGAACCTACATTTGAAGTCTCATATTTCAAATATGTATGTATGTTATGATGATTATGATTTTTAAAGTCCCTTAAATTCTCTTGATTTTTAGGGTTCCGTACCCAAAGGGTAAAAACGTGACCCTATTACTAAGCCTCCACTGTCCTTCCGTCTGTCCATCTGTCACCAGGCTGTATCTCATGAACCGTGGCAGCTAGACAGTTGAAATATTCACAGATGATGTGTTTCTGTTGCCGATTTAACAACAAATACTTACAGAATTTATCAAAAAAAGTTGAAAATTATTTATTTGCACGAAACCCTCTGTACGCGAGCCCGACTCGCACTTGGCCGGTTTTTTTCTTTATTTCATGATCATGACATATTGCGCTTTTATTTTGTCATTAATTTAATCGTATGGCATATAACTACGGTATGCTGTAGAATTCAATATCAATGGACAACATTTCATTTTTTGAAGGTACCTGTAATAGAAGGACTGTATACAGATTCGGGCCTTCTGATCACGAAAAAAAATATTTTGAATTTTTTGGATCACTGGTTTTTGAAAAAAATGATAATAATAATAATTATTGAAAGGCTGGATAATGTTAATTCCCTCACGTTCTTTTTACTGTTATTTAAAAGAATACACTGTACGACACTCCTTTATTTGTGGCTGTAAACACGTCAATGTCATACATTTAAAGTATTATCATCGCTTTCTTAGATTGGGTATTTAAATTACTCCGTTTTAACCATGAAAGTAAGTGAAGGATATGCAGTAGCAGACAGTCGCAATCTACCGCAAGTCGACAACATAATGTTGTTGGAGTACATGCGAAAAAGCGACAGTTTCAATGTCGCAGAAATCCGGGGAGCCAAAATCCTGATGTCTTCCAGAGATTCCTATGTAGACACAGCTGTAGGCTATGTAGAGGTGAAAAGAGAAGGCCCTGTTTGCTTCGTGAGGTGTAGGGTTACACCGGAGCACAGAGTAAAATCCAAAATGTATTCTGTGCTTGCAACCATAAATGAAGCGGAAGACATAATTGTAGAAGTGGAGTGTAAAGATTGTGCTGCTAGTTCGGGAGGGTGCAAACATGGCATTTGTTTTCTGATGTGGCTTATTAAGAGAGCTGATGAGCCATCAGTTACATCAGTGACATGCTACTGGACTCGGCCTAAGCTATCGGAAGCAGTCTCAAAAGATAAATTTATTTTAGCTAAAGAGATTGGAAAACGTACCGTTTTGCCATCCCCGCAGAGCTCGGCTAATTTATCTTCATTCTTGGCTGAATGTAAAAAGAGAAAACTTTCCGATTCTCTTATTACAAACTACAACCAAGAAAAAAATACTCTAGATAAATACAGCATATTTGATCTGATGTTAGATTTCAATTCCAAACGTAATACATGTGGTGTAACCATGGACAATTTTAAATCATATGCAGAACAAATCATAACACCTCAAATCAAAAAAGATATAGAAGAAAAAACCCGAGAGCAAGCCAATAGTAAGCTGTGGCACACATTGCGACAGGGAAGAATAACTGCTTCAAAAATATTTGAAGCCACAAAGTGCAGTACTGATGGTGTTTTGGTACAAACCATTCTTGGTGGCTACAAAGTGCCCGAGACAAACGCAATAAAAAGAGGTAAACGCTTAGAAGCACAAGTCCTACAAAAATTAAAGACAGATATGAATATCAGCATTCGAAAATGTGGTTTTTTGTTGATAACGCCATTTATAGGTGCTTCACCAGATGGATTGTGTGAAGATTTTTCAATTGAGGTCAAGTGCCCTCAAAGCAATAAGTCCATGAAGAACTATGTGAAAGACAACCAAATCGCAGATAAATTTAAAGCCCAGATCCAAATCCAAATGCACGCTACAGGGTGCAAAAAAGCATTATTTTGCGTGGCTGACCCAATGTTCGAAACAAACAAAGTCTACTACAAATATTGGCTGTATTATGATAGACTTTATATTGCAAATTTATTAACAAAGGCAGAGTTATTTTGGAAAATGTATATTTTTGATAAAATGTTAAAAAGTGTACAATTTTAGAAAATATACATTATACAAACTATGTATTGCTTTCGTTTCATTTATGTCTTGATTTCAAAGTTACAGTATTATAGCTGAAATTATTTCTGCTCCGTCATATGCGAAGTTTGTGTCCTGACAAATACTTGTTACCTAAGCGGTTAAAGCGTTGAAGTGGCTCAGACATGCCTACACATTTCTTAAAATGTCTACTTTATCCAAAACGTTTTTTTTATATAGTAAAACCAACTTAAACCGGTCTTACTGTGACATAAAATCTGGTTTTGGATCCACTACTGTGCTTATAATCTGGTCTTCCTACATTGTCAGTTTCCCATTATGTCTGATGTCTGCTTCTTATACCTATAATCTATTTCCTAGTTTATTCCATTTTTACGGAGATATATATGTGCATATTCATCTCACTGTATAATGTGCCTACTGATTTGTCTGTGGCATTACCCTTTTGGATGACAATGATATATCCATATCTGCGCCATCGGGTCAACGCCAACGTCGGATATATCCGTCACACCCGTACGGAGCGATATGAGACTTACCTACATACATTTTATAGGGTCTAACTTTGCTTTTAAAATGTTATGCCATGGCATGTCTGTGATACCTAGTACTGCCTTCTGTGTCTGACCCTTGATCCAACCGTCTAGCTAGAGTCCCTTAAGGTATTTCTCGAGACTCAAGACGCGGAGGCAGCATCCTGTCCCGGTACGCGGACAGGTTGGTTCCTCCTCCATAACCCAGCGCGTGCAGTTATCGTTAATTTCTGGTGTCCATTGCATGAGAAATGTTACACCACCAGTAGTAGAGGCCGTGGGTGGAGCAGATTACGTCGTTAGCCCTAAGCGTGCCAGAAGCGGTACCCACTCTCGACTCGACGACGTGCAGTATGTGCGCTTACGTGGGTCTCTTCGCAATAACGTTATATCCGGTGTTTTTATTATAATTCTAAAAGTTATTTATTTTTTATTAAAGCAGTAACGTCTGCTAACGTGCAGGTTTGAATCCTGTCCGAACCATTAAATTTTTCAACATTTCGCTTCAATGTAAACATTCTAAAAGTTTTTATTTATTTTGGAAAACATATGTGAAAGCGTTTATTGTAGGCTACTTAGATATGCATATACCCGCGCAAAACCATGCCGATATCCTATGAGAGTATGGGTGAAAAAGCTTCATTTCACGCTTAATGTTTGTTGTACTTACAACTTATGCTCCATTGCACAGCGATGTAGGTAATCGCCAGCTTTTCATGAAATAAAAAAGTTTGAATTCATAACATTATATATATTTTCAGTTACATGGAACATTTCCTGAAGATCGTTGAATTAATAAAAATCAGTTCGGAGTACCTACTTTAAATATGTACAGACCAATAAATAAACAAATGTAACAATACCCTTGATGCCGACACACAGTCTTTTACAAACCGAGTTTTTTTCTCATCGACAGTATTTAAATCACGATATAATTCAGCCGAAAATAAGAGATACAAATTTGTAGAAGTAACATCAAGTAATAATCATTCATAAAAATATTGCTACGAAAAATTACATTTAGGCATTTGGTCTTTTAGACTATATTAGACAATGCACATACATAAAATAAAAAATACAAAAATATACTTGACCTATCGGTTTGGTAGTTTTAGTACCAGACAGACAGAATTAAGTTCGCATTAAAAATATTAGTAGAGATATATAGAGCTTCATCTTTATCTACTCTTCCCATGGTGATAGTACTCACAAAATCCATTATCATAATAATAGTCTAAAATACTCAAAATCCAATCTCCCAAAAAGATCCTTAGAGTACTTGGCCAAGGTGAAACAAAGACCCTTCGGTCACTTCCGCTCGGTCCATTAAATTTTACACGTATTGTTTGTAGATATTCCTCTCTATTCTTAAGCGATTTTTACAATATATAATTTGTGTATAAAAACTAACGTACTCGTACAATACAAAGTGGTCGACCTATTGCACACCAAAATAAATTAACCAGAAAAGACACATATATACATAATAGACTTTGATTAACAGTAAACAACAAACGCTCTTAAGAGATAAGGCCGCCGCCGTAACGATCTCTACTAAACACCCTCTGTGTAGCAAATATATTTAAATTGTATTGAGAGAATTAAATAGTTTTTAGCTAAGGTGCTAAGCCTTTCAAATAAACAATGCAAAGATCGACACACAAATCATAAGGAAAACTTCGAAAGGTTTTCTGCGCGTAATGGTGGTGGAAAGGTTAACACGCTGGACTGGTAATCCTCTGGATACCGCGTCCGATTCCTGGTCTCCTCCACCAGGTTACGCATTTCAATTTTCTTTGAGCTTTGATCTTTGTATCAATGGTTAAACAGTTTTTGTTAGAGTTAATTCAGAAGAAGAAAACTACAAGGTGCCCGACTGCCCGTGAACATCGTAGGCGTGGAAATAATAAAAAAAACCGGCCAGGAGCATGTCGGGCCACGCTCAGTGTAGGGTTCCGTAGTTGCTCATCCTTCACAATAGACAAGGTTTAAATTACGAGGAAGATTTCAAGCTCTATAAAAGGTCGTAAACGCCAAAGTAACAGTAATTACTTATTACCTTCTGGAAGTTATCGATTATACGCGCCAAA
Organism: Apotomis capreana; assembly: GCA_947623375.1. Lineage (NCBI taxonomy): Eukaryota > Metazoa > Arthropoda > Insecta > Lepidoptera > Tortricidae > Apotomis > Apotomis capreana. Next base: position 24,162,866 of record OX392500.1, read on the forward strand.
TTTAGCGAAATGTTTTAATACGGAATGGCACTTAACTAATATGCGTAACGTTCGAAGTATAAGGACACCGCGCGGCACTTACGTCATTTTATAGAAAACTAGCTGTGCCCCGCGGTGTTACCCGCTCATCCCACGGGAACACAAAATTTTTTCGGGATGAAAAGTATCCTATGTCCTTTCCCGGGTCTCAGACTATCTCCATACCAAATTTCATCCAAGTCGGTTCAGCGGTTGAAGCGTGAAGAGGTAACAGACAGACAGACAGACAGACAGACAGACACACTTTCGCATTTATAATATTAGTATGGATTATGAATTTTTGCGATAACTCAAAAACGGCTCGAACGATTTCAATCAATATAGTTTTTATTGAAAGTACTTATAAGGTCTCATTTTCATGAATTTTCCCATAATTTTTTGACCCCTGGTTGAAAAGTTAGAGGTGGGGGGACACTATTTTTTTTATTTTCGGAGCGAATATTTACAAAACTGCAAATTTCATGAAAAAATAATGTTCGGAGACCCCTATTATTTCCCCCGACCCCTATTATATTTTAGACAGACAGACAGACAGACGGACGGACGGACGGACGGACAGACGGACAGACGGACGGACGGACAGACGGACAGACGGACAGACGGACAGACGGACAGACGGACAGACGGACAGACGGACAGACGGACAGACGGACAGACGGACAGACGGACAGACGGACAGACGGACAGACGGACAGACGGACAGACGGACAGACGGACAGACGGACAGACGGACAGACGGACAGACGGACAGACGGACAGACGGACAGACGGACAGACGGACAGACGGACAGACGGACAGACGGACAGACGGACAGACGGACAGACGGACAGACGGACAGACGGACAGACGGACAGACGGACAGACGGACAGACGGACAGACGGACAGACGGACAGACGGACAGACGGACAGACGGACAGACGGACAGACGGACAGACGGACAGACGGACAGACAGACAGACAGACAGACAGACAGACAGACAGACAGACAGACAGACAGACAGACAGACAGACAGACAGACAGACAGACAGACAGACAGACAGACAGACAGACAGACAGACAGACAGACAGACAGACAGACAGACAGACAGACAGACAGACAGACAGACAGACAGACAGACAGACAGACAGACAGACAGACAGACAGACAGACAGACAGACAGACAGACAGACAGACAGACAGACGCTTCTTTTTTGCTTCTCCGTCGTCGGTTGAAAAGTATCCTATAACCATCTCTGGATACCCAGCTATATTCGTATTACAGACATTTTTGAAATCGGTTCAGCCGTTTAGGCGTATTGAGGGCTCAAGAAACTCTGTTGATATATAAAAACTAACGTCAAAATCCGTTCAGTAGTTAATAGCGGAAATACAGACAAAGGTGTAGTCGGGTAGAAAGTATCCTATTTACCATCTTTGGATGCCCCACTATTTCTATACTATATTTTAAAAGTTTTTTAACAGCGGGGACTGCAGATTAATTAGCCCACATACTATTACAACTATATCATCCAACGTACTTACAAATTTATTATTCACTACAGCATGCGGCTTCAACAGCTTGTATAACCGTATGCGTCGAATAACTCGCTCTATGTGAACCCTCAAACTAGCTATGATTTTACTCTGCAAAACTTCCGATTTCGTCATTTTTATGTCTTTCAGTACACTTGGTGGGCGTAGAAGTGTTGCATTTCGTGCAACCAACTGGGTATCTAAATGTTTGAAGCCTCTATCTGCTAGAATTGTACAATTTTCAGGAACCGTATTTAAAAACCCACTTTGTTTCACTAAATTGATATCTGAGATACGCCCACCATAACCTTTCGAGATGAAATTAATAAGTCCATCAGGAGTCGCACCTATCAAATATTTGATCGTGTTACAATTCTTGTATTGGGACCATGTCAGGGATTGTTGTACGGGATTATTAGGCTTTTCGATTTCGATCTCAAAGCAGTCTATGATACACTGGACATTTGAGTAGCTTGGGTTAACTCTAAATGCCAGAGGCAAATTCCTCTTTGTCCATCGGACAGGGCCAGTAAACTAGTTGTTTAAAAAACAACATCATCGCATTGATAACTTTGTAGAACATTCTCCACAAACTTGTTAGCGAGATTTCAAAGATATCTCGGATTCTGCTAAAGGAATCATTGTTTTTTATTTTATACAATACGATGAGTAAATGTAAATAGGGCAACTTGCAGTTTTCCTCGAGGTACTTTATAATCCAAAAATAATTATGTGGTATACCTATATAATGAGAAGGTTTCTTCTGAATTAAGTCTAACAAAAACTGCCTCCCAAGTAGATTCTCATTCCCACTTTTGGGACTTGGAAGAGTAGAGCTCTCTGTTTCAGAGAACTCAGATGTGCTACCTAAAATGGAAGGGGTTTCCTCTGAAGTTTCTTCTTCTTCTAGTTGGTATACTGACGCACCCGTACAGTTTGTAGACACATTTTTGTCTACAATAACTGGTCTTACTTGTATGCCTCTGCTCCGGGATTCAGGTACACACAAAACACCTTTGTTTTCGGTCAGAACTTCCGAGTTTTCTGACATTAGTGGTTCCGCTAATCTTGGACTACATCTTGGGATATTCTTTAAAAATGGAACACTCGGTTTCAGTCTGGCCCGTACACTTCCATTCTTCCATTTGTCATAGTTTATTAAATCATTTTCGACCTGAAAAAATTACAAATAACATTCAACCAATTCACACTAATTACGTTTTTGATAAGCACGGCGTATGTGCCTGCGTCATCGGTACGTATTTGTAAATTGATGCATCGATCCAAATGCAAACGTTTGCTGAACAATGCAACGGGGTACAAACAGCCTAAGCAGCGGTACAAATGTGCGCTTACGCCGCGTTCGTATCGGCGTTTATCGTCATACAAACGCAAGACTTCGTGTGCAAAAGTCATAGCAAACGCAAGGCAACCGGCAAGTTATATCTCTGCACACGAGCCACGAGCTCCGTGTTTGTATCGCTACAAATGCACAAATAACGCGCCGTAATATTTGAGCATTTGTACCGTTACAAAAGCATAGAATTTATTGCTAATGTAAAAAAAATATATGGTTTCTTAGAGACCTATATATTTAAAGGTAGGTGAAACTTCTTAAAAGAAGAATGGGTGAGCTAGAATACATATGTATACTTTTTTTTATTTTGGCCCGAACGGTGAGGGCTATTAATATGTCATGTGGGACTTTACGAATTACCGCCCGTGGTTTGTCTAAAGTTTTACGTCTTCCCTTGGCCAGGAAGTGAGAATTAGTCCCCGCGTAGTGAGCAGAAAATCGAACTTACGGACCACGGTGACGCAAAAAATATTATAACAATTTTGTGAGTTTATACAATGGATTCTTAGTACTTACATTTATGTGATCTTCACATATGTATATTGAACCTTTCGGAACATTAGTTTTGTGCACAGCGGCACACCATTCTTTCCTTGTTTGTTGCGGAATATGGAAGAAATATTTTTCTGGTGACATCAGTGCCGTGACCTTACAGCTAGGCACAAAACACGAAATCATTGGGTCTTGTCGATACGTTTTCTTGGCGCTCATCTTACTTATAAATAGTTTTAAACCGAATACTTTAAAAGCAAAATAATTGTACAAAAAATCAACTGCCATCAAATTAAAATTTTTGACACTTCACTTCACTATCACTGTCACGATGAGCCCACAGGTATAGTATATTATTTACTTATAAATTAGCACTTTATATAAGCGCAGCACTAATGCAGCCTCAGTAGGCGTTTAAACCTTTATGGAATAAGGTAGTTTGGTTTTATCAAAAAAAGTGGTTAAAACTTAATATAAAACAAAAAGAAAAAATACGGCCCCTGTAATTTTGATTATACTATTATATGAATCAATCAAATTAGGTGGTAAAAAAAATGAAATGTTGTCCATTAGGTATCATCTTTTGTCCCTTGATTAATTTTTCTAGCTTGTGTATTTCATAGTACATAACAGACACTGCTAAGTCTCTGTATACTGCACAGAGTGAGCAATGCTATTTAATTTAAATGTTAATATTAAAATTTCCAATACTATGACTTTTAGAAGCTCAAGCTCAAGCTAGGTACGGCTCACACTTTCAATGTGAATGGTGATATATTATGCTCCTCAAGTAGTTATAGGATTCAAGAAGAAGTAAAAGTCAAATAGTGGTTTGTTTGTAAACATGGTTTGTCTGTCACATTCAGGTTTTATGTTTATGATGCACTGTTTCATCTTTCATCCGGAGATTCACAAGGAATGCTAAATATTTGGATACATGATAGAATAATACAGTTTAGACCGGTAGACATCTGTTACACGCTGGTTCTAGACTGACAGTTTACTGTCATTTACTCATTTTCACCAGTCCAGACCTTTCTAGCTATAATATAGGTGGACTCACTACTATGTGGTTCAAATTTTGAGACCTTGGATAGTGGTAGCAAATGAACGGCATTGCCTAGCTAGGGCTTGCTGTGTCCTGTCATAATGAGTCCTGCTGCAAAGCAACTTCTTTGTTCAATTGCCAGTTGACGTTTTAGTAATAGGGCCCAGCCGGTTGAAGCCCTAAATTGACCTACTTAGTTTACTTTCCAATAGCTCCATGCCTATCTGATACATTTTAAATCAGTTTTGGAGTTATTAAACAATTGCTGACTTTATTCTTAAGAACCGTGACCATGAGGTTGATTTAGGGTTTCCTACCAAAGGTCCCTATTAGTAAAACGGCATATTTAGTGATCCATATCATCCAGACACTCACGCACGCAGAGCAGATGGCCGATGGGGCCGAAAAGTGCTCGAGTGGAGACCTCGGACCAGCAAGCGCAGCGTGGGACGTCCACCTACAAGATGGACAGATGACCTTATAAAGGTCGCCGGAAGGCGCTGGATGCAGGTCGCTTCCAACCGGTATATATGGAAGTCCAAAGGGGAGGCCTATGTTCAGCAGTGGACGTCCTATGACTGAGATGATGATGATGATGATGATGATGATGATGATGATGATGATGATCATCCAGACCAAAACTAGCAATACAGAACACATTAATAATAATCTCATTGATCATCTGTGCATCCGTTTTTTTGAGGAAGATAAATCCATATGGTATTGAATTATTTTACATAATGTTATTTTTCTATTCTCACAATAATGGTCGTGACATGAACATGACAGCATGTTAAATCGTTCAAGCTTACTGCCTACGCCCATATATATATATAAAAAAGGTACACCTACGCTGTAAACATGTACTTCACCGATTTGCAAATGTTTGTACAGCTCAACTGTGTAAACAGTTAAACACTCAAAAAATATAACACGAAGTGTATGCTAGTTTATTTAGGTAACCATTTTCCATGCACGTGGTTTACTTAACTATAATATATATTTCAAGAGCTGATCAAGCTCGTCCTTTAATGCGTCTATTTCGAACTTGTGACAAATGTGGCAACTTCAACAATTTCACCTGTAGGGTTTACTAACCGGTTATTCTGTCGTAGCGAAATCGGTTATTTCTATAGGTAGACGTGCATTACGTGGCCAAAGTCCGGGACTTTTCAACTTCGTAATGAACTGCAAATCGCCTAACTAGGTAGTCACAATGAGTAGTAGTCAGTCAGTCAAATATAAATCTGACGGAATACTGCTATCCACTTTGCGTTTAATATTCCCCTGCTCTTCTTCTATATTATATTACAATACAATATTTAGACATGGTGCTCATTAATGCTTGCGGTGTATTTTTTTATGAACGCTGCTCTGTGTCTACCCATTTACTGCGAATCACGTTTGATACAATTTTTTTTCTATTTTATAGCAATGGCATGTTACGTGTAACGGTGAATTTTCTTTGTTTTAGAATTTTTCCAAAGTCCTGATGGGTTTACAGAGGCTGACGACCATTTCTTCCCCTTCTTCCTCACTGCAGTGATAGTTGTAGCAGTTTTATATATCCTGTACCATAACAAGAACAAAGTCAGCAAAATGGTGAGTATAATACATATTTAGTCATTACTTATTCTTATTTAATTTACTTATTTTTGAAGTCTTTTCTAGAGCTCTTAGTACCAATTGCTGGCAACAAGTTACTTTAATGATAATCACGCTGTAGTGTAATCAGTGTAGTTGTAATATATTTTATATACTATCGTAAAATTACTGTATCTTATCAATTAAACCTACCAATAAATAGCTTTAAAATAAATTATATCAGGTCTACTACAGGTTAAAAGTTTCAGTTCGCTCTGTGACACTATGTTTTAAAATGAGATTATATTCATAGTAGATTGTACAACAAGTGCATAAAACGCACCATTTTATACGAGACGTTTATCCATCCGAGCGAGCTTGTGAGCGAGGATGAATATAAAGTCGAGTGTAAAATGCGTTTTATGGACGAGTTGCACACTCTACTTTTCACTTCGATTGCGAGAAAATTAAACTACATCATGTAAATATTATACCTACTTAAAACAAATTTAATTAAAATTTATAAACATTTATATCTACGATAAATTATTGTTGTAGTTTAAATAAATTGATTTAATAAAATAAAAATAAATTAAAAAAGTAATAAATGATAGTAAATAAAAATTACAAGTTTATTTCAAGAAGTTTGCTGTGTACTTTGGCTGTTGGTATTTTTGCCTTGGTCTTAGACTACTAACGAAACGAAAAAAAAATAAAGAGTTTATTCTATAAAGTTTTATTTTTTTCGTGTGGCTGTTGGACCGATCGCCTTGGTCTTCGACGACGATTTTACTTTATGCTCTAGAGCATAAAAAGCGACTTTTTGTCGCCTACGCACAGCATAAAGTCGAACTTTTAGAGCATGAGAAGTGAAAAATATATTACTTGTAAGTTTAGAATTCCAGTTTAATTCCATTTTATGACTAATAATTTATGAAATAAATACCCCTGTGATAAAATGTACGTATGATTCGTTTATAAAATACAACAATCTTTACTATGTAAACATAAGAGACTCTATTTTCGAGTTGGAAACCATCCAAAAAATAGTCGAAAGGCCGACCTCACTATCACATCTAGCGCTGTCATTTAAGCTCTGACCAAGAAAGTTTCTATCTATCTATCTATCTATCAGCCACAGACGTCCACTGCTGAACATATCCCCCCCCCCCATGACTCACCACAAAGTGCGATCCCGTGCAGACCGCATCCATTGATTCCCCGCTACCCTCACGTCCATCTAGTCGGGGGGCGATCCACGCTGCGCTTTCCTATACGTGGTCGCCGACTTTGCTGCCCTAACGGCCGCCCATTCTCCGGGCTACATGGCCTGCCCATTGCTACTTCAACCGTGCAATCCTATGAGCTATGTCGGTTACCTTGGTTCTTCTGCGGATATTCTCCTTTCTGATTCTGTCGCGCAAAGAAACTCCGAGCATATCTCATCTCATATATAGCCCTTTCCATTGCATGTTGCGTGACTCTAAGCCGCCTTATGAATCCCATTGTGAACGACCATGTCTCAGTTCCGTAAGTCAAGAAAATGTAAGTACACGACATGAAACATTGCCTAAAATTGCAAGATTCTCAAACTGCAGTCGTACGTTATTGTAAATGAAAAGAGAATTACAGTTAATTCCAACCCAACCAACATACTAAAATGTTGTTGACTCAAACTCCCTTGTTGTGAAGAACTCATCGCCACCCGAGGTCATCGAGCATCGGTATAGACATCCCAACGGCTTCTAGGAAATTATGATCGTATTGATGCTAAGAAATTACTTTCTTAGGTAAATAAAAAAAAAAAAGTATAGAAAGGTTGGACTTTAACATTAATACATCGTGTTATTCTAACTGATTTGTACCAAAATCATACGAGGACGCCATATTGTACATTCGGCGAACTCGTAGCGCGTTTCCTTCGCTTTTGGGTCGCCTGCAAATCGCCAGTGTGCTTAAGCTCTGAGCGATTTAATAAAAAATACTTTTCTCAAATATGCTATGAAATATTGACATTGTGTTCCATATAAATCATATAATAGACCTGAAAGAGCCTGATCTATACCTCGTATAATTCGTATTTTTTCAACTGGTCCCTGGTATTATCTTTTGGTCGTATGTACCTATGTATTCATTTATTGTTTATTATATTTATTTGTTTTTCTTGTATATATTATTCCTTTTTCTGATTTTTACACTGCATGCCTAATAAAAAAATAAATTCTCCTACCTAAAGGTGGTCTGGAAGAGATCGCTAATTCGAATTATGATAGTTATATTAGTTATGGTCAAAAATTGACAAAAATTGATGACGTAATTTACTAACATTGATAAAAATAACCGATTGGAACAGTTAGGAAAGTCAATTAAAATGCATCAGTTTGCAGCGACTGCACTGTAGAGTAGATAACAACACAACTACACACACTATTTTACAGTTAAAATAGTTGTGTTGTTATTTACTTTTTATGTATGTTTTTATAAAATTACATTAATTGGATGAAGGCAGCGCACGATCGGTCTTTGCCCAGCAGTAAACGTTTAATGGCGGCTATGATGATGTTTTATCTTAGCTTGTATTCATGGTGCCCGGTCCCTGTTGTTAATAATTGTTGCTTGATAGTATATTATTTTGTGTGTATTTGATTTAAGGATTTAATCTCCATAATTCCAGTTCTTCGGGCTGATAGTGGAGGGGCGGCAGCCGGGCCGCCGCCGCAACAGCCGAGGACACGCCTACCGCCGCCTCGACACGCTCGAGCAAGCCATGAGCGCCAACTCCACTGCACCGCCCAGCAAGATCATCTACTAATCATTTCATTAAGGCTTTACGTATCCAGAAAAGGACGTGAGCTCTTAGAATTAGGCTTGGGTCAAATCCGAGAGGTTCAAATCTCAACCGCATAAGGGTGGGCCTAACGGGTATAATAGACCCAGAGGCCATTTTAGCAGCTCATGGACTATACAGTGTACACTTCTGGTGAGACAGCACATTTTTACTAGTTCAGCCTATTCTGAAATTGTTTATACAGAGTTGTGAGCTCTTTGAGTTTTGAGCATGTTACAATCGCACTGTGTATGGCGTGCAGAGAAAGCTGACTCGAGGTAGGATAAAAACCGTCGATTGCCCTTTAAATTAGTGGCCATACAAGGGCTGGTTTCCCAACACACTATTTTTAATAATGTAATGCTACAATGTCGACAATATTTCAGTCACGGCATTTTATGCCCTGTTCAATTATGTAACTTACTAGTGTCGAAGTTAAGCATAAATATTTTTCGCCTTTGGCAGCCAAGTAAGTCAGTAATATTTTATGGTATTGAATGTGCGAGTCATTTTAGCCTAGCTTATTCTCCGTGGTATGTAAATACGATTCGATAATTGCTATCAAACTTCTTATTTTAACGATGCACCATTTACTATAAATTCATCAACTATATATATTTTATTTTGATTATAAAATCATTGATTTATCAATAATATGGCAGAAAGTACAATATTTAAAATAAGTATACTTTACTATTTTAGTTAATTGTTTCATTACGTTCAAAACTGTGATGACTTTTTTGGTAGTTTTTAGGTATTTCTACGTAGATATAGAATAACACTAACTATTTAAAATTTTCGTATATCATCATGTAATTACAAAGTATCATTACGGATCTCATTTCTTTTTGGAATAAATCTAAATTCCTGCTGTAATCAATGAGTATTCAGTAATTTATTACTATTTACACTCTAGGTATGTATTAAATATGTTTAATCAGTGTATTACAATTTAATTACATGCCATTCAAACAAAACACTATGTTAACAAATTTATTCGACAGAAAAACACTGTTTTTACTCAATTGCCTTAGAAAACTTAGTGCTCGAACTTGTGTCATGTATTTCGTATCCCTACACAATCAAAAAATAAAAGTTTGTAAAAAGCCGGTCAATGGTAAGTCGGTCTAGTGCACCGAAGGTTCCGTGCGAACTACCTTATGCTGATAGCGTTGATTTAGAAGCTTGATTTGTTCACAGCTCCGAGGGGTAGCAGACCTAAGCATTTGATATCAATTTGTGCTTAATACCTCCTAAGTCCGTTCCTGAAAATATGTGGACAGACAGACGGACAACAAAGTGTTTCTGCAAGGGTTCCGTTTTGGGCGATTGAGGTACCGAACCGAACTTAGTTACTTTTCTTGGTAGCGTATTGTGGGCAGCGTTTTTTTGAGCTACCATTTGATGTATAATATAATCGTTGATTGGAAAATTCGGTGGTCACATACATTTTGCAGAAGTTTCCTCTTCTATGCTTGCCATAGAACAAGATTAACTCTCGCATATCTTAACTGCATTTAAAATTTAACCTTATTTATTTTCAAACTTTATTTCGCAGATTTTGAACATATGTATTATGGCTGGACCCTGTTGACCATAAATATTTCATTGCATCTCAGTCTTATGATATGGTTATGTTATGTATTATGTGGGTCGTTCTTCTTTTTTACCTACAATAGTCCGTCCTTCGTCTTATTATGGCATCTCAGAGTAATCATATTCGGTTTTATAATGTTCGAAAAATCATCCATATTTTTCTATCTATCAATATTATGTAATCTGTCAGTTTCTCTAACCAGCATTTTTTTTTCAAACATTTGTTTATTATTTCGTAAAATGGCGTGACAGAGTGGTAAGCTAAAACGCGGTCTCCCCTTAAAAGGACCACTCTGTCACGCTATAAAAAAAAAACACAATAAAAAAACTGAATGGGCTGTAAAATAAATTTTAATTAGGTAATAGTCCTAATAATAACACAAATGCATTTTTTTTTTAATTCTACTCTGAAACCTCAATTATTGATAGTTCAAAAGCCCAAAAAACGGAAAACCTTCGATTTAATGTAGGTAAAAAAGAAGAACGACCCATGTATCACGTTAGTTGCACAAACAACTTTTATTCACTTACAATATCAAACGTGATGTACAAATGCGACGCGGTTGGCTCAGTTTGTAGAGGCCTACTGAGACGGCGGTCCCGGGTTCGAATCCCGGCCAGGGCAAATATTTATGTGCGTTCCCATTGAGGGTCCACGTTGGAATTTCGAGCTTTTGAATGTGTCAGTCTTTAGTAAAAGTTCTCAAACGATTGTAAATTCATCCTTTAATTTGTAAAAGTTGGCACTCAAAAGTAACATTCGGTTAAAGGTAGACCCTCAGTCGTGCCTGTCAGGTACCCATATTTAATAATCTACTTAAAATTTACAACTGCTGTAAATGGCTACTCTTAGTAAAAGATTTGTAAAACTAATTTCATTAATTCTGATTCCTTTCTGCTAATTCAATAAGAAAAAATCGCATGCAGAAGGTGGTCCCTCAATTGAACGCGATAAGTTCACATTAAGTGAGAACAATAGTAATATTTAAAACATAGGTGTGACTGAGAGTTAGTAAAAGTACTTAAATCATTGTAAATTCATTCTTTAGTTTGTAAAAGAAGCCATTCAAAAGTTACAATCGATTAAAGGTGGTCCCTCAATTGAAACGTTTGTCATAAGAATAAATCAATTTACGTATCATTGGTTGTTAAATAGACAATTGCTATAGTCTATTCTTTAGTAAACATTTTTTACTAACTATTGCCCGACCGAACAGTATAACAAATGTACCGTTTTACTTTAAAAAACAGTCAAAGGCCTACGAAGAAATACTACACTCTAGGTGACCACATATTAGGATTTCCTAGGATTAGTACATAAAAATAATAACTTTTGTTGACGTTATTTATTTTTTATTTTTAAGTTTGACATATCGTGGGTTATCATGACAAAAAGAAAAAAAAACGCCATGCTCCCAATCTATCCATCTCTAATCTCACCAAAAATATTTGACAAATGGGCTTGTATATTTTTTAAAAGACATATACTGTTATCTCATTTTTTCTTGCAGACACTTGACGTTCTTTACAGAGATAGCAATATAGTCGTAGGTTTCTACTAAGTAAGACGGACTCTATTCATTTTTGCCTCTTGTAACACTGCGTATTTTGGGGGTGCGTAGTTGAGATTGCGGGCATTCGTATAAAAATAAAACCATTTGTGTAACACCTTCGGTTTGCATCGAAGAGTTTTGCTATTATAATTGCACCTAAATATATCAATGGGTATGGAAAGGGTTTCCAATTTTGAAATGAATGGGAAACAGGCAGAACCATCGCAAAGAGATGAAGATGAAGGAAAAAGTGCGGAAAATGTAACATTGGAGCTGACAAGAACACCTGAAAACCAATCTAACTGTATTGCCGCCAAAGTCAATCCCGGATGAACGAAGGGCTGAATTGTTGTTGAAATTGAATGTTTATATTTCGCCAGGTACAAAAGCATGCAGTTAGTCCAGCATGCGGTTAGTCCAAATCAAGACTGGCAAGAAATATCGGAGGCAGAAGATAACGTTGCCAGGCTGTTAGGTTCCTTTTTAGGGTTCCGTACCCAAAGGGTAAATAAAAACGGGACCCTATTACTGAGACTTCGCTGTCCGTCCGTCCGTCCGTCCGTCCGTCCGTCTGTCACCAGGCTGTATCTCAAGAACGGTGATAGCTAGACAGTTGAAATTTTCACAGATGATTATTTCTATTGCCGCTATAACAACAAATACTAAAAATATAATAAAATAAATATTGAAGGGGGCTCCCATACAACAAACTTGTTTTATGGTACGGAGCCCTTCATCGTCGGACTCGCACTTGCCCAATTTTTATTTATAATAATGACAGCGGCTTTGTGCGCTTTACGTGCGTGCATTTTATGTGCTTGTAGAATATGAAGTACAATTTGAGTTGATATGTTTTGTATTCATTTGACCATTAAATTAACCATAAATATAGTGTGGTCGTATAAAAAATAAATAACGTCAACAAACAGAAATTATTTTTATTTACTTATCCTACAAAATCCTAATATGTGGTCACCTAGAGTGTAGTATTTCTTCGTAGGCCTTTGAATGTTTTTTTAAGTAAAACGGTAAAGTTGTTTATACTGTTCGGTGGAGCAATAGTTAGTAAAAAATGTTTACTAAAGAATAGACTATATCAATTGTCTATTTAACAACCAAATGATACGTAAATTGATTTATTCTTATGACAAACGTTTCAATTGAGGGACCACCTTTAATCGATTGTAACTTTTGAATGGCTTCTTTAACAAACTAAAGAATGAATTTACAATGATTTAAGTACTTTTTCTAACTCTCAGTCACACCTATGTTTTAAATATTACTATTGTTCTCACTTAATGTGAACTTATCGCGTTCAATTGAGGGACCACCTTCTGCATGCGATTTTTTTCTTATTGAATTAGCAGAAAGGAATCAGAATTAATGAAATTAGTTTTACAAATCTTTTACTAAGAGTAGCCATTTACAGCAGTTGTAAATTTTAAGTAGATTATTAAATATGGGTACCTGACAGGCACGACTGAGGGTCCACCTTTAACCGAATGTAACTTTTGAGTGCCGACTTTTACAAATTAAAGGATGAATTTACAATCGTTTGAGAACTTTTACTAAAGACTGACACATTCAAAAGCTCGAAATTCCAACGTGGACCCTCAATGGGAACGCACATCAAATATTTGTGTGATGAACTCGAATATTTGTGCTTGGGTTGGCTCATGGTTGTTCTATGTATTTAAGTATATATTTATCTACATAAAAATGTATATCGTCGTCAAGTACCCATAACACAAGCCTTATTGAGCTTAATTTGGGACTACATTGATTTGTGTGAGGTTGTCTGATATTTATTTATTTAATGCAACTTCTATAGTTATTTATGATCTGCGAAGTTTCATGACTAACTTATTGTATTAGGGCCGGCCATAGCTTCATGCGGACAGCGGAGCGGCGAGCGGCAGTCATAGGTAAGAGCGGTGCGGTCCGAGCGTGGTGTTTCGCTCACTGCTTTGGCTGCCGCCCGCCATTCCGCTGGTGTGCCCGTTATCAGTCTGGGTCTCTGGTAGACAATATTAGGTAAGTCGCTAATAGTCACCATGCTTTTTTTGTTTAGATATTACGTTTATGAATACTGTTTCTTCTTTATTTATGATAAATTAGAGCGTAATAAATAATACGATACATTATTTTCTTGGCGAATGCAAGACCCGCCGTATCGGTAGTCGTTTTATTATATAAATATTGGCAATATAAGTATCATAAAATAAATATGTTGTGTATGAACGAATTTATCTTTGTTCTAATGATGTGTAATATTATAGTATTTATTTGAGGTCTGTTAGGGCATTTGAAGTAGTTTTTTTATTAGTTTTCACCGCGCGTTGTAAGTGATCTATTTGTAAGTTGTTACTTTCGTAAGGTACGCCACTTTCTTATGAATTATGATATGTGTACTTGTGAGCGCAGTCAGTACTAAATATATCACAGTTTCTTGACGTAGTTGGAAGAAGACACAGTATAGGCAAGCTAGTAGGAATTGGGTTCTATGGACCCCTAGCCACTGCCGATATTATTCAACCGATTATTAATTTGCACGGGATGCGATGCCAGTTTTATAATCCATTGAATCGGGCATGGCGATTTAGGAAAGAAGTTATATGGTACGATTAAATTAGTGGTGACTGTGCCTACAAATTGAGGTAATAATGTATAGTAAATGTCAACATGTTGACTGGAAATAAAGTTGAAAATCTAAAAAGCGTTTTATATTCTGTGTCACTGCTTAGGAGGCCTTATTGCTTTAATTTTTTTTTTTATATTATGACATATTTGTCTGTATTGATAATTTCAACCAACTTTTGAAATGAATAATAATTTTCCCTGAGTTGTAGGTAGTAACATAGCTACTTCACGCTTTCATTGCGTGCAGTCGAAAATATGTTGAAAGAACCGATTTTCTCCGTGAATTTTGTAAATTTCGAGTAGTTTTTGAAACAAAAATCCATCAATGAAAAATTCAAACTGTAGGTTTCAAATACATGTACCTACCAATAAATCGCAATAGACCTGATCTAGGTAGTAACATCGATACTATCTTAAGAAACATGTTTGATCACAGAGAAAAATGTCTAAAACAATCAACATTTTAAAAGGAATAAGGCCTCTTAACAGCCACGGATCCGTGCAGATCATTTTAATCTTCAGTTGAACATCACGCCATCTGTGAGAGTTCTGATGAATTAAATTCCCAAGGCTTTGTCATATCACACATTGCAAACGAAGTAAATTCAATGCGCGTCGTAAAAAGGCGCCGCGCCGTTAGATGGCACTGTCGGATGCCTGGGTAACTACTATACTACATTACATTATATCTATGCTGGGTAGTAATGAAAAAGTTGTTTTTCCTGCCACCTCGCCCGTGTGACATGTCTCTCAGTGTAAGTTTGTATATATATCCTAACTCGCGTCGGTCCTGCCCAGGTATTTATAGTGGCGCTACAAACAGCTTCTATATGGCAATAATGTGAATACGTCATATCGACGCTTAAGAATCAATACCGTCTAACTAACTAAATGTTAGTTAGACGGTATTGATTCTTAAGCGTCGATATATTGGCGTCAGTAGCGATTTGTCATCAACCAAATTCAAAACATTGTTTACCGGAATGCTGCTCAACCCTTAGTTCTTCTTGCGAAATGAATACTGAATCCTATTGAAAAAAATATATAGGGTCAAGGCGGCAACAGTGGGTCACTTTTTTTTGCAGAGATGTAATTTGATTTGGGTGAGTGTTGGGAAGATGTAAAAGGATCCGTGTTATAGTGTAACTAATGTATATTGATTATTCCAATCGATTTAGCTCGACAAGATAATATTTTGGAAAATATATAGTATTTTCTAAAAAAACTCATTTGAGCCATTGTGTACTGTGGGTGGGATACAGTGAATCGGCCCTCAGTTTACAGTGAATCAGGCAAGTTTACAGTGGATCATCTATAATATAACTCAACTAATAATGCATTTTTTTGCTTTGTATCGGTCTTTATTTTTTTGTTTTAATCAAACAATAAGTTACACATAAGAAAATAAAACTTTTTTTTTACTACTTCAGCCTGAAAGTGACTTTTCAGTGTTACACATTCAAAATGTACTAAATGAGTTTAATTTGTCATGACTTAGTTAATAATCAACGCATAACTTCTACATAAACTAAGTAACTACCATTACTTAATCAGTACCTTGCATAAAATATCATGAAAAATGTCTCTTTGGCCTTAAAATAAATAATCAAGTTATTTTTCGAAATTCCTTTGTACTCAATCTGTAAAACAGTAACGCACAGTATTTGAAATAATCTTTTAAAAATTTTTGTTGCGCTTCATTGCACATTTTACTAACGCTATAATTTGGCGTAAACGACATTAATATTTATATCGAGTCTTAAAATGATAACGTCTCTGTGCAGTGAAAGTAATTCCTGAAATTTAGACGCAGTTCTCACGCTAATACCATTTTTTTTTTGTCATCAGCTATAGGTTTATCTATTTCACGGGGCCTTGCTGGACGAGCCATCCTAAACGGGAACATTAACAAAAATTATTACATCTCGCTAAATTTTCTAAATTAATGTCTGTTACCCATTATCCAGTACCAATAGTACACAGTGGATCATGAACCACAGTGTATTTAAGTGATTTGAGCCACTGTGTACAAAACCGCCATTTTGGGTTTTACTCATACCACGTGTGATGGTTTTACGTAAATCGAAGTGCGGTATACGCCAAAATGACCTCAATTAAGTTTATTTCTTAGCAAAAATATAACTCCATTGGTAAGACGAAAGATTTGTGAAAAAATAAACAGTATATCTTACCTTAAAACTCACTTTTTCTTCCGTCAAAACAAAAAAACACTCGCAAAACGGGTTTGTTACATGGCTGACGCAAAGGAACTGGATGTGACCTGTATATATCGGGAGGCCTTCCAAAGAGTAAGAGAAACGGAAAGCTACCTATGATACTTTTGAAACAACGGCCATTGCGCCACTGTTGTCGCTATAGCCACTGTTGCCGCCTTAACCCTATGGATAGTTTTGGCTTTATTATGCAACTTGAAATGTTTAGTCCTGTTTCCTTTTTGTTTACATCAGCGACATTAACTAACTTTCAACGTCAGTTCCCTTTTTTTTAAATTTATTCATGACCAAAAAAGGTTCGTCAGTTACCAAAATTTGTCGTTGCCAGTAAAATAGATTAGATACCAATCCCCAATATGGCGTGGGAAGAAAAACACCCTGTTGAGCTACTGGTACTGCTCAGACTTAACTCCCTAGCCCAGTCATACTCAACCTTTCATTCCCCTGGGACACAGTCGGCTGCTGCTATTCCTTGCGGGCCGCGTTCATCTAGCCTAGGGTTCCGTAAACTTGTGTGCTTTGCCCGTGTGCCCGCATATGTCTCTCAATAGGTACCTACCTAAGTATTGTACTGCGTAGTTAAGAGTATTTTTAACTTATTTATGTACATGAAGATTTTTTTTTCTTTACTCTTTACTGTATGGCCATCTTGGACTTCCCCTTTTAGTTTTACCTTCATTTGTTCCTTTTAGGTATTTTAAATTTTCATGTACTTAGGTAAAGTAGGTAGTTATCGTGACGTATGAGTATGACGCAACTATGAGGTGATATTAACACAAAGGACCTAGTTAGGCATAATTATTAAATCACTCACTGATTCCAACTAAGTAGGTACCTAATGATGAATTATTTACACCGGGGTAGGGCCTGCAAATATTCGAACATTTTAAGTATTCGAATATTCGTTTTTTTTTTCGCAGATATTCGAATTATTCGAATACTATTCGAATACTTGAAAATATTTTTAAAAAGTATTAAAAGTCGCTTTTTTTAAATTCCAGTGGTAAAATTAAACGAACAGCAATTCGTGAATACCTAAACATACGGTGACGACGACAATGCAAAGCGAAATCGACGATACACCCTGTGTGTCCAAAAGTGAAACCTTCTGTATCTGTCCCTTGACCCAGCCAGATGGCTCGAGAACGATCCTCTTAAGGTGTTTTAGCGAAACCCTGTAAGGGCCCTGTAGAACAACCTGTACTGCTCTTTGCTCTTCCATACGTCCTTGCGGTCATCAGTGCTACGTAGCTCTGGTAGAAGTAAAAGCTTTGTCTACTGCCACATATTTTCTACTACTACACTGCGCTAAATTCCATACTTGTTGTTTAGGAAATACTCCCTGAGACTGTACATCTTGCGGTTGCGGAGATTCTTGGCGTTTAAAGTCACGGCCTCGACTCTTACCCAGAATGAACAGTCTCATAAATGATGGCTTGAACATGCCATATGTAGTGAGTAGCACCTTCCTGTCCAAAGCGCCTAGCTTAGTCTGAGTCCACCTCAGTACGCCAAAGGAGTAAGTGAACAGAGGCATCTCCCGAACCGAACACACCTTGTAGCCACCCGACAAGAATTAAGTCATTTTATCAAACGACAAAAGAAGCGCTCCTTCGAAGCCTGCTTCATGTCCCCGCAATACCAAATAGTGGTACTTAGATTTAATTTCGGAAAGAGATCTAAGGTGCTATCGCCACTAATTCTTTCTGCGACTTTCTGTAGCTCCACCACGTTTAAGCCTTCTGGGGAACTTAGTTTAGGGTTATCAATGTACAGAAAATGAGCAATGACCTCGCCCCCTCTTCGGAACCGCCATTCCATGCCATTCCTGAAACCTTCAAAAGAGTAGGCTCAGGGCCAGGCAGAACCACGAAGCCCTGAAATAACTTTCTTAATCCGTATCAAATTCTGCGGACCAGGAGAAGAAGACTTTTATCATTCATACCTATTCACATACATACATAGTTCTAAAATTATTTTTATGGATTATTTACGTTAGTCAATCATATACATTCCCTATTTTGCCGAAGTGAAAGGATTACATTTAATTTCTTACATTTTTCATTAGGGTAAGTCCGGGGTAGTTGGCCATAGTTTTTCTTAAATGCTGTTAAAAAAAAATCTTACACATTATTATAGAAATCTTTATTTGTGATTAAACTTTAATCAATCAACTTTAAAATTATAGAAACAAAAATAACAATTTCTAATAGGATAGCCTAAAAAATATGCATTTTTTAAAATTCACGATTGGCCATCTCACCCGGGGCGTCCGGGTGTGATGACCATGGCATCACGGGTAAGATGGCCATATACTTAATTCTAATTGTTACATACATAGTTGTCGGTCTTATATCCTTTTTACTAAAGCCTTTCTCTGCACCACGATCAGAGCACATGTCTTCAAATTCAGTGCAATTTTCTTGTACCCAAAATTGGCATACCATTCATTGAAGCCAGTTCTCGAAAAGAAGGGTTTCATTTTTTTTTTTCCACATCCGCGGCAAATATCTCTTTCATTTAACTTCTTTTCCTTATTCTAATTTTCTATCAATTTTAAGGGACGTTGTTACTGCTATCAGATCGTCATCGGATAGCTTTTCTTCGGATGGCCATATGGCCATCATATACCGACTAACACTGGCCATCTCTCCTTTTCTTCCGGGAGAGATGACCACAACTAAAAAAAAAAATAAGTCGCTACACGATGCGAGTAATTTTAAGGTTACGACAAACTGTTACTCGTATACTTTGCAACCAAACCAAAAATAACCATTATTTTACGAAACTAATATCATAACCACCGAAAACAATAACCCTCTGAAAAATATTTCCACTTCACAAAACAAATAACAAAGATTTGACTTACTTTTTGATTTTTTTTCGCCAAAAAGTTGCACGTACCCTTGCTTCTACGCGCGTCGCCAAGCAAACTAAACTATTACAAGTGCCATCTAGCCAACAGTTCAGGAATTATTTCGACGGGCCATCTCTCCCTTATGGCCATCTACCCCGGAATTACCTAAAAAAAGTATTCGAATATTCGAATACCGCACACGGTAGTATTCGAATATCAAAACGAGTCGAATATTCGTACTATTCGAATATTCGAATTGCAGGCCCTACACCAGGGGCCTTATGGTTGCTTTTAACGCGTGATAAATAAGTGACAAAGCATCCGTCACTTTTTAACAAAATGCGAGTGTGAGTGATGCTTTGTCACTTATTTATCACGTACGAGGGTCAAACTGAAAGTTTTTAGAGAATCAAAAACTGAACAAACTAGCAAGTTGTTAGTTTTATTATATATTTTGGGAATAGTTTCCCTTCACATCAATACATCGCTATATCCGATGGGACCACTGACAAAAGCACTTTGCCCACTCGTCCCTAGGGTTCTCTTCGACTACCCTTTGACATGCAGCCACTGCTTTCTCGGCGTCCATAAAACGTTTTCCTAGAAGTTTTTATTTTATTTTCGGAAATAAATAAAAAGCGCAAGGTGCGAGGTCAGGGCTTTACGGTGGGTGACCCAGTAATTCCACGTCTGACGTCGCCAAATAGTCGATCGTTTGCTTGGTGGTGTGCGACGAGGCGTTGTCGTGGTAAAGCAGGACCCTACCGCGAGGTCGCTTCTCCCGAACTTTTTCCAAGACATGTGGTAAACAATTGTTAGTGTTCCAGTCTGCGGTAACTGTGTTTTGATCCTCTATAATAATTGCTGCGATATGACCTGTCATTCCGAAGAACGACGCCACCATCTTTTTTCCCACGCTTCGACCTCTCTTCACTTTAGCTGGCAACTCCTCTGAAGGAAATACCCTCTGAGCAGACTGCCTTTTAGTTTCAGGTTCATAACAGTTAATCCAGCTTTCGTCACCCGTAAGCATGTTGAAAACAGCATTTGAGTCATCTCCGTTAAATCTTTGAACCATTTCACGGCACCAATCAACACAAGAGAGTTTTTGGGACGCTGTCAAATTATGAGGTATCCACCGGGCACAAAGATTCCTGACTGCTAAATGTGCATGAAGGATTTTGTGCACTTGACTCATACCAATGCCTAAGCTCATCTGAATCCGCTGATAGGACATTCTTTTGTCAGTCTCTATCGTAAGTCGCACAATACTGATATTGTCTTCAGTCGTCGCCGTCGAAGGCCGGGCCCTTACGCAGATCATCGGTGAAATTAGTGCTACCACGGTTAAACTCATTAAACCAGTTGTAAACAGTGGCACGAAATGGGGCTTTATCATGAAAGGCCAATCGAAGTCTATCATAACTTTCTTGTTGACTTTAATGATATCGAAAGTCATAAAAAATCACCGCACGAAAATTTTCTCGCCAAAAATTCATGCCGACGTGAAAAAGACAATTTTCAATTCATCGCCAAATCGTAAAACAAATGACAAACGAATTAAATACATACACCATAATATTCGCAGCTTATTCGCAGTGAAATGAATTTTCGAAATCTAAACAATTTTTTTTATTATATCGTTTACAAGTGGCCTGTTCTAAAAACTTTCAGTGTCACCCTCGTAATAAAGGCAACCATCATAGGCTCCCCAGAAGATATACTAGCGTCATTATGTTTACGATCTTATTTATTTTTTGGAAGTAGGTGACCATTAATTGGTTATGTTATGACTCATTGCGAATATTAATCTTTTTTGAACGTAATAGTTATATAAATAGACGCATAAAACTGAATTCATTATCCAATTTAATCTATATCAGGAAGGAGTGGACCTAGTATAAGATAATGTACTAAACAATGGAAGACACTTTCGATTCACAGTTAAACAATGCGTGTGAAGTATTTGAGAAGAATATTTCTATAGAGGAAATACATGGATTCCTAAAAAAAAACGATCTCTGTGTTAAAGTTGAAAAACAGGTATGAAGGTATCTTTTAATAGTGTTTTGGCTAGTCAGAGAGGAGAGAGGTTGTTGTTTATCTACTATGGTCTTCTTTGAATCTATCGCATCTTTCACGATAAATGGAAGTTATCTGTCAATGCTTTATCATTTATCGCGTAATATTGTAAACGTCACTGATTAGTTGTCGGTTTATGGTAAGAGAATAATTATAAGGAAAAAAATGTTTGCCGCCAGTCGCACATAAAATAGTTATTTGTGAACAAGAGAGCAAAGTTGTTTATTGTTGCGAGTGCCGATTTTGAGTCCCAAGCAAGCGAAGGATTCTAAGTTAAGTAGTTCTGTTCTTTTTTGAAGTCGGTTGAACATAATGCATGAGACAATTCTTTACTCTAACATAAACTGATTAATACTGTTTATTCCAGATAGCGTCATTGGCAGAGTTACTCCCTCCAGAAGCTGTGTGCCGGTTATTTCAATAGCAAATCTGTTTAAACACAAGCAAGTCCTGGTAATGTTGCACTATGCGGATGGAATAAGGAAATAGATGGAGGGATATAAGGAAAATTATTCAGGGAGCTTTTATACCCCGTGCAGAATTTCAAAAAAAATATAGCATATTTGAACCTGAAAATACAGCAGCTCGGATGATTGGAACGGAGCGCTTATAAATTATAACAAAACGAGACTTTATCGCGTTCAAAATAATATATTGTGTCATAAGGGTAGTAAGTAGGGGATTACTAACGAAGGTCTATTAGAAGCCCGACGCCGAAGGCGGAGGGCTTTTAATGTCCTGAGTTTGTAATCCCCTTACTACCCGCCATACACACAATATTTTTCATCACATTTGGGAGTAAATAACAAATACGTAAGACAAAAAAAAACATTAAACTAATTAAACGATAACGATTGACAACCAACTTTTAACTGTATATATTTTTTTTATTTACTAGCACTGGCAAAACGGCAATCAGCTTAAAACAGAAAACAAATATACACAGAATCTTACTATTTATCATTAAACAAATAACAATTAACAATATTATGCAGCAATAATTAACACCGTAATATTATAAAACTTAAATACGAACAGTAATTTTGTTACAAAACTAAGTAGTACCTAACCAATAATTTTATAACTTTTTTTTTGTGTCGTCTGCCACAGATAATGCTAAGAACTGCGTTTAGTTTAGAAACATGACAGGTTAAACTGCCAAATTGTAACGATAATTCAAAATTAAATTTAATAAAATTATTGCAAAATACCTACACTTAAATAATTATAAAACATAAATATTAATGCAGTTACATGTACCGTATTAATTCAATACACAATAAAATTTGCTGGTAGGCAAGTTTTGTTCGTACAACAAACAACCTTGGCTGGATTGAAACCTCCTTAGTCTGAAGTAATCTGCGAGTGCGTACTATATTTTTAAAACTAAAACCATAACTCCCGCGGGAACTATATAGGCCTTAGTCCTTCAGTACACCTGCATGTAATACCATCTTTTACGAGCAAATGTGATGAAAAGGTTTTTATTCATTAGAAAGTACCGTACCACTTACGGCCTGACGTAAAAGTAGTTAAAATAATTTAATTTAACTTAAAGCACGAGGTAGGTACCAGGTACTTTTGGAATAAGCAGACCTACAATCAATAGATAGAACAAATGTCTAACTACGAGTATTTAGAAGCCGTCTTTGCGTTTCGCTCGTTCCCTTTTAGACGAGGATTAAGTATATCGGGAACCCTTATAAATTTGTGTCACTATTAAACATACCCCGACTTAAGGCAAACTACATGACTGATTAATGTTATGAAATGAAATGAAAAATGAAATGAAATGAAAAATGAAATGAAATGAAAAATGAAATGAAATGAAAATGAAATGAAATGAAAATATTTATTGATAACAGGTGGTTATAGGTCACAAATAGTATTACAAATTAAACAGTATTAGGTACATTTACAATGTAAAAGGTACAGTCGAGTTCATTTACATCTACATACTTACGAGAACAAAAATATCTGAACACGACCCTGTTGTCAGGAGCATAAAATCGTGTTCAGATATTTTTGTTCTCGAAAGTGTGTAGATGTAAATGAACTCGACTGTAAATTATAAAAATCTTCAAAATTATAAAAATTGTTCTCGTGGAGCCATTTTTTAAATGTTCCTTTAAAACTTGGAACGGAAGCTGCATTTCTTACCGCGTCAGGCAACCGGTTATATACGGAAGGCCCTGAGAAATACACGGATCGCTCTGATTTGGTAAGTTTGTGCGAATCTGCCACCAGCCTATTCTCGTGCTTGTTGCTACGCAATCTATAATTTGAATTACTCCCCTTGCGCTTGAAAGCATCAAGATGTTCGTGAGTGAACACCGCCACCTGATACAGGTATAGACAAGGCAAGGGCATATTCAATTGTTTGAAGTGCTCCCGTGCTGAGGCGTCCGCCGGCAGGCCCACCATCGCTCTAATAGACTGGTAGTTCAAATAAAAAATTTCAAGTCTAACGGCATTTTGTGAGCCATTTTGGCAACATGACTTTTTCGAAGTAAAATAGCCTGCTGAATTCGATTCTGGATGTTGCCAAGCCAAATTTTGCCCCCCTCCCCCCATTTCCCCCCTTTTTACCTCAAAATATGTCCCTAATCACGGGTTTTACGGTTTTATACAAAAAGTATTACAGCTAGAAAAAGAGTGTCAAAGACAATAATGATCTTTATAAAATTTCCTATAACATGGTATATAAACTGTTTTAGTAGGCCTTATGGTTTGTAAGTAATATCTTCCCGATCTTCATAGACTGGTAGAAAATTCTAAATATCGGCTTCCTTTACCGTCCTAACGGCATTTTGGGATCCATTTTGGCAACATGACTTTTCCGATGTAAAAAAGCCTGCTGAATTCGGTTCTGAATGTTGCCAAGCCGAATTTTGCCCCCCTCCCTCCATTTCCCCCCTTTTTGACTTCAAAATATGTCCCTAATCACGATTTTTACGGGTTTATACAAAAAGTATTACAGCTAGAACAAAAATGTCAAAGAAAAGAATGATCTCTATAAAATTTACTCTAACTCGGTGTATAAACTTTTTTAGTGGGCCTTATGGTTTGTGAGTAATATCTTCTCGAACTTCATTATTTTCAAAAAAAAATGATAAATAGGGTCGAGGCAGTGAAATACACTTATTTTGGGATTATTGGTATCGCACAGGATCCAGCTGCTCTGCAGCTCTTCACGCTGACATCCAGTTGGCGTGCTGTTTATTATATGTCAAGACTTACGAGGCTTTCAGTCATAAGGAGTCGTCAGATTTACACGCAGAACTGTATCCAAGTCGGGCTAAAAGCGACGTAGAAAATAAAAATGCTTTGCTTCTAACCATGAAGTCATTCTAAATGCTCAGTTATATGCCACGCCGTTTCTGATGAATGATTCTTCTGATGATTTGAAGGTCGGGCCTTTGTTAATTATGACCTTAGCGCAGTTGCTGACCTGCTGTTGGTGAGCCTTTCAGAAACAAACTTCGTTACTTAGAGTCAGCCAAGCTGCTTAGCTTTTTTCTGTTGCAAGATCCTGGGTAACTGCATTTCTAAGGCACATATCTGGAGAATCTGGCGTAGAACTGAGCAGTTTGAATGACTTCATGGTCAGAAGCAAAGCATTTTTATTTTCTACGTCCCTTTTAGCCCGACTTGGATACAGTTCTGCGTGTAAATCTGACGACTGCTTATGACTGAAAGCCTCGTGAGTCTTGACAGATAATAAGTAGCACGCCAACTGGATGTCAGCGTCAAGCGCTGCAGAGCGGCTGGATCCTGTGCGATACCAATAATCCCAAAATAAGTGTATTTCACTGCCTCGAATATCTTTATCATTTTTTTTTTAAATAATGAAGTTCGGGAAGATATTGCTCAAAAACCATAAGGCCTACTAAAAAAGTTTATACACCGAGTTATAGTAAATTTTATAGAGATCATTCTTTTCTTTGACATCGTTGTTCTAGCTGTAATACTTTTTGTATAAACCCGTAAAAATCGTGATTAGGGACATATTTTGAAGTCAAAAAGGGGGGAAATGGAGGGAGGGGGGCAAAATTCGGCTTGGCAACATTCAGAACCGAATTCAGCAGGCTTTTTTACATCGGAAAAGTCATGTTGCCAAAATGGATCCCAAAATGCCGTTAGGACGGTAAAGGAAGCCGATATTTAGAATTTTCTACCAGTCTATGAAGTTCGGGAAGATATTGCTCACAAACCATAAGGCCTACTAAAAAAGTTTATATATCATGTTATAGAAAATTTTATAGAGATTATTCTTGTCTTTAAAACTTTTTTCCTAGCTGTAATACTTTTTGTATAAAACCGTAAAAACCGTGATTAGGGACAGATTTTGAGGTAAAAAGGGGGGAAATGGGGGGAGGGAGGCAAAATTCGGCTTGGCAACATCCAGAATCGAATTCAGCAGGCTTTTTTACATCGGAAAAGTCATGTTGCCAAAATGGCTCACAAAATGCCGTTAGGACGGTGAAGGAAGCCGATATTTGGATTTTTCTACCAGTCTATAATCGCTCTCTTCTGCATCGCGAACACTCTCCGCCAGTCCGAAGCTCGGCCCCAGAGCTCAGTTCCGTACGTGAGCAGAGAGTGTGATGAAGCACGTTATAATAGATTTTATGTTATAATAGATTTTGTCATAAAATTGCGAGATGGACCTTAATACCATCACATAAAGTCGAAAAATGACGAACCTTTTCAATCCATCGACAATAACATTAGATGCAAATATTGCTAATGTTGATCCATTTATGTCATGATAATTATGTAGTGGATGGGCAGAAATATTGTATTAAGTATGTTTCTTTGACCCGTAGGGACAGTAATCGTTTTACCCAATTACGGCAAAGCCAAAAGGAAGGGTTATAAGTTTACCAGTCTATGTATGTATGTATATTTATATGTAAGTGTGTTCCACCATAGCGCGAAAACTACTCAACCGAATTTAGTGATTGAGGTGTCTATGTTTCGTAACATTGAATAATAACGAACCATTATTCAATGTTACGAAACGTAACCTATGGAAGTTTATTGGCCGAACTTGATCTACTTTAATAGTTATGGGAATTTTATTAGCACTATTTGAAGTTTCAGTATCAATTTCAACAAAGATGTACCACTTAATGATTTTAATTGCCGTTGACAGTAAAACGGCTACTTATACTAACTAAATTAAATTACTTCGACAAAGCCACTGTTAAATTGAGCGTTTAAATTGGTGACCTGAAATAAAACGCATAATGTAATAAATTAAGGAATCTGGACTTCGCGATATTTCCTTTTTAGGGTTCCGTAGCCAAATGGCAAAAAACGGAACCCTTATAGATTCGTCATGTCTGTCTGTCCGTCTGTCCGTCCGTATGTCACAGCCATTTTTTTCCGAAACTATAAGAGCTATACTGTTGAAACTTGGTAGGTAGATGTATTCTGTGAACCGCATTAAGATTTTGATGCAAAAATAAAAAAAATAATAATAAATATTGGGGGCTCCCCATACTTAGAACTGAAACTCAAAAATATTTTTTTTAATACAGTTGCTCAAAAATTGGTACTTTTCGTAGCTGCAAATCGTGCGAAAAGTTGGATATTTCGAACTAGTGCTTTTTACTTTTCAATTTTTTTTAATTTTCTGTTGTACTAACACGTCATGTCCCATACATCCAAACAAAGGTCAATCACTTTCCGACTTTATTTATTACGTCATACAGCATTGCAAGTGTATATCTTATAATTATGCTTAAAATATTTAAATTGCATATTGGATCAATCGATCGAAGGGTTATCTATAAAAAATATTCAAAAACGGTTTTAATAATTTGTCTGAGTGACTATTATTTAATGAGCAAATGAGTATTATGCGTGACCTAAAAAAATTAAAAAGAAAAGTATTGTCACAGATTAGAAAATGCAGTATTAAGCGTCACCCACGCGCTGCTTTATAAATTCATAATAATTATGAATGATCGCTATTAATGTGTATTAAATAATATTATATTTATTTACAATTGTATGAAACGTAAAGAACTAAAAACAAATTCACGATGTTTATTGTTTGGAATCAATTAAATTACTGTGTAACATTATCATATCTCTTCTAAAATATTAAAACTATTTCTTTTGATTTGGCTGAATGGTGACAGCCGACGCCATCTTGTAAAAAATATTACAATTAAAAGTAAAACTTTCTTTTTCATTCAAGATTGTTTTAATTATGTGTAAATGACACGTAAGATTTATAAAATAAGAGTTTTTGATAGAAAATGATGGATTCTAATGTTACCAGAATAGATTTAACACCCGTCCTATATACGAGCCAAGGCAAAAATTGCAAGTGAGAGTATCTTACCCGCAAAATCGAAAAATAAATTGCATTGCCGTCTATGACCATTTTATTGGCTGGAAACGAGAAAAAGAGAATTATTAACAACTTGAATAAAACTTTAAACTTACCAGCAAAGGCCTTAAATGCGAGCCTTCACAATTGCTCTAAAAATTGTAGGTAAGTACTTTTAATTTTTATCAGACAGAAATAAATATAATTGCCCCTTTCAATTACTGTTTTAAATTTGTATTATTTCAATTTTTCGCAAATGTATTAAAAAACGTTGTTTGTACACGTGTGGAAGTGTCATTTTAACTCGTCCCGAGTCTTGACCCTCGCCTTGCGGCTCAGGCCAAGACTCCTCGGGACTCGTTCAAAATGACATACTTTCCACACTTGCATCAAAAACTACTATTTCATCAAACACATACGTGTGGGGTGTCTATGGATAGGTCTTGAAAAATGATATCGAGGTTTCTAAAATATTTTTTTCTAAACCGAATAGTTTGCGTGACAGACGCTTTCAAAGTGGAAAAAAGTTGGTCCCCCCCCCTCTAACTTCTAAAATAAGAAAATGAAAAATCTAAAAAAACATATGGTGTACATTACTATAAAAACTACCAACGAAAATTGTTTTGAACGAGATCTAGTAAGTAGTTTTTTTTTAATACCTATTAATACCTAACTTTGCACCTAATTTATATGGGGCGCTATACATACCAGGTGCAAACTTAACTTAACCACTTAGGGATGGAAAGTGTTTGTACGGAACCCTCGGTGCGCGAGTCCGACTCGCACTTGGCCCGTTTTTCTTAGTTTCTTACTCCCAGAAAACACGAAGAGCTCTCCGAGTGCAAGATTGCGAAAATGAATAGGGTAATTAATTTAGGCGTTGAATTAGTTAGAGGAGGAAATGTAAGCATTCTCAGTTTTCGTTTCGGGACGAGTGCTGAATACAAATGATGCGCTCGGACGAACCTGAGCTAACCGAGACAACTACTTGGCGTTTTACCCCTACATTACTTATTTTCTATTGGTTTTCTCTTTTTATTTTTTTTAAGATGCAAGCATGCAGATCTACGCTGATAATAGTTCTTCATTAATTACTTTAGGAAACATATCTATTTTAAATGCTTTTATTTAACTTGCAATTTATGTATGTATGTAAGTATGTTTGTTCAGGTGGAATCTTGCAACTCAATTTTGAAGCAGATATCGTCAACCGATTGAGCTGAAATTTTGCATACTTAACTTTGATGACAATACAATAATATATGATGGTATACCATGGGGCTGATCTGATGATGGAGCCGGAAGGTGGCCATAGGAATTCTATAATAGAAAAAGCAATCCTACCGAGTTTGGGCTCTTTAGAATCGTTTAGTTTAGTTTAGTTTAGTTTATTTATTGCTTTCATAGGTACATTTATAGGTGGTACATTATATATTGTTTCCGCTATGAAACCCTGTAGGGCACTGCAACATTTGACAGAATGTCAGTTTACTAACACTAAGTATTCTTAATACTAAATTATATACTAACAACAATTATGAGATTGACCCTTAATTTGGTCTGCACAGTGTTCAAAGTCTTATATAAAAAATAAAAATAAAAAATGGTTTAACTTATTAAATTATATAACAAATAAAGACTATTATATATTATAGTACAACAATGACAATTATTAATCTTTTTTTATCTTATGGCAACATGGACGGGTTGAACTATGAGATTAACATTAGACATAGGTCTTATAATTATAAACATTCTACATTATACTTGTATCATTAATTACTACTTTCAAAGAACTCTTCCATGGTGTAAAAACAATTATCAACTAAGTATTTGGTCAATTTTTTATAAAAAATGGTATTTTTTTCCTCGTTTCTAATATTCTTTGGGAGTTTGTTATAAATTTTGATACACATTACATATGGGCTTGAACTATGGAGTTTTAGTTTAGAGAATGGGACAGGAATATTATCTCTAGGACGCAAGTTGGTGGTTGATTGGTTCGTGGATGATGGGAAGAAGTGGGGATATTTTTTAAAGAATTTGCATACTTCTAGTATATATATGGAAGTTAAAGTTAGTATATTAAGTTTACGGAAATGGGGTCTGCAGCTTTCGGTTGGTTTTATGTTTACTATGATTCTTATGCATTTCTTTTGTAGCAGGAACAGGTCAGGTATATTTGTGCTATTGCCCCACATCAGGATACCGTACCGGAGCCAGGAATGGACGAATGCATAGTAAGCACATAGAGCGGTTTTATGATCAGCATGTTTTTTTACTTCCATTAGGGCATAGGTGAATTTCGACAATTTGGATGTAATTTTTTGGATATGCAATTTCCAGTTTATGTTTGTATCGATTTCCAGACCAAGCAGATTAGAAGAATTTGTGCATTTTAAGGTTTGATTATTATATAAAAAGTTAATATCTAAAATACGTTTCTGATGAGGTTTAAACTGCATAATTTTTGTTTTATCTATGTTTATTTCAAGGTGGTGAAGTTCTAACCAATCGATTACTTTTGTAAAGGTATTGCTTAAAACAGAGTTTAAGTTGTTGTCTTTTGCTTTATATGGGAACACTATGGAGATATCATCTGCAAAAAGAACACAGGTGTGGTCAACTACTTTTGGGAGATCATTTATATAAATGAGGAACAATAGACAGCCGAGTACGCTGCCTTGAGGGATAGATCCTAACATTTTCCTGGCATTGGATTTAATATTCTCTATTGTTCTAGTTTGGAAGTTGTGGTATTCAATTTGGACAAGTTGTGCACGATTTGACAAATATGACTGGAACCATTTATGAGCAATTCCTCTTACTCCTATGTTATAAAGTTTGTCTAATAATATTTTATAGGAAACTTTGTCATAGGCTTTACTCATGTCTAACAAAACGCCAATGGCATAGCTTTTACTGTTAATAATGTCAAGTATTTCTTGCACGTATTTGAATAGAGCTAAAGATGTGGACCTGTTCTTACGAAATCCATTTTGGTTATCGTTTAGTATATTAAATTTCTCGCAGAATGAGTAGAGCCGGTTAGCCATTGTGGTCTCAATAATTTTTGCAAATGTGGGCAATAAAGCTATTGGACGATATTGGGCTGGGTTATTGCAATCACCTTTTTTGTAAATCGGTTTAATTACGGATATTTTAAGTAAGTCAGGCATAACACCTTCATATAACGATTGGTTTATAATGTATGTGAGTGGAATAGTTAATTCATTTGCACATTGTTTAATGATTGCAGGGGGTAATTCGTCGTGTCCAGAACTTTTTTTATTTTTTAGTTTAGTTATTATTTTGTGTATTTCATGTTCGCTAACAGGGCTTAAATAAAAGGAGTTTATTGGCGAATTGCCAGTGTGGGAGTTCGTGGCGGGGGGTATCATAGTGTCAATTTTTTTGGGTTGTTGACTGCTCAATGATACAAAATAGTCATTAAATAAATTAGCAACAGTATTTGGTTCATCTGTAATTTTATCAGAGACAAGTAGAGATATATTTTTATATTTCTTCTTTCGAGATTTATTTGTATTTTCGTTTATAACTTGCCACATTCCTTTTATTTTATTATCTGATTTACAAATTTTTTTGACGTTTTGAAGTTTTTTTGATGTTTTTATAGCAGTTTTGAGGATTTTTTCATACTTTTTGTAATAGTTATTGAGAATGTCATTATCTATTTTTGATATTATTATTTTTAAAGATCGTTTGTACCTACATGACTTTTTTAGACCTTTTGTTAGCCAAGTTTTCCTTTTTGTGGTTTTAAGTTTAATTTTAATTTTAGGTATTGTTTTATGAAACACGTCTAACACTTGATATAAAAATTGGTTATAGTTCTCATGGACATTTTTTTGTGGTGAAATAATTGAGCTCCAATCAAGTTTTTGTAATTCTAACTTAAGTTTATCAATTTTACGTTCGTTATATATTATTTTCTCACAAAACCAAGCTTTATTATTACTATCAGGCAATGGTAGATTTACTAAGACTCCTTTATGATCTGACAATCCATATTCTTTAACTGAGGTCGACATTTCTTGATCGTGAAAGTTGGTAAACAGTAGATCTAGACAGCTACTACAAGATTGAGTGATACGTGTGGCTTCTTTTATGTGTTGCTTAAAATTGTGTCTTTTCATTAAATTTAGTATACTACGAGTAACTTTAGCTGTGTCTAGTGCATCAATATTGAAATCGCCACCTATTATAATATTTTTGCGGTTATCCGATAATAAATGTTTACTTAAGAGCTTTTCTAGGCAATCATAAAAGGTTTGAAATTCCCTATGTCGTTGTGGCCAGTATAAAACAATTAACAGATAACATGTTCTCGCGTAAATACGAGTATGCAAACGCCGCCACCTTCATGGTATTCTCTACAATAACTTGACGCCAAGTTGTAACCGTCCAGTTTTAATAGATCTATTTTCTTAGTAGTTAGCCATGTTTCCGTAATACAAATGGCTTGAAGTTTTAGTTCTTCTGTGAGTTCTTCGACTAGGGGTAACTTATTTCTGATGCTTTGCATATTTTGGTATAAAATTGAGTAGTTATCGGCGAAAAAAGGTGTCTGTTGTCGATTCTTCTACTATTGAGTGCCTAGGCTTAGTCAAATCATTTGGGTTATGCGATGGAAAGTTGAAAGTCCTTTGTATATCTTCATGAAATTTTGCAGATGTGATCGTGTCAGTCGTAGAGTGTTCAATAAATTTTCCATCAATAAATAATCGGTTGTGTTTAATTATAGCGTAGTGTCCCTCTTGTCTTGCTTTATACATTAACTTTTTGAGTGCCTGGTTTTGTTTAAGGGATTCCTTATCGAGAAACTCTGAAATCCATAAGCCTGTGTTCTTGAAGTAGGCTTTGTTGTTGAGTATATATTTTGTGATCTTTTTGCTTAAAAGTTCTATGACTATAGGTCTCTGTTGTCCTTTTTTTCCAATTCTAGTGAGATCTTCAATGTACTCAACTAGGTTAATGCCCTGTATATCCTGGAAAACCTGTAAGATACGGTCATGTAGATCCGTTTCGTCTTCCCAGTAATTTTCGTTCAGTCCGTATAATACAATCTTCCTCTGATTGGATTCATTTTCACGTTGTGAGTTATGGGGGCATTCTGAGGTGTTATTTATTGGTATTTGGGTTATTATTTTTTTTATATCGTGGATTTCCGACTTTAATTTATTGTTCTCTGTTTCAATAGACAATATATAGCTATTTATTTTTTTAATAGCCTGTATATTATTTTCCTGTTCTATTTTTAGTGCATTGTTTGTTTGAAAAATCTCGCTTTTCAATTCCGTTTTCGCATTGTTGATTTCAGTTAGCAACATAATTTGAGTTCAGAAAGTAGTGATTGCCTGTTGTTTTCCAGTTTCTTGTCTAAGAGTTTTTCAAATTGATCTAATGTAATGGTGTTAACCGGATTACTCGGCGTGTGTCGACCTTGCCCATGTTTCTCCGGTATGATGTCTGCAAGCAATGTGTCTCCTAAAATACTCGAGTTCGAGTCATCAAAGCAGGGCGTAATATTCAGTGCCTGGTGAGTTTTATTTCTGTGCGTGATGTTGTTAGTTTCTGAGGGCGTTTTATATCCGAAGTCACTGTCTCTTGAACTGACTGAAGTGTTTGTATTGCCTTGTTTTGGCATTTTACATATGCAGGATGGGCATTTCCAAGACTTTCTGCTTTCGGAATCTGACATGCAGTAAAAGCTATTATACCTCTCCTTGGACATTTTCGCACATTCTAGATCGTAATTGCTGAAACACAGCGTACATGTGAGGAAACATCTATCAGGGATTTCCCGAAGGCATCCTGAACATAATGCCATTTTTAATTATAGCGCCCTCTTTGGGTGGGTTCCCTGTGAACTTCACGCAATCTTGTTTTAAGAGCCCTCTATTGGCGGGCGGAAACTCAATGTTCCTCGTATGATAAAGCAGATCCGCTAGTTTAGCTACTTGGCGCTAGATGGCGTTAGTAAAAGAGCTCTCATTGGCCCGTATCTTTGTTTACTTTTGTACACCATATGAATTCAAATTATTAACAGACTCTATTTTGTTTATTCTGTTTATTAAGCCAGTTATTATCATATAATCACTGAGAAAAACTATTATTCCGCCTCTTTTGTCACTGCTCACACTAATAAAACTGGTGTTTGTCTAAATATTAGCACACTTCACTGTTTATGTTCGTTTATTTACACTATTTAGTTTTTGACTCACAGTTTCTTCAATGTTTAATACTTATTCAAAATAACGTTTGTCGCCACTATTTCGACTACGGAGAACGTATTTAGAAAGTTTTTACTCTTTGTTTTACTTTGTAACTATTTTAAATCAATATTTTATACGCAGCTGATGTATACCGTGACGCTAGCGCCACCTATCCATGCCACCTATCGTCTCAGTGAGTATTTGATGGATATCCAAAGAAAAGTACAGTCGGCTATAAAAGCTTGTCACTAAAATGATTTTTTTGACAGAAACTTATTAATATATGAATCAATGCACATTTCGCTTACTTGACTGATTACTAAAGGAAACAATTTAGGTAGGTAATTCAATCGATAACGATAACAAATTAATTTCGTTCACAAGAAACACTTAGATCAAAGCCTCAAGTGTATTCCAATGCAACATAATATCGAGATAGAGCAACAAGTTAGCAATATTTATTTAAAATGTTATTGTCGATGGAATGAAAAAGTTCGTCACTCATCGACATTATGTGATGGTATTAAGGTCTGTCTCGCAATTCTACGACAAAATCTGTTATGACCCTAATCAGTCATGTAGTTTGTCTTAAGTTGGGGTATGTTTAATAGTGACACAAATTTATAAGGTTACCCGTAGAAACAACGTGTTCGAGACGATTCTGAAAGGCTACTCCGAAGATCGAAATTCTAAGTTTGTACCTACCGTGCCATCCCTCTCGATCTCGCGTCAAACAATATTTGAATGAGAAGCACGATACAAAGCTCGAATTTCGAGGCGTTTCGACGCGTTAAAAGTAAACTCACGCAACACTCAGGTCTAAACTGTCTCTAGAGCCCTAAATTTAACTGGCACGTGAAAATTGAGAATATTTTTGAAACATTTGTAGCTTGAAAGCAGTTTTTGTACATTCGTGAAAATAAAGTGCAAATATGGAAATACAGCAAGCTGTTGTACCTTCAGCAGAAGGGCTTTAGTGTTGTTGGTCAATTTTATATCCAAATGTAACACTGCAAATTTAGCACTCTCTTTTTTAATATTCCTGATCAAATGAAAGGCGCGTCGAAATTTACAAAGAAAACATACTATAGTTTCACAGTAACAAAAAAATCGCAAGAATTTCGTGCTTATTTCAATGCTTGTATAACGTAAAGTTTTAATCATTCACCAAACAGACGTATAAATCCAAAATGAATATGGCAGATCACGTATTACTTTAAAACACAATTTGACAGTTGCCTCGCCACTCAAAGATAATTTTGGCGACTCATTTATCAAATTATCACTCATTGACCGAACTGAAATGTTTTCATTCGTTCACTGCGCATACCTTTTACCCTTAGTTCTAATTGCCACTTAAGGTAATTGTGAGATCTCTTATGGACGCATAACTTTCACCCATAGTTCTAATTACCACTTAAGGTAATTGTGAGATCTCTTATGGATTCTATTTAGCACCAAAAATAGGCTGCAATTTTTCTCCTTTTGGTTCTATACTGGTGGCATAAGGGTTCTTGCCACCTATATAGCACTTAGTCATGGTGGTAAATTTCACTTAAGCATCTAATTAAGATATGATATACGAGCTATTTAGACCCAGTTGTGCTACTTGGGGTGTTCCTAGATACCTATTAAGGTACTTAGTATTAATAAGGGAAAATTATATGAACAGTAAAATTTGCTTAGTAATTGAAATTCAAATTATTTAGGAGTAAGTACAGTAGCACCCCTGCTAAGTCGAAAACATTTTTGTCTTTTATTTTAAGCTACAGAAAAATCTGTATTTTTTTTCTCGTAATGACGATTGACGGGTTATTCCTACTTGTATAAACAAAAATTCAAGATTTTTAAGAAATTTATCCATTCCCCATCACTTTTTAAAGAACGAATGTACCAATACCAATTAACCTACGTGGTGTACTACGTTATTTATACAAACAATACAGGTACGAGTAGTTAGCAGTTCTGTCATCATTAGTAAACATAAAGCTGAACACCATTGAACCAGAAAATAATAAAAAAATGAATATTTACCTTGTCGCGTGTTAACTATTTGTTTTGTCGCGTTCGCGTGTCACCCTACATTTTCACATACAAGATTTATGCAAATCGAACAACTCTAATTTATAGAACTTGAAATATAAACGTAACGATAAGGGCGAAATTGAATACGGTTGTTAATACAACATGCATTTCAATAATGCACAATACATAATTTTCTTCCCACCCACCAAAAAAATTGGTAAGACTGGGTGGCCCGATGAGATGAAATGTCGAATATAATTATGTCGTAAGAACGTACAATATAGTGCTTGATTCAAAACTCAACAGAAAATATAAATGTATGTACGTACCGAATAAGCCACATATCTAATAACGACCATAATTGAGACATATATCCCTATTGGGGGCAAGGGTCCAATATTGCGATAATAACCGGGGTTGCGTAACCTAACCTAAATTAATGATTTGCATGACGTAACTTCGCGATTATTCGATGATATATTATAGATATTAATATCTCTAAGGGTAATACGGTTGCTGAATTTATATCGTTTTATCCATTGGTTTACTGTATCTGTGGCTGTGGCAAATATTGTATCAATGATGTATCATATCAGCCGAAAGAAGTACACTGCTGGACAAATGCCTCCCTCAAAGTTCTTCACAACGATCAGTAGTGTACCGCCCCCATCCGTACTTTCCACGATCCTAACGAGGTTGGCAGTCCATCTTGTTGTATTTGTGATTTACTGTGATTTGACTATTTCACAAATTGCCGCAATTCCCTGCTGTTTAAGATTGATGATATATCAAATACTTGATATTTCATTCGGAAATCGCAAATGAAGTTCGTTTTTAAAAGCTTTTATTATAAGCATTGTATGTTTAATGTATGTTTGTTCGGGTGAAATCTTGCAACTCAATTTTGAAGCAGATATCGTCAACCGATTGAGCTGAAATTTTGCATACTTACTAAACTTTGATGACAATACAATAATATGGTACCATGGGGCTGATCTGATGATGGAGCCGGAAGGTGGCCATAGGAACTCTATAATAGAAAAAGCAATCCTACCGAACTTGGGCTCTTTAGAATCGTCTCAGTGAGCATTTGATGGATATCCAAAGAAAAGTACAGTCAGCTATAAAATCTTGCCACTAAAATGTCATTTTTGACAGAAACTTATTATTTAACTTGCAATGTATGTATGTATGTAAGTATGTTTGTTCGGGTGGAATCTTGCAACTCACTTTTGAAGCAGATATCGTCAACCGATTGAGCTGAAATTTTGCATACTTACTTAACTTTGATGACAATACAATAATATGGTACCATGGGGCTGATCTGATGATGGAGCCGGAAGGTGGCCATAGGAATTCTATAATAGAAAAAGCAATCCTACCGAGTTTGGGCTCTTAAGAATCGTCTCAGTGAGCATTTGATGGATATTCAAAGAAAAGTACAGTCGGCTATAAAAGCTTGTCACTAAAATGAATTTTTTGACAGAAACTTATTACAGTTGCCAAAAGAAGCATAAGGTACTATTATATTGCGACTCTGTCTGTTTGTCGGTCATAGTGTTACATAGGTACACGTAAAATTTCGAATTGTACAACCTTGTTAAAAACGTTCAACTTCGTAGGTTTCGTGTTCGCGGTCTTATTGAGATAAACACAGAACCCTGTTAACTATAATAAGGGAGTAAATTCTGTATTATTTACGCAGTTTTAGTGTTCTATGAGTCTCATAAATATGTTAATTGTTTGAGAACAATTGAGTTTAATTTATATACCTACAATCCGGTAATTTATTCCCAGTATTCCAATTTACCCTCCCCTACTCCCGACACCGTTCTAAACATAATAGTGTACCTTCTTATTATTGAAACAAGTTTGCTGCCCTAGTGCAAATTAACATTTCCTAAGAATCTATGTTGTTTACCATATAGTTTACTCCATCAGTTTGTGTAAGTTTGCCTAAATAAGTTATAGGACGCCTTCGTTTTAAACAAACATTTAAAGCTTTAGCACAGCTTCCTTATCACGTCCTATGTTAATAAAGGACATTTTGCTGCTTCTATTCGAAATAGAGCTTTTGTACACTGCAAAGAAAAGCAATAAATAACTTTTATCAGCAACACGACATTATTATGTCGAGGACGTACATTGAGACCCAAAGCAGCGAATAATTCTATACAATATTAAAATAATTTATTTCATTTTCTCCAATTCCACACTAGATAGCCAGTGTAACACCATAAAAACGTGTTTTTATTGCAATTAAAACATTTGTAACGGCAGGTTAAACATATTTATTTAATATTGTAATTATCTAGTTGTCAGTTTAATTAAACTTTAAGGCATTTAATACAACTGTAGGGTAGAGCGGGGCTTAAAGGTCCGCGGGTAAAAAGGTCCACCATACCTAACTCCGAAATTAAAAGTTCATTTGACATCGAAGTGACTCGACTGTGACGGGTTTGCGGGGGGAGTACGCGTGCCGCCTCGCGCAATGCGCTGGCGAACGCCGACCGGTCTATACATGTCTGCGTCGAAAAAAAATCTATGATTTTATGTTTTAAAAGAAGTTAATTTTAAAAGGGTATTCTATACCATAGGTTATATGTCTGAGACCAAACAACGGCTCCGGTACAGAAAGTCGTGCTCATGGCGGAACTTTTGTACCAGCATTGAGACATGTACGCAGGCAAACAGGGTAAGAAAGGTACTCTCCAACCAGGCAACTGCAACCTTAGGATCCCTACGTAAGCCAGACAACACACTCACCAGCTCACCGGAGGAGGCGGAACGTACCTTAGTACAGACGCATTTTCCGGGCTGCGAAATAACGCCGCTAGTGAACTGGACGAATGAGGAGACTACTCCGACGGAGGAGGAGTGGCAACAAGCATGTGAGGTAATCAGCCCACAAAAAGTACAGTGGGCTATAAACAGCTTTGACTTATACAAATCACCAGGGGTGGATGGAGTCTTCCCAGCCCTGCTGAGATGGGGAGGAGAGGAACTCACCCAGATACTGACCATCGTT
The DNA here is from genome assembly GCA_947623375.1 of Apotomis capreana. NCBI lineage: Eukaryota > Metazoa > Arthropoda > Insecta > Lepidoptera > Tortricidae > Apotomis > Apotomis capreana. The sequence goes on from OX392500.1 coordinate 24,202,326, forward strand.
CTGGCCGCCTGTCTGGCTCACAGGTACGTACCGAGACGATGGAGAGAAGTGAAAGTCATCTTCATACCCAAACCAGGTAAAAGTGACTACTCGGATCCCAAGTCATTCAGACCAATCAGCTTAACCTCTTTTCTGCTTAAAACACTAGAGAGGTTATGTGACAGGGAGCTGAGGGAGAAGGCATTAACTAGTGTACCCCTACACCCTAACCAACATGCCTACAGCCAGGGCAAATCTACAGAATCAGCTCTTCATGCTGTAGTTTTCAAAATAGAAGAGGCCTTTATGAACAAGTCTATGTGCCTAGGCACCTTCATAGATATTGAGGGAGCCTTCGACAAGACCAATTTCACCAGCATAACAGCAGCATTGGTAAGGCACGGTGTTAATGATGTTATGGTACAATGGATAAAAAACATGCTGAGCAAGAGGGTCATCCGACTCGGAACCGGCGAGACACAACAGGCACTGGTGGCAAAAGGGTGCCCCCAGGGAGGCGTACTCTCACCACTCCTTTGGAACATGGTGGTGAACGACCTCATCGCCACACTAAATGACAATCACTATTACACAGTAGGATATGCTGACGACATAGTGATACTGACGAGCGGCAATCACACAGGTACGGTATGTGACGTCACCCGCTCTGCACTGGCCATCGTGGAACGCTGGTGCAACCACAACGAATTGACAGTCAATCCAAAAAAGACTGAACTGGTAATGTTCACCAACAAACGTAATCTAGGCACCTACCGACTGCCTAGACTGTTCAATACAGAGCTCCAATTGTCGACTGAGGTAAAGTATCTAGGGGTAATACTTGATAGCAAGTTGAATTGGAGCAACCATCTCAACAACAAAATTGACAAAGCTACAGTCGCGTTCTGGCAGTGCCGTAGAATGGTAGGTAGAACTTGGGGTCTTAATCCTAAGATCACACTATGGCTATACCAGGCAGTCATCAGACCAATATTAAGCTACGGTGCAGTAGTATGGTGGCCACGAACCAAGCTAACCACCGTCGAAGCTAAACTACAACGACTTCAGAGGTTAGTTTGTATGGCGGCCACGGGATGCATGAGGACTACACCCACTGCAGCCCTGGAAGCTATACTGGGGCTGCCGCCGCTGCATCTCTTCGTTAAACAAGAGGCGGCAGCTACGGCGATACGTCTTAGGAAACTGAACCTCTGGAGATCAGCTAGGGTGCCGCACACCGAAATCTTCTACGAGGCAGTAGGTAAGGAACCGCTGATAGAAGCGGTCACTGACAGGATACCCAAGCAATTCGTCTTCGACAAAAAGTATAAGATACAACTGCATGAGGAACCTGGCGAAGGTCTTAACCCAAGGGAGTTAAGAATCTTCACCGACGGGTCCAAAACAAGGTCAGGCACTGGCTCTGGGGTATTCTCAGAGGACCTAAACATACACATTTCTACACCACTAGGAACCCATAACACAGTCTTCCAGGCAGAATGTATGGGTATCATAATGGCAGCCCATGCAATCATCGCGAGGAAGGTAAAGGACTACCCCATCCGCATACTCTCCGATAGCAGATCAGTTTTACAAGCCCTGCAGAGCTACACAGTAACCTCAGGACTCATACATGAATGTCACCGAGCATTGTCAGAGGTATGTAATAATAATAGCATAACTCTACAGTGGATCAAAGGACACAGCAACTCGCGTGGGAACGACGCAGCTGACGAACTGGCGAGAGGAGGTTCGGAGATGGAAGCAGAGGGACCCGAACCAATCATACCTCTGCCATTCGCCTGGCTGCGCAACACAGTGCGTAAAAACACGAAGATAGAACAGCAACTATACTGGTCTAACTTAGGTACCTGCAGGCAGAGCAGAGAGGCCCTTCCGACAATCCACCCCGGGTTGTCACGCAAGCTGAGGCAGCTGAAGAGGCCGCAGCTCCGGCTCATAACTGGAGCGATAACTGGACATGCCCTACTAAACAAGCACTTATTCACTCTAGGTGTTACCGACAGTCCTCTTTGCAGAGCCTGCATGGAGGCCGAAGAGACAGCCGCCCACGTCATTCTCGAATGTCCTGGTGTGGCCAAATACCGGGCACAACACCTCGGGTCTCCGAGGTCACTCCCAGAAGTCGTCGGCAACATCAAGGGACTGCTAGGCTTTCTGGTAGAGTTGGGTTGGCAAGAGTAGTGCCAGCAACCCTTCACGCAAAATAGGCGCATTGTAAGACGTCGAGTTGCGGAAAACTAGCCCGCTATAACCTATAACCTATATACCTATATATGTCTGAGACCAAAAAGTGAATCACAAAAGACACCACAATATAAAACTCACAATCTGTCACAATCTAAAAATTTTGCCATAGTTATAAGTTTGGTAGAAATTAAAATAGTTGACACTTGTTTTCTTTTTTATATGTAAAAATATAATTGAGTTGATTTAACATGCCTTTCTTTTATATAGCTGATTTAAATAACTACACAATGCCATATAAATTTAGTGGTCCTTTTTGCCCTGATACTGGTCCTTTATGTCCCAGTCGGGGCAAAAAGTTCCAATCGACCCGACTTTCTATATTGTTAATATCTGGCTTGGAGTTTAAAAATTGGCTATTTTTAAATATTGTCACTAATAGACGAAGAACTAAGCTATCCATTGCTATTGAAATCTTTTTCGTAAACAGTATAAGTTAGCAGTTACCACCAAATATATGTAAAATGACCCTGTTTGCCCCGCTCTACCCTAGGTACTCAACCGAGCTCAACTTTTAAGACTGCACCGAGCAAAATGTGAAAAATAGGCAGTTGCCGTTAAGTAGACAACGTCAACACTAGTTGTTTAATCCATTTCTAAACTATATATTTAGCATTTCGAAGAATGTGTTAACAACTTCTCCGTGGAAAAATTATAAGATAATAAATATTTTACCCTAGAGAAGTAAGTAAAGTTGGACGAAAATTGTAAAATCGTAAGCAGGCGTTAAGTGTTTTTTATACTTTAACAATGGAAATCTATTCTGATTTTCAGTTCAAGAAAAAGATGAATGTTTACATTACAATTTGTCCGCATCAAATATTTCAATTATTGTTTGGTATTAAAGGTCCAGATTTATCAAAAAGTGCTTTTAATTCTCCATAAATTTTTACTATGGCGGCCGTGCGCCGATTTAAATACGCATTCCCCGCGCTCTATGGCTCAGTCGCAAACGCTCGGCGCCCTCTTAAGTATGGACAAATGGACACTTTGGACACGTATTAGACGCGAGTGCTAATTGTTCTACTTTCCAGGCCTTTTTAGGGTTCCGTACTCAAAGGGTAAAAACGGGACCCTATTACTAAATAAGAGTCCACTGTCACACGTCTGCCTGTCTGTCACCAGGCTGTATCTCATGAACCGTGAAATATTCACGGATGATGTATTTATGTTACCGCTATGACAAGAAATACTAAAACAGAATAAAATAAATATCTAAGCGAGGCTCCCATACAACAAACGTAATCGGTTCCGTTAACTTTGTACCCCATTTGCATCCGGCGCCATACATTCCAGATGCAAACTTAACATAACCAGTTATTTTATTTGATGGTACGGATCCTTTCGTGCGCGAGTCTGACTCGCACTTGACCGGTTTTTTTCAGTTTAAATATACTAAAATAACCATAATATAGGTTTAGGTACGTTACGCACCTATCTAATAATTCCCTAATAAACAGTAGAAGTATTGCGAAAATTTCTAAGTTATTTGTTATGCAAGGCTGCAAAGTTGTTATTTGGTGCGAGTGTTAAAATTGAAAGCTGAGCTTAGCGAGGCTTTCAAGCACCTTTCAAGACACGAGAAGTTAAATAATTTTGCAGCCGTGTGGAACACACAACTTTTCACCACACTTCAGCGAGGAAAATGCAAGATTCAAGAAAATCAATTAAAACCTAAAAATAATCATAATATTTAATTTTGCCTTCTATTTAATATATCAAATTTAAAACATAGCACACTCAAATCCAAACCAAATAAATACGAGAGAAGCACACATATTAAAAATTAAAAGTAATATTGCCGTAATTTGTAATATCGTCGTGTATATCATTGAGTTTTTCTTATGCACTGTTATATTTATATTATATTTGTATTTGTTGTGAATGTGGGAGAATGGAATTCTGGGGAGGATTAGTTGGCGACTCGAAAGTATTTTCCATAGCACTTGCTTTGGAAGTTGATGGACGATGGGATTAGAGCAAGATTTTTTCAGCTATATTTTCTTTAAAAACGCCGATAGTTTCGGTAAATTAATTATTGTCTCCAAATATTTATAACAATTTTTTTTTCGTTTTAATGCAGGCTCCAAATTGGGCTTGACTTTAATGTTTTCGATATTTCTATAAAGTAAGATATAACAGTACGTATTCTCCACAGAACAAATTTACGTGTCCGTACGTGAATTCTGAAAACTTCCAACTTTTTAATTTTTTCTTTTTTTTCGGGCGCGTTCAGAAATTACACTCCTATGTTTCAACTTTTATAACAAATAAATATTAAAAATTGTACTGTATTTAATATATTACCTAGTCAAAATATGTAAATGAAACTAAAATACTATTTCAAAACCTACTAGTTTTTGCTCGCGACTACGTCCGCGTGGAACTTGGAAGTATGGAAGCAACCTCGTAGGTACAACACGATAGATATCCACCTAATCACCTTAATAAAAAGGATTATTAGAAGCGCCTAAGCAAATGTAAGAGCAATTGTGCTTTTGGTCTAATCATAACATCTCCTACAGGGTCATCAATGTCATCATGACTTACTTACTCACTTTTCAAACTTTTTAGGGATAATTTCCAGGATGAAAACTATCCTATGTCCTTCCTCGGATCTTAAACTATCTCCATGCCAAATTTCATCAAAATCGATTCAGCGGTTTAAGCGTGAAGAGGTAATAGACAGACAGACACACTTTCGCATTTATAATATTAGTATGGATATGGATTCAACATAAAATAAAGTGTAGAAAAATAAAAACTTAAAATTCAGTAACCACAAACCAGACCAGGCTTCTGGACGTGATATTGTATGTGTATTTTTTTTTTATAAAGATGTCTTCAAACGTACAGGATGATTTTAGCTGACCTGATAAAATCGCCCTTTATTAGCGTGCGTTGATTGGTTATTCGAAGATTTATCGACTGATGAAATCAGTCAAGCGTTGAAGGAGTCTTTTCTTTTTTCTTTCTTTCTTTATTGGCACACTAAACAGATTACATTCATTTCAAAAAATAAAGATACAAAGGACAGGCATTGCAGATAAATGTCATCCAAAATAAGCATGCACATCATGATTTTAACAATATATGTACATTGAAAAAATATCCTAAAATAAAAATTATTATAAATCTAATATTAGTATAATGGCTCAACTGTTTAATTTAATATTCTATTTAAATATTTTATACATATTGAGCATTTTGAATTAGAATAACAAAACAATCAAAAATGTGTAAACAGAGATGGCGTTTAACGCGAGAGCAATTCTACAATCTGCCTCCTGAATACCAAAAATCGTGGATTGAAAATGTCGATGTTATTATTTTTTGACACTAGGTCGTTGTACTGACGGCACATTCTTACGATAGGATTGTAATACGAGGTGTTGTTCCTGTATACCTGCAGAGCAAACACTAGGGGCGCGAGATCTAAATCGTGGTGTGTTAAAGGTGATATGTGACAGAATATAGGGGGAGTCAATTTTAGAATGAAGGACCTTGTGTAAAAATAGCATGTCATACAAGAGACGACGTGACTGGAGGGAACAAATGCCCAATGTTCGTAAACGCTGGTCGTAATTTTGGTGGATTAAGCCGTGATTGTATCTATACGACATGATTCTTAGACACCTCTTTTGAATACGCTCGATATTATTTGAGTGAACTGAGTAATATGGCGACCAAACAATGCAGCCATATTCGAGTACACTACGTACAAGACTTTGGAATAGGCACAACAAGCTATTAGGCCTTTTGAAGTCTTTGGTAACACGAAGGATGAATCCTAGCATTTGGTTGCTTTTCCTAATTATGTACTCGTAGTGTGACTTAAAGTTCAGTTGTTCGTCAAAGTAAATGCCAAGGTCCTTAGCGACAGCTTTGCGTGCAAGACTTTGGTTAGCCAGCGTGTAGTCGTATATAAAAAAGAGTCAGCCACCGGCTAAGCTTGCACCATAGATTGGAGCGGAGTTGTGCGATCTTCGATTTGTATAACGCAGTAACTACAAAATAAACTACAACAGAAAGTTGAAAGAAATAATAATTTATTTAGAAAAGTTCATGGAAAATATTAATACAGAAATTAATTTTTGATGATGATTTGACTGGCGTTCAGATAGCTCTACCAAACGATTCAGCTCTGTGCGCTTTTCAGCCAATTTCTTCTTTTCGTTGATTTTTTTGATTCGTGCGAAAGGAAATCCAGGCTCGAAGAATAAACCATTGATGTTTCGGACTCTGGAAAGCGCAACATAAGACATGCCTAATGCAAATTCAGTGTCTCCAATGTTTACAACTGCTTGATCTAGAGTTAAGCCTTGAGAACGGTGAATGCTTATTGCATATGCAAGCTGTATGGGAAATTGCTTCCTTGAGAACGTTGTTGAGCCTTTCCTGAATGAAACTGTCACTGGTGGTATTGGCAATATGTTGCAGTTCTGGAGTTGCGGACCTGAATATGATGCAAATTCCACCATAATGCAAATTGGAAAATCGTCACTGAAACGGTTGTCTTCGCGGTGATTGTACACAATGTCTACAAGTTGCGCGCGCTTTTCACTTACAAAGTCCATTCGAGTCGATCCATGGGAGCTTTTTGTTTTTTTATCATAACTTTTTAATTAAGAACAATTTCAAAATTTTCTCTTCGTCACGACCTAGCGAAATTTAATTTGTGCATTTTAAAACAAAAATTTCCAAAATCGGTTGAGAACTCGCTGAGATCTGCGCATTGTTACAAAGTCCATTCGAGTCGATCCATGGGAGCTTTTTGTTTTTTTTATCATAACTTTTTAATTAAGAACAATTTCAAAATTTTCTCTTCGTCACGACCTAGCGAAATTTAATTTGTGCGTTTTAAAACAAAAATTTCCAAAATCGGTTGAGAACTCGCTGAGATCTGCGCATTGTTACAAAGTCCATTCGAGTCGATCCATGAAATGATCCATTTCTTATTTGAAAAAGATATAACGAAGCATTTATCAACATTCAGTAACATGCGATTATCACGACACCAATCAGATACACAAGCTAAATTATGCTGTAGCTGTAAGCAGTCACTCACATGATCTATGTTCATAAACAACTTTAAATCATCTGCATATAACAAAAAAGGACATGATACCTTATCCGCCAAGTCATTTATAAAAACAATAAACAACAAAGGTCCCAAATGCGAACCTTGAGGCACACCAGAAGTTATCGGCGCCGGGGTCGATAGAAAACCATTAATGGCTACAAGTTGGCTCCTGTTATTCAAGTAAGAACAAACCCACCTGAACAAACTACCGTTTATGCCGTGAAGAGCAAGTTTGTGGCAAAGTATGCTGTGGTCAACCTTGTCGAAGGCTTTCGAGAAATCTGTGTATATGGAGTCCACCTGACCTCTCCTTGCAAAACTAGTACATAAAAAGTCTTTATATTCTAACAAGTTAGTAATAGTAGACCTATTCTTGACAAAACCATGCTGTTTTTCTGATAAAAATGATCTAAAGTGGTTGTATAGGTGTTCATAGACAATAGATTCGAAAAGCTTGGCCATACAGGACAAGATGCTTATAGGCCTATAATTTTCACAGCACAACTTATCACCTGACTTGTGAATAGGAACAATATGGGCAGTTTTCCATATTGTAGGAAATGTTCCAGATCTGAGTCTTAAATATAAAAAAAAAAAAAATGGACCACACCGAATCAAAATCATTGTGTTCGAAATTCAAATGATTTTGCACGCTAGCGGATAAAAATATAGACTTTTGCACGCAGATTTCGCGCTATAAACGGAGGTTTTTCCGAGGGAGTGAGGTGAAAAGTTGAAAAGGTCTATTGTTTAAGAATACGATTTTCAAAATCTCGATTCCTCCTCCTTCTTTATATTATTTTCCAATACATTAAAAGTATTAAAACTACGAATTTTGTATATCTACGTAGGTAGGTATAGCGATTTTTAACGTTAAAAAGTGTGCGACCTGACAGCCCGTATACGTTAATGATATTAGATATACTAATTTACCAGTTATTTTTGTCTTTTTTTCAGACTGCCTTAGCTGCAATGAAATATACGGCAAAACTAAAATATTCCACTGCACATTCTAAAATGTAACGTGACCTAAAACAGATGGATCCATCAATATTTGTTTACAAGTCTAAAACTCCAAGGCTGATTGGAATTTTCCTTAATTTTCAGCTTCGGCGATTTGAGTAGGTACCGCGTTATAGAGTCATGAATATCCTCTCATTAATTTTATAAATCTAGACGATGTTTCCTAATTGTTCGGTGCAGCTAACACGTGACGTGCCCATGCGTACGTATGCGAATATTTTTGCTACATTGAGGTCAACATTCATTTCAATTTATTAATTAAATGCAGTTACGGATACCGTCGCGACCGGGTGCATTCGAACACAGTTTTATAACATTTTAACATTTAGGAACATTTTAAACTAACTTAGCTTTTAGTAACAGTGTGTTTAGCAGTAGTTTTTTAGAAATTAAACATATCATCTCTTCTGCGGGCCTTTAAAATTTACTCACAACCCTCGCCCACCACCCTAATCACGCCTTTAGTAGTTATGTAACTATGTAACGGTGTAACACCGACGCGGCGAACCGCGAAACTGCGGGGATCGGTATTAATTTGTATGAATTTCACGTAATTACCTACCGGTTCGCCGTATCGGTGTGTTTAAGGCTTTACTTAGTTGTATTAATTCTGTGATGATTTTTGCTAAATGTAGGGTAGAATTATAGTTTTAATACATTGTGTAAAGGGTTTTGTAAATGCAGCGTAAATACTTCTTTTAAACATTATACATTATTTTGTGTTGGCCACACTGTCGAGTGTCAAGACTGCGGGGATAAAGGTCTAGTTACCAGGCCATAAAATTCCCAAAGACTGCGGGGAGGAAAAAAAAGTAAGAACTGTCAGGTTGGTTTTTACGCGGGATTAAAAAGAAACATTGTAAAACGATGAGAGATTAGAGAATTAAGCACTGAAAGAGATTGTACTTATGAACATGAATAAATATTATTGTATCCTGTTTCTAACTGAGTTTCGTTTTATCAAAACTCAGAAGTAGTACGAGATCTGCAGCCCATAAGGTACGAAAACATTCCTAAATGTACTTATTGAAAATTATTGTTGAAATTACCATTTACCTATTATATTTTTGCTATATCTGTTAATGAAGTGATTAATTTGTTAATCAGCGCAAGTATGCGAGGTTATTTTACTACAAATACAAAATTATTTATTGTTAGAATGTCAGTGGTTATAAATAGTTTTAGGGTTAGTATTGGTCATATCACAATCAACCAGAATTTGTACTACTTTGATTCTCAATATGCATGTTATTATAAACCAAGTTTTGCAATGTTAGATTAAAAATAGGTATGGAGATAATAAATCAATGTCATGGATAGGTACAAGAAAATAAAGCCTACTACAGTAATTAATAATTCTTAAATGTCAAGATGATAATGATAACATAAAAAAAAACACATGTTAAACAATGATAGTAAAAATAAAAAAATTGATTCAAATCCACAAGTCATCACTAAGTGGTAAAAAAGTGTTAATTAAACAGAGTACCGACCTAGAACATTATTCATAGATGCCACTTAAATAATTTGGTTTTGAAACCTTGACAATCTAAGCTTGACAAACAAAGAGACTTTTGTTGGATTAATTTATTGTTTATATAATTTGATACAATATGTAAATGGGATTTATTTATGTATAATGGTTATCATTCCTCTGTGACTGGTAATAAAATAAAATTTCTGTACATGTAGTTAATTAATTGTTATTGTTTCAAGAAATTCTGATTAGAGAGAGTATCCTTGATTACACTATATCATCATAAATTGAGAGTTCAGACAGATTTAATGTGTTTAGATGGGGTGATTATAATTTTAATTTTTAATAGTTCATGAATTCACTGGATAGAACTGCACCGACAAGAGTGAAACTCTTAAATAATAATAATAATGAATTCATTACAAAGGTGAATAAGATCTGATGTTGCGTTATTGTAATGAGAAGTAAAATATATATATTATAAAAAAAAAAGGTTTGAAATGAGTGGCTATAATATGATGGGTCCTGACGGCGCTATGTACGTTCCGAATTCACCCAAGACTATGTAGGTTTAGCAGGAGCTACGTATGTTCGACAACCAGTCCCAGGCTATTTATGTCTGGATCGAGCTATGTATGCTCTATCACCAGTATAGGACTATTTATGTCCTAACAGAACTATGTACGTTCCGGTACTATGTCAGACCATGAGCGCCTATGGAACTAAGTATGTTCCATCAGCGGTATTGGACTATGTACGTCCACCGAAGCTATGTATGCTTCCAAGCCACAGCAGGCCTCATGTGTTTCGATGGAGCTAAGTATGTTTCATCACCAGTATAAGACTAAGTATGTCTTAACTCGATGGAGCTAAGTATGTTTCATCACCAGTATAAGACTATGTACGTCTTAACAGAGCTACGTATGCTCCAAGGCTGTGTTGGACTGCGGGGTTCCTGATATACCAATTAGTATGATACCTATGTGATTCTATTATTTTTGACAGTCACAATACGAATTCATATCATTGCGACATTAATCAAACTTGTATTAAAATTTTCACCGCACAATAAAATATCTTAACTTGTTAGGTAATCCTGGATACTTTCCTTAAAAGTTTTGTGAATGTTATATATTGTTAATGAGTAATTCTTAAATGTATGACTTCAGGAAACTGCCCAAATATACTTTATTTATTTATTAAAATTTTATTGCACATTAAAAATATACAAATGACAGACTTAATGCCTTAAGGTATTATTTACCAGTCAATCGCTGGGTTTAACAGAAATATGTAGACAGGGCAGGATTAGAGAGTAGGTACGAATAAAAAAAATATTATACAGTTAGTTATACAGACACAATTCAGTCACTACTTAAATAAAACATGAATATATATTTTATAAACTTACATGAATACTTTATATAATATACCTACTTACATTACATATATGATATGTACCCAAAGTAAAATATTTCAAAAAGAAGTTAATGAGAGGTATTGTCTGAAAGTTTCTTGCGCAACATGCGATTGAATGAGGACTTGTTCTAAGCTTGCCTGATATTGAGTGGGAGAGCGTTCCAGATAGAGCTTCCAAATCGGATGTTCGGGTATTCATTTTATCCGAATATTTTGTCAAATTATGTATCCAAACAAATAAAAAAAAAAAGATATTCGAAATATCCGGTTCATAAAATTGTAAGAATATTGCAAGCTCTAGTTCCAGAGGCGTACAATGTATGTAGTATTACTTGCATGAAACAAAACAAGATACTAATTATTTTCTTTTCTGTTCTTTCCGAGCAACAAAACAACGAAGTACTTATACGCACGCAGTTACTCTCCAAGAGAAGACGCATTCTTACTGTGCTGCGGCAGCGTGGGTTCTATGAGAGTTGCGGCGTGTTATGTGGACTTCGAGCGTAACCAGCGACGTCTGTAGAACTACAGAGCATCCGACCCGAGCAAATGACATTTCAACATGAGTAATTGGTGCTACGAGCAGTTAAGGCAACATCCTGAAACGAAAACGGAATAACTGAAGCAGACAACTTCGCAGTGTAAGCGCCTGTGTATCCTACAGTCAGCTTTATTATGAACGAGGGGTTTGACATCCAAAGAACCCGATTCCCACCTACTAGCCACTAAGGGACCATGGAATACCATCCTCTGTTGCTACCGAAGAAAAAGTGAAAGAAGTTTATCCCGGCTTGCGTTGAGTTTTGATTGGCGTCACGCGACTCGTATGTGAACACTCTATTGTGAATAAAAAAACAATTAGCCAGAAGTTAAAAATAATAGATATCTACACAGGTGAACTTATCCTTGCAAAGGACTTCTTCCAGTGAGTTTAATTATTATAGTTTATAATTATCTACTGAAAAGGGAAAAATAATACAAATACAGATAATTTATTAATAAAAGCAAATGCATTTTACAAGTCACATTTCAATATTTCAAATATAATCGAATACTTAATTAATTACAATATCACAGTTATTATTAATTATTTTACAATGTTTATTTGAGGATTATTATTATTACATAAAATAATAAATACATTTGTATTTGTGCTTTTACATTACATATTCAATTGAGAATTTCAAAAATACACTTTGTAATAGTAGCTGCCTATCTACTTTATGTGTTTTATATAGCGTCTGTTGTATTTGTTCAAAGAAAAGCTTGGATTAGGTAACACTTATAGTTATAATCGAAATTTAAGATTCGATTTCGAATCAATGTAGCACGAGTTTAAAGTGTTTAAAGGTACCGACTTTAATGAGCTTTTTCTAAAATGTGTTTGCACTGTGAATTAAATGGGAGAGGTAATTTATTCAAAATATTTACAAAGTCTAAAATATCGAAATTGATTATTAATAATTATAATTAGCAGTGTATAACTAATTAAGAACACGATATGAATGTCAATCTCAATTAGAATAACTCAGGACTAGCTTAAACAGAAAGTACACTGTACCTAGAGCAATATGTATATTCTGCTTACTTGATTATTTTTGTCCCATGTTCAATGTATCTGAATGGTGCTCTTAGTGACATTTGAAATATGTTATTTTTTTTGGAGAAATTATTGTTGTTATTAGTTTTGTTTATTCTTGGAGTAATACCCACGGATCTGTTATCTGAATAGATAAGTCTCGTCTCCTATTTTACTAGGGAACCCAGCGTGTCGATTTTTAAACTGGCACTGCCAAATGTCAATAGCTTGGTAGTGTAAGTACTCCGTCCGCGCAATACCGATTAATAGCATCCTACTCTATTCGGTCGATAATCGACTCCTATAGACATAGGTACGGTACGTATGAAATGTTTGTAGTTTCATAAAAAAAAACATAATTATATTACGCTTAAACATATTTTTTTGATGTTTTGATGTACAGTCAGTTATTTATATTTTGTGACTCGTGTAACCGCCCCTAAATATTTTTTAGTATGTTCGGTTAGTCAGTTCTAGTAGAGTCACCAGCATTAAAGTGTTTTCTTGGGAGCCAATTTTTATACTCCATCGCGTCTATCCATTTTTACTTGATATTATTTAGAAACTTCAAATTATTATGATTAATGTCATTCTAAAGAAATCACTAAATTATCAGATCAACTGTACAACACTAGTGGTTGTGCATTTGAAATAAATTTAGCATATTAGACTGTTGTTTTGTATCTAAGCAACGAGTACTTAAATGATGATCATAATTTTATTTTCATTGCATGTTTAAATAATAATTAATCAGGCTTTATAACTTTTCAACGAAAATCAGCATCGTGTTATGTAACAGCTTTAGTAAATGTGCAAAATGTAAAATAATATATTTTGAATTGAATAACGATCAATTTAAGACAAAATATAAGAATATGTACCATTGCAAGGAAATATTTCCCTTTTTCGCGGCAACTATTATTGGAGGTATTCATGCAGCTCAATACAGAATAATTGGGCTTTTCTTCGGAGCTTCGTTGACGTTACGATCAGATAATAAATCAGGTTTTTATTATAAGGTATAATGTTGATACATAAAACATGTGACACTTTTAGTCTAGTTAGATAATATGTCTGTAGTAATCCCATCATCGCCAATATTTAAATTACATAATATAATTGTATTGTCATCGAAGCTACGTAGGCATACCAAATTTCAGCCTAACCAGTCCCCGAAAAGAAGTCTTGCAAAAGTCGTAAATACAAATGTGAAGCCGAATGAAAGTTTCTAAGAAAAGGCATCGGAGTCTATCAATTTCCATAGTTTGGCTAACAAATAATATATATATCTGTTTATTATAGAGAACCTAGACCCATTTACAAAAATTAATACTAGAACTAAAACATATTGGCTATTAGAAGGTTTTGTGTTCGTATGGTATATTTATCATTTCTAGACCAATGTATTAATTTTATAACAAGTTGCCTGTTTTAAAATGAACCTTCCCATTCTTTAAATAAATATTAAAATTATATATATATATATATATATATATAATGTAAAAGGAATATCATATAGTACAGATCTATCTGACAGAGATAAATGTATGGCCTGAATCAGAAACCAAGTAATTTATTCCTTAATATTTGTTCCATTGTTGGAGTTCTAGTTTAAGGGAAGAAAGCTTATAAATAAAAAAAAATTTATTATATTTTGCCTTATTAATTATGATACAAATTATTATTTTAGGTATACATGTTGTCGTCGAAAACTGCGTATACTTACTTACTTAGTTCAATTTTTTTTAAGATATGTGTACTGGGTTAAGTTCATATTATACTGCAATAGTTAAGTATCCTTTATGGAAATTACTGACTCTTGAGTTCCTCTCGGTGTTTCTTCTCAACAGTCCTCTTGTGAAATGCAGATTGATTCTGTGTTGATTAAAAAATCGCTTATGGCACAGAATAATAAAGTTCATTATTTCATGAATGGTAAAAAGTTACACAAAGTCGATAATAGCAGGTATAAACTCTGTAATGTCCAGGAAAATTATACTGGAAAAGGTAAATCGTTTGAAACTGTTGTTACTGGTGCCGAATAAATGTTCGTTTTAATTCTAATGCTGCGGTTTCCGTAGAACCAACCAGTTGTGACTGATGATAGCCTTCTTTTATTTGAACAGCAGCAACAACTTCAAGTACCTAAGCTAAGAGTTCGCTTAATTAATTAATTCCGAATGTGATGATTTAAATAGATTTAGATGAGAAAGCAATGTAGTCACTGAGTTACTTTGTTGGTTCAGCAATGTGTTGATAATAATAATTTGTATGATAATAATAATTGATAAGTTTTACTAGTACAATGTATAATATAATGGAAATATGTACATAAATTGAAATGGTCAACCTGTAAACGAGAGGGACGTTTCCTGACAGATCAAATCAGCAATATTACTTTTCATGAAATTTATTGTCAATGGGTCAATCAATTTTTTCTGTTGCTTGTTGCCATGGTGATGTCCCCTGGGTTTCTCTTTAAAACTACGATTTTTGGCAGCAATATTCAACAAAAATACTGTAATTGCAACAGTTATAAAACCATTCTTATTAAGATTATCGCTTGAATATTTTGAAAATAGAATATCTCTTAGAATGTCTCCTGGGTGACAACAAGAAAAAGTTGATCCACCCCAATACCGGAATATATAAGAAAAATCATCGACCATTACGGTCAAATTGGTTTCTTTTATTTAGAGAATTTATTTATTTTGTAATATTCACATAATCTAAATAATAAATTACTACAGTGATTCTTCAGAATACATTTTTGATATTATTTTTAATTATTGTTATCGAATAATTTATATTTGACATTAGGGAATTAGCATTATCTGGCATTTAATTAATATCTAGAATTTGTCTTGATTACTTAATAATTGTCTAGTTAATTTTGAAAATGTGCATGTAGGTAAGTATACACCGGGAGGTGCACTCGAACGGATGGCCGAATGTGATGATTTTTGCTAAATGTAGGGTAGAATTATAGTTTTAATACATTGTGTAAAGGGTTTTGTAAATGCAGCGTAAATACTTCTTTTAAACATTATACATTATTTTGTGTTGGCCACACTGTCGAGTGTCAAGACTGCGGGGAGGAAAAAAAAGTAAGAACTGTCAGGTTGGTTTTTACGCGGGATTAAAAAGAAACATTGTAAAACGATGAGAGATTAGAGAATTAAGCACTGAAAGAGATTGTACTTATGAACATGAATAAATATTATTGTATCCTGTTTCTAACTGAGTTTCGTTTTATCAAAATTCTATAGAATCGTTATTGGTCAATCGCGGTAATTCAATGAAAAAATATATTTGAAACAGTAAAATATATCTAGTTACTTGAAACAGTTGAAGTATACAAAAATATGTTTTACGCGCGAATCCTACTCGCATTTGTTTTTATGAGGCTCATAAAATCTTAAATTATAGGTTCGTGCATGTTGGCTAATGCTAACATGCACGAACCTGCCTGTATGGATGGGTGAAGAATTGATCGTTATTCAACGTAAATTTTATGGGGGGCTGTCAACTAGTTCACGCTACTGTACGAAACCGCTGATGCGTTGAAGAACGTCAAACAGTTGTTTTAACTAGTTCATTGTTACCCCACTATTATTTCTCGGAGCATCCCATTTGCTGCGGCTCAAAAAAATCTGTTTCTGCGCACGCATACCTTAGCTTTTTACTTTAGCTAGTTAATATTTTTGTTAAATGTACGCATTTATAAAAAGCAACAGCACATAAAAATCGTGGAACACGAACTGAATATTCTATTATTTTGTTTATTTTGTATCCCGTTTTTGAATGACCAGTGAGCGTCCTTGCAAGATATTATTACAAGCAAATAGGTTTCGTTTGTTTAAATTGTTCACGATATTATACAGTAGGTAATGATAGCGAAAAACACTCGTCCGGTTTATACTCATAAAGATTTACGAGGTCGTATTATTCAATTACGAAATTGTCACCAAATACGACATATCCTCTTCACGCACTTAATGCGGCGATTGAGATGCGAGCACACGAACGCAAACTAAGTCCTTGTTACGGTCTGAACAATTCTAAGGGTCCTCCCTCACTGCGAGAAATCGCCTGTTAATGTAAGAAAAAACAAATGAGATTATTATATCATTTTTGTTGCACCCTGAAGAATATATTATCTGTGGTAGTTACTTTATTACTGAAGATCATTATCATTGGAAGTGTTATCCTTAGGAAGGACGATATTATATTATTTAATAAATAGCAGCAAATCAAATTGTCTATTAAGTATTAACCTGTGATCTGTTGATTAAAACTGTCATTTGAAGAATATCTACTTATATAATACTACGTAAGTAGGTACATTCTAATAAAATGTGATAAGTAAATGAATTCTTGTTGCCCTTTGTTATGTTATTTTGATTATAAATTGGTGTACCTACTCGTGCTTATAAATAGGCGAGTACACATTTTTTGAGGATGTCATTCGATTTTATTCTTTATTGGGATCAAAATATCTATATGGGACTAACTACACTTAGACTGCTCTAAAGAAATGACCGCCAAAGTTAAACATTCCTACAGAGCGCTTTAAACGCTCTATATAAATACCACCTACATGTGACGTCATTTGTGGGTTGGGTATCAATATTTGTATGGAGACAACAAGTAATTTGTCATTCTCACCGTGAAAAAGCTCGTTGAAGTTCATAGTTGTCATAGAATTACTGGTTTGTTAAATTATGAGGATTATTAAAACAATTACAAAAAATCTATTGTATAAAAAAAAACATAAAGTTTGCGTACTTACCTTTGAAGTCACATATTGGTCACACGTTTTTTGTATTGTTTTTCTTTATTTCATGACATATTGAGCTAATTTTATTTTTATAACTACAGTATGTTGTATAATTCAACATCAGTCTACTCTACACCCCTATTGTTCTTACACTGAACATTCGCACATTGATTAAATCGCAATGTAATAATGTCTTAGAGCCAGTGTAGATAATAAGGATCCATCTGTTATCACACCCGGAAGGCGTTCGCGACTTTCGTTCATAACGTTCGCGCGGAGAAAATTACGGGTTCCGTAGCAAAAGGGTGCTAAGGGGGGCCTGATCTGAGTATCCGCTGTCGGTTTTCTTCTATCACAGGGCTTTAACTTTGGAACCGTAATTAGGTACTAATTACTAGGGAATGGAAATTCAGGTGGATATTTACCTAAAGTTGACAAAATCCTATTTCCATCTCACTCATACCTCAAACAAAGCCGCGTATAGGTACCTACAACTGAACAACAAAGCCGCCGCCAAAGTTAAGGTATAATAGCATCCGATTATCCGATATCTATAAAATTACATTACCAATATTACAATAGCCACTATAATAAAAATTACTGTTTAAAAAAACGTATCCACAGCTTTAGCGGGTGGAAAATACGTCATAATCATAAGTTCATAACCCCAAGCCTTAGTCCGTAATGTGTAGGTATGGATATAAATTTTGTGGAAAGTTGTCGGATACAATTTATTTATATTTACTTATGTTTTTATTAGAGACCTCGGACCAGCAAGCGCAGCGTAGGACGTCCACCTACAAGATGGACAGATGACCTTATAAAGGTCGCCGGAAGGCGCTGGATGCAGGTCGCTTCCAACCGGTATATATGGAAGTCCAAAGGGGAGGCCTATGTTCAGCAGTCGACGTCCTATGGCTGAGATGATGATGATGATGATGTTTTTATTTATTTAATCTTTATTGCACAAAATGAAGAACTTATCGTACAAAAGGCAGACTTAATGCCACAGGGCATTCTCTATCAGTCAACTATTGGGCTCAGCAGATAAATTGTGGGCGTTGCAACTAACGAAACAAATAACGAAGGCTATTATTGCAAAATAGCTAATGATGCTCTTTTCAATATTTTGTCAACTAGTCTGGTCTTCCTATAATAATATGAAAATAGAAAACATCTCCATTTTACGTAATTGCTGCAAAAATCTAAGATTTTTTGTTGGGACAAGCATGGTCGGCAATTTTTGCAACGATTAGTCGGCTAGTCAGCAAATTCTATAGCCTCTATTTATTACAAGCTTTTATTTACAATTTTTTATATGTTAAGTTTTAAAGTAACTACTCACTCATTAATAGCACTGTTTAGAATAGCAAGAAACAAAGAAATGTTCCCTGTCAAAACATGGATCAGGGTTTATTCTTGGAATTAATGACAAATTCATATGACATTTTGTCTTTTAAATTCCGAGTAAGTCTTATTCCAGTTTGGTGGAATCCAGCCTAAGTCGAGCAATACCTCGGTTTCGGGCTACAACGAAGCAAAAAATATAAAGAAGGCTTACTATTTTTAGGAACAAAAAAGTGCTAAAGTTGTTGTAGGATTAGGGAAGGCATGAATCTTATTCGACGAATATGAACGTGGATTTGAGAGCAGTTTATGGTTGGAATTATAGGCCCTTCTGAGCGTGAAAAACTAGCAAAAAGAAAATCCGGAAATGGGGTTATCATATTTCAAAAGAATTCTCGTGTGTAGTAGTATTTTTATCCCTTTTATGGCGGCTACTTATACAAGCGGTAACTTCGTATTCTCTTGATAAAATAGTCACATATAGAGTCGGGTACATTTTATAACTTAATTTGTTTGCATAGACGACTGTCCTATACCTTAAGCAAGTATTATTCAAAACTAGGTAAGTTTATGAAAATGGAAAATGTTCCTTCGTTATTTAATGTAAATAGTATGGCTTTCTTCAAACAGGGAGTGTAGGTACACCAACATCGAAGTTGGAATTACAGGACCCGGTAACCGCTTACTATCACGAGGACTGTAAGCGTGTTTGCCGCCACCGTATACATAAAAATAAACTAACAATAAATAATATGTATTTGAAGGGTAAGGGAAAAAACTGGCTTAGTAATATTGTTTCTAATAGATGTTTTTAGGCAATGCTTAATGGCCAATTTCTCTGTTCGTCATGTCACTATCTAAAACGGGTATAAGTCGCTGAGCCCCGATTATTTATGCTATACTTTTACTTAAGCCATAAAGGGATTTGACAAATTGTTTGTACTGTAAAATTTTGCAACTGTAACATAACCAATTCTTTCCAGTGATAATACATAATTAAGGGCTAAGGGAAAGGTCCCTTAGCCCTTCATTATGTATTATCAATTTAGCAAGAAGTTTAATAGGTTAGGTAATAATGCCGTAGATCCATGAACAAGCATGACATTCAAGCTTTTGACAATAAAGACGAAGTTCTGAGGCTGAGACATGTAATCCCCCTAATTTCAGAACTCAGTTGAAAAACGACGTCCATTTTTCATTCATTGTGGGCGGATGAAAGTCTTAAGAAAATCATTTGTCAAATTGGACTGCAATTTTAATAAGGTTGCCAACCTTTTAGGAATAGCACGTACATAATAAATTTAATATCAACACAGTGGACAGCAAAATGAAGTAAATTACCTCCAAGTTCTCATTTCTTTTGTTTTGTCAGGATTATAAAGCGAAACATATTTCAGGACTAAATCCAAGTCCAGGCGATATCAATGTTTCTGTTTATTTTTAGCTCGATTTGCTGTGGTAACACGACGAAATAATCATAATATTAATTTGTAAGCTTTGCAAAACCAAGTGCGAGTCGGGCTCGTGCACCGAGGGTTCCGTACACTTATCCCATCTTAACTGGCCGGGTTACGTTAAGTTTGTACCTGGTATTTATGGCACCGGATAAAAATAAGGTGCAAAGTTGAAGCAACCGATCATGTTTGTTGTATGGGTGTTGTGAATCTCGAACGCACCTCTTCTTTAGTCTATGCCAACATGGCAACACTAGCAATAATTAAGATCTGTGGTTCCGGTCGAGGTCGTCGTCGTTACCACTCACACGCAGCAACATGTAATAATTTTAGTTAATTGAAATCTCAGTGAATAAAACCTTAGTTCACCATGTAATTGGAGTTTACTTGAAGAATAGTCCAAGGCGGATCCCTCTCCATCCACAACAACTGGCGACCGTGATAAAATATCAAGAACTGCAAAGAAGAAACACGAAACGTAAGTACGTTATACTTACATTTTACAAATGGCTACCAACGCAGAATTTTTGTTGAACAAAGCCAAAAACGAGAGGGATCACGTCCGTCGAGTATTAACAAGGACTATTTCTACATTTAAGAAACATATTAATGACAACGAACATGGTAATGCCGTCGTGGAATTTAATTATCTGGAGGATACATTCAACAGACTGAACAAGCTGGATTCAACAATTCAAGCAGAAATGTTGAATAATTACGTTGAAACAGAATTCTCTGAAGAAGTTGACCTAGTTGAAAATTATAAACGTCAATATTATGAAATTAAACACATATTAAGCAACATTATGACATCGAAATTCACGAAGAATGCGGACAATAATGCCACGTCGACGCCGTCATCCGCCATACATAACCTCAACTTGCCGAAATTGGAACTTAGGAAGTTTGACGATGATCCTAAGAACTGGTTAGCATTCTGGAACCAATTTAAAAAGATCCACGAATCCACGCATATGCAAGAGGAGGACAAGTTCCAGTATCTGCTTCAATCGCTTAAGGAAGGTTCGAGTGCGAGGTCCATGGCGGAGAGCTTCCCGCCCTCGGCGAGCAACTACAGCAAGGTGATCGAGCAGCTGAAAGCAAGATTCGCCCGCGAAGATGTGCTTATTCAGATATATATTAGAGAAATAATTAACTTAATTTTGGATCAAAAGCAATCTCATTTAGACATGAACGTTTTGTATGACAAATTAACTAGCTCATTACTATGTTTAGAGTCACTGGGTGTAACAAAAGCTAAATATGAAACTATTTTATATCCGCTGGTTGAATCTGCTCTCCCAGAAACTGTACTTGTAGCGTGGAATAGAAGTCAAAATTCTAAACAATTAACTCCGCTTTTGGAATTTTTTAATCGTGAAATAGAGTCTAATGAAAGCATTAAATTGGCTAGGTCTAATTTCTTAAATCACAGTATCCCTAGTAGTAACGACGACCCCAAGCGACTCCTCGACACCGAGACCAGCATCCCAACAGCAGCCTGCATTGTGTCCAACGTAAGCACGAATAAAACAGGTAAGGATCATGATATTCTTAGCAACTGTTGTTTGTGTGGTAAAAGCAATCATTTAATATTTCAGTGTAATAAGGCTAATACCATGTCATTGGACAAAAAGAAGGAGGCAATAAAGAGATCTGGATGCTGTTACATATGTCTGAGGAGAGGCCATATGGCAAACAAATGCAAGGCATTTGTAAAATGCATCGTTTGCCAGAAGAAACATAATGTTATATTATGTCCCACGATACATAATAAGGATAGTACTATGCTTGTCACTCGCAAGACTAATGAAACTCTTTTACAGACGGTAGCGGTCAACATCACCTACAACAATGTTACTAAGAAGGTGAGGGCACTGGTTGATTCCGGCGCTCAGCGGTCCTACGTCAAGAGTTCTGTGGTGAAAGCATTGAAGATGAAGGAAAGTGGGACAGAAAGTATCGGTCAAACATTATTTGGAGGTGAATCTAGGCCCACGAAGGTACACAAATGCTATGAACTACAGGTGAGTGATCTGAACAAATCATTTACAACTAAGATCATTGCATTGGAGGAGGCCAATATATGTGGACACCTACCAAAGCTAAGGGACCAAACCATTATACAAAAATTGAAGGACCTCAATATTGTTATTAGTGATCTCAATTTCCCTGAGAATGATGTAGGTCTTTTAATTGGCTCAGATTATATAGGGTCCATCATAACGAATAATATGGTTTCTTTCAATGATAATTTGATAGGAATAGAGACCAAATTAGGTTGGACCATACAAGGGCCGGTGAATCAATCAGGTGGCACAATCACGAACACATCTTTATGTGTATTTAAGGCGCCACCACCAGATGTCTCTGATTTATGGAGCATAGAATTGCTAGGCATACAGGACCCCTATAGTAAGCAAACAAAAGAAGTGGCAAATAAAGAGATATTAATTTCGTTTAATGATAATATTTCAGTCAATGACGCGGGCCGCTACGAAATGTCTTTGCTGTGGAAGGAGGGATGTCCCGAACCTGGAACAAACTATGAGATAGCAAAGAAGAGACTAGATAGTACTACAAGGAAGTTATTACAAACAGGTAACCTTCATAATTATAATAATATTTTCCAAGATTGGAAAGAGGAAGGTTACATAACAGAGCTGAAAAACGATGACAATACCAACGGTCATTATCTAGCTCATCACCCCGTCGTGAAGGAGTCGAGCTCTACCACTAGAGTACGTCCTGTATTTCATGCTTCACTGAAAAGCCAGTCAGGTTTATCATTAAACGACTGCCTGGAAAAAGGTACCAACATGTTGGAATTAATACCTAAACTGTTAATTCTATTTAGGAAAGGCGCCTATGGAGTGACAGCAGATATTGCTAAAGCGTTTTTGCAACTGTCTTTATGCAAAGAGGACCGTAATTATTTAAAATTTCTGTGGTGGAGGAATCCTGACAAACGTGATGAAATAATTGTTTATCAGCACAATAGAGTAGTTTTTGGAATAAATTGCAGCAGTTTCTTATTGATGGCAACAATAAATTTTCATTTAGATAATTGTGATAGAAACTACAAAGAAACGGCACAAAAACTAAAACAGTCATTTTATGTGGACAACTGTATAGCCAGTTTTGATACACTCGATGAAATGAATAAATTTATTTTACAGTCAAAAGAAATAATGCAGACCGCAAAATTCAACCTGCGAGAATGGATCACTGCTCCCGGAAAGAATACGGTGGAAGAGGCGCTTGTGCTTGGCATGAACTGGAATACAGAGCAAGACACTTTATGCTGTAACATGCCAAAAGAAAACAAGACACCTGTCAAAATAACAAAAAGGTACATACTATCAGTAGCACATCAAGCGTTCGACCCGCTCGGAATATACTCAGCTGTAACCATTGTGCCCAAACAAATCCTACAACGGGTCTGGGAAAAGAAATATTCTTGGGACACTGAGATATCTGATGAATTAGCCAAGGAGTTCAAACAATGGTTCTCAACGCTACATCTACTGAAAGCTTGTAAGGTACCGAGACGTTTAAGCGTGGCGCCATTGGAGCAATGTGACGTAACTCTACACATATGCTGCGATGCGAGCGAAAAATCTTATGCTGCATGCACCTACCTAAGAACACAGCATAATGAGAATATAGAGGTGCAGGTTGTAATAGCGAAAAGTCGAGTTTGCCCAGCCAATATGTCACTGCCCCGCAAGGAATTAATGGCAGCGGTAATCGCATCAAGACTGTATAAAGAAGTTATCAACTCGGGACTACTAAACAGGTGTGAAAATTATAAAACATATTTCTGGACTGATTCAGCAGTAACGCTTGCATGGTTAAAACAAAGGAACACATGGAAGCCATTTGTAAGCAACAGAGTGAAGGAGATCTCTGAAAATACAAATATAAATGACTGGCATCACATCCCTGGTGAATTAAATCCGGCCGACTTACCTTCGAGAGGTTGTAATGTTAAAAAGTTCATCGAGAGCCGTTGGTTGGAGGGACCAGCATGGATGAGACGACCAGAAAAAGAGTGGCCTGTATCAAGCCCGATTGTAGATGAAGAAAAGGAAAAAACGATTCGAGCAGAGGAAAAGCTTCAATCAGCTGTTAATCTGGACATTGTCACGCCTCCTTTTAGCTCAAAACTGTTGTACTTCTCTAAATACAATCGGATTGTGAGAGTGATTGCCTGGATACTGCGCATGAGCTCAAGAAGGAGAGAAATCGATCTACAAAACGACATAAGTAGCGAGGAATATTTGTATGCAGAGAAATCTCTACAAAAATTAATTCAGCGAGAAAGCTTCACAGAGGAGACACTTCCTAAAAACATAAACACTAGAGTGGACGAGAATGGGATTATTCGAGTGAAGACAAGACTGGATTTATGTCATGAAACAGCAGCTTTTGTGAATCCAATACTTTTACCTGGAAGACATGAAATTGTACAACGGCTTGTAGAACAAACTCACAAGAAACTGAAGCATGCAGGTACAACAACACTATTATCCAGCCTTAGAGAAACCTACTGGATTTTAAACGCTAGACGACTCGTTAAGAAAACAGTTTCAAATTGCGTTACATGTAAAAAGCAGAAAAGTAAGCATTATAGAATACCAGAAGCTCCGTTGCCAATAGACAGAATAGAAAATAAAACTGTCTTTCAAACGACAGGAATTGATCTGGCCGGACCACTATATCTGCGAGACCAAAGTAAGTGCTGGATAGTATTGTTTACATGCGCAACATACAGAGCGGTGCACCTAGAAATAGTAGATTCCATATCAACTGCATCGTTCCTGATGGCCCTCCGTCGATTCATAGCGAGGAGAGGACGAGTCAGTACAATCTATACAGATCAAGGTACTAATTTTCAGGGCGCAGCAAATCTACTAAAAGAGGTAAACTGGACGGATATACAGGCTGAAACTGCAACTAGTCTCCAGCCCATAAAATGGAAATTTTTACCCCCGGCATCCCCGTGGTGGGGTGGCTGGTGGGAGCGACTAATTCGGGTAGTGAAGGAGATGCTACGTCGAATACTGGGTAAGGCTTCAGTGACCCATACAGAGCTATCCACGGTGTTATGCGAAATAGAAGCTGTCGTGAATAGCCGCCCTCTGACATATGTAACAGCAGACGATGACGCCTTACGGCCTCTTACTCCAATGACATTTTTACACGCTTTGCCTACCGCAGGAACACCAGACTTGGATCAGATTGACGCAAAAGGCTTGAATGTCAGACTCCAATATATGGAAAAGTTACGTTCAGACTTTCGTCAGAGATTCAAAAAGGAATATTTGTCATTACTTCTTAGCAGGAATAAATGTAAAGCTGATTTTCCGGCAGTTGGTGACGTGGTGCTGGTGGAGGCAGAGTCGAGTCGCCTTCAGTGGCCTTTAGGTATCATCAAAGAATTGGTTTCAGGTTCTGATGGACTGACGAGGGTAGCGAGAGTGAAAACCGCGACAGGCGAGAAAACGAGAGCGTGCCAACGACTGTATCCTTTGGAGCTGTCGGCAGCATCTGACGGGTGGCTGATATCCACTACTGATAAAGGTAAGGGCGAGCCTGAGAAAATCGACCTACACTCGCACTCTAACTGTGACTTAGAGGCAGGTGTACCTCGCAGATCGGACGAGACCCCGCAGCAAGTGAGTAGTGAATCACAGCCATCCATTGCTTCCACTAGGCTCGGTAGGATCGTAAAAATACCGCGACGATTTCTTGACTGACGTAGTTTTCATATTTTAATACAAAGCCCAATTATTAAAAGCTCAGTCTATGTAGAAATAAATTTGTTATGAATGATATTTCATTGAAGGTAATTTTTGCCACAGTAATTTTATTTTATACATTATATTTTAAAAATGACATGTGATAAACATAAAGCTTTAAACGATATTGAACATAATGTAATTTGTAACTAACATGTAGTCATTAATAGCTTGGTTACAGTAAGACGTACTTCATAACATGTCAGCGATAGACATCGCCAGCAATAATTATTTTTTACCTATACATTTTTATGAATCACCACTGTGACATTGAATTTATATTTTATTGGTGATAATTTGTGATAAGTACTCACGGTACGCATATATGTTTTAAAAATGTGACATTATACATTTATATGGTTAGTGTATGGTGTAAAGTCCTATATCTAGTATAGGAAGGCATACTACACTAATGTTATTTATATTTCTTGTATACAATTTTATTATGACTATTATATTATACACAATAATAATTAATTGGTAACGTGAATTTTGCACTGAATGTTTAAACTTAACCATAATTATTAGAATATTATTTTGATGCTGACTGTACTCAAGTGTTAAGCCTTTAAGTATTTTGAAAGTTGACATTAACAATCTTTATAAGATAAAGAATCATAATTGCATATTGAATAATATTGTAAACGTTTTAATAAGACTATTATTTGTGTGTTGACATTGACAACTCTACTTATTATAGAGTGATAAATAATTCTGGCATGTGGACTATATTGAATTTGTTTCAAATTGTAAATCTTTAATTAGTATTATTTAAATATTGACATGGACTAATTAAAGAGTCACAAATCCTTGCATGTTGACTATATTGAACTTTTTTCAAATTGTAACTTAAAATTCTGACCAGTGAACTAATGTAGAGTCAACATAGAGTATTGTAAAATATAGAGTCAATGTAGAGCTAACGTAGAGTCAATGTAGAGCTGACATAGAGTCAATGTAGAGCCAAACATAGAGTCAATGTAGAGCCAAACATAGAGTCAATGTAGAGCCAAAAATAGAGTTAGTGTGGCCATATCTCAGTTTGTTTTTTGCGGTTCAGAGGATGTTGTGAATCTCGAACGCACCTCTTCTTTAGTCTATGCCAACATGGCAACACTAGCAATAATTAAGATCTGTGGTTCCGGTCGAGGTCGTCGTCGTTACCACTCACACGCAGCAACATGTAATAATTTTAGTTAATTGAAATCTCAGTGAATAAAACCTTAGTTCACCATGTAATTGGAGTTTACTTGAAGAATAGTCCAAGGCGGATCCCTCTCCATCCACAACAACGGGAGCCCCCTTAAATATTTATTTTATTCTGTTTTTTTAGTATTTGTTTGGAACTACATCATCTGTGAACATTTCAACTGTGTAACTATCACGGTTCAAGAGATACAGCCTGGTGACAGACGGACAGTGGAGGCTTAGTAATATTGTCCCGCTTTTACCCTTTGGGTACGGAACCCTAAAAATTGTAGCATGAATTCTATAAAATAACTTTAATAACTGTAACCACTCAAACAGGTTGACTCTCTATTGGTAATGTTGCTAAATATAAGACAAATCAGTGACGAAGTTACCGCGCCCCTGTACGGGTAGCAGTCCCTGATGAAGAGCTCCATACGAGTTTGAAATATGTGAATTCGTTCCTAACAATTTCACGTGAGTGTAAACAGCTTAATACAATAGTTAAGACAAATACCCTTAGATAATGAATGAGTTTCTAAAAACGCTCACATATACGATCTATTATTTAAAGAGAAATAATAAATCCGGCCGCAATTTTATTTTTTGGCCACTTGGTCGAACTTCTCTTTTAATAACTAAGCATCGGGAATATGAGATAGCCTCTAATAAACTAATTCATCTTCTTTACAACGCCAACTAAAAATGTTAAAGAAAGCATCAAGTCATAATCAACAATTATTATTACTTGTCCTCCTGATTTATACATTGCCATCTAATTTACTAACTCAGCCACGAAATTTGTAACTCATCATCATTTTTCGTTTTACAGCTTCAATACAAGCTCCTCAAAAATTATATATTCGAGCTTCAATAGACAGCATCATATATTATAACTTAACATCTAAAATAATACTTCATATTCTTTTATCATGAAAATAGCCACTGTAGGAACGATTTGACAACGCCATGACAGCCACGGCCATTTGCACCAATCAGAGAGCGCCATTCGATTCTTGTACCGAACGACCCGCCATGTTTGTTTATTGTCATTCGTTCGTTCATATTGCGATAGGTGCATGTGTAATTAATTAAAGTTTTCGAAAACGAATTATCCTCGCACTGCACACTAAGGTCCGACTCGGCCGGGTTAGGTTAGGTTAGTTTTTTTTTTTATATTCAGTAAAACAGTTTTGCAAATACCTTTAGTTAGTGTGCAAGTCAGTATTTTTTGGTGAAACTTTCAAATATTTGATCGAAAAAAGGGAATATACAGATATCGATTTAAATACATGCCCCTTTTATCTCGAAAAATAAATAGTGTGATGAGCGGGTAACACCGCGCGGCGCCGCTAGTTCTAGCAGGTCCGACTTGGCTTAGGTTAGGTACGACGACGAGCGAAGCGAGGAGGAGTGTTAGGTTGAACTGCGACCCTAACCTAAAATGAGATTTAAGTATTTTGTTTTGTTCTCTCCTCAATAGGGGAGACCGGGTATGGAAGTCACACGGGTTGGTTGTCACAGCGGCCATAACTGACAACTAAAGGCACGAATCAGTTTACCGACCGGTGTCCAAGGATCGCGAGAGCTAAACCCCCCTCCGTACTTTACCTCAGTCGGCTCCGGTATGTTGTGACGGAGCCACATTCGTTTACTTTTTTCCGCCAGTAAAAGTATTTTTTTGTGCATCTGTGTTAAATCTCGTAGGTACACTTTTATTTTGCATATTAATATGCTTCTTCGTGTATTGTTCAAGTTGAACTTGTGTATAATCATATTGTTATAAGGTTTTTAGTGGAAACATTCATTTGAATTTATATTGTAAGCTTATTTTCTAAAACGTGTTTAGGGGCAGGTTGTCTCAGGTCGACGGGGGCTGGTAGTCACGTGTGACTACCGTATTAGCTGAAAGCGAATTTAGTTTTTGGGTGTTTTTATTAGGATCTATATCTGAATCCCTAACGTTTTTAGACACTTGAAATTTTCACAGATGAAGTATTTCTATTGCCGCTATAACAACAAATACTAAAAATTAAATAAAATAAATATTTAAGGGGGGCTCCCATACAACAAACTTGTTATACCTATATATACATATATATGGATGATTCTACAAAAAATGGGTAACTCGATGTCATAGGGCAATAAAATAATGTTTTGTTATATTTTGTTTATATTTTTAATTTTATTTGAATACTACTAAAAGCCTTTTATTTGGTCACCCAATTTCAGCTATTCATTTTAAATACAAATTTGTGAAACTCCACAATTTATCCTTAAAACGTCAGTACTTTGGCATGTCACAACCTCAAAAGTGGGCAATCAAATGGCTGTGTATTAAATATTACCTCTAATGTAAGAACACTTACTGTTTCAATACACTCTATGATGTATTTAATAATGTATATCACTACTTTCATAATATAATATTCTCGCTGTTGTTGTAAAAAATATAAGAAACTTTGTGTTCAGTTTTATTCGTCAGTCCGCTGTCTGTTGGTCGAATTGGAATTTCGCGCTAAATATCGGCGACTCAAATTCAAATCCGCGTTAAATTGCAAGGTTGATAGTAAAGTTAGCTGCAGGTCGAGCCATTTTACGGCCACTATTACTGAGCCAGTACCAGAGTTGTGGTTGTCATGTGAACACGTGCCGATCCAGTCAAAATGTCAGTCCTATGGTAAATCGTTATTTCCTTGTAAATCTGTGTTACACTTGAATTTATACACAGTCAACTTTGTTTTGTTAAAATGTAGCTAGTTGATGTTCGAAAATATCAAATTAAATGTTGATTCTAAAGATAACCCAAAATTCATGTCTTTTTCATCAGTCCGTTGGCGTCAGTCCTTTGTGTGATATTGCGCCAAAGGACTGACGGGTTTCCAGGGTACTGACATTTGTAGCGTGTTGAAGCTGTATGTTTTTACTTATTTCAGTTTAAACCATCGTGCCGCCTCTTAAAAAAAGAAGGAACAGGGGTAAAGACATTTGTTAAGGAAATAACACCTTGGGAGCAACGATTAGCCACAAAAAAAAAGAAAAAAATCATCTGAGTACACGCAAAAAAAAACAACTTCTGAATCATACTACTTATATCTTTGTTCGCCAGAACTACTGACCACGAAGCATAATCAATAGATGGTGAACAAATTACCTATTATAAACGACGACCAAAGAGCAAATGAAGCGAAAGACAGAAAAAATCCGGAAATAGGCAATTAAAAAATATTGAACCAAGCAATGGTTTCAAAACTGAGAACTAGACTGAAAAATCATCGACCAAAATATAGGAGAGTCAAAAAGCAGTCTAAGTAAGTTGTAAAATCTGTGGAAGAAACTCCATAAACCAGAATTGGAGAAATGAGTGAAGATAATACAAAAAAAAAGGAAGGAAACAGTGAAGAAGGGCCTTTTCGGAAGTATTATTTAAATTAAATTAAAAGAAACTACATAAAGAGATACAAAAAGTTCGAACAAGCTACAACAAATACAAATTATAGAGAATACCAAAAATAGCCGTGACTTATAAAAAAACAGGGATGCTTAATTAGAAAATTTATACTGTTAAACTACCTCAAAGTAGTAAAGCCAATTAAAAAGCTGTTTGAATGGTGGAGATAGATCTTTCTCACAGTATTACACGTTAAACAGTTTTTTCAATTGTTACTTCAGTGAATGAAGACTAAGAATAAGACTAAAAACATAAGAATAAGACTAAAAATAGTTTCTATCGTCTGCAAATCGAAGGTGAGTGAGGTACTCGCCGTTAATGTTGATACCAAGTCCGTTCCAATCCAGTAGCTTGAAGGCATATTCCAGTGTAGCAGTAAACAGTTTTGGAGAAATTACGTCTCCCTGTCTTACTCCTCGCTGCAGTTGGATAGACTCTGGTCTTGGATTCGGACTGACATGGTGGTGTTTCTGTACAAACACTTCAGCACTTCGATGTATCGATAGTCGATACGGCACCGCTGGAGAGATTGAAGCACAGCCCATGTCTCGATCGAATCAAAGGCTTTTTCATAGTTCACAAACGCTAAACATAGTTGGCTGGTTATACTCCTTTCTCTTCTGTACAACCTGCCGCAGCGTATGAATTTGGTATATGGTGCTAAAGCTTTTCAGAATCCGGATTGTTCGGAAGGTTGGAAATCGTCTGTGCGCGAGACGATTGGTAATGACTCTGGAGAACAGCTGATAAACATGGCTCAGCAGTGAGATGGGCCTGTAGTTCTTCAATAAAGGCTATGCTCGAAGTTTCTGTGCGCGAATTAATCAGAAATGAGGATATCCGCAGTAGAACCAGGGTAACCGACACAGCTCACAGGATTGCACGGTTGAAATGGCAATGCTCAGGCCATGTAGCCCGGTAAATGAACGGCAGTTGGAGCAGCAAAGTCGTAGTGGCGACCACGTATAGGAAAACGCAGCGTGGGAAGGCCCCCGACTAGATGGACGGATGACCTCCTGAGGGTAGCGGGGAATCAATGGATGCGGTCTGCACGGGATCGCACTTTGTGGCGAGTCATGAGGGAGGCCTATGTTCAGCAGTGGACGTCTGTGGCTAATAGATAGATTAATTCCTAAGAGATTTATTTCTAAATTTTAATAAATATCAAGCATATGTTATGAAGTTGTGTATTTTGTCAGTACTTTGTCAGCCTCGTCAGTCCCCTGGCAGTCAAATTCAGAAAAACCGAAATTTCTCCGGTTCCACTTAAAAAAGTGACTGGCCCAATCTCGAGCAATATATTCATTACATTACCTATCTTATATACCCGAATTTGTAGCATTTTGATTAAAAAACTATCATAAACAAAATATCCCGAAAAGTTACCCAACTTTTGTATATTCGCCCATATATAGGTACGGAACCCTTCATGCGCGAGTCGGACTCGCACTTGCCCAATTTTTTAACCTATTTTTGCATTCCCTAACGTTTTATGTCATACTGATCACTTGTCCTAACACTCATATGCCCTAATATTGATTTCCCTAATATCTTATTTCCTAATGTCACTTGCCACATTGATCATTTATCCTAATGTCATTTGTCATAATTATCATTTCTCCTAACACTCATATGCCCTAATTTTGGTTTTAATCGCTAGGCTCGGATTCTGTTGTAGTCACAGTTCTAACCTAACCTAACCCATTAAACTACTTTACTGGTAGCAGTTCGGTGGTTGCAAAAGGGGCGGGGACTTTAAAAATCGAAAATTAATTTTAGGGATTTCGAGGAATATGGCAAAAAGTATTAGGGATATTGATAATTAGGGATATTGATGTTTCGGACAAATGAGTTTTAGGACAACCATTACGTTATGGAAAATGATTGTTATGGATATTGATCGTTAGGGCATTAGCCCATTAGGACAAAACAGTTCGGGCAAGTGATTTTAGGACAAACGATGTTAGGGATCGCGAGGGAGACCCTTTTTATTAATTATGAATACGTATTTCGTTACTTTCCTGGTCACAGTGACTTACATACATCATTTAAGTTTATATAAGTTACTAGCTGAAAAAAAACTTTGTTTTTGAGTTTTTTTTATTAATTACGAATATTTCGTTATATTTTCCGTTACAGTAACTTACATAAAACATTTTTATCTTTAACAAGACAAAAGTTCGTTTGATATAAATGTGTGTATTATTGTATATCCGTCTTATTTTACTATGTGATTACGTACCCGAGCACCTGTGACAACCATCCCTGACACGGGGTTAAAAGTCACATTTCTCTTTTTTCATAAAAATAAAAATATTTCCTCCGTACATAATGTTAGTGAAAAAGTATTGATATATTTTTAGACTCAAATAAATACACTATCTATTAAATTATCTTTTATCATCCCCAACTAAAAACAATAGTACTAAAAATGCAAAAGAAATAAAATGTGACTTCCATACCCGGTCTCCCCTAGTTCATATGTAATAATAGTGGCTTTAATATACTATTTGATGACAATTTTAGGTAAATTTTACGATCGATTAATGTAGGATGACTTACATTTTAAACATACTAAGTTATAAAATTAGAAGCTAATAGAGTTACTATTTTGGTGTCATATAATAATATTTTAGAAGTTTGCTATTTGAATGCATGCCTCAAATTTAGATGCTAAAAAATAATCACCATGCTAAGTTACAATTACAGTGGCTTACAAAGAAGATAACTAGTGGCTGAGATATTATTATTCAGACGCGCGTTGGTTGTGGCTGACTTAGTAATTTAGAAGGTAACTTATATTTTCTGAAGCGAATAATGCTATTAAAAAGAAGCTTGTTTAATTAGTACCCTAATACTTGCCTGGGTACTAAAAAAAATATGCTGCTAGAGCTGTACATTACATGTATATTTTATAAATTGATTGTTTTTAATAATGTGTATGGTAGTTTTCAGGTATGGTTTTTATGATAAGCTATGGGCCACAGTTTTGCCTGAAAATAAATTATTAGACTGATTGATATATTCATGTTTTTATCATTCAGCTGAAACGTTTTGACGTATTTAATTATCGGATATATAAAGGATGCCTGGGCTAGACTATGCTTAGTAAGACTCCATCTTGTTAACGTCGTATTATTTCGTATTTTCTAATCTATATATACCTATGCAAAAATCTATTCTCTTGAAGGTATTTATTATATTATGTTAATGTTCTATGGAAAAAATGCCTAATGTACTGAAAAAATACGAATGCATTTAGACATAATGAACCCGTCCATACTCGTATAGTAGTGAACTTAGTATTTAGCTATTTTTATAGTACTCGTTGGCTACATTTCGATGAATCAGTTAATTAAATAGACTTCAACGAATGAAATGAATACATACATTTGACATGTCTGACTTATTGGTGCGGATAATTAAAACAAATGGAATTCTTAAATACACGTTAGTCAATAATTTTGCGCTGTTTTAACATTCAAAGAAAATAAGCTAAAATTTTTGTTATAATAGGACCCGTTTTTTTAAGATTATCGCAAAGTTAACGAAAATTTCGGATTCGATACTGCCCATATAAGCCAATTCCGGAATTGCAAGCCCTATTTAACAATGAATAAGCTAAACTTCAAAAAAGTGTGTGTGCCAGCTCCGACGCACGACTGGAGTTTACTCTTCAGGCCAGGCGCGCACCACGATTTTTTTTTAGTCGCGCGATAATTTTGTCGCAGAAATAAGCATACTTCTGGGTTTATGAAAATCGTGGTGCGCGCACTCTCATATAAACCCATATCTTGCATTTATGCGACAAAATTATCGCGCGACTAAAATCGTGGTGCGCGCCTGGCCTTAAGAACGATTATAAAATATATACTCAATACTCAATACGTTTATTGCACATAATGATTAGTAAATAGTTAAAGTATCACATTATGTACCCTGTTGGGTGCTGCAAACAAGAACGAGAAGGTAGGCACTTACATAATATTAATAATATACGAGTATAATATACAGCAAAAATACAATATTTTACAAGGAAAATTTACTTCCGATTCATTTTTAACAAATTGGAGAGATCATGAGTAGTAACTAAATAAGGAAGCGTGATGTAAAGCGCCCTCGAGCGGCTAGTTTAGTTACTACAGTCTGCAGTGCTACGGAAAAAAAATCGTATCTTACTATGAAATCCATACAAAGATACGACCTTATTAATTAAGGAGCTTTGATCATTTTTATGAACATGCCAGCTCCAGCAGGCCTAATACACAACATCATTCATCTAAAAGACATAGATAAATAAAAACATAAACCGTATAAACTTAAAAATAACATATACACGAAAACAACTAAATTTGTATACACCGACAGCCGATTCCGATAAGGGTTCCGCCAATATTGAATTGAACATTACATTCAAGAAAGATCTGGTATTAGACCTAGCCATTTACATTAGACAAAAACAAACGTACAAAATCACCTTCCTTAAAAAAATCTTTAAATAAATCCAAAATCTCCTTAACAACAACTCCAAACAGCGTTTTGAACTTCTCCTCCCAACTTACGGTAGAAAACAAAATATCCTTCGTCTTCTCAACCAGCCTTTCAAAAGTAATACGTCTCTTCTTCTTGTCCTTATTTTGTCTTTGATCTTCCATATCAGCCCGCTCAATAGTAGGCTGATTGACCAATAGACACTCGGACCTCTTCACATCTGTTACTCTTTTTGACTTCCGCGGCGTACGAACCTCTTGTTGCGGCTCGCTCTCTAATCTGTACTGACTTACTGATCGCTGGCCCTTAGCCTGACAGACAGAATCTTCAGACTCTTTAGATTGTAACGGCTTCGACAAAACAGCATCTCTATATGACTTTCCAATACTTAAGTTATTCTCAAAAACAGATGGCGCATCCTGACTACAAACATCCTTATCCTTTTTTTCCTTATTTTGCTGTGTTTTGCATATACAATTATACAACCAAAAAGCCCGTTACATATACATCCCTCAGCAGACATAATCCTGCGAATTTCTTACTCCTTCACAAAAACCGGGCACGACTTATCTAAGGCCATATGGCTGCCTTTACAATTAATGCATCTAAAAATAGTCGTTTCGCAATTGACATGCTCCCCGCCGCATTTCGGACAAGTAACTTTAGTAGTAGGACAAAACCTGCTCAGATGACCGAACTTCCAACATCTTGAACATTGGGTAACCGGGAAAGTGTACTGATTTACCTTAAATCGGCAACCGTAGGCATAAACATATGGCGGTAAAGAAGTTCCCTTAAAACACAGACGAATAGCTTCAGCCTTAACCCAACGCCCATCATGATCCAAACGGTTCAGTCTACATATTGAAAAAATGTTTTCAGACCCTTCAATATTCTTTAAAACTTCGTCTTCCTCAACCTCCAACTCAACCTGCCTTATAATTCCATAAG
The DNA here is from genome assembly GCA_947623375.1 of Apotomis capreana. Classification (NCBI taxonomy): domain Eukaryota; kingdom Metazoa; phylum Arthropoda; class Insecta; order Lepidoptera; family Tortricidae; genus Apotomis; species Apotomis capreana. The sequence goes on from OX392500.1 coordinate 24,238,620, forward strand.
TGCAGCATGCCATATTAGACCAATAAGAATGTCTCGTCTCATTGTTAAACTCCTGAGAAGCCAGAAGCTTCTCCGCATCATCCTTAGAGTTAAACTGTATGCGAACTTTACGTGGACCCATAAACTTGACGGATAAAATTCCTTTTATACCCTTAAATTGCAGCAACTTTGTCAAACCAATCTGTTTCGGTAAATCTTCTTTTGACACTATATAAACTACAAATAGCTTGTCAGGCACACCGCACCGTCCGGCTCCAGCTGCGTTTTGGCGGTTGCTAAAACCCGCAAGCGTTTAGGTTTCCTGCCTATTGTGATAAAACTATCACTACAACCACAGCTTTCGTCGCTCAGACCACAAGCACGCTTCACCGCTATATGCCGCACATCCGACATGGACTCAGCGTCCGATACAATATCCGATTGACTCGGCCCTGCCTTACTATCAAACTCCACTTCAGATAGCCACGACGGAGCTGCCCGCTGCCCACATTCTAAAAGTGACGTATCACTCACGACACCTCGACTTGACTCACTCATCGCAAAAACAGCGAAAAGGACTCTAAAACTGAATTAACTTATAAATAAAATAAAATTTGATAAAATTTTTAACCGTCGCCTTTGACAACCAAACGTCAATCCTCGCAATACTTATATTTTTGGAACATATCTGCCGTGCTAATTTAAAAAGTCGTATCTCAGTATACGATCGGGGTAAAAATACGACTTCTTAATTTAGCAGGTTATGCGTTAAGCGTTATAGACTAAGCTCCCGATATAAAATGACCTTCACAGGGATGTTTATTTGATGAAATGTATTTTATATTTAGTTTAAAATGTCAATAAATATATTGCATATGGGTTGCCTAACAAATTTTAGTCCAGGGTATGTTTAGTTTAAAATTATTTTTTTTTTTTTTTTACATTTCAACGATTTGATTATTAGATAAATTCATAATTAAATAATCTTTAATTTTATTTAATTTCAATTCAACAATCAGACCTTTGCAAAATGCTAGTAGGTATAGATTTACCTGTTTATACCTGGCTACCCAATAGTTGTGACGGGAAAAGAATAGGCAACCTAACGTTTGCATATTCTATGGGCTTCATACTTTCGATTGGTATAGAATTTATCTAATATTAATCAAACCGGTGAAATGTTTAAAACATTTTTTTTTATTATTAATTAAACATACCCTGGACTAAAATTTGTATTTAATTATGAATTTATCTAATAATCAAATCGTTGAAATGTAAAAAAAAAAAAAAAATAATTTTAAACTAAACATACCCTGGACTAAAATTTGTTAGGCAACCCATATGCAATATATTTATTGACATTTTAAACTAAATATAAAATACATTTCATCAAATAAACATCTCGGTGAAGGTTATTTTATATCGGGATCTTAGTCTATAACGCTTAACGCATAACCTGCTAAATTACGAAGTCGTATTTTTACCCCGATCGTATACTGAGATACGACTTTTTAAATTAGCACGGCAGATACGTTCGATTTTACACCCCATATTTTTCATACCCCGGGCTTATATATGAAAATCGATTCTTAAGGAGTAAACTCCAAAAAAAAAAAAGTGTGTGTGTCAGCTCCGACGCACGACTGGAGTTTACTCTTCAGGCCAGGCACGCACCTTTTTTTTAGTCGCGCGATAATTTTGTCGCAGAAATAAGCGTACTTCTGGGTTTATGAAAATCGTGGTGCGCGCACTCTCATATAAACCCATATCTTGCATTTATGCGACAAAATTATCGCGCGACTAAAATCGTGGTGCGAGCCTGGCCTTAAGAACGATTATAAAATATATACTCAATACGTTTATTGCACATAAGGATTAGTAAATAGTTTAAGTATCACATTATGTACCCTGTTGGGTGCTGCAAACAAGAACGAGAAGGTAGGCACTTACATAATATTAATATACGAGTATAATATACAGCAAAATTACTATATTTTACAAGGAAAATTTACTTCCGATTCATTTTTAACAAATTGGAGAGATCATGAGTAGTAACTAAATAAGGAAGCGTGATGTAAAGCGCCCTCGAGCGGCTAGTTTAGTTACTACAGTCTGCAGTGCTACGGAAAAAAAAACCGTATCTTACTATGAAATCCATACAAAGATACGACCTTATTAATTAAGGAGCTTTGATCATTTTTATGAACATGCCAGCTCCAGCAGGCCTAATAAATACACAACATCATTCATCTAAAAGACATAGATAAATAAAAACATAAACCGTATAAACTTAAAAATAACATGTACACGAAAACAACTAAATTTGTATACACTATTTACATAAAAAAAACTGTATACAAAGGAGGATGGGCAAAACGTCCCCACCCACCAACAGAGATGGGACATATCTCATCTTGTAGATCTCAACAATGTGATTATTTTTTAGTATGGGAACAATCCCCGGAAATATGGGGTTTTCCTGGAAAATCGAGTTTTGTTAAGAGGAATGTGGACAAAATTGGTACTATTTAACTCATACAAAACGACTACTTATGCATAGCCGGTGGCGCCAATATTAATTTACACTTTTTATTTAACGGTGGGGGCCAATGTTCCCGATAACCAACAGAAATGAAACATATCTCTATTTATAGGCCTTAACAACATGATGTTTTTTCACTAAGACAGCATTCAGCTTAAGCATGGTGTTGTCTTGGAAAATCGTATTTTGTGTTTGTATATATATTTTGTCTATTTACTAATGAGCACTCTGTATTGGAGGTTGGCCTATTAACGTCCCGTGATAGTTTTCATTTTAAATGTTGTAGTAACTAGTGTTATCTTATTATTACACTATTGTATTACTTAAAACTTGATTCATGTGCAGATTTTTTATTTCTGTAAACTTGCATATGCTTAGTATTTAAGTTGTATTGCATGGAACACAAATGTATTATGGTAGTTACTGTTTCTAATTACGTACTTGTAATTGTATATATGTGTCTATCAGTATAGTTATAGCCATTTTACACTTTTGATTTAGCAAAATTGAATTTCTTCTACTGCTCACTAGAGTTCTCTAGTGCTAACAACTAGATCTAGACTACCGACCTCTGGTGGTGAGTAGTTTTTTTTAAACATCAGTCTAGCTTTAGCATTAAAAATATTTAAAAGCATTGTCTATGGGCTAAAAATTATAAAGAAATTATAACAAACAAAAGTCACCTGTCACTTTCAAAATATGTCAAGTCTTCAAAAAGTTGCGAAATTGAATTCTCATCGAGAAAATGGTGAAAAAATTATAATGATTACCATAATACAGGTACGTAGATATTTCAAATAACATTTTTTTATAAGGCATCAACGATTTATGTATTTGCCTATGGGCCTTGTAAGATTTCCATTTCAAGCGTATTTCTATTCTCGGAGAAAGTATACCGGACCCAAAACCAAACAGAACCGCTTGTTGTACAAATCGCCAGGGAGATATACTTATATATGTATACAACAGTGAACGTCTTGGGTTGAAATGATGATGAACTGCATTTTATTAGTTGTTTGTAGAAAATGCAAGGCGATTATTCATATTACGTCGCCATACAAGTGATACAAGTAATCGACGCTATGAACGGAGCCGAACATCCAAGTGTACGCGCAGGCTAATAGCGCGGTTTGCGGTGCGCAGTAAGCCCACCATCGTCTCAGTTTCCTGTTCAACTAACGTTTTGAACTCTCGACGAAAAAAAGGGGTATTATAAGTTGAATATGTGTATGTGTGTAGCTGTTTATCTACATATCTGTGTGTTTGTCTGTGGCATCGTAGCTCTCAAACGGGTGGACCCATTTGAATGCAGTTTTTAAACCGAATGCCTTGTCAGTCCAGATGGTTTTTAGATTTGTTTGTTGAAAATAACCGCAGCCATTTCCTAGATACTCAACTTTGAAACAAGTCAGAGGCAACATTTTTTACCACTCATTAAAATGAGGGAAGCAACCAGCATCTTGTGACGGGAGTTTTAAAATTTTGAATTTAGGTTATAGCTATTTACTAAAGAAGATCTGATATCGAGAACATCCAGTTATGAATCAAGAAAATCTGTATAGCTGTCTCGAGATCATCAGGTTGTTTTCGGGAGATGTTTATCGTATACCGGTGAAAGACTTAAAGAACAGCCGCCTTACATAGATACCAGCAAGATGAATTTAGAGTTCGTACTGGACGAGTTAACTACAACTGATAGTACCTATAAGTTGGTCAGATGTTTCAGTACTCATTAAAATGATAATCCCTAATATTATAGATGCGAAATAAATCCCTGTTCCCATTTAAACTGCTGAACCGATTTAGATGTATCACGGAACTAATACTTAAGCTTAGCGTTTTTGCGTTAAACCTAACTTATTTCATACTTTAAGGTAGCTAGGTACTTATAAAGTATTTTTTTTCTTGTTAACAGAATGTTTTTTTTTCAGCACAGTCATATTATAAAATATGAAAATATGACAAATCAGGATGGTATTTAAGGTATTATTAAAATCCTGCATAATGTTATTTTTACATTACACGGAGGTGGCAAACATGGGTATGGCCCGCCTGACGGTAAGCGGTTACTGCAGTCAACTCCATACTAAACGATCTCGAGAGATTTTTTTTTTGAACCGTACCATATGCGACCATTTAGGCTCCAAGGTGAGGACGAATGCCCTGCCGTGGACAAGAACGGCGCGGTGAAGGAGGATACAAGTCTGATTTGCTAGTCTAGCTGGCGAGACAACTGTTAAGCTTCTCCTATTCTCAAGCTTCTGCCTATCTATTTATGAGCCACGGACGTCCATTGTTAAACACAGGCAGGAGGAGCTATAGGGGAGCTCGCTACAGAAAAAGAGCCTGCTTGTAGTGCATCCACTGCCTCCCCGCGGCCTACACGAGGTCATCTGTCCACCTAGGTGGAATCCTTCCTACGCTGAGTTTTTCTATAACTACGTAGTCGCTACACCTGGACTTTTCTGCCCCAGTAGCCATTCGCTCACTCAAGGATGTCATAATATTAAAGTATGTATTGTATGCGTATCTGACTGTATCTGTGGCGTCACAATAAACATTCTTTAGGTACAGCAGTTTGGATTTTGGAGCATAAAAGGTATACAGAAAAGAACTGCTTTACCCCTGCATAAATGGATTTAAGTCTTTCTGTGTGTCTGTCTGTCTGTCTATTTTCATGTTTGTATGTCTGTCTAACGTTTAATAACGTTTCTGTAATACACACGAACGATATATTCCACTTAAACCTTATTTTTATTGTCAGCTCACTGCAAGTATGGTGATTTGAAGTATTTTTTTTATCAAGCTAGGGATCCTGGGTTGCGCACTGAGCCCATCTCGGTACGGACACCATCGTCTCAGCTTCCTGTGCAACTAACGTTTTGAAACCCCCGACAAAAAAAGAGGGGTGTTATAACTGATAAGTATAATATGTGTACGTGTATTGTATGTATCTGTTTAGCTGTGTGTCTGTCTGTGGCATCGTAGCTCTCAAGCAGATGGACCGATTCGAATGCGGTTTTTTTATCGAATGCCTTGGCTGTCGAGATGATACTTAGATTTGTTTGTTGAAAATAACCGCAGTCGTTTCCAAGATATTCACTTATTATAAGTTTGGGTCAAGGCATAGGATCTCGGCCAATGATAAAGTTAAGAATTAGAATTTTGTATTTAGGTTATTGTTACTTACGCCACACCTATGTGATTCTGAGAACAGCGTGCTACAAGATACCTAACACTCAATTGAAATGTTTATCTCGCCAAATAAAACAAATACACTTAAAATCGGATTTTAAGGTGATTGTTTTGATTGTACCCGTCGAAGAGAGAAATAGTAATGATGATGCTCAAATCGTAGCCTATTTTATTGTTCTTATCTAAAATTCGGTCCATATAACATGGACATATTCACACGAATCTGGCGTTCAGTTGTTGAGGGAAGAATGTTACCTAATAGTATTTTTCATTATTTTTAACCTCGATTATGTGTCATCATTTTTAAGTATGTACCTAAGTATGTATGACTGTATGTATTACTAAGTCTGTCTGTGCGTCGTAGCTCCTGAACAGATGCTTTGATATTTATTAAACATCGAATTGTGTTTTTATCTGGAGAGTCTAGAGCATCGAGTTCTGTACCAAAAAAATCTGCACAGCTGTGTGGAAAGGATCAGGTTCTTTCTATACCGCGAAAAGTCAGCAGTAAAAGCTTGACTCTGCAATAAATCTAACTTTTTTCATACTTTAAGATAGCTCAGTTTAAAAAGTCGTTTTCTTTTTCATGTTAACAGAATGTTTTCTTTTCAGAGAGTCATATTATAAAATACCTATGAAAATAAAACAAACAAATCAGGTAAGTATTTAAGGTACTTACTTTTCAAACCCTGCATAATTTAAGTTATTGTTATATACATATTACGGAGGTGGCAAACAAACGTTTGTCCCGCCTGACGGTAAGCGGTTACTAAAGCCTATGGACGCTTGCATCTCCAGTGGATTCGCATACGTTTTGCCGACCCAGTACACTCTTTTTCTTGAAATGGTCATTTTTAGGGTTCCGTAGTCAACTAGGAACCCTTACAATTTTGCCATGTCCGTCTGTCCGTCTGTCGGTCTGTCGGTCTGTCTATCTGTCCGTCTGTCCGTCTGTCCGTCTGTCCGTCTGTCCGTCTGTCCGTCTGTCCGTCTGTCCGTCTGTCCGTCTGTCCGTCTGTCCGTGATCATTAGTACTAGAAAGCTAAAATTTTGTATGAGTATGTGTATGTATTACGCCGACAAAACGGTAAAATAAAAACTATTTTTTTATTTTATTTAAGAAACAACAAATGTTTATTGTGAAATATGACACTTTAATACTCTCGCGGTTTGTACACATAATTAACACTAATTATAACGGGTATAACGCGATATTTCTTATTTTCTTCAAGGATGGGCAACTACGGAACCCTACACTGAGCAAGGCCGACATGCTCTTGGCTGGTTTTTTTGTATGTAGTCTCGGGATAACCTCGGCAGGGACAGCATCAGCACGGTCATTCCATAGCCTAAACGTTACCGGGACAAAATTCCAAGCAGCATAGGGATGTCTTAATTTTAACGTATGTATTGTATGTGTGTCTATGTATGGTGAGTCTGTCTGTGGCATCACAATAAACATTCTTGTTCATAAAGCAGTTTGAATTTTGGACCATAAAAGGCCTACAAAAAAGAACTGCTTTACCCCTGCATAAATGAATTGTAATCTCTATGTCTATCTATTTTTCATGTTTGTTTGTCTATTTAACGTTTAATAACGTTTCTGTATTACACATTAACGTTATTATTATTATTACACTTAAACCTTATTTTTAGTATCAGAGCAGAGCCTTGTAAACATGACGATGTTATTAGCTCGCTGCAAAGTATGATGATTAGAAATCTTTTTTATTAATCTACCTGGGTTCGATTCCGGCTACCAAGCGGTTGCGTTCATGAGATACCTAGGTGATAATATTTCAGTTCCTTCGACCTCATTTCTTTAGAGAACTGTTGGACTGTATTTGTATTGTCCACTAAAATTATAATATATATATAGAATGTACAGGCAACCGAAATGAAACCAAACTGAACCGTACCAAAAACGAACCGTTTTGTTATGGAAGTCTATGGGGAGACATGTATTTAACAATGGACATCTCGGAGTCAAAATTACGATGAACTGTATTTTATTGATTTTTTGTGTAAAATTCAAGGCGAACGCTTCTTGGGACGTGGTGACACGAGCTACCGACGCGTGTCCACCGCTACGTCTTGCCATTATATCTTCGACCGATACTCTGTCATATACCGCAGCGTTACCTGATTTCATACTTTTCAACCCTTTCAAAATCTTGTCCAATACTGTGCATTTAATTTCCCTTTTATTTGTCTAGTTCATGTCGTCAAAAGGCTCTTGTCCTAATATATACGGTATATCCTGACATATACGGTTTCGCTACGCTTGGTACGGTCACCATATGTATGTATCAACACATGTGAACGATATATCCTTCGTTTTTTTTCTTCGAACCTGAAAGTGCCTCAAATCCTGCTTGCATGGTTTGACCAAAACATACATACATAGATAGCAAGTAAAATAAAAGCTTGTAATAATAATTGCTAAACTCTGTTTCAGAATAAAACAAGAGATACGAGTAACAACTCAGCGTGGACTGACAATCGAGTGAGACGAGTAAATGAAAATGTTCTTAGAGTTGGCATACGAAATGTAACTGGCGCTGAAAACGACCGGTTTTTGGGCCTCAGAGGCAAAAAGGGAGGTGAAGGGGTTTTTTTGGGAATTGTGCATCGGCTACGCGAGAGGACTCATGACACCGTTCTGGGTCAATAATGGGGCAAAGGCTGTCCTGTCCATCGTGATTCAACGTGATATACGAGTAGGGGCCTTTGCGCCTGTATAGATAAGGGGCGAGTTATTTGATTAGGTAGTCTATTTTGTACAGTTTTTTGTTATATTTGTAAATATTAATATTTTTGTTTTTTATCAAATAAACTTTTTTTACTTAGCAACATAACGTTCGAAGGTTTAGTCCGTAAGTTAAATTGTCTAATTAGTATTGAAAATGTTCGCTATCTTTGTATTTTACTCAACTATATTTGCTTCGCTCCCCACTTGAACTAACTCCATGTGCGATCTATTTACTGAAAAATAAGTTCTACATAGATTTCTTAAAAGTGGATACAATAATGTATTAAGTGAAGTTACCACCGGGAGCGAAGCGTAGCTGTCTGGTGCGACTGCATAAGAAGGAATGGGAAGGATTTTGAGAAAGCGTAAAAGACGTTTTAAACATTACGGTGGGTACCCGCCGAAAACCCGAGGCCAGAGCGTAGTGGAGAGTAAGTCATACTGCGTTTTGAATTTGCGTTGGAGGAAAGACAGGAGACTGGTGCACGGTTGTAATGAGTGTCGGTTCAATATCCAACGGTAATAGACATGGATATACGTGTAACGATAGCTGTTCAATTATTTATTTATGAATTAACTAACTCTCTGACAGAATTTAAAGAGAATGATTGTGGATTGATGATGGAGTAATTACGTGTTCAATTCTTCTTTTACGATGCTCTCAGTTCAGTCAAGTATCGCTTTCGTCGACAGATTGAATTTTGCAGGAGATTGTGAAAATCGTAATAAAGTTTCGTAAACGAATGGAATTAAATTGAATGCCAAAAAGGCGAAAACCATGGTATTTGATAAAGAAAATAGTATAAAAATTGTGTGTGTATGGTTGCGAATGATGGTGAGATATTAGAACACGTGAATTAGGATGTTCACAAGAGACGGTCGACCCGTTTGCCAAGCTGCCCAGCCATGAAATCTCTAAGATAAGGCGTTTCTGGATGTGCATATTGGTTCCAACATTTTTGTGTACGGAAAGTTAGATGTAGCAAATGTAGATTAAAATAAATGCGGTTTGTAAACTTTAAGGTGTGAAAAAAGATGTAGTAATTCGAATTGAGAAATGGATGCTAAGATAGTTTGGGTATGTTAGAGAGGATGAATGGAAGTAGATTGAGCAGACAAATCTACAAGGTAAATGGATATGTTGGAAGAAGAAGACATAGACAAACGTTTCTCGATTACACGGTCTATAAAAGGGCAGGTCAAAAGAACTAAACCAACGAGCATGCAGGCGAGATAAATTAGTGTTGAAGTGCAACGTGCACGCCAGGACCGTAGCAAGAGTATGAACTTAGCTATGGCTACGCCGTTGGGAAAAAGGCGTGATTATAAATATCAAGTCACAAAATCTCTTACTAGATTCTTACTTCAGAACAATGGATCTGGGTGGACAATAATCGCTGATGCTGAATGTAGAATGGATCTTAAGAGAATGATGCAAACGGTATGCTACTAGGTCATAAGGTAGAGAGAGATTTGTTTAAGGTATTTGCTGCTGAAAGAGAGTAAATTCAGTAAATTCAAATATCAGCATTGTCGTGTATTGTATGTATATAATATTTAAAACCTTTATAAATAAAATATAAGAAAGAAAACATGCATATTAAGGTAACTAATTTGGGCCACTGGGTTACCTGAAGGATCTTGGAAGGACCTTGACATGGATAAGGAACGTAGGTCGCTGGCTGTCCGTTGTAATATGCTGGCTAGATTTGCACTCTGTACTACACAAGGTAAATTAACGCTATTTAAAGCATATTGTCAGTCTATGTACACGTGCTGTCTATGGGTCTCATATTCGCAGCGGCCATATAGCGATGTACATGTCCAGTACAATAACGAAATCAGGGTGCGTGGCGGTGTAGCGCGACGGATGCCCATACAGACGGTTTCCCGGCCATCATGAGGAAGCGGTGTGCATCTGCATTAAAGCGCTTACGCGAGAGGTCCAACAGTCGTGTGTTCTCAGACCGGTGCGGTGGAACTCTCCACTCCTGCGGAAATGGATCCAGTCCACACTGTGTGATTCGTTTTAATTTATTTTGTCCAATAATGCTAACACTATGTATTAAGTTATTGTTACTGACAAATAATATGGATTTTTAGTCTTAAATAAATTATGAATTGAAATGAATAAAATTGAACCTTGTTTAAAAGAGATAAACCGGCCAAGTGCCAGTTTAACTCACGCACCGAGGGTTTCGTGCTTGTCCCATCTTAACACGTTCGCAGTCCCCATACAAAATGTTTCCATTTTCTTGGATGTCCAAGCAAATCACTTCCATCACACGTCCGTGCTCCACGTTTGGGTTACTATGAAACGACCAGGTATGCACTCAGATTGTTACCATATAGAATGCTATTTCATATCTAACTAAAATATTAAACAAAGAAAAATTTAGCCTTTAGGAGTAACGGAACACCCCGGGAATAGAACCCGGGGCTCGTCGGTGTCAGGGGTAATAGTGGTGTTTCCACAGTTAAAAATATGTAACGAAAATGGTTCATAAAAAATGTGTTTGACAACACTTTATGTGCAATGATCAGTACACAATAATTCGCATCATGATCATCAGAATATAATAAAATAGAACAATCTAAACAAAAATATTATTACAGTGATTTGAGTGCGTACCTGGTCGGCTATCGTGACCCATGTATGGGGCACGGACTTGTGGAGATAGTTCGTCATGACCTATGTATAGGGCACTGGACTGTGAACGTGTTAACTGGCCGGATTAAGTTTGCACCTGGTATGTATGGCGCCGGATACAAATGACGTGCAAAGTTATCGCAACCTGATCACTTATTTTGTATGGGAGCCCCCTCAATGTTTTTTTATTTTATTCTGTCTTTAGTATTTGTTGTTATAGCGGCAACAGAAATACATCATCTGTGGAAAGTATCTAACTATCGTGATTCATGAGATACAGCCTGGTGACAGACAGACAGACAGACAGACACGCGATAGATAGTAAGGTATATATGGCACTGTGTAGTGCCATTCATTAAGTAAAAAGTATCTCGCTGATAGAGGGAAAATACTTGGGAGAAATGGTGAGAGAGATCCCAAGGGCTATATGATAGTCGGATACCACTCCAGGTGAGTGATACCAAGTTTTAGTACTTATATGGACGCATAATTGCCAACTTGACATCAGAATGGCTGAAACACATTCTTTCTTATTATATAATTTTTTTAACCGACTTTAAAAAAGGAGGGGGCTCTCAATTCGGTTGTATGTTTTTTTTATGTTTGTTACCTCGGAACTCCGTTATTTGTCAGTCGATTTGGAAAATTCTTTTTAGGTTCATGAATAGACATATCAAGGTTGGTCCCATAAAATTTTGGTGAAGATCGAATGACGAGATCCATGAGGAATCGAAGGAATTCATGAAATTTTATAGGCACATAATATTTTTCATATATTTTCTAAAACTATTTAAGTATTTGCATATGGTAGTCATCATTTTCTAATGCTGATCTGATGATGGAAGGTACAACTCCTTAACGGTTAGGAGTTAGGAGATAATTCAAACGATATGTTGATACATTATGGGTGATTCTTATTCTCATGCATTTTTTTGTGATTTGTAAGAATCACATGTTTATTTTGTTTAAATCAAAAATCTATTTATGCCTTTGTTGAGCAAATATCCTCTACTTATCTTTTATAAACACATTTACCTTAAAATATTCAGAAATATATATAAAAAAAAGAATGTTTGTCCAAAATGTCACGTCCATGCCGTGTGATATCTCCCGATTTTCTAATAAAATATTTTTTTCTGCTACAATATCAAGTAATTTTGACTAATGTTATACGAATGACGCAAAGCTAATAAATGTCTGATAACATTATTAAAAAGTTGTAAAAGTATAATGTAACAGTTTCTGATTCAGAACATCATAAAGTTTGTGATCAATTTTTTTGTCACAGCCATGTGTGTTTGTTTAAATACGTGTAACTTGGTAGACAATTATATTTGAAGCTAGCAGCCCTATTTAGGCTTTTTAAGAACGGAAAAACTACCTTCTTGTCGGTTCTGCTTACGACAAAGTGCGGTGAATGTATAGCAAAAATATTTTCTTGTATTTATTAAAGAAAAGGACAACCTTAGTACGTCACCACCGTGGAATGAGTTTTAAATGTAAGTTCTACTGTTATGTTATTGATACTTATATAAATTTTACCTCAGAAATAACAGGATAAGGTGATTGTTTAAAATTGGCGAGACAAAGCAAATTGTTCCATTATGTCGCACATGTTCAAAATTTGTCACGACCATAGATAGATCTAAATGTCACGACCACGGAATTTTTCAAACCTCGGTTGTGACATGTAATGCTTGGTTGTGACATTCTTGTAGTATATTTGAATAATTTGATGATTTTGTTTGCTAAGTTGGGTTATCAATTTGTTGTATTTTTTCCGCAGATGTCACCAAAGAAAAATAAATTTAATCAGCCATCTAGCGAGAGTCTCTTAAGATGTTTGTCGTGACTCTTCGCTATAAGACCGTTAGCCGAAACTACTATCGGGACAATGATCGTCGAGTCAACATCCCACATGGCGGTCACCTCGTGAGCCAAGTCAAGGTACTTGCTGAGTTTGTCCTTCTCGGCTTTCACGAGGTTCTCGTCATGGGGGATGGTGATGTCGACGAGCACTGCCTGGCGCTTGGATCGATCTACCAAAACGATATCAGGCTTATTGGCTACAATAGTCCTGTCCGTGATGATAGATCGATCACAATAGAGCGTGGCACGACCATTCTCAAGAACTGGCATCGGTGCGTAATACTTATAGTACGGCACCTCAGACCCCACAAGACCGTATCGAAGAGCAAGTTGCTGGTGAATGATCCTGGCTACTTGGTTACTTGTTATTTGACACAATTACTTGATTTTCGATGAAATTGTCACACCCATGTTATACAGTCTCACAACTATGCTTAGGGATGTCACAGCCGTGTACACATGCATTACTTTAATCACTTGCAGAGGGTATTAAGCTTGTCCATCTACACCAAAAATTAGCCTTTGGTATGTACTCTTAATATACACCGCAATATATCACAGAAAAAAAAATAAAAAAAAATGTTAATATTTTAAAACTATATGAGAATCACCCTTATACATTTACTTAGGCGCTTTTAATAATCCCTTTTATCAAGTTCCACGCGTACGTAGTCGCGGGCAAAAGCTAGTAATATATAAACCTACTTCAAAGGGTGAGTCAAATGTAATCTGTACTTGAACGGGTTATTTTTGGCTTTTTAGTTTTATTGAAGTCGGTTCTTTTTTTTGCAATTTTTTTTAAAGTTTCTGGCTAGTTCCAAATAGGTCCTAAATCGGAAACTACTCCACATCGAAAATCTCACGATACTGAGGATTACATACTGAAATGGTATACAAGTAATTAAGCTTGTGAAAACGTCAAAATCAAAGTGAAGAACAAAAAAAACATTAGGGAATAATCCACATTTTTCTTCGATGGGGGAAGTGGTGGTACGGATAGACTGAATCGGGGGGTATGATGATGATTAATTTTCTGTCAAGTCTAGCCACATGGTATATATGAAATGATACTTTACGAGTATATTAAGGTGATGGATGCAGGTCTCAATCGTAACATCCAACTTCTCATTTCTACAATTTTTACTTTTTTTCTACATTTTTTTGATAAGCGCTCTCAAAAAGTAGGTACGGAAATATTGACACAGGTAAGGCGTTTGTGTTTAATTCTGAGGAGTTTTTATACCCATCACAACCAGACATGGTATATACTTAACACGTTCACTGTCCCATTTTGACATGTTATGTCTCTGTAATATAGAGGCTCTGAGACACGGATAGTGAACGTGTTATTCTTTCCATAATAATACGAAGCGGCCTGGTAGACATTGGGTAGAACAGTCCCAGAGTGCCACATTTTTTGAAGTCGAGGAAGATAGGGATAACTTGCATATTTCAGTGAAAGTGCGCAAGCGAAAGTATCCTGGAAACGACAAGTATATAAGGCTAGGCGCGCACTGGTGATTTTTTACCACTGTGACAGTACATTTTTTGTCTCTTTTTCACATTCTAAATGAGAAAAAAGAGAGGATATACTGTCAAGGTGACAATAATCATTCATTCACGTTTAGGGCTAAATAGTATCTCTGAAACTCTGGACACTCACTACCTGCTGTAGTAAATGTATGTTAGGTAACTTCTAGGCCAGGTATACTTTCGGTACCAGCTAATCTTGTACAGTGCGTGAGCTGACGATATGATTCTAGTTTAATACCTAATCTCACTCGCACATATGTGTTCGAGATACCTATTTAAGAACTTCTTCCATTTCATCCAAAGCCGTATTCCAATCTTAAAGCTTACGACCTGTATGTGAGACGGGCTAAATACTGACGGAATGCTTGAAATATCTTAAAAACTAGTAGTAGTAATAAATAATCAAGACGTATATCAAGTTGCAGGAATGTAGATAGATATCGCAACGAGATTATTGTATTATCGTCCCGCTCTAATCCATATAGCATGAGTAAGATAGATAATGTACGTTTCTGCTCTTATTTTCGTTCCGTACCTATACATACTTTTATGTATTGCTTACTGTCTTTGGCGCGCGGCGTTTATAAACGATTATATGGATCTAGCATTATTGACGTACATCATTAGTTCGGCTACTCAACACGTTTAGTAATTACTGTCAAGAATAATGTCAGTGTCAGTTCTCCTATTCCACACTAGATGGTCAGTGTAGTTTCAATAAAATTGCATTTTATTGCAATATAAACATTTTATGACTGCAACTTAAGCATATTTATTTAATAATATAATTATATCATTCATTTCCGACCATTTCTAAAGTTGTCAAGCTGTTTATTAATAGACCGGCGCTACCATCTATGTAAAAGCTCTAAAAATATATGAGTTAATTAGTACCAACGTCCGCCACATGCAGATAATTACCGAACTTTAAACTCTAATTACGGGAGAACCCCATTGATTTTTAAGTTAATAATTATCTAACCACCTTTTTTGGGTCATTATAAAACTATCTGCACCGGTCTCATCTCTGTTGGTGGGTGGGGACACCCCCCATACAAATTTGCCCATCGTCCTTTAGCCGATTCCGATAAGGGTTCCGCCAATATTGATTTGAACATTACATTCAAGAAAGATCTGTTATTAGACCTAGCCATTTACATTAGACAAAAACAAACGTACAAAATCACCTTCCTTAAAAAAATCCTTAAATAAATCCAAAATCTCCTTAACAACAACTCCAAACAGCGTTTTGAACTTCTCCTCCCAACTTTCGGTAGAAAACAAAATATCCTTCGTCTTCTCAACCAGCCTTTCAAAAGTAATACGTCTCTTCTTCTTGTCCTTATTTTGTCTTTGATCTTCCATATCAGCCCGCTCAATAGTAGGCTGATTTACCAATAGACACTCGGACCTCTTCACATCTGTTACTCTTTTTGACTTCCGCGGCTTACGAACCTCTTGTTGTGGCTCGCTCTCTAATCTGTACTGACTTACTGATCGCTGGCCTTCAGCCTGACTGACAGAATCTTCAGACTCTTTAGATTGTAACGGCTTCGACAAAACAGCATCTCCATATGACTTTCCAAAACTTAAGTCATTCTCAAAAACAGATGGCGCATCCTGACTACAAACATCCGTATCCTTTTTTTCCTTATTTTGCATATACAACCAAAAAGCCCGTTTATATATACATCCCTCAGCAGACATAATCCTGCGAATTTCTTACTCCTTCACAAAAACCGGGCACGACTTATCTAAGGCCATATGGCTGCCTTTACAATTAATGCATCTAAAAATAGTCGTTTCGCAATTGACATGCTCCCCGCCGCATTTCGGACAAGTAACTTTAGTAGTAGGACATAACCTGCTCAGATGACCGAACTTCCAACATCTTGAACATTGGGTAACCGGGAAAGTGTACTGATTTACCTTAAATCGGCAACCGTAGGCATAAACATATGGCGGTAAAGAAGTTCCCTTAAAACACAGACGAATAGCTTCAGCCTTAACCCAACGCCCATCATGATCCAAACGGTTCAGTCTACATATTGAAAAAATGTCTTCAGACCCTTCAATATTCTTTAAAAATTCGTCTTCCTCAACCTCCAACTCAACCTGCCTTATAATTCCATAAGTGCAGCATGCCATATTAGACCAATAAGAACGTCTCGTCTCATTGTTAAACTCCTGAGAAGCCAGAAGCTTCTCCGCATCATCCTTAGAGTTAAACTGTATGCGAATTTTACGTGGACCCATAAACTTGACGGATAAAATTCCTTTTATACCCTTAAATTGCAGCAACTTTGCCAAACCAATCTGTTTCGGTAAATCTTCTTTTGACACTATATAAACTTCAAATAGCTTGTCAGGCACACCGCACCGTCCGGCTCCAGCTGCGTTTTGGCGGTTGCTAAAACCCGCAAGCGTTTAGGTTTCCTGCCTATTGTGATAAAACTATCACTACAACCACAGCTTTTGTCGCTCAGACCACAAGCACGCTTCACCGCTATATGCCGCACATCCGACATGGACTCAGCGTCCGATACAATATCCGATTGACTCGGCCCTGCCTTATTATCAAACTCCACTTCAGATAGCCACGACGGAGCTGCCAGAATATACGACATTGTGGGCAGCGGCCCACATTCTAAAAGTGACGTATCACTCGCGACACCTCGACTTGACTCACTCATCGCAAAAACAGCGAAAAGGACTCTAAAACTGAATTAACTTATAAATAAAATAAAATTTGATAAAAATTTTCAACAGTCGCCTTTGACAACCAAACGTCAATCCTCGCAATACTTATATTTTTGGAACGTATCTGCCGTGCTAATTTAAAAAGTCGTATCTCAGTATACGATCGGGGTAAAAATACGACTTCCTAATTTAGCAGATTATGCGTTAAGCGTTATAGACTAAGCTCCCGATATAAAATGACCTTCACAGAGATGTTTATTTGATGAAATGTATTTTATATTTAGTTTAAAATGTCAATAAATATATTGCATATGGGTTGCCTAACAAATTTTAGTCCAGGGTATGTTTAGTTTAAAATTTTTTTTTTTTTTTTTACATTTCACCGATTTGATTATTAGATAAATTCATAATTAAATAATCTTTAATTTTATTTAATTTCAATTCAACAATCAGACCTTTGCAAAATGCTAGTACGTATAGATTTACCTGTTTATACCTGGCTACCCAATAGTTGTGACGGGAAAAGAATAGGCAACCTAACGTTTGCATATTCTATGGGCTTCATACTTTCGATTGGTATAGAATTTATCTAATATTAATCAAACCGGTGAAATGTTTAAAACATTTTTTTTTATTATTAATTAAACATATCCTGGACTAAAATTTGTAAGGCAACCCATATGCAATATAATTATTGACATATTAAATTAAATATAAAATACATTTCATCAAATAAACATCTCGGTGAAGGTTATTTTATATCGGGACCTTAGTCTATAACGCTTAACGCATAACCTGCTAAATTACGAAGTCGTATTTTTACCCCGATCGTATACTGAGATACGACTTTTTAAATTAGCACGGCAGATACGTTCGATTTTACACCCCATATTTTTCATACCCCGGGCTTATATATGAAAATCGATTCTTAAGGAGTAAACTCCAAAAAATATGAAGGTAAAACATTTACTTTTATTGCTGTAATAACACCCGAAAGGGTTGTTCATATCAGCATTGCACCTTTTTAAGCTACGCGATATCTTGAGCCCTTGTTAAAAGTAAGTCGAGAAGGTTGAAAAGAGGACTTTTCAGTTGTTAGTGCGTGACCTTAAGATCCCGTACAATGAGAAAATCGAGCATCTGTTCTGAGCAGTTGACTGGTTTTTAATAAAAACGCTTAGGAATCGCTCCCTGGCTTGCGAAGCCGAAGCTACCCGCGTCAGTCAAAAGCCGCGCGCGGGATAGGAACCACGTGTATGGAATATCCTCGTATTTGAGCGCTCTTTCAGATACTTTTAACTAAAACTTAAACTTTATTGTAAAATCGAAAAGTATGTGAAAATGTGTAATATTTTGTTCATCTGTAAAACGTGAAAAAGTTAGATCGACAGTTACAAAGTTTCCAATGTTCTGTATAAGTTCGTGTTCTATGTTTATATTTTTTTTAAAGTGTATTGTATTTTCGCCACGAATACCAAATATATTTTGCACTAGACGAATATCACCCGGGAAACTTTAGCGTATGTAGGGAAATAAAACAGGCTATTTTACCATACAAATAACCCGTTATAACCGGGTTAACTATGAGAAAATTAGCGGGTTTCCATTCCCTAAGCGTATAGCTGAATATCTATGAGGTGCAACATTAAGAAAACTTAACTGGTTTTTTTTCAATTTTAGGTACATAAAAATTGAAAGTACTTACGTTTCTCCTTCCGTTATAATGAAATAATGAAATAAGGAACTTTATTCTGCAAATAGGCCACAAGGGCACTTTTACATGTCTGAGTCTACCGGCATTTCACAAGAGGAGACCACTGTTGAGAAGAAACGCCGAAAGAAACTCGGTCAGTATTTTTTTCATAAAGGATAAGTACTTAACTATTAGTTACAGTAATAGGATCTTAACTATACGTAGTTCTCGAAGAAAACATATTAAAAGTGTATTTTTAGTTTAAGTAACATTTTTACACGACGAATTAAAGAAGGGAAGTATTATGATGAACGAAAGTCGATCAAAGAGGAGCACATTGCTTACTTTTATCCTAAGAAAATGCAGGATTCCGACGGATGAAATACGAACAGTTTACCATGCGGATGAACTTTAAAAATATAAGATTATTAGTTTTTACTTATATTTTTCAACGTATAATTTTAATGTAATTGCATAAAACTAGCTGAGAATTAACCAAATCCGGGAATTTGGTGGGGCCTCCAATTTCATTAGAACAAATCTATTATCTTTCCCTAAATACTACAAATATACTACGTACGTATTTATACAAAAGGTATTACGGCGTACCTAACAGGTATCCTTCTGTAAATGTATGAGTGAGCTAAGCGAGGACTGTGCAAGAATATCTTAGTTACAGGCATAGAATAAGGACAGTACGAGTATAGGCTGAATTGAAATTCTGAATGTGCATCCAAAGATAGAGCGTAAGCTAAGTGCTGGGAAAGACCTCTAGAAGTACCAAAGCCATAAATTATCTAATAATGCCTAAAACTGTATACACAACAGATAAAATTAAATAAATAATTTGCCTGAAATATCACCACTGTAGGCACTGTATATTTACCTACTTTAGCGATACGATCTATTTTCCTTTCAATGACAACTTGTTGATTTTACATGAAGCAGCTTGAATGTCAAAAACTTACTCGATTACTCTTATATTGGTGCTGAAAATGGTTAAATCGTTAAAGAGGTAATTAAAACCTATTTAAGGTTAACGTTAATCGAAGTATCCCTTGTCTTTAAATCAAACAATTTTACTAAGACGATGACTCGAATATTTCCTGACTTATCTTAAAGCAGAGCAAAATATTAAGAAACGGTTCTAGCGCACAACTACGTTGCCTTTAGTGTACAGACAATAGGGCGATAAATTAATTAAACCTAAGCCATTGTGGACGGAAACCAAAAGTGATGATTGATGTGTTTGCGTGCCATGTCCAGTCGCACCTATATGTAAATCACTTGCCGTCAATAACATGAAATAGGTATGTTTTCACATGGTTAGAAAAAAACCAACATTATTAATAGACCCCTTCGAATAGAACCTTCGAAATTTAAATAGGTACAAGTGTAAAGGTAGCGACCAATTTGAGAGCTAGGTTCTGTTTCATCATGGTGACAAAATGTTAGTTGACAACGACAATTTGACATCCATGATGAATTGATGAACTTCCGCGGTTACAGGCTTTATATCAGCCATGTACCTACGTGAAATTGTTGATGCCACCTGACATTTGTAACGATGGTAAAATAAATATTATAAAAAATAATCCTAATGATCAGAAATAATTATCATTACGACGATGGCTTACGTTTTTTTTGCTTAGCCCGTATCTTAAGGCGACTTTTTTTTCAGAAATGCGTACGTCACGCTTCCCATTGTTTGCTTCGTGGCCTTTAGTGAACAGACAAAAGGGCGATAAATTAATTAAACTGAGCGATCCTGTTAGGTAACCAAATATTATAGACGATCTAACTTAGTTATAACATAACGATTTCTGTGGTTGTATAGTAACTCGTACTGTGGTTTTCAGACACGATTTCTCCTTTGAGTATGCTCTAAGGATTTCTCCTCTTGAAAGTCGATATTTTTTGTAAAGAACATGCAATCGATTTTGTGATCACAATCAGACTGAAGTTGTGAGTGACCCGATTATACAAATCGTCAATCACTTCTGACATATCGTTTTATGGTTAGGTCTGTGCTTAACTTTGTAGATAATTTTTATTATAGAAATATTACATTATTTATTATTTTACTTATCTTGTAGATTAATTTGAAGATTGAACTCATCATCATCATCATCATCTCAGCCATAGGACGTCCACTGCTGAACATAGGCCCCTTTGGACTTCCATATATACCGGTTGGAAGCGACCTGCATCCAGCGCCTTCCGGCGACCTTTATAAGGTCATCTGTCCATCTTGTAGGTGGACGTCCTACGCTGCGCTTGCTGGTCCGAGGTCTCCACTCGAGCACTTTTCGGCCCCATCGGCCATCTGCTCTGCGTGCTATGTGGCCTGCCCATTGCCACTTCAACTTGCTAATCCGATGAGCTATATCGGTCACTTTAGTTCGTCTACGGATTTCCTCATTTCTGATTCGATCACGTAGAGACACCCCGAGCATAGCCCTCTCCATTCCTCGTTGAGCGACTTTGAGCTTTGAGATGAGGCCGATATTGAAAGACCACGTTTCAGTGCCGTAAGTCATCACTGGTAATACACATTGGTTGAAGACTTTCGTCTTGAGGCACTGAGGTATGTCGGACGAAAAGACATTGCGTAGTTTCCCGAACGCTGCCCAGCCGAGTTGGATTCGGCGGTTGACCTCTTTCTCGAAGTTGGACCTACCTAATTGGACCACTTGTCCTAGGTAGATGTATGGGTCAACAACTTCGAGTACCGAGTTTTCAACAGAGACTGGGATGGGCACAACCTTGGCATTTGACATGAGTTTCGTCTTGTCCATGTTCATTTTTAAGCCCACCCGTTGAGAAACTCGATTGAGGTCGTCGAGCATCATGCTGAGTTCCTCCATCGACTTTGCCATGACTACGATGTCGTCGGCAAACCGAAGGTGAGTGATGTATTCGCCATTGATATGTTGATGCCAAGTCCTTGCCATTCCAGGAGCTTGAAGGCGTCTTCCATAACGGCCGTAAACAGTTTCGGGGATATAACGTCCCCCTGTCTTACGCCTCTTCTCAATGGAATGGCCTTTGTGCTCTGCTCCTGAACTCGGACCGACATGGTGGCGTTACTATACAAACACTTCAACACTTCAATGTACCGATAGTCAATATGGCATCGCTGAATTGACTCGAGCACCGCCCATGTTTCCACCGAATCGAAGGCTTTCTCATAGTCCACAAACGCTAAGCATAATGGCAAGTTATACTCTTCAGTCTTCTGTATAACTTGCCGCAGCGTATGTATGTGGTCTATGGTACTATAGCTTCTTCGGAAACCGGCTTGTTCGGGAGGCTGGAAGTCATCAAGTCTATGTTCGAGACGGTTCGTGATAAGCCTTGAAAACAACTTATAAACATGGCTTAGAAGCGTGATGGGCCTGTAGTTCTTCAATAGGCTGTTATCACCTTTCTTGAAGAACAGTACCACCTCGCCTCTATTCCATGCTTCAGGCGTTTTGCCCTCGGACAAAACGGAATTAAAGAGCTTCTGGAGGACCTTAAGTACCGGTGTTCCACCCGCTCTCAGAAGCTCTGAGGTGATTCCGTCTTTGCCCGGCGCCTTGTTGTTCTTAAGCTGCTTCAGGGCCATCCTAATCTCGTACAGACTGATGTCCGGGATGTCTTCGGTATAATGTCGGGACAGCTTGGCTCTTGGATCGCCTACCAAGCTGTCAACGGGCTTTGCGACTGAAGTGTACGAGTATAACTGACCATAGAACCTCTCGATCTCGCCTAGAACCTCTGCTTTGGTCGACGCTATGCTGCCATCTTCCCCTTTCAGCTTGGTCAGCTGGCTTTGTCCAATAGACTTGTCCTTTGCGAACACTTTGGAGCCTTTGTTCTGCTCAATGGTCTCTTTAACACGGTTCGTATTAAAGAGCCGCAGATCATGTCGCAAGGACTTCGATATACGTCTATTAAGCTGCCTATATGACCTCGCGTCATCGGGAGACTGCAACTGTAGCGAGCGTCGTTCAGCCATGAGGTTTAAGGTTCGATCAGACAATTTCTGAGGTCTATCCTTACGGCGGGGTCTGAAAAACTTAGACCCTACCGTGTGGACAGTTTCCACTAGCCCGTCGTTGATCTCGTCCACTGAGACAAAGTTCTCCAGACAAGCGAAGCGGTTGGAGAGCTCGAGTTGAAAGCTCTCGGGGTTTTGAATAGGTCGGAGCGTAGACTTCATCAGACTGGACCTTTCCAGTTTAACATTGATATTCAGTGTGCCTCTGACGATTCGATGATCACTGCCGGTCTTTACCCTATTGATCACAGACACATCACTGAAAATCCGTTTCGAAGATTGAACTACATTTGCGTAAAATGAAAATCTGTTAAAGCACACGGAATTCGGTAAGAGAATCTACCAGCAATGATAATACTTATTTACGTATGGAGAAATCAAAACAAGAATTCTAAATTTTCTACTTTGTTTTTAAATGGTGGACGGTTTTAAATAAAAATATTATTTTTCCAATGAAAATAAAATAGATCAGATTTAGATCTTCCGCTTAATACATTTGTTAATAGATCATCTTTAGTACTATCTAAAGATGATCTATTAACAAATATACTATCATAGTACTCATATTCATATGTGTATAGTACATTATAACTACATAGTATAAAACAAAGTCGCTTTCTCTGTCCCTATGTCCCTTTGTATGCTTAAATCTTTGAAACTACGCAACGGATTTTGATGCGGTTTTTTTAATAGATAGAGTGATTCAAGAGGAAGGTTTATATGTATAATACATGCATAATTTATCAGCATTGCACCCGTGCGAAGCCGGGGCGGGTCGCTAGTATTATATATAATAAACTTCTAAATACTCGTATCTCGCTCTTAAGGCTCCATATTCAATATTCCCGCAGAAAGCTGTTTTTCAACTTATTTTCGACTGCACGCCATAAAAGCATGAAATCGCCTGGTGATAACGAAAAAACCAACTAAAATTTCTCACTACTCTCCATAACCTCGTATCTAGTTAGTAGATTGATACTGACATACGAGCTTTGTTTTAAGTGGGTATTGTTACTTAGTGAGTTTTGGTTGTCAGCAGACGATTAATAGCTATGTTATTTTGGAACTCAGGGGAAGGTTTTACTTACTTTAAAAAGCTGGTTGAAATTATCAATATATAGTCTGGCTAATGAAATATTACTCAAGGTTTTGGCGGGAAGTTAAAAAAATCTGCGGCTGGTCATAGTTTGTGTAGCAGGAATTATAGTTTTGATACTAGAAAATATTTTAGTTTTTCTATGCACACGTAAGGTACCTAAGAAAATAAGTTAAATATTATGTTGACGTGCACTCATAGTCAGCTCACATAATTTCTACCACTATGTACAGTACAGTCAACGACAAATACATATGTTTACACTCTCTAACCATATACAAGGCGAACAATTAAATGTAGTGTAAATAAGACCTAGCTAGCTCGATACTACCATAATATTAATCCATCACCAAAAAAATAACATAAGTACTAGGTATGCCAAATTTCAAATCAATCGGAATGTTCGAACTAGTGCATAAAGTATCAAAATTATTTATAGAGGACCCACCTGGTAAATTGTTTAAATCATAGACTATTGGTGATACCACAAGGAAATATCTGTCAACATTATTTGGCTAGCCAGACTCTATTTGTTATGATGAAAAAAAAACACATTTTAAAATGTATAGGGCCTCTTTACATTGTTCTAGTTTTTTTTAGCAAAAAAAAAGTATCTTGACGTTGATTGACTATCAAATCTTGGCAATAACCGATGACAAAAACGAAATAAGTTACCCACTAATTTGGGTATAAATGGGTAAATACCCGGTAGATTGGGTAAATACCCGGTATTTACCGGGTATTTACCCATGAGCGCCCATCTCTGTTTTCCGGGTTCGAATGACTTTCAAAATAACCTTCATGAATTTTCAGTACATTCGTTTTAAATAAAAAGTCTTCTTTCGACTTAGTTAGTGTAAGGTGGGGTAAGTACGTCTATGTTAGTATTCTTTACTGAGTTTTAACCTTTAAGGTTCTTTAAACTTCGGCACATAATGTCACTAGATTAATTTTCAAGGATAAGTATTTTCACACGACGACGATTATATTTATTCATTCGGGGTTTCCTCAAATAGTGAAGTCTTTCATTTTCAGACTCATATAAATTTTACGATAATTAGAAAATGAAATGAATACTGATACTAACCGAAGAGTTGTTAAGTAATCACTTTTCGGAAGTCATCTATTCATGTAAATAGGGTAGGTAGCCGTGATCAAAAAACTTTTAGTAAAATTGGTTTAGTTAGGTACGGTAAAAGCCGTTTTGTTGAATACGAGTCGGCTGTTGAATGGTTCGTACATTATGTATTTAATTCCCTGGTGAATAGTATTGTAACTAAGTAGAGTCGATATTAAAGATATTCTGTGTTTTACAAGCTGTAAAACATCGAATATCTTGATGATCAAATGTATGTTTGTTTTGTTTGGGTGGAATCTTGCAACTCAATTTTGAAGATTTCTCAAGTATGTAAGTATGAACTTTGTTAAGTAAGTAGGCCTCTAGGGCAGTTTTAAATGTCATGAGTCTATCAGCACTTTGTATACCTACACGTTTAGTTAGGATGACAATGCATGGTTCGCATGGTTGTATTTTTTTTTCCGAAACTGCTTCAATTCCAGACTAATTCACGCTCCAAAACAGAAAATCGACGGGTTGTATAGAAAACTACAGGTTAATCTGGTTTGAATTATGAAAGTAGTCAAAGTTTATGGCTTAGGTTGTAAAATGAATTATTTGGAGAATTAAATAGTTTGAATTGTAATAAAAAAGATTTAGGAATTCATACCATCCTGATACGTAGGTACATGTCTCTCCCATGCAGTAAGCGATCCTCGTGTTAAAAAATCGGAGGTCGACTGTATTCCACAGTCGACTAATTACAATTCGATTCCAATATTTTCCTCTCATTCCCATTACTACTCACAAAACGGAATCGTGTAGTATTCCAAGTTCCATGTCATTTCAAATGTCTGTTTTTAACAAGGGTTGGTAGGGATTGTCTTAATGCTTAATGATATATTAAGTTTTGGCCCAATTTATCATAGAAATGAGGAATTATTTCACTGAAAATGTCATGGCTGATAAAACGCATTATCAAATTGTGGAATAATTTAATTTGAGTACCAATATAATCATATTTACCCATTGTTTCTTGCAATTTTAATGTGTAAATATCGATACTATTATATTTTGTATTATTATTATTTAAGTATCATTCCACTTAATGGCATTAAGTCCTATAAACATCACTGGTGATACAAGCACACTTTTAAGCAATCACTGCTCTCATTTTCTTGACGAATGGCACTAATGGTGCCAAACTTCTGGAAAGGGCGGTAAGGTTACATGTAAAATTTAAAGGCGCACTTGCCTCCATAGACGGAATTGGGTAAGGTAGTCTTACCGGTCTTATTCAGGTAAGATTCTTACATAACACAATTTTTTTAAATAGTCACCTGATGAGTCTACGTCGCAACGACATACAATTCTTGCAAAGAACATCGATCTTTCTGGTACGCTTTCTAGCTAAACTTGAGATGTTCTAGACACCAATACTATTACTATGCATCTAGACATCAACCTAAAACTAGACATCAATAAAAAATGGCGGGGTTATTTGTAAACTGCGCTCGACATTGTCTACTACTGCGCATGTGCAAAAGATTTTTTTTAATATTCGTCTTATGTCAAAATGGCACAAGCGCGTGTGCATTCAGCCAAATGTATTTAATGAATAACGATTTAAAGTTCGTTTATTAATAAAATTTTATATCTAATGTAATGAATGACGTGTTAAATGAATGAATTAATGAAGTATTGGTTTTATTTTACTTTTTTTATATGTAATAATAATCGGTATTTGACTAATTTATCAAACATTTTGTAAATAATAAAACCTCTTTGTGTGAGGCTGTCAGATACAGGTAGAAAAAAAAATGAAAAGTAAAAAGCACTATTGTGGAAAAGTAGCACTTTCCCTCAGAATAATAGTGCTTTAGTTATTATTCTGAGCACTTTCCGCACAGTTTGAATGCCTAGAAAGAATACGCTCTTTTCGAGCACATGCATTGTCGCGGCTGGCAGTGGTCACCGCTTGCGTTCGAGCGCCAATCTCGCTCTCGCCTTCCCGTCCAATAAGTCACGCTCTTACAGTAAATCTTTTACAGTTCACTCTGTAAAATTGTGGAACTCATTACCGGTGCCCGTCAGGCAATCGCAATCCGTGGCATCATTTAAGGAAAAGTTAAAAAGGTTATGGCTTCTAGACCCCTAATTTCGTCGAGTGCTGTATTTTTTGTAAAATTGAATACTTATTATTTTATTTATATTATTATATATTTATTTGTTTGTTTTATATTATAATATTTATATTCATAATGTGTAAGTTTATGTAGGTATATTTAAGATTTTGTCTCTTTTTTGCGTAAGCCTTTAGTGTCTCTGTGCATTTTTAAGGCGACTCCGTACGTGGAATGGTGATTTTTAAAGTCCTAAGGCTCGTAATCTAGCCAACGGAAAAATAAAAAAAAAATATATGTTATTTTTGACTGTTTGTTCTAAAAAATTATAGTTGGAATTTTTTTTAAAGCAATAATTACTATGGAAAAAATTATGTTGAAATAGGGTCGTTTTCAATTTTCAATTCCCTAAGGCTTCTAAACTACAAGTGATATTTACACGGCTCTTTCGCAAGAACATTGACAATTCATTAATCTTTAATCGTATTGTTTAAAAGTAAGTAAAATGGAAATTCGGTCTAATAAAGCATCAAAAAAACTGAATTTCCGCAAGCGCGGCCGTGCCCGGGCTGCGAGCTCAGTGTAAATCTAACCGTCGAAGGGGAAGGCTGTGTCACTTGCTCTCGCGATCCATCTAGTTACGGAAAATTGTTATAGTACCGGATCTCGCGGAGGTTCGATCTGTCTTCGTGCGTTTGAAGTGTATTTTAAGAGAGTGTAGTTCGTTTTTTCACACGACTATTCTATGCGACATAACAAAAAGCACTCATTTTCATATAGAATTAAATTCAACTGTTTTTTTTCGTATTTAGGTATGTATTACTAATTTTAAGTACTTATAAAAAAAATTGTCATTGCTTAGCATTCCCGGACACATTTGTATACTTAGATATTCTTAGTCATGGGCCCACACCAGACAGGATTCCCAGAAAATAACACTTTTGGTGTGGGTTTAAGGCCCTTCTCTGTGTAATATTAGAGTACTTTAGTAAAAAAAAATCTGATAATAAAGATATTTAAGTATGATAACGTCTAATGATCTTTATTAATTCAACCCTAAGAGATATGAATATTGTAATGCAGAACAAGTATTGTTCGTTTGAATACCATTGTAATATTCAAAGGTTGTGAAATATGTTGGTCATTCCATTGCCGGTCCTTTGAGTCACATAGTTAACCTAAGTTTTATGACTGGAACTTTTCCTGATAACTTAAAGCCAGCAATTATAAAGCCGCTCTACAAAAAAGGGGACAGAGAAAATGCATCAAATTATCGCCCGATTGCTCTGCTATCAGTATTGTCAAAAATATTTGAGAAAATAATATATGATAAAATGTATAATTTCTTCCAAAAATATAACGTGCTTGTTAAAGAGCAAAAAGGTTTCCGGAAGCATTCAACCATAAATATGGCTATTTATGACTTAGTCAGAAGAGCCACGACAAACCTTGACAAGAGGAAATTGTCATGTGCCATTTACATGGACATGACAAAAGCCTTTGACCATGTAGACCACCAAATCCTTCTTAAAAAATTAGATCATTGTGGTATCCGTGGTAATGGACTTAAACTTATCGAGTCTTACTTGGATAATAGGCTGCAGCATATTGAGTTAGTCCAAATATGTAATATTTCTAAGGAAGAAAAAGTGTATAAATCAAAAAAAATGCTAATTAAATATGGGGTACCCCAAGGAAGTGTCCTCGGACCCCTACTGTTCCTAGTATACATCAATGACATAATCACGTCCACTCTGCATCCAATGTTACTCTTTGCAGATGATAGTACAATTTTTGTAGAACCAGACAATATCCTTAACTACGAAAATGACATTAACTTGGCTATAAAAAACGTTGTTTCTTGGTTAGAGCAAAACAACCTGAAAGTAAATTTGTCTAAAACCAATACAATGCAGTTTTCACAAAAGAAAACGGTCCCCGTATTAAACATCTCACATGGAAGTACTGTCATTAAAAACACAGATACCACTAAATTTTTAGGTCTCCATATTGACAGCAACATGTCATGGAAGACACATTCCACGGAAATTTGCAAAAAATTGTATAAATTCTCATTTGCTCTATATCAACTGGCCAAGTCTAATGACCTAAAAACCGTGTTGACAGCTTATCACGGCTACGTGAGCTCGACCCTCCGTTACGGACTTATTTTCTGGGGCAATTCAGCATACAGAGACATTTTGTTTAGAGCACAGAAACAATGTATAAGGGCAATTTGCAAACTGAAGACCATAGAAAGCTGTAAACCCCATTTTAAGTCCTTAAGACTATTGACATTCCCATGCCTTTATATTTTTGAATGCTGTATGTTTGTTAAAAGTAACCCTGGACTGTTCCCCGTTAAAACGCAAACATGTAACCTTCGTCAAAGGAAGCATGCACTACAGCTGAATGTATGGAATACTGCCCTAATGAAAAAAAGCGTCATAGGAATGGCTCCAAAAATATTTAATAAACTTCCAGAGGAACTCCAACTAGAAACAACAAAGAGGTTCAAACATCAGCTGTTTAATATATTAATTGACAAATGTTATTATAGTATTAAGGATTATTTTGAAGATAATATTTAAATTTAAATAATTGATAACTTAAATGATTAATTTTAAATACTGGACATACTATGTTATTTGATGGTTCTTAACTCTATTTCTATTAGATTTTATAATATTGTCTGATTTGCTATGTTCTCATTTCATTTTTATTCTTGTGTATATTTTCGTACGCCATGCGGCAAGACGTAGCTGTACCTACTATTACTGCCATTGTCACCTTATCTACCTATGTTTGACGAAATAAACGTATTCTATTCTATTCTATTCTATTCTATTCTATTCTATTCTATTCTAATATTCGGTAAAACGCTAATTTACGAATACGAATATTTATTGTAAGTATTCACATTCGTTGCGTCACTAGTACAGTATAGACATAAAAATACATTATCAAAAATTACAATAACTTTCTAGTTCAAGAAGGCAAGTGACAATTTTGGCATGAGGGCTTATTTATGTAAATATAGTCAGAATACATATTTGCATCAATAAATTTCCCACTTCATATTTAAATCTAAATGAGCGTTAGTAATTATTGACATATCCGCCGGGCCTAGCTAGACATACCTAGCCTGGCCATAAGTTCTGTTCCAATTGTTTACCGTTTATAAAATAAAAACCTGATTTTTATTAGTCAAAAATCAAGTCCGGGCATTACGATGAGTCTAAATAAAGTTATATATTTTTTTCATTAATTCAACTGTAATCCGATCATTAATATATGGCTTTTAAATAATTATGTAGGTACGTAATGCCCGGACTTGATTTTTGACTAATGCTCAGAATTTTTCTCTCTAAGTTTGCCAGAGGGCAATGAAACGATCTTGGATCAAATTAATCGATCGCGGAAGGAACGCCAAAACCCAAATAGCTTACGTAACTCAGACAACCGCTAAACTAAAGTAGGGCTGACACGTTTGCCGCATGTCAACCGATCTGCAGATCAAGAAATCTACACCCACCCAATAAAATTTGGAACTTCTACGTTAACGTAAAAAAAAGATACGGCTCTTTATGCCGCAAAAAAACGTATCTACGCTGGAAAAGAAAATTATCCAAGAGACACGGAGCTAACTTTACAGATCTAAAAAACTACGAACTTTAAAAAAAAAAAAGTTATTAAATATTCTGTGGACCTACTTTTTAAATGAAGCATTTTATAATGTCGCTTTTGTTATTTTGTCTATTAATGGAATAATTTAAAATTTAGCATCGCTTACGCAAAATGGCTGTCAAAATAGAATTAGGTAAAATTATCTAAACGACACGTTTCCCGAGATATTAGTCAGGTAAAATAGTAATCTATTACACAAAAATCAACACAGTTAACAATATATATGTGCATGCTCATTTTATAGTCAGGTAAATGTATAAATGTGCATAAATCAGCATGAAATAAATCAAGAAAAATCATCTAATCGCCTTTGTAGGAAATATTTCAGACATGAAAAGCTATTTATCGTACAATAAAACCTCACGATTAATGTTTTAATTAGAGGAAAATATTTATTGTCAAACATTAAAATTAATGAAGTGACATTTAAAGTTCTTTAAGACAAAAACTTATGGTCCAACTACGCAAATACAAAAAAAAACTGCTTTAGAAATGTAAAAGATTTATTCATCAGATATCACGTGAAATTTCAATTTTATCAATTTTTATGTGTGATCTGCTGAAAGATTTCCAGTAATTCTAGACCAATGTATGGTAGCAGACGATAACTATGACTCTAATGAGAACAGCACAAGAGTTCTCAAGACTGCAGTCACTCGGTACTCATTAAGGAATTTTAAATCACGAACTACGTGAAATTTCAAGTTTTACAATTGCAATGAGATAATATCCTATCCTAACGAGAATAACAAAACTACCTACAACTCTTGGTGGTATAAGTGACGTCTCGTAAGACACTGTTTGAGTGAGATGGCGCTTGGGTCCATCAAGCGAGTCCAAAGTAATGCCTTAGCGCCACAGACACAGATTTACACCGCAGATGGGCCTAACGGCCTTTATAAATATATTGAATTACTACTAAATGTGTGATATTTTATAAAACAGAACCGGTAAAGTTGTCTAACTACCAATTTAACAAAAATATTTGTTTTTTAGTACATTCTATGCGACAAATACGACTCAATTGTCATTGAAGCAATTCAAGATAAGCGACAGTAGTCGATCAAAGTCATATCAGGTAAAAAAGGATAAGCGACAATGGTTTCATAGTATCAAAGCAGGTAAATTTGGATAAACGCCAATAGTTAAGATACGACAATCAGGTAATTTAATCTATGTTATTTTTTTTTATAGAATCTTATATCGATTCTGTTTAATAATGTGGAAATACCACACTTTTACTTTTTGGCTAATGCGCATAAGCATTTTAAACACACATGACACAGAGGGCCCTCCAGTAGCGAAGAATTATGGAATCAAAGATTTAGTGTGATTAACGTAACGATATGATAGCTCAGTTGGTAGAGCACTACGCCGGAAACTTAGGGTCGCAGGTTCGAGTCCTGCTTACATTGCAGTGGATCACATTCAATTTTTCTTTCATAAATTACCTTTATGTTAATTTTATCATAAAGACATAGGTGAAATGCCTCTAACGACATTAAAATATATTTTACGATCAGGAAAAAACAGTTAACCAACAAGTGCAAGGTTAGTTGCAATAAAGAAAAATTATCCAAGTTGTTTGATCTGTTTTGACAAATAAGTAAAAAAGCTCTAACGTTCATTATTATGCAAAAAACTTTTTATGTAATCTCCATTTTGCTAAAAAAACCTCAAAAATCAAGTCGTAGTGATTCTCTAAATCACCGACGGGATAAACGACACAAAAGTCGCCAGTCAGATGTATACGAGACCCAACCCATTCGATGCAGAAAAATCTGCCGATCCCAACAGTGTGTATAACACAATATCCCCAAAAATGTCGCTTAGATAAATTCTCCTTTCCAGCATCGGCATATTTTGACACTCAAGTAAATTAACATTTATAGCCAAAAAATTCGTCTAGTAAAATATCGTCAATATCAACAAGTATAGGGGAAAATCTGAGAACTTTACTAATGTAGTCATAAAAAACTATCACTGTTTATAAGTAGGTAAAGGACGTTAATCCGTTTTCCAACGGTAAAGTTGAGTTTGTCGCTATATTATTTATAGGTTATCTTTTCATTAGAGCAGCATGACCCGGGGGATAAAGCTGTGCCTTCACTAATATGTTAAAATATCGGTTCATCCGCTGGGTCACGATATGATTTATTTATTAAGAAACGATATTTTTTATTTCTGCATGATTTTACAAGTATAATCAAGAATCTTGTCCGCATTTTAACTATTTTTGGTAGGTACCTACACATACAAAAGAAACTAAAAAGTATTTTTCGATGCGAGACTTCCAAATGGCCAATTTCACTTATCTTTTTGGAAAATAGCTTTAACGCATTTCATTTTTAATATTCTACTGTAGTGGGTAAATAGATATTTAGTAATCCGCAATAATTATATCATTGTTTAAATGATTTATTTTACTTCGAGATTTTTCAATGCCTTTAAATATTATAACGTTTGTTGATCTTCAACTCTCGCTCGGACTATGCGAGTGTATGAAGCTACTTGGACGCCACTCAACGAGATTATGAACGAAGTAATGTTCCGGGGGCGCACGGTCGGCGGGGGGAATAACGTTAGGCTCCGCCCAGATCCTCAAGGACGTTGGGATTAGGAGTCGCCTTAATAGTTTTGCCTATCTTCTTGGATCTTCTCTGTTCTCTCTCATTTGCTCAAAGGTTAACTGGAAGAAATCCCTTACAGGGATAAGTTCGCCTTTGTACATATCATTAGTTTAATGTCTTTATAATTATATTTTAATGTACAATAAAGAGTTTACATACATACATACATACATACATACATACATACATACATTGTAAAATTACTAGCGATTTTAGGGCGATGCCACAGGTATTTTTTTAAATGTACATACTTAATGTATTTCTAACTTTAGTTTTATTTCACTTTTACGATACCCAAACTTTCTATTTATATGTAGTTTTGCAGGTATTTTATTTTACATTATTGTATTTTTCAAAAGTTTGTATTTGATGATTTCATTTAAATCAAATGTAGATATTCCAATAATCTTCATTACGCCCGCCCATACACATACATCATAATAATAAGATATGATCTAACTTGGTGATAATGGGACCAGACTTAGGAGTAAACTCTTTCAAATAAAAAACTAACCATCGAATTGAAAATCTCCCCCTGTTTGAAGTCAGTTGAAAAGTTTTATTGTCACACAGGAATAAGTAGTTCCTCCGCACTTCGTGATATACCTACATTGAGGTAGGACTACACACGGGGAAGGTTCACTTCGTTCCTTGACAAAGGTCTAAAGTAATTTATTGCCTCGACTCCTGCACCTGAAGTTGCGTGACGGGACGTATGTATTAAAGGAAATGAGATACTTACAAGTAGCAATTTAATTAAAACGCACAGGTGCTACCTATGGCTGATCTTTCTGTTTTGAATTACGTACTCTGAAGTTGCGTTAATTTACCATGCGTATCATGCATTTAGGTTTGAGTAAAAAGTTTTCTACTTTCTCGGTAAGTACGTAGCTTTAAGGGTTTTTTAGATTTGAATTTAAGATGAAACTTTGTGGATTAATTCATCCCTTAGTAACGAAGGCATATCGTGAAAAACGACGACTCCCAAAATTATCAGTATATCACCTCATTAAAGCTTATGATGGAAGATACGAGTACAACTCATTAATGGTTCAGGGGGGGAGTCGGTCAAAGATTCGGTTTCGGCCAAAAAACCGCCTAACCTTTCGGCCGCGCCGAAACTTACGACATCGCACTTCGGGTCGCGTTCGGCTAATGTCGGGTGCTTGGCGGTCGGCACGGTTGGCAATATGGTGTCGCTCGCCTAACTCTGCCGGCTGCTGAATCGCTTTGCTCAGTGAAGTGACGTTTGTGTTTGTTAATGTTAAATAATTGACCGAGCGAGCGACGCATTTCCGTTTCAGCATGGCCCAAAAACTCTTTCGTATGCCCGGATGTTTGGATGACCATGCGTTCACCGGCTGTTCTCGCCTTAAGGTCGCATTTCCCAACCGATTCTCATGAAATTGTGTAAGTATGTTCGATAAGTATATATGTAGTATTATTTCGTCGATTCAGTTTTTCGAAAATAGCGGAGATAAGGGGGTCGAAATTAACTGTCACTACTCAAGTATTTTATTTTGTTTTTCTTATGCATTTATCATCTCATAGTGTGATTCTTATTTAATGTTAATTTTCTTAATTTACAAACAGATTGATGGCTCTATTGGTTATTTAGAATAAAATTGAGGCGGTTTACTTATTTCATAAAACGACTTTAGAATTCGTCATATTTACTTTGCGTATCTATAATAAAATTAGTACTTTGAATTAGCGTCTCGAGGCTGCCTGATTGCAATTATAAAAATTAAAACTCAATTATTTTGTTCCTAAACTTGTTTCATTTTATACCATCTACAATTAACAGGTCGGTGCCTCGGTACAGTATTGCAGCTCTGTGTTAATGTTACATTTTCACTTTTTGGGTAATTTAATTTAGACCCAGTGTCACTATGACAATGTTATAATATCAATTCGACAAAAAAGAAACGTGTTTGTTTCGTAATTGCTGAAATTTGTATTTTTTTTTCGTTTTTCCCCCCACTCCACTCTAAATCTATCTAACTTTCTTGAAAATCTTCAAAGAACTGAATCGACAAAAATAATCTATAATTACACTTAGCAAACATACTCACAAAAATTAATGAGAATTGGTTAAGAAATACGACCTCCAGGCGAGAACAGCCGAAAAGCATCCAAACGTCCGCACATACAAAATAATTTTAGGCCAACCTGAAACATAGAGGCTTTGCTCCATCGGTCAATTAGGCCAGTGAGATGTTTCATTGTATTCATAATATGAAATGTTGTCAATTACTCTGAAGATAGGTACAAAGAAGGCTGTGATATTGAGTCAGTTTGTAATACCGTCATGTTAATCAATGATTTTCGTCTTCAATAATCTCTTTGCTGCATTATATGAATTTCATATAATATCCGGATAGAACGGCCTGCTGACATTTTATACAATGTTTTAATCACGTTTATAAAAGGTTCAGTTTCGGTTTCGGCCGAAACTATAATCAGAACCGAACCTTCGGTTTCGGTTTCGGCTAAAAAACGTGTTTCGGCCGGACAACATATCGTTGGTAAGTTAATACCGTTAGCTGTATTATTATAGTAACTCGTTCAGTTGTTCTCGGAAATACAGTCTTCTCGTTGAAGTCGGGTATTTTTGTGAAAACGAGATGATTGAAGACGAAAATCATTGATTAACATAACGGTATTATAAACTGACTCAATGTCACAGCCTTCTTTGTACCTATCTTCAGAGTAATTGACAACATTTCATTACTTATGTAGGTAATTATCACGAAACCCAAAACTGTTATTGTTATTTGATTATATGGACTAGTTTTTAAACTATTAAAAGAAAGGTGAAAGCAGCGTCGTCTAAAAATCAGCACTGAAATTACGTCACCTTGTAGAAAAAAATACAGTCACAACCTACAAAAGAACTGTGGTACAATTTCCATACTAAATCCGTCTTTGTAATGGCCCGACTGTATGATTTACTGCGCTGTGACCAATTATTTGACCCCTACGCTTTAGAATAATTTAATTGTGAATTAAAAGTGAATCATACAACCGTTTAATATTGAGCGAATGATATTTTGCTCTACAGTAAACAAAATTAGTTGTATTCATCACCGATATTCGCTCAACTGCAAATATTAAGTGGTGTCATTCAATGAACTGGGTTTATTTACGATATAAACCTCACTTTACTAATATTATACGCGTAAATAAAATTGGTGTCCATGAGCCATATTTTCCTCCTACTTACTTTGCAAGGTGAAAACTTTTTAATTTGCTTTCAGAAGTTCACTGATACGCAAATATTCAAGAACTTGAAAATTTGATAATGAGACTAACCAAATTGTTTTTCACTTAGAATCAGGAAGTCTTTTTAGAAGCATAATTTTGTCTCGCGTTTCATTGCGAAATCGTTGCTCTTTGTTGCAATAAACAAGGACAAACTAATAAAATATAGCAATAAACAGTTTTGTTTTATTTCGGATTAAAAAGGTTATAAAAAGCCAACTCAAGTACTCGACAGAAAACAAACACATCAAAATGATATACTACAACATTTTGGACATCACGATAAATATTACCAATAGACCTCAATAAATAGAAACTACCGTCCCATAAATATTTTAATGAAATACGGAGTCGTTGCTCCTTGTTGAGCTAAACAAGGACAAAATAATAAAATTAAGCAACAAACAGTTTTGCTTTATTTCGGATTTTATATAAAAAAGGTATAAAAAGTCTATTCAAGTAAAAAAAGAAAATAAAACCATCCAAACGATACACTACCAAATTTTGTTCATCACGATAAATATTACCATCAGAACTCAATAACTGACTAGAAACTACATTTCCATAAATATTTTTGATGAAATACGAAATATTTTTGTATACAGTCCTTTTTACTCTCGTAATAAAATCAACAGTATCAAGGAAGTAAAGCGTTGCTCATCAAGCCGTAGGATCGTAGAAAAACAGTTATTCTTGTTCCGCGCAAAAACTACAAAACAAGCCAGGAAATTGACGTTAATACGCAGTTTGGGAGTTATGCTTCTGTGTCCTTTCTTTCTTATAGTTTCCAAAGTGCTCTTGAGCGGCAAAGATAAGCGTTTGATATTACCGACGAAGTGGAGTTATGGCCTCAGCCTGTCTTGTATAACATGGCTTGGTCTTGCCACGGTTTCTCTTGGAAAAATATGTTTTCCTGTATACCGTGGCTTTATAGCGATTTTGGATTGAACTCTACACATAGGATAGGTATTTAAAGAAGAAATAATAACAATTTACTACAGTTACCGAAAGTAGCTACGTTCTTAACTTGCCGGTTGATTATGCAACGTGGTGTGAAAGAATTTCAAAGTAATTCAGTAATTAATATTAATTAGAATATTAAAAATATTGTCAGGAAAAGCCCGGATGTTCATAAGTATTTATAATTATCGTAAAACAGAAGCGATTCCAGTCTTGATAGTGTTCAGCCTTACTTATTTTAGTTAAGTGTAACGTAGATAATGTGAATAAATAATTAGGTAAAGACGACACCACAGAAGTATTAGTCACGGGATTACGAAAGTTCACTGAGCCCGACCAAACGCCCCCGGACACGGAGGTGATGATATATGACTGCGGTGGACATTCAACCACACAACAACTAATAAACAGGACTCCAAATGAAAGTTGTAAATAGTGACAAATGGGTTCAATTATATATTAATTTTTGGACAAGCAAATTATAGTACCCAATGTAGATTTCGGAATCGTATCGTAAAGTTCTTCTATTTGGTGCAACACATTTAATACAGAAGTTACTTGATTAAGAAAGTTCACTCAGCCTTACGAACCCCCGGCGCACTTACAGCAGTACATTCTCGACTTGATGATATATTATATTAGGTGTCCACCTCACCATTGGGGACATGGCAACTATTAACACTAATAGGAGGTCTTTGAACTCCCATTATAGTGAGATTGAGCCAAATAGTATGCCTATTCGTATTCATCTGCGTGAGTGAAACCGATCAAACGCTAGTGCGAACTTGGCGTCTTGAAAAAGTATCTATAGGCCATTGCACTCGTCGTTTTGTAAACGAGCTGACGTCGCGTATTGACGGTACGGATGTCACCTGTGCATATATGCTGGTTATAGCATGGTGGGTGAGTTACCCTTTTGCTGACACACCCCCAATGATGGGCACCTTCCTACTATATGGTAACAATGAATGGTACTTTTATGCGTCACCTTTAAAGTACCTACAGTGTTTCTTTAAACTCTGAAGTATTATATGATCTAGTTAGAGTCCGATCTGTAGCCTCTTCGCGGAATGACGGGTTTATCTGAAGTTTGACGAATGCCTTTCAGTGAACCTCAAAATTAATTCAGATTTCTGCCTGTGACTGATGTACTTTTAGGTAATTTTTTGGTCAAACGTCAAACGCAAAATAATCCGTTTCGCCCACGTGTGCGCCACTTCGAAACAGCTCAACTTTAACAGTTCATATCTAACCCCCTGTGTCTCTCAGACCAGAAATAGAAGCCCCACGCAGCGGGGCTTCGTCGGCTTGCGCGCATCATACAGGATTTAAAAATATAAAGTCGTTTTGAGTTTCGACGTTGAACTGTCTAAAACGGAAGAAAAGGAAAACACGCCTTAGTGGCCCTTACAATAAATTAAAAGTTCGAGAATGGCTGACTTCATTACAGCACGGACCCAGTGGACCCACCATGAGAAGCCATAATAGTACCTACTAGCTATCTTTCTTTCCTGACACAACATTATACTGTCCTTTCGTGGAGGAAATGCGCACTTTCTTATTCACCCATACATAAAAGTAATTTGAATAAATAATGGATGTAAGATAGATAAAAATTGCAAAACATACCTACACTCACATTTTCAGGTATCAACTATGCGTCAAAAATCAGATATTAGACATACTTATTTAATTATTAATAATAGTTAGAAATTTTATCTACATATTTACCTTAGTAAAACTTGTTGTTCTTACGAAACAGAACTAAACTGACTAAACTAGGCTTTTGTTTGGTCAAGTTAGTTAGGTATTTATTTACTAAACTACTCGCAACATTGTTCTCATTGTCGCAATCTTATGGAAGAAAACAAAGTCAAATAATTATATCCCATCAAAAACATAAATGTTAAATGAGAGCCAAGTTCAATATCGCGTGCAACGTTGTCTACTTCGCCGACAAAAGAATTGAGTCAAATCTTGATATTGAATTACACCCCAAGTAAAATAAATGCATTGAGCATGTCCTTGTAGCTAAACATTTAAGGGCAAAGAACTTGGCGCCCATATAAATCACAATTCTTTTGTCGGCGAAGTCGACAACGTTGCACACGATATTGAACTTGGCTCTCATTTAACATTTATGTTTTTGATGGGATATCATTACTTTTTGTACAGAAAATATAATGATGTGTAAATTACTTAATTATTAATTGTTAATTACTTGTGTGTGTGCTATTCTAGTACATCTTTTAAACAAACAAAGAATTTTCCAAATCGGTTAGTACTACGTGTTGGATTCTTGTGTGTATGTGTGCGTGTGTGTGTGAGAAAGAGAGAGAGAGTGTGCCGTGCTAGTACATCTTTAAAACAAAAAAAGAATTTTCCAAATCGGTTAATAAATGACGGAGTTCTGAGGCAAAAAACATAAATAATAATTATTATTATAAAAGTATAAAAATCACTGTTTTAGATTTTTTTATGTCTACACACACAATTACCAAGCTTAAGGCCAAATTTCACCTTTCTAGGTCACCTGGAAGTGGGTTAGGTTTTTGATTACTAGTCACTAAGTCAGTCAGTCAGTCAGTGGTAAAAATGCCGTTTTTTGGACTTTAATATCTCAATAACTATTTCACCTATATTTTTGAAATTTGAGGTTCTAGTTGTTCTAAAGGATCTAAATACATAAGCCAAATTTCATGTTTTATGTTAAATAGATTTGGAGTTGTTGAGGGATCAAAAATGGCTCCAAACGGTGCGTGTAATATAACACACGGCTGCTGCTCGCCAGTTCCTGGGGTGAACTTGGCTGGACACGCTGCCGCGTGTCTAGATTATGTATGCGAGCGAAATTGTTTAACAACGGTTTCACAACTACAATGAGAACCCTTCAAATAGGGAATGGTAGTCTAGAAAATAGTGAAAGAGCCAACGCGTATATAGCAACTTAATGTTTAAGTGGAACTTGAAATATATGTGTTGTTACCCAAGCAAGATATTTATGATCCAGGATAAGTGACATTCGAATACAAATCTCACTTAGCCTGGATTATAACATTTTGAATAAGGTTATTTCCAAGGTTAAGTGACAAAGTTACGATTTCGACGTGCCTCTTGGAACAAAATTTATTTTATGTTAGTCAAAAATGATGCTATTTTATTACAGTAATGATCACAAAAGCCTAGATGAAAGTGGATTAGATTGAAGAATATAAATCTTATATGTTAAGCCTTAATATAGATAGAATTATAAGAAACATGACCTGTCTTAGCGCGATGTGAACAACATAACAGAGTGCTACAAATAAAAGACCTCTTGAGAAAATCATGCCGTAAGTGCTAATGAAAGTGAACAAAGTGAAACATAAGTGAAATGGACTCCGATATAGATATACAGACGTTCATCAACTGTACGCAGCTAGTGCTGCGTAGGAATCGAGCCTGGGATGGGCTGAATGTGACCCAACTCCTCGACCTACTACCCAGTCAACTCGACGAAGACGTTCATCTGAAGTAAGTATAAGTGACGTGAGCCTTCACTTGTGATCGTGACCAGTGGGGCAACTCTGAAGTTTAAAATGATATCTTCCTGGGTTCGAATCCCGGCAAAGGCAAATATTTGTTTGATGAACTCGAATATTTGTGCCTGGGTCATGGATTAAATATTTGTATTTAAGTATGTATTTATCTATATAAGTATATTTATCATCGTCTAGTGTCCGTAACACAAGCTTACTAGAGCTTACTGTGGGACTAGATTGATTTGTGTGAGGTTGTCCGATATTTATTTATTTATCTTCTTAATAAGGTGCCGTCCTTACTTCCCTATTAAACAATATTTGAAGACGGCACTGCATGTTATGAACATGAACTCCGGAACAGCCAACCTAGCGTAGCCTGGAAGCAAGAGCTCTCGTATCGTACCAGGGCGAATTAAATTTTCAACTGTTGTGATAGCAAATGTCTCTGGCGTTACTTAAAATGTCTCTGGAATTACCAATAAATCAGGCTTTAAATTACCATATGAATCAGGCTCTTTGTCTTTATTAGGTTTAACCGTTGGAGCCTGGGACGTTTAAATGTACACCATAGACTTAAGCATCGATCATTTATTACTTAAAGATGTAATTTTACAGCGAAGTTTGAAAGTTGTGAACGAAGTTTCGTTCTAAAAGTTAATTTGCCCACCAGATGTGTGATCATTATCATCAGCCAAAATGCGTTCACTGCTTACCATAAGCCTCCTAAAAAAACGAAACCATGACTCTTACCCACGTCTCCCAGTGTCGATTCTGACCAAAAAAGATGTGACGAATTCGAATGGCATGCGTATTTTCGCCACACTTGGGTAAATAAAATGAAACAAAACTCGAAAACGATGCGAACTTAATTGGAAATATGCTGCAGTCGCTTACCTGGTGAGCTTGAGCGGCATCAGACACTTCCAGGTTATGAAGAATAGCAGCACAGCTCCGTTCTCGTTCCACTATTTAAATAGGTATTTACCGGCCGCTATAAAGTCTAGAATTTTAGAACACAGCTAGCCTTTCCACGAGTATTCACATAAACTTGAGTTTGCATAATATAAGACGATGAGGTTGTTCGGTTGTTGCGAACACGTTGAATCTTCCCAGAATTGGCCATAGA
Organism: Apotomis capreana; assembly: GCA_947623375.1. NCBI lineage: Eukaryota > Metazoa > Arthropoda > Insecta > Lepidoptera > Tortricidae > Apotomis > Apotomis capreana. Next base: position 24,281,042 of record OX392500.1, read on the forward strand.
GCAAGGGGAGCTGGATGCACTCCCCTAGCTCTATGGCCAATTCACTGCTGCGGATTACTAGGTCCTCTTTTAGCTCTCTAAGTTACGTCGAATACCGTCGTTCTTCTGCATATAAATCACCAAATACCATGAATAAGTGTGGCAGCTAAAGTTCAGACGTATTTGAGCCTAAGCTGGCACTTAAAAATCGAGTTCTACGTCAACTCACATGATGTGGCGCGTTATAAATGGTTATTGTAAGAGTAGGTACTTGCTTACTCTGACATTTTTTTTTTTTTTGGAAGACAAAAATAAAATATTTATTAGTAAACGAAACACAAGTAAAAAATAACAGTACATATTTACTTGATAAATATCTTGATAATAGTTTGGAACACGAAAGACGATTTCTTGAGATAAATTTGATTTATTTAACTTGATAGGTGTGCACACTTATAGAATAGCGAACATGAATTATGACCGTGAATGAATAAGCATTTTATTGACTAATTACAAAACTTTATACAAACTAAATGCTGATGGTGCAAATGAACATTATGTATGACGCATGTGCAATTTACTTGTACAGTTATCAAATCAGCAGTGTTGGCATATCTTGCGACTTCGATTGTTACACGATTCAGCATCACATGGTACACGTTTTGCTTACATGGTATTGAATGGAAGAGGGAACAAGGAATATTAGTCGCGCGACATAGAGCCACGTGTAACATTTGTGCTGGCTTCGCCCATAGGTAAACAGCATAAGCCTGAATGCCACTATATTTGCCTGTAACTTGAGGACCAATTACATCAACATACTTGTGACAGCAGATTTCACACATTTTCTAGTGAATTACCGCATTTGAAGCTTAATAGTATTTTTTTAACCATCTTTAAAAAAGCCGGTCAAGTGCGTTTCGGACTTGCACACCGAGGGTTCCGTGCGAACATGAAAGCACTGCATATTGCTCTAACGAAAAGATAAACTTTAGCTACTGAGCGACAAGCTTAACTTTGCCGTTGGCAAACTGTAAATGTGTATATTTTTTATGATTTAATTACAAACGTGTAGTTTTCTAGATTTTTCTCTATACTTGTAGTATAAGACGGTATTAATACCTACTCGCCAACTTTCATAATTCGAAAAATAGCCTATAAATTTTGCTTCCCTTGAGAGTGTCGAAATATACGGTTTTTTGCGGCATACACGGCCGCATCTTTTTTTACGTTAACTAAGAAGTTTGATGTTCTCACAGCAGGGACTGTGTAGATGGTTATAATCTTAGTTTACACTCGATACCTCCATGCGTTCCCTAGGAAAATGGTCTTAACGGACGGATAACAAAGTATTCCTATAGCTAAGGGTGTTATCTTTTTGAAGTACGGAACTCTCAAAAAGCATATATCAAACGACACCTAATTTGCATACCTGGGATAACTCGGGGCACCTATACGAAAGTGACGTAGCAAAATATTTTATCAGCAAAAAAATATATCGATGTTACTGTCAACATCTAAATGTCATCGACTTAAATAAATATTACTTATTTCTCCACATTTTCAAATAAAAAAATAAACATATTAAAACGTGTATTTACATGTTTATTTTAAAATAATTTTCATAATATACGTAAATTGACATTTTGATTGAAATGTCATTCTCATACTTTTATCATCTTAATTTAAGAGGATCGATATCAGATCAGATATGACATCTAACCTCTTTATAGTAATCGAGAATGTTCAATAGCACGTATATTAATTTAATTATATCGACATCTTTTTTATCGATATCCTATCCCTAGAACGTGCCCCGAGTTAGCACAGGTATGCTTATTTGATACTAAACGTTAAATAATGTCCGCTCATTTACTGTAGGTAGTAAAAGTGGATTTAACGCTTTTATATCGGTTGTGGCCTGTAACACGAGCGATAAATTAAAATATACATTTCAGTCTTCAAATTGAAAAAAAAATTGATTCAACAAATTAAAAAACCCGGCCAAGAGCATGTCGGGCCACGCTCAGTGTAGGGTTCCGTAGGCTTAAATTAGGTACTCTATAAAAAAGGTCGTAAACGCCAAAGTAACTGTAATTACTTATTACATTCTGGAAGTTATCGATTATACGCGCCAGATTTAGCGGTATGTTTTATTGCAGTATGGAACTTAACTAATATGTGTAACGTTAGAAGTATAAGGACACCGCGCGGCACTTACGTCATTTTAAAGAAAATTATGAAATTTTGCGATAACTCAAAAACGGCTGAACCAATTTTATTCAATATAGTTTCCATTGAAAGTACTTATAAGGCCAAATTTTCATGAATTTTCCATATATATTTTTTTGACCCGTGATCGAAAGTTGGAGAGGGGGGGTGCTATTTTTTTATTTTCGGAGCGATTATTTACAAAACTGCTGACTTTATCAAAAAATTATGTGTGGAGACCCCTATTATTCTTAAAAGACCTATTCAACGACACACCACACACTAGTGTTGCAACGAAAAAAAAATACACCCCCACTTTAGGTGTTCGACAGGTACTTACCTGAAAAAATAATTATTTTTTAGTCCGCGGACGGACAGACGGACAGACGGACATGGCGAAACTATAAGGGTTCTTAGTTGACTACGGAACCCTAAAAAGACAGTTTTCAGATGTTCATCATTTATAACTAGTTAACTGATATATTGAATGTACGTCATCGCACATTGCGCTACTAATTAGCAAATATTTCGCTATATATTCCTTCTTTAAATAAACAATATTTAAAAAGTCATATATAATTCAAGCAATTTTTAATAGTTTCAAACAAATGTTGTTTACAATACAATACAAAATGCTTAATTGCACACCAAAAGAAGTTTACAAATTAAACACAGAAACAATCATTTTAATAACGGTCGACAACAGGCGATTTTATCGCAGAAGAGCGATCTCTTCTAGATGTAGGTTTAGTTAAATAAGTAGAATCTATAGGTATGTTTTAATTTATTGCACGCCATGTCCTGTATATTAACTCAAAAGTTATGTTAACGCATACAAATATAGAACCAAAGATAACGTAAGTCCCTTTACCCCTGAAATACTTGAATTAGTATAGCATTAGCATAAAAAATACCTATAAGTAAACTTTGTATTTATAATTCCTATACCTTGCTACGTATATAAGAAGCGAATTTAAATGTGCCTCACTGTTTTCTTAGTAGATTACTTTCGCTTGAGATGGCTCGAGTGTAAGGAACACATCGGCCAAAATGGAGACTGTAAAATATCCTGCACCAGAATTGCCTCTTATCCTAATCAAACAGGTGGCCCACAAGTTGCTATTAAGAAATTTACTGGCACCTTTAGTGCTCTTTTCATGACGATGCGTTGTTCCAAGAGGCGTTACACAAAGGCGCCTTTAGAGGTCACTCGAAGGGCGGACGCTCCTTGCTACGTATAATAGAAACTTATTTGAATGTTGCCTTATCGTCCGTTGATAAATTTTCATAAGAAGGAAATGTCTAGCTGTTGATTTTATTTCAAAAGCAATCGCTGTTCTTGTTAGAGTTGTTACCTACCAAAGACTTGACTTTGATTTGTATTGAGTGCTGACTTCCCGAGATATTTTTAAACGGTACCGGGTATATCATTGGAATTGATTCATTATGTATCTTCTATATGTGACGTTTTCAATGAAAAGGGCCCACTTTGTCGCTTACCATAAGGACGAAATTTGTTTGCATCTTTCTACCAATAACCCGTCAAACAAGTCGTAATGGTAAGCGACATTTCATTGAAAACGTCACATATGATTAATAATTAATAAATATTTCTAAGGACAGCTTCTCATGCCATCTGTTTAAAATACCTCGACTATATTATTAGGTATGTATCGACTTCAGTTTTAGGCTCTATACATTTAAATGTCAATCGTCGCCGTCGTCCGAAATGGCGGAAGTCTATTGGGGGTATCGTATTAAAATATGATCAATTGTCGAACTATTGAAAATTTAAATCGAATGCCGCTAATCTGCATAGATTTAGCATTCAAATATATTCATTCCTGCCTACTCCAGTGTGATATCGAACATTTTAGTAAAATGGTGGACCTCCACCGAGAAATATAACGTATATGTGAATTAATGGAACCTTAATTTAAATAGGTATTGTGCATTGACTGATTTTAACGTGCATGCTTTTCACACAACAACACAACGCTTAATCATGTAAATATGTGATTAAGCCTCGATGTTATTATAATTTAATTATTTATTTCGACTTTGAGGGCGATCATTATTAATTTGGATTCTAGATCATATTCGTACTAAATAATCATTTCGTGATAAGAAACATAACAAATGAATCAGCACGTGCTTGTAGCTGTCTGTTTCTACGAATTTTCCACTAAATGCTATTAGAATCACCTCACTATAATCATACTACTATACGGCATTTGATGAGAGGTCATATCATAAACTAAAACGATTATTAAAATCATTACGTAAAGCAAACTTTCTCTTATTAGTTTTTGTTTAATTAGAAATACTATAATATCCAATGTGGTAGATTTAGATGATATATTTACTTTCAATACAGTCAAATACTGTATTCTTTCTATAATACCTTTAGGTTGCCCATTTTCTGTGACCAGTCTGCTGATGTTAAATGTATAATCACTAGGGAATGCAATACCCGGTCTTTTTTGTTACCCGGGTATTACCCGACCTTTATTTTCAAAACCCGGGTACCCGGGTAATACCCGGACTTGAACAAAAAGTATTAAATATTGAGTTTTATGGTTATTGCGGGTATTTAAGAATGAAAAGCACGTTTGATTACGATTCCAGACTTTGAATCTTATGGCGCTGCTTAGGAAGGAGGCGCAAACTTTTTTCAAACATGTGTTACGATTGTCGAGTACCCGGATAAACTAACAGATAGCGCTGAAATTTAAACGTTGTGACATGAATAAGCGACTGAGGAAGGATTTTGCCAAATTCACTCTAAGTTTAGAAGGTACGGATATCAACAAATTTATAATTGACTAATCGCTGCTACGTTACTGCCTGTTGGAAAAACGGCTCACACAACTTTCAGGAGCCCAATAGATTTGGACAGCGCGGAAACTCCTGTCTGCAACTCAAGTCTAGAATATCAAGAAACTGTGATAATACCAGAGTTCTACAGGAATGCAGTTTAATCGTCAGGGACGAGTGTACTATGGCGCATAAAAAGGCCATAGAAGCCGTAGTAAGGATACTCCAAGACTTCAGAAGGACGGCGGGCGCAATGGGTAGCTTTACAATGTCGTTTTGCGGTAACGCATAGTACTCGAGCCGACCCGACGAGGTATAAATGCCTGCCTGAAGAGGTCGGTGTTGTGGCCGAGCATTCAGAAGCTTCGCCTGCCTGAGAATATACGAGTCCAACAAGGAGGATGCTCACATGTCCAAGAATTCACCTGGGTACGGCTTCAGGTTGGAAAAAGACTTCTGGAGAATCTGGAGGAAACCAACGGCCTGCTTCGATTACCAGAAACGTTATGCAGGATCTTTCCGTCCGTTGAAGACCTTATATTCGGAGCGTATACGGAGACATGAGCCAGGTAATGGGACGTGAGAACTTTTCGGTTTGTGAGAGAGCCATACTCCGGCCGAAAAATGTACAGGCAGCGGCATTTAATGCGTGGAAATTGGCGGAAATCAAAGGTGAACAAGCAGCATATATAATTCCATAAAAACTGTCTTGGATGAAGGCAACGTCACAACATCGCTAGGGGGAGTTCCTAAACTCATTGAGGGCTTCAGGATACCCAGCACACACATTAACCCTGGAAGTTAGAGTTCCGATCATGCTTCTACGGAATTTGTCACCTCCGAAGTTTGCAACAGAACCCGGTTACAAGTAGTGCAGATGCAGCGAAACCTCGTCGAGGCGCAGATTCTGACAGGGTGCGGCGCCGGGTGGATCTGGACAGGACTACAGTCGACTATCATATCCATCTGTTAACTTTACTTAATCTTCTGCCTCCGGGGGATAGGGAGAGAAATTAGGGGTGAATTAGCCGCTTAGTGATACAGACCAAAGTCCACGCGGGTGGAGTCGCGGGCAAAGCTAGTAAATTACAACGCAGTAAGTCAGGGTTACAGCCGTAATATAACATTTTGTTATAAGTTATTTATGATTTCACTAACTTTTCTTAACATTTCTTATTTCGGGTAAAACCCGGGTTATGAGTTGAAAACCCGGGTTTTTACCCGACTCTAAATGTAGTCGGGTACCCTTCCCATGGGGTGAGCGGGTAACACCGCGCAGCGCAGCTAGTGTTGAATGAAACTTTTGGACGCCTGTTTCATTAATTCACAACATCTGAAAAGAATGGCACCCTTTATACTAACCGCCGACCGCAGTCATTTTAAAGGACTCAGGTTAGATTTTTTTATAAAGACTTTTACAGCTTTGTGAAATGTTTCGTTATTTAGAAAAAAGGTTTTTGAAGTGGTAGTGTTAAAAGTGTACCATTGTAATATTCATACCGCTACGACTTTGTGTTTAACAACATAAGCGTAGTCCCAATGCTCGACTCGGTCCCTGTAGTTAGCACTTTATGAATTATTGACATTAGGATGTCAAACATTAGAACATTTTGGAGTGTAAAAGGGAAGTAGCAGCATCTCTCATATTTATTTGAAAAAATGTCCAGCGGTAAATAGTAAATAATTCCAATGCCGTCCACAATAGCGCTAGAGTAGCAAGAAAGTATGAAAATCTTCCAAGTTTTAGACGAAGATAACTGTGTCGAATTGAAAATTTTAATATTTTAGGTGACTTATTAGTTCCTAAACACAAAACGCAGTAATTAAGTTTTATTAAAATGTATAAGCAAGCCGTTGTTAAGTAACGAAACTACTTACAGTCACAGTAGCGCTACCAATTTAAGACCTTTCAGTGGACACTTTTAAATATATGAAGATGCTGCTCCTCCTTTTGACAGTCCATAATACATGTCACTTAAAACATGTACCTATCACAGTAACAAAACATGTATCATCTGTTGATAAAGCAAAACTCACAAAAAATTACACTACCTACTCTCCAAAACTTTGTACAGCAGCAGCGCTGAATCTAAACTTATATTACAAGCTTTGTTCTAACTGTTCTAAGTCAGTATTTGGTAGGTACCATCTTATGACTTACATATTACTTAGTGAATTTTACTTCTAAACAAACGATAGGTATTTATAAATGTTTCTCAAATAGTAAAACCTGTTGCGGTGCTGGACGTGAGGAGCAAACTAAACAATTTACTTTTGTAACAAACGCAAACGAGTGTTGGACCTCTATTTGTTTACAACCGAAATTACGTGGGCGTGGGACCATAGCAGGGTGAAATGGTCTCGGAGTGTTTTGACGGTTTGGTTTAACCACGTTCTACCAACATTGTTAGTTGCAATTTTGAACGCAGCAGAATTTTATGTGGACGACTGCAGCGCGTCTTGCGTGTGTCATCTGCCATCTCAGTATATTTTCTAACATAAATTGTGCCTGAATTCGATTAAGATATACTGAGATCATAGATTTCACAAGCACAAAGTTACGTGAAATAAACTATGGTGACGTTAAATAATTATAATACGGACGAATAGGAGAATTGTAAAAATAACAAATGTAATTACGTGAAGAGGACTATTGTAGCCAATAAACCTGATATCGTGTACCAAAGAAAAATACCTTGACAAGTCCAAGAGATTGTTTTAGATGGCTAAATCAAGGGTCGGATACAGAAGGCATCAATTCACTACTCCTGGGGAACTATTATTTTTTTTTTTTATTCAAAATAGCCATGCATTTAACCTCGATTGCACCTGATGTTAAGTGACAATAAGGCCTAAGATGGAGCATGCTTGGCTAGAAGATGCCAATTCACTCTCGACTTGAAGAGATCCAAGTTATATTTTTCAGGAAACAGGTACGCAGGAAGAGAGTTCCATTCCTTAGCTGTCCTCATAAGGAAAGTAGACGCAAAGCGTTTCGTACGAATCAGTGGTATATCGACAACATAAGGGTGGAATCCAAGTCCGCGCCGAGTACTGTATTGTCTGAACGGAGACGGTGGAATTAATTCATGCAGTCCTAGTGCACACTCACCAAAGTGTATCCTATGATGGTTGCGTTTATCAGGTGATAAATAAGTGACAAAGCATCTGTCACTCACACTCGGATTTTGTCAAAACGCGACGGATGCTTTGTCACTTATTTATCACGTGATAAAAGCAAGCATCATAGGCCCCCAAGACACGGCAGCCATTATCAGAACATTTCCTTCTCTGCAGCTCTAAACTTAATAACTTGGGCTCTACCCCGTCGCTGACGGCGCCCTCCACCTTTAGCTCTGCTGTGTGTTTTGTAATTAACTATAGTTTGTATCTTGTATCTTAATTGTTTTATACCTATTATACCATATAGTCATATGTATTTATCTAATCTATATAGTCTATCTATAGACGTCTAATGCCCATAACACAAGCCCACTAGAGCTTACCGTTGGACTAGATCGGGTTGTGTATAGTTTGGGTGCCCAATATCTATTTATTATAATTTATTTATACCCTTTTTTGAAAAACCTATATTGAGATGACACATAATTTAGTGAATGAATGGGAATCGGAACATTCAAAAACTTCCGAGACCTCTTGATTTCCGCCCTTTACACGATAAAAGGAAATCATGTATGAAAATCCTTTGACGCTGTATCGACGCGTGCATTTGACGTACAATATCCGAAAAACTGACATCAGAACGGTGGGTGACGTAATTTCGTGTTTAACTGATCGATGAGAAACGGAACGTAAACTTGCAAGTTTGCGTTAGACTGGCATACGTTTCATTACAACTGTATTAAGTTTTGCAATCAGAGTCGGTGAGTCGGACCAGGGGTGAAGTGATGACTTTAATTTAAGAATGAAGACGTTTCGGCATTTCCTAAAAGTGAAAGAGATAGGTATATCATATATTTTTTTTTAGAATTTTGTCCATTAGTTTATCTGATGTAGGTAACCAGAATCAGTTTATCTATCTCTACTTCAACTTCGCCAAAACTTTTTCGTTATGTCCGGAGGATGTTCGGATTTATGTTCTCGCCTACAGGCCGCATTTCACAACCGACTCTCATGTTTTTTTTAAGTAGATTCGATACAATTTTTTTTTATTTTCTATTCAGTAGGTATTTAGATTTTTTACTACTTACTAAATGGTGGAGATATTGTATCTGAAAACGTAAAAAAAAGAAACAGCCATTTCGAAACAAACTCGCGAGGTCTATAGTTCACAAAGCCACTCTCAATAAGTTGCACAACAATCTTTTTAATACAGTTGCTCAAAAAGTGGTACTTTTCGTAGCTGCAAATCGTGCGAAAAGTTGGATATTTCGAACTAGTGCTTTTTACTTTTCAATTTTTTTTAATTTTCTGTTGTACTAACACGTCATGTCTCATACATCCAAACAAAGGTCAAGCACTTTCCGACTTTATTTATTACGTCATACAGCGTTGCAAGTGTATATCTTATAATTATGCGTAAAATATTTAAATTGCATATTGGATCAATCAAAGGGTTATCTATTAAAAATATTCAAAAACGGTTTTAGTAAGTTGTCTGAGTGACTATTATTTAATGAGCAAATGAGTATTATGCGTGACCTAAAAAAATTAAAAAGAAAACTATTGTCACAGATTAGAAAATACAGTATTAAGCGTGACCCACACGCTGCTTTATCAATTCATAATAGTTATGATTATGAATAATCGCTATTTTTGTGTATTAAATAATATATTTTTTACAATTATATAAAATGTAAAGAACTAAAAACAGATTCACGATGTTTATTGTTTGGAATCAATTAAATTACTGAGTAACATTATAATATCTCTTCTGAAATATTAAAACTATTTCTTTTGATTTGGCTGAATGATGACAGCCGACGCCATATTGTAAATAAATATTACAATTAAAAGTAAAACTTTCCTTTTCATTCAAGATTGTTTTAATTATGTGTAAATGACGTGAGATTTATAAAATAAGAGTTTTTGATAGAAAACTATGGATTCTGATGTTACCAGAATAGATTTAACACCGCCCTATATACGAGCCAAGGCAAAAATTGCAAGTGAGAGTATTTTACCGGCAAAATCGAAAGAAAAATTACATTGCCGTTTAAGAACATTTTATTGGCTGGAAACGAGAAAAAGAGAAATTAACAACTTGACTAAAACTTTAAACTTACCAGCAAAGGCCTTAAAATGCGACCCTTCACAATTGCTCTAAAATTGTAGGTACTCTTAATTTTATCAGACAGAAATAAATATAATTGCCCCTTTCAATTACTGTTTTAAATTTGTATTATTGCAATTTTTCGCAAATGTATTAAAAAACGTTGTTTGGTACACGTGTGGAAGTGTCATTTTAACTCGTCCCGAGTCTTGACCCTCGCCTTGCGGCTCAGGCCAAGACTCCTCGGGACTCGTTCAAAATGACATACTTTCCACACTTGTATCAAAAACTACTATAACAAACTTGGCATTCCATAAAATATATACCATTGAGTGCCATTGAGGAATTCTTTTGTATGTCTTTTACTTGTACTTATGTAATCTTATAAGTATTCCGCTTCTACGGTACGGAGCCCCAAAAAATTCGTAGTGAATGGGAAATGTGAGGTAATAGCATTTATAAAAAGTGGGACACTTTTATAGACTAAGAAGATAAGGACTTCTCTTTGCAAAGGTAACTTGAAGATATTTGACAAGTTCCAATATTCAACCCGACACTCAACCCATGACGTGGCGAGGTTTAAGGTGCGACCCTTCTCTGTCCTATGTCAGCACACAGCGAGTGTGAAAAATGATGTTTACCCACTCTATAGGTATAACAACACCGTGAATAGATAACTTTTGACCGCCGTGGCCAATACGAGTATGTATTGAGTAAGGTTAGGTTTGTTAGGGTTCCGTAGTCAACTAGGAACCCTTATAGTTTCGCCATGTCCGTCTGTCCGTCTGTCCGTCCGTCCGTCCGTCCGTCCGCGGCTTAGCTCCGTGATCATTAGTACTAGAAAGCTGAAATTTGGTATGAGTATGTGTATGTATAATGCCGACAGAACGGTAAAATAAAAATGAAAAAAAAAATTTTTTTTAGGGTACCTCTCGAACACCTAAAGTGGGGGTGAATTTTTTTTTTCTTTTCAACACTGGTGTGTGGGGTGTCGTTGAATAGGTCTTGGAAAAATAATAGGGGTCTTCTAACATTATTTTTTGATAAAGTCAGCAGTTTTGTAAATATTCGCTCCGAAAACAAAAAAAATAGTGTCCCCCCCCCCTCTAACTTTTCAACCACGGGTAAAAAAAAATCGGAAAAATTCATGTAAATGAGGCCTTGTAAGTACTTTCAATGAAAACTATATTGAACAAAATCGGTCGAGCCGTTTTTGAGTTATCGCCAAATTTCAAATTTTTTCTTTAAAAACGTAAGTTGACTTCCAGAAGGTAATAAGTGATTACAGTTTCTAGGGCGTTTACGACCTTTTTATAGAGCTTAAAATCTTTCTTTACTTAAACCTCGGGCTTAAAACAGCAGTTTATTGTGAAGGATGAAAAAACTACGGAACCCTATACACTGAGCGTGGCCCGACATGCTCTTGGCCGGTTTTTTTTTGTTTTATCTACAAATGGGACTAAATTCGACGTTTCTAATGAATGACATATGTCCGAAATCTCGCCACTATATTTCTTTTTCTACTAGCGATGTTTTATCCATATTCGTTGTAATCCTTAAGAAAACCAGGACCGGTACAGTTCCGGAATATGGCCAGATTTTTGCTAATAGGTATGATCATCGAATTCGGGTTCTGGAAACTTGGGAAAATGAAGCTAAGGGGAGGATATATAATCACTGATATGTGACACGTCTCTAGGGGTCATATTAAAGTGGCGGTTGGCTTGTCAGTACAGCGCGCTGGGATGCGAACGCAAATTTTGTAAATAGCTATGAAGAGCAATCCCAATCACTACAAAAACCAATCAACGCCTATTGCTGTTTTAGATTTAACACGGCAGCGAATAAGTTTGCAAAACACAAATGCAAAATAACAATATTAATATTTATTGATCAGTCGGTTTGATAGTTTGTTCAACAGAGAAACGGAGCCACGATAACGAGATATTTGTCGGTTGGTTTACATTTCATAGATTACAGGCACTGCACCATGTAAATGTATCCGTTGAGCCCAATGGTTGACTGGTAGAGAATACTTTTAGCCTTAAGTCCAATTGTGCATCTATTCTTTTGCAAATAAAGTTTAAATAAATCAAGTATAATATGCATGCATTCATAATGCAAATGGTGAACTTATTGCCTAATAACAGATAAAGGATCATTTTCAATTAAGAAGACAATATTATATTAGAACGCATATATATGTATATACATACATAATAAATGTTCATACTGTTTTATAAAGCTCCAACAAGGACATCAATCATGATCATGAAATGTACCTATTGCATAAATTCTTGCGCAACTTGCGCTTGAAGGCGAATTTACCTTAAGCTTGGTTTATCAGGATCTACAGGCTGAGATTACTTTTATCTACGTTTTAGCGGTAAGTTACCTTAAGTACAGCAAAAAAGCCTGAAAGAAAATTTTCTCACTCTTGTATACGCCACCTGGGAATGAAGAACATCACCAGCACCTTTTGATTTTTACCTTAGACTATATGCTGCATTAAAAACTAAATAAATACTAAGGTATTTTTTTGATAAGCCTCAGCTTCGTTAATCTCATAAAAATAATAAAATTGTATCATACAGAACCATAGACAGCAAAATGTTCATGTATTACTTGATTAAAACCCTATAAAAAAAGTCTCGAAGCAAAGGCACCAAGTAATCTGGTCGGAAGTAAGTAAGTGCTTTTCATCCTTTGGTTAACAATCTACTATCACCATCTGAGCAAAGCCTATAACAAAAAGTATTCACAATCACAAAGAATAAGTGGGTAAACAACTAATTCCACAGGTAGAAATATTTCACGAGTTTGTAAGTACTTTACTGACAGTAATCTGGGGATGAAATAAGTTCTATTAAAACTTTGGGAAGGTAATTGAGTTATTAACTTGTTGACTACGATAATACCCGATATCCCTTTTAAGGATGGGGGGGTATTTCATGGGAGATTGGCCAATTATTAGATTTTGACATACTCAATTTTCAATACATACCTGTTATATGTATAGTAGCTTAGTTAATAATAATAACGATAACTTAATAGTATCTTCATTGATGTATTTTTAATTTTATATTTGACGTTTGGAGACACTAAACAGTAAACAAATCCAAAACTTGACAGAAATTGGATACTTTTTTCTTTACTTACCCGACCGCTTAGTCAGGTTGGAAGTGCGGAAAACCTGTTCTACTACTGACCCGAATAAAAAACGGGACCCAGTACGTATGTTTCTAATGCAAAAAATCTATTTGCCTAGAATGTACAAACAAACTTACATTCACTGCCGCGAACAAATTTAATAAATTAGTGGTCTGCAATTTTATAAACATATTACCTTTATTTTAACGAAACTTATTGATATTTAGCATTGTTAATTATTGAATAATTAGAAATAATTACTTGAATCCTTATACAAAGTCAAAAATTTTGGCGATCTCACCTTAGAGGACAGAGGTAGAAATAAGGACTGTTGCCATATATTTACAGTAAACAAATGATTTTTTAATGTTTCCAGAATGATTATTAATTTAATACATATTTTAATTTGTCTATATTGCCATTATCATTTTAAATTTCCCATACGATCTATAATATTAATATATAAGGCCGACATTATGTATGCGTCCTGGGGACGGGAGGTAGGTGTTTGTGTGACAAAAGAAGCAGGTAGGTAGTTAAGGGTTATACTTACATTAGTTATAACTGTTATAAGCTTATTATTATGTATTTTACGCCATCGTAATGTTATTGTTAACGTCTAGAGACCCTTTACATCTATGGTAGTAAAGGTTAAGAGTAATGTAGTAATGGGTAATAACATATACATATATCTCCCGGTAAAGTGTGCCCAGTGATTTTTGTCTGTTGCATTAAATTTACTCGTACTATATATTGTTAATGCAGGTTTAATAACAGTCTCCCAGAAAACTAAAGTCATGCAAGAGTGAAGGTTTAATTATATAAATCTTGCTTGTTCTCCGGAACTTGAAACAGGGATTCATTAAAGAACTTATAATCACCCAAAGACGCTTCCGTCTTTGGGTGCATCTTCCTACGTTTGTGTAGCTAAAGTATTCCGCGGTTTACTGACGAATGAGCTAATTGAGCATGTCTCCTTTGCTTTATTTCCCTGTTTAATTTTGACGGCTACGTTTTTTCCTAACTTTTCAAAACTGTTATATGAAAAGTAAGAAAAAATGAATTTAAAAATAAAAAAAAATTGGGAAAAATAGTTTTAAAAATTTATGAAACATGTAATGTCTAATTTGTTTAATCTGGGAACACTCCACAATTTTTTATATCAAAACATTGATAGAAATATTAAAGATCAAAGAAAAATTTAAAGTGGACCAGCAATCCAGAGGTATCGGGTTCGATTCCCGGTCTCTTCCACCAGGTGACGCATTTTAATTTTTCTTTGAGCTTTAATCTTTCTATTTCTATTCAATGGTTTAAAAATGGTTTTGCAAAAGAAAAACACTGGTCATAATATTGTTCGTATCCGGTGGGAGCTTTACTGTTGCTTTGTCTGGGATTAAAATAACTCAACATATTTCACAGACAGTTCTATTGCAATGCAATAAAGTCACTTTGATCCAGCATTGCATTGCTGCGAAAGCAAAGCATGCATAATGTTTGTCGTTTATAAAACTTACACATTTGCCTACATTTAAGTACAATTTGGGACTAGACGTGAATTGATTTAAATATTTATAACCGACTTCCTTAACCGACTTCAATAAAAAGGAGGATCTCAGTTCGATCTATAAGTATGTTTGTAAGCGATTATCTCGCGCTTGGCTGAACCAATTTTGATGCAGTTTTCAGAAAAGTATTTGCTACACTTAGCAGAAGGTTTTGGTATTTTAACCGACAAAAAAGAGGTTCGCAGTTTGACCCGTATGTATGTACATAGGTACTTATGTTTGTCTGCGATTATAAAGTTGGTCAGGAATAACTTTATAATCTTGCACAACCTAATCTTGAACAACTTTTTAATTTGCATCTGATAGTCATCATCTTCATATGCTGAGCTGATGATGGAAGGTATAACTCCTTAATGGCTAGGAGTTAGGGGACAAACGAGATGCATGCAAACAAGACCTTCCCGATCACCCCGCTTTATGTATTTTATTTGAATCACTATAAAGTACATGAACGGGTTAGTTTTGGCTTTTCAGTTTTTTTTTAATTCGGTTCTGTTTCTGTTAATTTTTTTGTTTACAATTTAAATGCGATACACAGCTTTTCTTACATGCAAACTCCAAAAGTAGCAAATTAGGTCACTGTTACAATTTTCATCTGTAATCTACCGTCCTCAATTTTTAATCATCAAAATACGAAATTAAAACTTGGGGAACCCCATCGGGGAGGTAAATAAATTACCTACAACATTCAAGGCAATTCTTTCTCAGGAATAACTGTTGATTAATGTTTCTGCGTCAGGGTCGAAAACTTTATTTATTTCAGTATGATCGTATAATTCCTGTGGCTTAGATGAAAGCAACGAGAAAATGCGTGGCAAGACATGAAAGGAAGCTTTGCATAACCCCCAATTTTCAATACAACGATTCGTTGAGACGTGGACACTCACGGTTGGGCTGGTCCACAAATTTAAAGTCGCTCAGAGAGCTATGGAAAGGGCAATGCTCGGAGTTTCTTTGAAGGATCGAATTCGGAACGAAGTGATCCGTCAGAGAACCAAAGTTACCGACATAGCTCATCGTATTAGCAATTTGAAGTGGCAGTGGGCTGGCCATATTAGCCGAAGAACCGATAACCGGTGGGGTAAACGTGTTCTTGAGTGGAGACCGCGGATCGGCAAGCGTAGTGTGGGACGCCCTCAGACTAGATGGAGCGATGATCTGTGCAGGGTGGCTGGCAAAAGCTGGATGAGAGTAGCCGAGGATCGCGTACAATGGCGTGCAGTTGGAGAGGCCTATGTCCAGCAGTGGACAAGAATAGGCTGATGATGATGATGATGTTGATACAAAGTTCAAAACACAAATAAAAATGTGTAACCTGGCGTAAAAGATCAGGAATCGAATCCGGTCTCTCCGGATTACCGGTCCAGAGTGTCCAGAAGTGCCTGGAATCGAATCCGGTCTCTCCGGATTACCGGTCTAGAGTGTCCAGAAGTACCGGGAATCGAATCTGGTCTCTCCGGATTACCGGTCCAGAGTGTCCAGAAGTACCGGGAATCGAATCCGGTCTCTCCGGATTACCGGTCCAGAGTGTCCAGAAGTACCGGGAATCGAATCCGGTCTCTCCGGATTACCGGTCCAGAGTGTCCAGAAGTACCGGGAATCGAATCCGGTCTCTCCGGATTACCGGTCCAGAGTGTCCAGAAGTACCGGGTTCGAATCCGGGTCTCATCCGCCAGGTTTCGCATTTTTCTTTGTTCTTTGATCTTTATATCAATGTTTCAATATAAAACAATATCTGGGTGCACCAGATTAATAAAAATGAGACATTAAGTACATGTTTCATAAATTTATAAGACACGATTCATTCGATTTTTGATACGATGACATAAAAAGTGAAATTTTAAAGGAGACATATAGAATTGATCATTTTGTCATTTTTAGGGTTCCGTACCCAAAGGGTAAAAACGGGACCCTATTACTGAGACTTCGCTGTCCGTCCGTCCGTCTGTCACCGGCCCTATTCAATAAACATTACAATCCGACAAATTTGTAAAAAAGTGACATAATTGTAGAATTGTAAGGTAAAAACTTGTTCAATAAAAGTACAAATTTGTAATTGTACCACTGCTAAAAAATGTTAAAATGTCACTTGTAAACCCTGTTCAATAAAACTTTACAATTGCAAAAAACGCCTGTCGCTTTCGATGACAATTGTAATTTACAAATATGTCATGGTAAGTTACAATTTACAATTAAGTGTAATATTATATTTTCTAATGACTAACAATGACGGTAGAATAAAATTCAATTGCTAACTTGTTCAACAAATTGCATTTCAGAGTACTTTCACGATAAAATCGCAGTTATTATTCCAACCATATGTCGGTACTTGGACGTAAATAATATATTATTTTAAGTTAAGCACTATTTATTTCATACCTTTTTTATCTTACTTGGTAACTAGAAAAAACAAACCTAAATCTAAATTTGGACCACATACCACCATGATGTTCATAGAATGATTCAAATCTCTATCTACCAATGCTGGTTCATTCTGCCAAGGAGCATCCATTTGAAACAGAGAACCATCTACAATACCAGCTATTCTAGGTATATTATGAGTCATAAATAATCTAGAAATCTTATGACAGTTTTTTTTTTCCTACGACGGTGGCAAACTAGCATGCGGCCCGCCTGATGTTAAGCAGTTACCGCCGCCTATGAACGCTTGCAACGCCAGGAGCATCACGCGCGCGTTGCCGACCCTTTAAGAACCTATTTACTCCCCTCTTGAAGAACCCCATACTGTAGCCCCCTTGGAAAACCTCGGCAGGGAGCTCAGTTTTCAGGCCAGCGGACCTCATCACCGAAGAATCTGTTAACAATTGAAGTTGTCACCCGTGTCAGACAGTTGTGTACAGTCGCTTTAGAAATTCCATGACTGCACCTATCTGCTATTATATGATATTGTGAGCCAGAACCCATCCAATGCAAAGCGCACAAAATTTGCTCGGCGGGTGTAAGAGCTGTGAGCAAGCTCGTTGCTCATTGCATTTATCAAATATTCGACGGTAGTTTTGCTTACTCTGAATTTCTTATTAAATATGAAATCGGTAACATCAAGATTGAAATTCCTCCTTCTTCGAAATATTCGCCTGTGTCGCACAATAACCACTGGATATTTTTCGTTACTTTTACTACTTGATGATCACGTGAGCATCATAGGTATTAGGTTTCGAAAAGCTACGATTATGTCTAAACTGTATTCAACAATTTTTACACCGGGTGATTGCGCCTGTCAGAATTTTGTTACAATTCTACAAATATGTAACCTTGTAACTACAAGTATGCGTTTAATAAACTGGTTTTTCTGACAAAATTGTAAATTATTGCCTGTCAAGTGAAAATCTTTATTGAACAGAGATATGTAAAATTGTCGTTACAATCCGACAATTTTGTAAATTTTTCACCATTACAAAATTGTAACTTGTATTTTTTATTGAACAGGCTATACATAAAAATGTAAATTGTAATTGTAATTACAAATTGTAAATTGTAAGTTTTGTTGAATAGGGCCGCTGTATCTCAACAACGGTGATAGCTAGACAGTTGAAATTTTCACAGATGATGTATTTCTATTGCCGCTATAACAACAAATACTAGAAATAAAATAAAATAAATATTTAAGGGGGGCTCCCATACAACAAACTTGTTATAGATTATATATATATGTATAGGTACGGAACTCTTCATGCGCGAGTCGGGCTCGCACTTGCCCAATTTTTCATAAACATAAATTAAGGTATTAAGAGTTTGCCCTATTTCAGTCAAAATCAAGCAGATTGTTCGGGCCTGTCATTTTTATTTTAGTATAACTCTTCATCCTGAATTTTTCGCCTATCAAAATAGGGTTATACTATTTTCAATGAGGAACAAAATATAGTTTACCTTGTATGTAGGAAGTAGCGATGTTTTGGACAAATGCCATTAGAAATTTATAATTTTGCCCAGAGAAGGCGTGAAAATAATAAAGTGTAAGATTTAATTATTTTAGTGTTTATTCCAAAACATATTCTTAAAAAAAGGAGTTTCTTAAATGTAAAAGTTATTTCGCCGACTATTACGTTTTCTTGAATAACGAGGGTATAAAGACATTTGCATGATAGGTGGCAGGGCAGTTGATGATGAGCTGGCATAGGGATAACACTGTGAGAAATAACAGAGACAACGAAGTACTAAGAGTGATTGTGAAGTAGATAGGAAATACTTATGTTAAAAGGGAATAAAACACTGCTGATCACGTGAAAAGTATAATAGTCCGTCGCCGATATATCAACATTACGCAAGTGACTTATCGGCGACGGGCGGATATAGTAGTGGCCTATATTATTGAAGGTAGAATATGAAGAATAATATCGTATATACGAGAATATTTGAAAAAGTGGCCAGCTGTAAGCAGTAAACAATAATTCCAATACCGTCCGCAATAGCGCTAGAGTAGCAAGATAACATGAAAAATCCAAGATTTAGACGGAGTGAACTGTGTCGAGTTAAAAGAAAATGTATTTTTGGTGAGTAGAGTACTTCCTACTTAGTTCTTTTAAGTATATGTATACAGGGAAAACGCATTATTTAGTTCACGTTGACTTTTATTTAATATGTATCAACAAACCATTGCTAAGTCGGTGAATTTCAGGGCGTTTTAACCGCGCGGTTCTAGTTTCATTAGTGTCACATGCTTTTTACCAAAACGAAAGAGCAAGTCGCAATAACTGTGGTGAAACTGGGATCTGACTCGGGAGTCCTTTTCAGATTCATACAAATTCAACTTTAACCATCATCTATTTTGTCAATATTTGCTGTGACACTAATGAAAAAAAAAACCGCCGTAAAAACGCTTGAAATTCACCCAAGTAACGTAGGTAACTACATTCTACTACAATTTAACGCATTTCAACTGACGCTTTTGAATATCAACATATTTCTTCTTGGCATTCTACCCTCCATAGTTAAAATAATATTGTTCCGCCGTCGATATGTCCACAATACGCTATTGTGAGGTATCGGTGACAGGTAGAGGCCTATATTTAATAGAATAGCCTATTTCAGTTCCCAACTAATGTCTTACTTTGAAACGGCAGCTTTGAAACGTGTTTCTTTGTATAATCATGTACCTATACCCGAAAAGAGCGTCTTTTTTACGCATAATCAGGTACCTCTACGCATACCAGATTAATGGTAAATTTTACCTAGTACAAGCAAAAAAAAAAAGATTCGATTTAGTATTTGTATCAAAACTGATACTTCAAAATAACCTAAAAATATAATGTCCGCTCGATAAAATGGAGTTCTGACCCACCATGAAACTGTTCATTCATCAGTGACGTTGCATAAAAATCAAAATAAACCAATGTGATACAACACAAATCTCGACATTATATTGATTTAAACTTAACTATAACATAGTAACAAAACGGGACTTAATCACTTTCAAAAAGTGTTCATTTAATTACCTCGAAGTTTCGAACGTGATACGTGATGTTATGTTCATAGAAGAGTCACTCACGCGAATTTCACTTTTTTTACGCTATTTTAAGTCCGTCGTGTTTAAAGTCAACTCGATATATTTTCTTGAGGAATTATTCATTAGTGAGTTAGAATAATCCTATTACGACGGTTTATGTCAAAATTTAATAGGTGCCCAATTAAATTCGACTAATTGAGAAATGTTCCATCCGCATGAAGGTAGAGGAGAATGTAGTTACTCTTGTATTTATTTTTGTTTATTACTTTAGATTTCCATCTTTAAAAATGAAGGACTTTATTCGGTAACGCGAAGAATATAAATTTGAGTTTATAAAAATTACGCAATTTTTCAGCACCGGACAAAACTACTAAAATATTATAGACACGTGTCAAATATGGGCAATTTCTTATTTTTATGAAAGCTGGCAAAAGAAAATAGAGCCGGCCTCGTAGAAATAGTATATGCCTTGATCTCTCTACAACTGACAATTTAGGAAAATGTCGAGTATTTTTTTTATGTGGCCTAGAAATGTTACAGCTGTTCAAACCATGTTATGGTTGGATGAAGTTGAATATTTATCAAAGAAATAAAAGAAGAAAAGACGCAGCAATAAAAGTACATGACCTCCTTGATAACATTTTGTATCGCTGTGCCAAGTACTAAAACCAAATGAAAAGTATTTATGTACATAATATTTCATCTTTTTATTATCATAAAGCGTTTAACTCTTAACCAAATTCATAATTTCCACGATTTTCAGGAGCGTTAGAAATTATATGGATATTTCGGTATCAAATTCGCCACCACAAAGACCAAAGTAAAGCCCCATGTTAGTTTTAAGTCCACGCCATATGGTGGATTGTTGGCTTACTTGACTTAGTCTTATGACCCCTGGATAAGGCAGAGGGCATCCAAACGCTTCACTTTGCTTCAAGTTTTCTATCACTTTTGCTTCTGCGGCGATCGTCCGCCGCCATTCCGGATTTTTAGTGGTACTAATTTATTTTACTGGCAGTAACAAAATTTAGGTAGTAAGGTTAGACGTTGAAAGTCAGTATAAGTCGGTGATGTAAACAAAGAGGAAATAGGACTGAATATCCCGCGACTTTCAAGTAATTTCCGCAAAATAAGGCCATAATTATCCACAGTGATGAAAGTCAAATTCTTTTCACTACGATTTAGTATTTATTTAATAATAATTATTATTATTGTTTATTTCGTGTAACTTGGCACATATTATGTTAGTAAATACACCTTCAGAAGAATAACGAAAAATTGCAGCATACCAGTAAAGCACAGACCTATTATCTGACTAGATGATTATAGTACATATATTTTGTCTGTCGAAATTATACCAACTTTAAAAGTACAACTGGGGGGGTATTCGACCAATTTTAGAGATATAATGGAGATCTCTCCTTTTCATCGCCATCCGTCACTTTTGACGTGTGCCTACTTGACAAGTGGCGATATCCCTAGAACATCACAACTTCGTCAATTCGGACGCGCAAAATTTTCGTTTCCTTTGTATGTGACGGCATAAATAACTGGCGCATACTTTAAATTGACCGCGTAGTACGTGAAATTAGACCGTTACGTTCCGTTCTAAACAGAAATTTATATACATGAATAACATTTTTGACAATCATTATCGCCTTCGTATTTCCAAAATTGAGATGAGATATTGTTGAATTTGACCTCCTTAAATATACAAAAATTAATCTGTATTCACTATTTATATTTTTACACTGGCAATTCTCTCGCTACCCATTCTTCATGTCAAATGGACGTATTGCTTCCTTGTGGTATTAAAACGATTAAATGAAATCGGTTTATTATAAATATCAACTCATTAGTTTAATTTCACAGTCCTCAACTTCCTACAGGTTATGGGCCCAGTCACGTTGTGAAATAATTTGTGAATACAGTAAGATCGAATCAGTGAAAAAGTGCCGTTATGAAATCAATTTTTGAATTCCGTTGCTATGGACATCTTCAAGCAAAAACGGAACAATAGGCCATTTGACGGTGAAATATACAGCATATGGAAATTTCGAATATGATTCTTACTGAGTAAGTTAGATGTGTTTAATGCTGTTGACGGCGAAATTCCAGAAAATCGATCTGAGGACTGGGAATACAGTAATCGAGTTGCAAAAAATATATATATTGATAAAAATATATGAAGTATTTGTCTGATTCATATATTCGGTTTGTAAATGACTATGTTACTGCTGAGGAAGTGTTTTGAACGAGCGTAAAAGCATATCTATGCAATTGGTTTTATAAAAAAAAAAAATAGGATTATAGCTGCAAGTTGACATATCTCAAGTCAAACAATTCACCATTCACCATATTTGATGATTTAATCACGGAATTGTCGGCGGCCGAGACAAGACTGGACGAGACATAAGTATGCGCATTTTTTGCTAACATTACGAGGTATAAATGCCATAAAAGCATTATCTAAAGACAGTCTAATTTTGGTATTTGTCAAGACGCGATTATTGGGTCATGAACTTAAATTGAAGAATGAGGGTTGTGATTCTAGCACAAAGTCGAGAATAGTTTAGAATCAAATCACAAACGGACATTCTACGATGGATAAATAAACCAAAACTACCCACATAAAATAATAAGAAGTTGAAAAGCAAATCAAAGACAAATTCCATAAAATGCCGTCATTGCTGCTGCAAAGGACACACTAAAAGGGAATGCTACTATTTCAAGAGGACGAATAGTCAGAAAGATAACCCAGAGAGGATGAGAACAATTCAATCTGTTTACCTGTGAGAAGCATCACCGTCTGACGATTTTTCAGACTATGCATTTATGACCGGCGAGTACCAGCAAGAAAATGACAAAATAAACTCTTTTTATTGAATTGCAGAGCATTGGATCATATAATAAACAGGGAAGATCTTTTCTGTAAATATGAAAACATTATTACACTTTTTAAAATCTCTGTTGCTAAAAATTTAAATTACATTTCAGCTACCAAACGAGTTCACATCAATGTCATCACTTCATCAGCAACACCGGCGTGTTGGAGAACGTGCTGTTCAGCCGCGAGGTGCCATACAAATTGCTGTCGGTTTCTAAGATGCAACAGGCGTGCTTGACGGTCATATTTGATCAGGAAGGAGCTCACGTCATAAGTGAAGGTACAAATATCATGTCAGGTTTTGTCGTAAAAAGTGAAGCTAAATTGAATTTTAAATTAGTAAACTTTATACTGTGTTAACGGTGGATAATATTCATCTACCGACAGGAAGATTACTGCATACAGAAAGGTATCCCGTATCATTTATCAGTACCTAGGTCTCCACAGTTATATGGTGTATCAAAACGCATGGTGTGAACAATAACTGAAAAGGCTCGTACTATGTTGACTAGTACTAAATTGAATAAATGTCTCTGAGGCGAAGCAGTCCAAACTGCTGTATATTTCAATATAACACCAACAAGAGCTTTAAAACACTTTAAACACCACTTTAAATGTGGCACGACCGAAAAACCTATGTATAAAAAACTCTTAAGGTACCTATTTGGTTCAACTGTGTACATATACATACATGATAAAACCTGTAGAACAAAAATCGACAAAAAGTCACGGAAAGGTATATTGGTAGGCTACGAGCCAAACGGTTACAAATAAAGTATGGAACACAGAATGCGAAAAAATAAAGCTGTCAGGGATGTCGTCGTTGATGAGACACATTTTCTTGAATCCAGGCCTTTATCAAAGCCTGAAGGGAGTAATGTGGAATATTCCCAGGATTAAACTGATACTTAGTGCCTGTGGGCCGAAATCAGTACCTGTAAAGTCTCAATGTTTCGAGTATCCCTAAATCAACGAGTTCATAAGTTGATGTACAAGGCAGTGCAAGTAAAATTCGCAAATAAGATTAAAAGAGTAACGTCCGTGTCACCTGACTCTGAAAAATAATCTGATGTATTATCTGTATGTATGGTAAATAGTGATGATTGTAACAAATCCAACCTAGAGGCACCTAGGAGAAGTGATAGGCTAAAGAGGTCTTAACCTTGTGTATAAGAAATATTATGATGCATTACAGTCGATAACTAGTCTAGCATACCTAAGTTGTGTGACGAAATTAAAACACTAGCAGAGAGGGCTTAGTGGGAGAAAGCAGTAAGGGATGGATAAACTCTCTTAAAACAATAATACCTACATGGACTCTGATTCTTAGATCTAAAAATAAAAATATCGTATGATTTTAAATACGTATGATTTTTATGATAAAAAAAAATTAGGGGTTTAGAAATCCTTTAATATATACGTATACGTTTATTATTATTAGAAGTTTCAGCCAAGAATATTGTATAAATTATAACTTAACTTTCACACCACCTTTGCGTCGATAGCAAGTTTTCGTTTTATTACTAGTTTTGACAGTCAACATAATTTATTAATACATCATATGGATGTTAAAACCGCAAAAGAAATATGTATATACACGTTCCTGATGGTGTTTTAAATTATGTATGCAAATTAAACAAAGCTTAATACGGGCTAAAACAGATTGCAATATGTTACCTTGATGTCTTTGAACGGTCACTAAAAGAAAAATGTTTCCAAAAGTCGTCGATTGGTCAATGTATATTTATTTATATTAGACAAAGGATATATAAGCAAAAATATATACATAGTAGATACTATACATTGATAATTTGGTTATTGCAAGCGCTGACATTAAAACAATGAATGATTTTAAAACATATTTAAAAAGTAAATTTGAGATGGCAGACCTGAAAGACATGTTATCTTGGTATTTGAATTAGTTTAAATATTCAAACAGTATTAAATAAGTTTAATATGAGAGAACGTAACCCTGCGGCTACCCCCACTGTGCACTGAAGCTAGATAAAACTATGAGGCATTAAATTCGATAACAAGTAATGTTATGATGCGCCATGTCGTAACCTCATAGGATGTTTAATGTATGTTATGTTGTGTACAAGACCTAAGTGCATCTATTAATATTTTAAGTCGTTATACCAATTACAATACTCATGAATTGTGGCAACGTTTAAAGAGAGTAATTCTAAAAGGTACTACCTATAGGTATTTAAAATTAACCGACAAAGGAGGTAACTATGAAAATCTCCTAAGTAGTTATGCCGATTCTGATCGGGCGGCCATAATATTTATTAGTGACAGGAAAAGTATCACTGGTTATCTGTTCAAGTTATTTGACCGATGCACAATCACTTGGTATACAAAGAGGCAAACTTTAGTTGCCGCGTCGTCTACTGAGGCTGAGGCTTTGTATGAAGCCGTTAAATAAGCATTGTGGCTTAAATCTCTAGCACATATATCATCAATCTAAAAATAACTGACCCTATTGTTATAATATCTGTGGATAAAAACGGATGCATAAGCATAGCCAATAATTCAACGTCATAAAAGTTAAAAGTACATTGACACACAATATAATTTTTCACGGAAACAAGTTTAGAAAAGCGTAGTAAAGTTAAACTATGTTCCCCCAAGCGAACAACGGCTGATGTTTTGACCAAGCCGTTGCCTGCGATAATTTTTCAAGGGATGAGAAGCAAGATGGGTCTGAAATAAGTTAACTGCTTGTGTATGATTGCACTAAATGTGTTGACAATTGTAAATAGGTATTTGTATATATGTAAGCTAAATTATCTGATTAGGTTTTTCTGGGTTTTCCCTAATCCTTGCAACGAATGTTGGATCATTATTGTATATCTCCCAGCAAACACTTGGAAGTAATATATCGTCCTTAAAATATTATTATTTTGATGTATAGAGTTGGTGATTAATTTTTGAGGGGGCGTGTTGAATTTGACCTCCTTAAATATACAAAAATTAATCTGTATTCACTATTTATATTTTTACACTGGCAATTCTCTCGCTACCCATTCTTCATGTCAAATGGACGTATTGCTTCCTTGTGGTATTAAAACGATTAAATGAAATCGGTTTATTATAAATATCAACTCATTAGTTTAATTTCACAGTCCTCAACTTCCTACAGATATGTCACTTTTAAGCTCATCGCATTGAAATGACTGTTCAATGGCGATATAACTGTTATCTAATAGAGATTTGACGTTTGGCGATCACTCAAATGTAAATCTCGAATTAGGTCCCTGGATTTTGTTTGACTCATTCCGCGCTCGGATCCTAACGTCAACAAGGCTTCGAAAAAATGCGCAACTGTACCGTATTCAGCTGCAAAAATAGTTCTATGTTATATTCAAATGAAATATTTATTTTCATAAGAAATGTCTTAAATTGTACGTGAGATGTGAGTGTAACTAGATGTAGTTTAAAATAAATTACCTATTTATTGTGTGTTTACTATGAAAACTTTTACATAATACATAATATTTGATACATTAAATATTATTTATTGTAACAATGTTTCAATTTAGCGATTTACTAGCGACCCGCCCGGATTCGCACGGGTGCAATGGCATGTTTTATCACTACATAGTATATAACAAAGTCGCTTTCTCTGTCCCTATGTCCCTTTGTATGCTGAAATCTTTAAAACTACGCAACGGATATTAATGCGGGTTTTTTAAATAGATAGAGTGATTCAAGAGGAAGGTTTATATGTATAATACATGCATAATTTATCAGCATTGCACCCGTGCGAAGCCGGGGCGGGTCGCTAGTACATTATAAACCTTCCTCTTGAATCACTCTATCTATTAAAGAAAACGACATCAAAATCCGTTGCGTAGTTTTAAATATCTAAGTATACAAATGGACAGACAGCCAGGAAGCAACTTTGTTTTATACTATGTAGTGATTTAGAATAACATTAATCATATTTAATTAGAAGTTTTCAAATAAGTAATATCAATAAAAATGGATAGACGTGAGGGAAATTTTATTATAAATTGGCTCCCGATAAAACACATTATAAACTACTGATAAGTGATCAAGTGACGTCAAACTATCTAAAAAAATATATTTCATCATAATAAGGGCAAGTAGAACATTAATTGAAACCAAAAACCTAATATGGCACAGGCAGCTTTCTTACACATATAAATACGAGGATACGATCCAAAAATTGAATGAGAATAGAGATTCATAACGGATATTGGTCACCTACCTTGTCTAATTGTTTTCGTAAATATGGAACTAAGTATTATTATTTCGGTCATCTTTCTTTATCCTTATCCTAATAATTAATTACATGTGGACTGGACTCAGCCTTGACAATTTAGTACTTTTGGTGCTTTACACAATTTGATCCGATTTAATCTTAGCACAATTTTTAGCACTATTTTAGAAATTTTAAAAGTATAAAAAAATTAAAAGTTCGTATTTTTTTTTAATACCCTCGATCACATTGTTGACCACGGAAAGGTTCTGTGTAGTATAATAAAATATCAAATCCTTATAAAAACTTATATCTTACCCTACCTCGATCTTCTAAATACTGACTAGATTTATAAGTATGTAAGTAAAGACTGTAACAGCTATCAGTCCTTCCTAAATAGGAGATCAAACGGCGTTTACTTTTGTGAATTGATTTGCGTCAAACATTATTTAAGACGTCAGTAAGGATAAGGGCCAAAACACAATTACAAGATACGACGTCGTATCGTGGTACGACGCGACATCGTGCCACGATGTGACGTCGTGAGATTGTAAAATGAATTTTAATTTTACATTTTGTCACATGAAGATAAAGTTCATTTTGGATTTATGCATTTCCACGACACGACGTCGCGTCGTGGCACGATGTCGCGTCGTACGACGATGCGGTGTCGTGTCTTGTAATTGTGTTTTGGCCCTTAGGTGCAATTTTAAAGACCTTAAATGTTTCATATTTAATTAAGGTAAATACAATTAGGTATACATTTTTGTCATACGGATATCCCAGTTACCTACCACCACTTGTCCGTTTCTTTACTACTGCGGTATACGGTGTGCACCATTAAATTACAAATTATTGTATCACAATCTTGTACCTACTTCTTGATTCAGTCATTTTCAAACCTTTTCCGAAACAATGCCCAGACCAAAACCAACAGTCCCATTTGTCAAGCACCTCTCGACTCACGCTTTAGAAATAAACAAGAACATACATTTCATGGTTTCCGACACAAAGGCTTTCTACACAAAGGTGTATTTGTGGTCAAGCAAGGTTTTTCAAGTTCAAAGACTCAATCGTAAGTTTCAAATACAACAAAATTTAACAATCACATTTACGTTTCCCGCATAAATAATACATTGTCACAAACGCTTCAAGTAGAGCAAGATTTGCTTTAGGTACTTCAAGTACCTGAGCTTATTCGTCTCAATCGTCCACAAATGCGTCCGAGATGTTTCGTGGGAAAAGCACTTATAATACCTACTTATAAAGCACACTCAGGAAGCGTTTAAGGCTGATTAGTGATTACAGACGGCGAGTTTTTGCACCGATACCATGCCGGTGATGCGATACAAACGCGCGTCCCGAGAACGCGCGACTGCGTCACGTCATCTGTCGCAATACATTTATTTATTTAATCCTTATTGCACAAAAGAAAGAACTTATCGTACAAAAGGCGGACTTAATGCCATAGGGCATTCTCTACCAGTCAACCATTGGGCTAAGCAGATAATTTGTGGGCGGTGTACATTCGCACTGTTGTATCGATACAAACCATGAATTGATTCATACTCACGTTTGCATCCATAAAAACTCGTGTGTATTACGACAGCTTTCCGGATATTTTTTCCAAAGTTAGTAAAGGTTTTTTTGCATCGATACTGTATTGCGTTTTCATTGATACTGTATGGCGTTTGCATATCATTTTTTGTAGCCAGCGTCTTTATTGCAGCAGCTGCTGCACTGTATTGCTGTAAAAAGTCACCGCAACGTGTGTAGCCGGTCTAAAATAAAAAACCAACATACGGCTACGAGTATAAAAAGAAGAATGAGGATTATTTGTTAGAAGGTCACAATTATAATCTTATAATATAATACATTACATAGCCAGGGCGGTGAATTAGTGAACGTCAGGTGGTGCATAACTATGCGCGCTGGGGCTTTACGGATTACCGCCCGTAGTTTGTCTTTCAACAAGACGTAAATTTTTGTTACTAGGTAATTGGCCAGGAAGTGAGATTTTTACCCGGTAGCGGGCTGAAAAGCCCACTTACCTACGGCCTAGGGTGACGTGATAGTACATTACGTAACAAGGATGGTAAACGAGATATTACAAACGATTGTCTAATGTCTATTAGACGACGCGTTTGGAACGGTTGGTAGACACCTGCCTACTGAGTCGGCGGTCCCGGGTTCGAATCCCGGCCGGGGCAAATATTTGTACAAAATATTTGTTCTTGGGTCATGGATGTTATCTATATATGTATTTATATATTATGTATATCGTCGTCTAGTACCCATAGTACAAGCTTTGCTTAGTTTGGGACTAGGTCGATTTGTGTAAGACTGTCCCTTAATATTTATTTATTTAGAAGCCCGAAGCCGAAGGCGACGGCTTTAATGACATGAGTTTAGAATCACGTACGACGTTTTTCATCACACTTTGGAGGAAATAAAACAAAAGTAATAAATAGTAGTCAATACCAAAATTACCTACTTACCGCCTTAGGGCGTAATATACGACTTACCACCCGGTTTTCTAGCATGTAAACCCTTCAAGTGTGATAAAAATCACTTACCGCCCTAGGGCGTAATTTTCGACTTACCACCTGCTTATCTAGCATGTAAACCCTTGTTTGGCAAATGTGATAAAAATATTATTAAGGCGTGTTAAGAGGGTGCCAACGCGTTGGCTAGCTCTCTCTCTCACTGAGCGTAAGCGTGAGCGAGATGGAAGTGCGTGCTCAGAAGCGCGGAAATCATGTTTTTTGAGTTGTGTCATAAACGTGTGCATTTTATATTAAATCTTATAATTGTGCATCTATTAAGCTAAAAAACATTGTTAACAACGGAAGGGTTTTGAAGATCCAACCGAAAATATCAAAAAAAAGGGTTATGTTCGAAAGATAAACGTATCGAGAAAATTATTACCAATCGTGTTTTCACGTTGACAAGATTGAAGAAAAACTGTTTAAGTTTCTTATTTTCAAGGGACAGATTTTTAATCACTATGGATATTGAGACCTAGGATCATTCACCTGACGAATTTTGCATGGGTGGGCTCTCAAGTTAATAAAATTGTTTGCACTGTATTACAGTTATGAAGCGCTTTTAAATCCAATAGCTTTAAAATTGAATGTCTATTTCTGTAAAGGCGCTTTATCAGCCGTAGTTACGACGCAATCCTCGTTTATGGTTTAAGTTTGAAATTATGTGAAGGTATACCAGTATGGTGCCCATGGAACTTTGCTTTGAATTTCCCATAGGCTTCCCTATTTACAAGACATTTAAGTATGCAATCATATATAACTGACTTTTAAGAAATAGCAAAATAAACTTGCATTGGCTTGGAAGGTTTTTAATCCGCCTAATTTCCGACGCTGGAAGGTTTTTATTCACCAAATTTTCATTTGTGGAATAGTTTTATTGGTTGTTAATAATTGAGAACCTCCAATCTTTCGTAGTCGGCTGAAAAACCGATACTCAAGAGTTCGTATGATTCAAATATAAACCCAATGCAGGATGAGGTGCCCGTTTTCTATACGAAAAGCACCTTTAATTTAAACTCCCGCAAGTATTCATTATGCACAACACGTAATTAAGTTGAGATGCGCCTCGACTCCTGAGCTGAAATTGGTTACATTAATGCAATTCACGAGTGTCTTAGAAGCTCTAGTTAGTGTGCACGTCTCTTGTCAGCAACCTCGACGTAATCGGTTTAAGGAAGCTATGTTACTAATTATCCATGTGGGTATTAGCATGCACCCCCCCAATAACGCTTTGTGCGCTAAAGACGGCATATCACGTGGATGCCCCTCAATGTAGAGTACTTATAGGCTTAACGGTATTGACTTTGTCAATGATGCATTTGTAACTTATAAGTGCCATTATATTACAAATTGAATAAATAAAGACTGGGGGGGTATTCGACCAATTTTAGAGATATAATGGAGATCTCTCCTTTTCATCGCCATCCGTCACTTTTGACGTGTGCCTACTTGACAAGTGGCGATATCTCTAGAACATCGCAACTTCGTCAATTCGGACGCGCAAATTTTCGTTTCCTTTGTATGTGACGGCATAAATAACAGGTGCATACTTTAAATTGACCGCGTAGTACGTGAAATTAGTCCGTTACGTTTCGTTCAAAACAGAAATTTATATACATGAATAACATTTTTGACAATCATTATCGCCTTCGTATTTCAGAAATTGAGATGAGATATGTCACTTTTAAGCTCATCGCGTTTTAATGACAGTTCAAAGGCGAGATCACGGAGAGATGACTGTTATCTAACGGTGATCTGACGTTTGGCGATCGACACTCGAATTAGGCCCCTGATAACTTAAGCCTTTAATACAAAGATCAAAGCTTAAAGAAAAATTTAAAAAGGAGCTACCTGGTGGAAGAGACCGGGAATCGAACCCGGTACCTCTGTATTGCCGGTCCAGCGCGTTAACCATTTCGCTACCCTAGATCCAGGAAGACCTGACGAATTTTTCCTTATGCTTTGTGTGTCGATCTTTGCATTGTGGTGTACCTACATTAAAAATAAATGAGACATAACATGTAACATATATTTATAAAAAAAACTATGATGGCACTGTGAGCTGTAGAACTCGCGAGTTTCTTACAAAATGGTTGAATTGATCAATACCAATTTGATCTTTTTCGAAAAACCGAATCGACAAAAAGTTGTATAATTAAAGAACTAACTCACAGAATGCTTGACACGGCAGCGGCGAGTGAAGCCATTATACTGAGAGATATTAAGTTTTGCTATTCGTGCTGCATTTTGCTACCGAGTCGAATTCCGGTCTTCAGATTGCGACACCGAGTAAGGCGCTCGGTGTCTCGCTTACAATTACTCTGCCGTGTCCGACTATGTAGTGTTGTATTTGCCGGAAGACTGGCTCGTCGTTCATGGTACACCAGCTGCAGTCCCACCACTTCGTGCACTTCAGCTCTTTGTGGTGCGCGTGCCCGGCCGCGGCAGGACACCATCGCAAGTGCAGACTGCAAGGTGCTGGCCGAAAGATGTCGTGCCTCGGCGGTTCCGGGGCAATCTGCCGCATCCCACGCCAGGTTCCACGACTCAACTTTGCCACGTCGTGATGTCGCCTAAATCCAACTAGTTTTAAGTCCTGTTTAAATAACTCGTGTCCCAGTACAGTTTTATTACTGTATTGCTGTGTAACTTATCTGAATGAATAAATAATAAATATGAATGAAAAGGTGTCATTAATTGTGTTATTTTAAAGTAAATACTTAGGACGCTAGTTGCATTAGTGGCGTAGATTTTGGTTTTAGCGATTGATGTAAACTAAAACTATTTAAACTAGTTAGTTTAAATTACAAGTTTAAATTAAGTACAGTTGTACTTACCTAATATTTTTATTTGTAGCTTTACTATGTACTATTTTATCTTAATTACTGCAGGCTTAATTAACTGTCATCTCTCCAGCAGCCTCGATCTATTAACTAAATTGTAATGTAAAAGCACGTACAAAAGCGTTTATCAAAGCTCTATCTATTTAAATTCCCGAAACCCGAATTGATCCCATAAAATCAGGCAATCGAAAGTTTCACTGTAACGCCCACTCTGTCTGAAATGCCAGCTGCCAGACCATTCAATAATAGAACAAACTAGTATTCTCGCGCTATTTGTGAGCATATCTAATTTGTGCTTTATGCCACCTGGCGAGAAGACACTCCGCAAGAAATTCACTAGATTTTCCTTTCAATCCTATTAAAAATACAATTTTATGTGATATCAATCGTACTGGTAAATAAATAAAAGCGTCAAGAAGTAGATACTCATCGACATCAAGATAAACTTGTGAAGGCTGAGAAAGCAAGTAACTTGGATTAGATCACAAAAGTTCTAGCACCATGTTGAATTTTGATTCGACGATTATTGTGCCAATAGTAGTTTCAACTTTCAGCGAACGGTCTAGCTATAAGTCTCGACTAACTCCTTAATGGCTGGATCAAGGGTTCGATTCAGAAGTCGGTGCTCCTGGGTACGGGGAGCATTGTAGGACATTGAGCTTCTCTCTCTAGGCGGATACATCGTTATCCCGTTTTTAGGGTTCCGTACCTCAAAAGGAAATAACGGAACCCTCTATGAAATTTTCCAAGGAATACCGTCTTATACTACAAGTATAAGGAATATATGAAAACTATACTTACTTTAATTTGTAATTAAATCATAAAAAAGTACTTATAGCATTTATTTAAAGTGCGTAAAATAGTTTTTACGACGGTTATAGTAGAGTTGCTAAGCCGCGAAATTGTGCGCATCGGGTTACAAGCATGAAATTTCTACCACATATAGAGCGTTCCACGGTGATTATTTTCAGATGTGGAGGGAAGTCAGATTCGTCCTCTGTGTAGTGGGAGAGCGGGGTGAAGAGGACTCTTTTTCCTTATTTTATTACTGATCAGTTAAGGCTATTAGGGCTTGTGCGACATCGTTTTCGTGTAAAATAGATATCAGCTATTAATTTTTCATGTTATCTAAGAATAGTTTGATATACAAATTTGGGTTTAATGCCGAAAAGGTAAAAATCACAACAAGTTTTTTTTATTCAGAACGATAAATTATTTATCTATCCTGAATATTTACAATTTAAAAAATATTACTAAACAGCAAATTTAATCTTGTTTTTAAAAATGTATACATATTGGGCACCTCTGATACAAAAAGTACCTTGAAAATAATGTTGATGTTAAGCTTAGCCTGCGTGTTCTAGTACATTTTGCTAAGTCGCGAAATTGTGTACATCGGGATACAACCACGAAATTTGTACCACAGATAGAGTATTCTGCGGTGATTATTTTCAGATGTGGAGAGAAGTCAGATTCGTCCCCTGTGCGGCGGGTAAGCGGGGTGAATAGGACAAAGGAGTCCTCTTTTTCTTTTTATATTACTGATCAGATAACGCTACTAGGACTTGTGTGGTGTCGTTTTCGTGTAAAACAGATATCAGTAATTCATTTTCCGTGTTATTTATTCATAGTACCATATAATCGGCCAATATCCCTGGCTACCACGGTGGCGAAAATACTCGACAGTATGCTGGACTCTGTACTTGAAAAGTATATAAAGTTACACGACGCTCAGTTCGGCTTTCGGGCCGGACTATCAACTGAAAGCGCTATTTTCTGTCTGAAGCATACTGTCGGGTATTATACGGATAGAAAAACTCCTGTGTATGCCTGTTTCCTCGACCTGTCTAAAGCATTTGATCGCGTTGACTATGACATACTCTGGCCAAAATTGAGGGAAACAGGTATACCTATAGAGTATGTAAACATTTTTGAATACTGGTACTGCAATCAGGTAAATCAGGTTAGGTGGGACAATGCTTTATCCAAAGAGTTTAAGTTGGAATGTGGAGTGAGGCAGGGGGGCATAACGTCGCCTAAGCTGTTTAATCTTTACATCAACGAGCTGATTGGTAGACTGAGTAGTATGCATGCAGGGTGTTATGTTGGCGCTACGTGCGTCAATAACATTAGTTACGCCGACGTTATGGTGCTTCTCAGTCCGTCAATCAGTGCACTTGAACAGTTGCTGGGAGTATGTGAGACGTATGCTTCCACTCATGGACTTCAGTACAATGGCACCAAAAGTGAGGTCATGGTGTTTAAAGCGGGTAAGATAAAACCATATTTTATACCTCCCATTGTGCTGAATGGTGCTGCCTTAAATGTAGTCGATAGAGTGAAATATCTAGGTCACATTTTGACTATCACTATGAAGGATGACTGTGACATAGAAAGGGAGCGTAGGGCGCTATCAGTTCGGAGTAATATGCTGGCCCGCAGGTTTGCTCGATGCTCAACTGAAGTAAAGCTCACTTTATTTAAAGCATACACGCAATCCTTCTACTCGAGCAGCCTGTGGGTTAATTATACGAAAAGAGCTTATAGCGCCCTACGAGTGCAGTATAATAACGCTTTGAGGATGCTGCTGGGGATGCCGAGATGGTGCAGCGCGTCGAGTATGTTTGCGGAGGCCCGCGTTGACTGTTTTCAGGCTGTAATCCGCAAAAAAATCACCTCGCTGATGGCCCGCATCAGGCAAAGCACCAACGGCATCCTCAAAGCGTTAGAGGAGAGGAATGACTGCCATTTATTTAAATTTTGGATAGTGCAGACTAATAGTGTAGCACAATATGTTCTTTAAGTGATATACCTATAAAAAAAAAAAAAAAAAAAAAATTACTTGAATCTAGTGTTAAGTTTACTAACGTAGCGGGTAAGCCTTACTAACAAACTATGGATGTAAATTGTCCGAAATAAAGAATTTATTATTATTATTATTATAAAAATATGGTTGTATTTCCGAAATTGTAAAAATCACAACATTTTTCTTTTATTCAGGGAGATAAATTAGTTATATTTCCTGAGTATTTACAACTAAGAAAAATATTGCAAAATAGAAAATTTAATCTAGTTTCTAAAAATATATACATATTGGGCACTCTTCATACAAAAAGTAACTTAAATAAATTGTTGACGTTGAGATTAGCCCGTGTGCTCGTGATACATTAGCAAAAAAATATTTTATTTAATTAGATTAATTTGTTTTTCTAGAACGTATATAGTAAAAAAAATATGTAAAAGCATGTTAATAATCATTATTTAATGTATTTAATGAAGCGAAATAGGATGCGTTCGGAGATTTACGTTGGTTACGTCGACGTAAAGATATATTTTAAGCTACTGTTTGTATGAGAAGTGCCCAACATGCATATATTTTTAGAAAACAGATTAAATGAGCTTTTTGAAATAATAATAATAAGTTGAAAATGTTCACGAAATTTAACTAATTTACCTCACTGAATAAAAAAACTTGTTGTGATTTTTACCTTCTCGGCCATTACACCCATATTTTTATATAGAACTATACAAAACTAACATAAAAAAATTATTTCTGATATTTGTTTTACACGGAAACGATACCAAACACGTCCTGGTAGACTTAACTGACCAGCAATAAAGAAAAAAAAGAGGGATACTTGGCCGTATTCACTCCGCTTTCCCGCCTCACAGGGGACGAATCTGACTTCCCTCCACAT
Source organism: Apotomis capreana (assembly GCA_947623375.1). Lineage (NCBI taxonomy): Eukaryota > Metazoa > Arthropoda > Insecta > Lepidoptera > Tortricidae > Apotomis > Apotomis capreana. The sequence continues at coordinate 24,317,666 of OX392500.1, forward strand.
CTGAAAAGAATTGCCAAGGAACACTCTATCTGTGGTAAAAATTTCATGCTTGTAACCCGATGCGCACAATTATGTTAGAAAACAGCGGACTAACAACTCTACTATTAAGTTTGTCGCTCAGTACAGTTTATCATGCAATGCTTTCATTTTTCAATTCGTACGGTACCCTCGGTGCACTTAACCGGTTTTTTTTACGTTTCACGACACCGATTGCCACAATGATGCAATGATCAGTCTGTATGTTTCGTTGCATAATCTGCGGGACTAGCATATCTTGTCGCGCGATTTAGCGTTACCCGTCTTGCTAGCACGGTATTGAAAGGAAAAGTGACACATAGTCTTTGTCGCGCGACAAAAAAAGTCTCGTGCCACAGTTATGCTTAGTACTTGTAGTTATATGAACGGAAGATTTTTATTAACTCATTTGTATTCTTTGAACAGGGAGACGCTCGGCAACTGCATGGGACTGGGAGAGCGGCCTTACAGCCCGCCCTGGTGGGGCCAGCTGGCCTGGTTCTCCGTGTTCACCATAATGCTGCTGCTTGCTGTACTCGGGAACACTTTAGTCATATGGATTGTACTCGGTACGTACTTTACATGAACAGTAAGACTTTCGGCACCTATATGGGCCTTACATCCCCCCTTGGTGGGGCCTGCTGGCCTGGTTCTCAGTCTTCGTCATAATGCTGCTGCTAGCTGTAGAGTGTAGGTACTTAGAAGCACCATGGTTGTTAATTTTGAATTTTTAGCTTCAATATTGGCTGAGATCCGGCCACTTGTTCCAATTAAATCTTGGAAACTAAAGCTCCTATTTCCACCAAACATAGCAAAGATCCGTCTCGATGAACCAGTTTGATGTCCTTCAGTCGATGTCAGTGATCCAAAAGGACGTGCAACTTCTTTTTTACATCATCGTGCATCATCATCATGGTACATCGTGCTACCTACCTATATGTTAGATATAGGTAACTGCCGCCGAGGCTTGGCAAGCGTGTGGTCTGAAGCATTTCATATGGCAAAAAAATCAAGTCAAAATTTTTGCAGACTACATTTGAGGATTATACTCAGTACGTAAAAAAAAAATGTTGGGATTTATAATCAATTGAAAAAATATGTTTCCCAGACTGATTCTACGCAACCTAAGCTTTCAACAAAGAAAAGTTGTCTTTGATCTTTGCCTCAACCTTATACTGTTTTTTTTCTTCTCACAGCTCACCGAAGAATGAGGACAGTAACGAACTGTTTTCTAGTCAACCTGGCCATAGCCGACCTCCTCATGGCGACACTCAACGGCGTCCCGAACTTCGTGTTCCTCGTGACCGCCCACTGGCCGTTCGGCGCCGCCACGTGTACGGCGAGCAACTTTACGGCTAACTTTACCGTATCGGCGGGTGTCTTCACGCTAGTGGCTATTACTGTGGACAGGTAAATTAATTTTCATTTTGTATGCACGTCTAGCTAGCGCCACAAACCAATAGAGACAGAAAGAGAGAGAGAGAGAGACAGAAAGATGCAATGAAAACTTATAATATTGTTACCTCATGGCAAACTTCGTGTTCGTCATGACCACCCAGTGGCCGTTCGGCGCTGCCACGTGAACGGCGAGCAACTTTACGCCTAACTTTACCGTGTCGGCGGGTGTCTTCACGCTAGTGGCTATTACTGTGGACAGGTAATTTAGTTTTCATATCATTAGTTAATAACTCAGATACCATATATATGCACGTAACTAGGGCCGTATACGAATTGCGAGAGAGAGAAAGATGCAATGAAAACTTATAATATAGTTACCTCATTGCAAACTTCCTGTTACTCGTGACCGCTTACGTCACTGTGAACAGGTAAATACATTTTCATTTCATTATTTAATAATAATAACTTTCGTACCATGTATGTGGCGCAAAACCGTTTACAAGTACAGTGATAATAATGATAAAAATTGTGTCGTAATTTACTTTCTGCGGGGTAATGTTGTTGTGCTTATTGTATCGGAATTGACAGATAGTTTATTATGTAGGTATCTATAGCATAGTAAACAAGGTCATCATAAAATCCACTGGTTGAATTTATTATAATTATATTCGTCGCTAGAAAGCAATAATGCTGTAACTGACAAAAATAAAAGTTTTCACTAGAGCCAAAAAACTAAACGAAAAAAATAAAAAAAATCATAACTTCCGAACGGCTACTGCGATTAAGACACCCTTTTGACTCAATATTAAAAAAAAAAATACTTTTCTAACCATAAACACTACTTTGAGATAAAAGTTATTTTAATTATACTTTTGCGGGTTACAGCATTTGGATTTTTTATTTTTCTCCGTCAAGAATGCTGTAACTCACATTATAATATGTATGGAGGTATTATTAAGGATCTAATTCCACAGACGTTTTTAAATGCTGTAAATAAATTATGACCTCTTAAAACATTTTACCTCAAAAATAAACTTATCTTATCAAGATTCATAGATGTCATTTATGTTGTAAGCAGGTTTAGGAAGAATACTAAGTTAAAATAAAGTGATGTAAGAAAAGATTATGCAGCTTCATAGGCTTTTGTAAAATGTTAGCACTAAAAAAGCAACATAGTAAGGAAAATAATATTTATTTAGGTTTTAAACCAAGGCGATTCTTAACAGAAATTACGTATACTCTTGAAATAAAACAAAAAAAATAACAAAAAATTGACTTCTTTTTATAAAATAATTCGCTTCTAACAATCGTAGAATTAAAGGAAAAGTCGAAAAACGGTATACCTACGGGTTAGGTATAAAATTATTAAAAGTACTTTATTTGTTACAATTCTTACTGTATACCGTAGTTGCTTTTTTAATCAAGTCCTGACTGAAGGATATAGCCGGGTTACGGCAGGCCGCCAAAACAAACTGACCTTGGCGACGTATAATGGACGCACGTTACGACTGGACGAGCACCTGGCGCAACTCGAGCTTGAACTCGGCAAGATTAGGTGGCACATTCTTGGGTTGAGCGAAGTCCGAAGAGAGGGTGAGGATGCGGCTACCTTCTGTACTACCGAGAGGGACACCAGCTATCCCAAGGTGGCGAAGGGTTCTTGGTCAACAGGAATCTTTGTGACAACGTTGTAGTACCTAGTAATTAAACTAACCGAGAGGTATAGCCTCAAGGTTGTGCAGGTTTACGCACCGACCTCGACATACTCGGACGATGAAGTGGAGGATATGTTCGGGGACATATCGAAAGCCTTACACTTCACCACTAAGGCCCACTACAACGTTGTCATGGGAGATTTCAACGCCAAAGTGGGAGTACAAAATTGCAGAGAATCGGTAGTAGGGTCCCATGGTTATGGTAGCAGGAATCATAGGGGGCAAATGCTGGTCAACTTCCTCAAAAAGAAGGGGCTTTACTTGATGATTTCGTTTTTCAAGAAACAGCCTCAAAGGAAGTGGACATGGCAGAGCCCCGACAACATGACAAAAAATGAGATCAACTTCATCATAACGGACAAGAAGCGCATATTCAGAGACGTCTCATTGATGAATAGGTTTAATACCGGTAGTGATCACCGACTTGTACGAGGCTCTCTGAATATCAATTTCAAGCTAGAACGTGTTCGTTTGATGAAGTCCAGGCTCCGACCTAACCCGCTCCTGACACGTTCCAGTCAAATCTGGAGAACCGATTCGCTGCCCTGGAAACCACAAACAGCGTTGACATTGACCAACCCTCGAAGGTGTGGTCGGAATCCTCAGGGAGGAAGGTGTGAGATTTTGCGAATTACATCGTAAAGACAGGAAGTCGAAGTTGTCGGGAGAAACACTCCGGCTTATGACGGAACGACGTGTACACCCACCAGTCACTTTGTCAGAAAGGCATGCTCTTAACAAGAAAATTGGTAAACTAGTGCTACGAGACCTCCGATGCTCCAACACACGGTCTGTTGAAAGAGCTATTGAGCAAAATCGGGGGTCCAAAGTGTTTGTCCAATCTCTTGGGAGAAGCCATCTGACAAAGCTGACCACCGCGGATGGAGTAGTCGTTGCTTCAAGGCCAGGGATTCTCGCGGAAGTTGAAAACTTCTACAGCCTGTTATACGCTTCACACGCAACTCAACCTGATCCCGGAAATGAGGATTCCAGAGCCACACTTATGCGCCACTTTACTGAAGACTTGCCAGAAATCAGCCTAGGCGAAATCGAGATAGCTCTAAAACAGCATAAAATGGAAAAGCCCCTGGAGAGGACGGTATTACGACTGAACTCCTGAAATCTGGTGGTAAACCGGTAATGAAGGAGCTCCAAAACATCTTTAATACTGTCCTCTTTGATGGGAGAACTCCGGAGGCGTGGAGTAGGAGTATTGTCGTGCTGTTTTTCAAAAAGGGTGATAAAACTCTTTTGAAAAACTACCGACCCATTTCGCTCCTAAGTCACGTCTACAAGCTGTTTTCGAGAGCTATCATGAACCGTCTTGCACGAAGACTCGACGAGTTTCAGCCCCCGGAACAGGAGGGGTTTCGATCAGGACACAACACCGTAGACCACATTTACACAGTGAGGCAGATTATACAGAAGACGGAAGAGTATAATCGGCTACTGTGCTTAGCGTTCGTGGACTACGCTTTTGACTCCATCGAAACCTGGTCGGTTTTGGAATCTCTGCAGCGATGCCAAGTCGATTGGCGATACATCCAAGTGTTGAAAGGTCTTTACAATGCCGCTAGCATGGCCGTCCAAATACAACACCGGCAGTCTGAACCTACCCCCTTGCATCGTGGTGTGAGACAAGGGGATGTTATATCCCCCAAATTGTTCACAAATGCATTGGAGGATATGTTCAAGACGTTGGACTGGAAAGGACAAGGCATTAACACAAACTGTGAGTACCTTTCACACTTGCGATTTGCAGAAGATATTGTCAATCTGGCGGAAACGCTGCAAGACTTGCAATTTGCAACCCTGTCAGCTCTTGTTAGAGATGTAAACGGACTTCGGAACCAGTGCGACCTGATCCAAAAGTCTAATCAAGATATTGAGGCTAGCATGGTTTTCGTAAATGAAAGCTATGAGGAAATGAAATCTAGGGTTGCGCAGCTTGAGCAAGAAAAACGCGAGAATGCCGCACACATAACACATCTAGAAAAGCAGCTCCAAGACATAAAATTAAACAGTCGCTCCTCATCAATTGAGTTACGTAACATCCCCCACAAAAAGGACGAGAAAAATGAGGACCTGGTCTCTGTACTCTCAGAACTAGGCAAAACTATTAATAGCACTGTAAAGGAAGCCGACTTGCGGGACATCTACAGACTGCCAGGAAAAGCAGGCTCAGTGAGGCCCATTGTTGCCGAGTTTTCTAATGTTACCAAGCGCACCGAGTTCTTATCGGCAGCGCGTGAATACAACAAAGACCGTCCAAAAGAGGACAAGTTGAGCTCCGAGTCTATCGGCCTGGCGGGTGAAAAAAAACCAATCTACGTGGACGAGCACATTACACCAGCGCTGAAAAAGTTATTATATGACACCCGTCAATGGGCTCAACCCCATAACTACAAGTCCTGGCACTCCAATGGTAAAGTCTTTGTGAAGATGAACCCTGACGACACTCCCCTACATATTGACTCGGAAAAACGTCTACGTGATTTAACAAAAAAACAATGACTATACTTGCGTTACACTCATCTGCTTAGCGTGCATGATTTATACTTAGATTTAACCTTATATAATATGTTCCCTATTTATGTTGAACTGATGTATACTTTTGTAATTGCTCTATGTGTATTGCCTAATTTAAACTGTTGCCAAATACTTAAGCTCTCAATTCTGCAGCTAATTGCCTTGCGTGACTACTTCCTGTTGCTTTCATTGCTAAATGCATTTCTAATTGTGATTATAGCCAAAACCCCTTTCTATTGCTTGTTAATATCACACCTCCTGTATAATGCTTCTGAATTTTTTACATTTATCATCAAATTATAACTATGGACAACATTGTTAATGATATAGATAACCTTTCCCTTTCAAACTCGCTTGTTTGCTTTCCTGAAAATTGCATTGATTCTGTTCCGATACCGCTATCACCTGCAGATGATCTCAAACTTATCCACATCAATATAAGGAGTATAAAAAGGAATTTTGACGAATTTATAACAATGCTAACTTTAACTAAAATAGACTTCGATATCATAGTCCTCACAGAATGCTGGCTTAAATTAACGGGCGAAATCCCTATACTCCGTGGGTACTCTAGCTATTGTACTAAACATAACTTTTCACAAAATGATGGAGTTGTTATTTTCGTTAGAGATGACTTTCCAGCTACGGTAACCGAGCCTATCGTCATGGATAGTAATTGTCTCGTCTGCAAAACTACTGACATGGCAATTGTATGCGTCTATCGTTCCCCATCTTACCAAGATCTTAGTAACTTTTATAACAGCATAGATAGTCTTATCAGGTCGTTCAAGCGTCTCAACAATATTATTCTTGTAGGTGATATCAATATCGACATCAAACAAAACAATACCGATAGACACTCGCAAGATTATTTAACTCAGACTGCCGCGCTGGGACTTCTCCCAGCGCACCTCGCCCCAACCAGAGTAGACAACTGCTTGGATCATATTCTACTAAAACAAAAGCGTCTGCCACTGTCGTAATTCTGGATACACATATAACTGACCACCTCCCGATCTGCCTCTTCCTACAAAATCTAAAAATAGAAAAATCTTCTCTTCAGAAATCCATCCGCTACAATTACTTCGATATAAAAAGCGAAATTGATTCCTTGGACTTTAGTCCCGTCATGAACTCGGTTGATCCAAATATGGCAGCTGAGTTACTTGTTGACTTACTTCAACGAACAATCTCTAAGCATATTTATGTGAACAGGGTTCCAAAAAATCTCCAAATTATTAAGCCATGGATGACACCAGGCCTGGTACGATGTATACGAAATCGCGACCGTATGCATTACAAAGCTAGGAAACACCGTAGTAATGAGATTCTTCAAATAACTTATAAGCGCTATCGCAATTTTTGCAACTCACTTCTTATGAAACTCAAACGAGCTTACGAGAAACAAGAAATAGAAAGGGCAAAAAACAATCCCAAAGCACTATGGAAAGCAATAAAAAATGTAGCTGGTACAAACCGCATCACACAGACTCCCCACGAACTACTGCAGCTCTCTGGCGACCCTCAGACTTCAATTAACTCGGCCAATAATTACTTTGCAAATGTAATAATGTTATTAAAACTATCGTGAGACATCTTTACTAATTATAAAAACGGTATAAACTCACGTAAAAATTGTCAGGAACGGCCCGACATGTTTCGAACTCATTTGGAGCTCTTCATCAGGGGTAGCTATCCGTGCTGCTACGCGACTCGCGACCCACTGCACTTTTAATCGCTCTTCTTGCCGCCCTCTGCGCACGCGCAGATAGCGCGGCGCGGGGAGGGCAGGGCTCTTGCGCTGTCACCACTGGACTGTCTGTCACTGCATTTTCACTATTACCCACTGATACCACGCACACTTGACTTATTGTATCAACGACATTGTCTGAACGCGAGATGTTTTTTAACGCCGGAATCACAGGTTTCCATGCTGGAGGTAGAGCCCAACCACCGTCTCGGTTGAAATTCGGGCGCCGTCCAATTTCGATAGCTTCACGTATCTTCCGTTGTACACAGCGTTGTTGGTTCGTGAGAAACGCTGTGTACAACGGAAGATACGTGAAGCTATCGAAATTGGACTCCGGCGTTAAAAAACATCTCGCGTTCAGACAATGTCGTTGATACAATAAGTCAAGTGTGCGTGGTATCAGTGGGTAATAGTGAAAATGCAGTGACAGACAGTCCAGTGGTGACAGCGCAAGAGCCCTGCCCTCCCCGCGCCGCGCTATCTGCGCGTGCGCAGAGGGCGGCAAGAAGAGCGATTAAAAGTGCAGTGGGTCGCGAGTCGCGTAGCAGCACGGATAGCTACCCCTGATGAAGAGCTCCAAATGAGTTCGAAACATGTCGGGCCGTTCCTGACAATTTTTACGTGAGTTTATACCGTTTTTATAATTTGCAAATGTAGGCAAAAACCTAGCATCTCGAATACCTTCACCAGACGATTCCTTTTCCAGTTTGACCAGTAGGTCTCCTTGCAACTCTCTTAGCATACTGCCTGCTGATCCAACTGAAGTAGAGCGTCTCATAATTGGCATGAGAAGTGACTGTGCAACTGGTTGGGACAACATCCCTAGCAAAGTTCTCAAACAGTCTAAAGACGTTTTGGTGCCCCCAATTACTCACTTATGTAATCTAGCGATAAATTATGGTTGCTTCCCTACTGTTTTTAAAAAGGCCTTGATAAATCCCGTCTATAAAAGTGGGGACCGAACTAATATCACAAATTACAGACCAATCTCAATACTGAGTTCCCTATCAAAAATTTATGAAAAATTACTAAATCACCGCCTTATTTCGTATCTCAACAAATACAATATCATAGCTTCGAATCAGTTTGGCTTTAGAGCGGGAATTTCCACCGAAGATGCCGTAATTGCTTACACAAACTCTCTGGTCAATAAATTAGATAGCAAGTTCTGCTGTTATGGCATCTTTTTAGATCTCTCTAAAGCATTTGACACAGTCTGTATCCCAACTCTACTGTTGAAACTAGAAGCGATTGGCATTCGTGGCCAATCCTTGGATATCTTTAGAGACTACCTGACAGACCGCACCCAGTGTGTAACAATTAATACATATCGAAGCAGCGATGAGGCTGTCTGTTTCGGCGTCCCCCAAGGGAGTGTCTTAGGACCTACACTTTTCCTTGTTTATATAAATGAGTTGTGCCAACTGCCAATCCCTAACTGCGATATCTTCACATACGCAGATGACACTGCTCTAATTGTGTACAACACTACCTGGGAGGGAGCCAAACAGGCAGCTGAACATGCACTTCGATGTGTTTCAGAATGTCTTGTTCGAAATAAACTCACACTAAATATAGAGAAATCTGTGATCCTACGATTCTCTCTACCAAATTCGCCAAGACTACCAATCGAGACCGGTTTGGTGAAAGCCCACACATGCTCAGATCAGTCTTTGGACTGCAACTGTACGTCCCTCTCCATAGTAACAAGCGTACGATACTTGGGTATTTATATTGACCAAAAACTAACATGGCGATCGCATATTGAAGCACTCTGTACCCGTCTTCGTAAATTAATTTACATATTTAAAGAGCTTAGACATTCCGCTTGTGCTGATACCCTGTCGTTAGTCTATAGTAGTCTGTGTCACTCCATAATAGCTTATTGCATTCCTGTATGGGGCGGCACTTATAAAACGCTGTTGATTCAGGTAGAACGAGCACAAAGGGCTATTCTGAAAGTGATGTACTTCAGAAGAAGAGACTACCCTACAACCCTGCTCTATTCGGAATCAAAAGTCCTGACGGTGAGACAAACGTATATACTACGCATAATATTACGTCAACATCTTTTTGTTCCCCTTAACAATAGCAAAACAGCCAAACGCTCGGGACACCCCGTTTGCCGAACAAACCGTTGCAGAACGGAGTTTGCTCGTCGACAGTCTGCTGCTCAAGGTGCTCGCCTCTACAATAAAATAAATAGTGTAATACACATATACACGCTGTCAAAATATGAAGTCAAAGCAAAGCTGCAAAATTGGCTGCTGTCCCTCTCATACTCAGACACTGAAAATCTATTTATAAAACTATTGTAAGTTTAAAATGGCAATAACACTGTACCGCAACAACATGCTGTAACTAATAACTCAAGTTTTTGCAACTGTACCCATGCTTCAGTTTTACTAATTATATCTACATTCTAAATACTTCTAGAAAACTAGATACAATCACAAGTTCTACTATATTCCTGTACTCATTTTTATTTTATTTTATTTTTCTTATTCTTTATCAGCTTACTTAAATAATACAATTGTAGCTCGAAAATTTCATTTTGCTGTAAATTATCCTATTTTAACCGCTGTTACTCTATTCCCACTCGTTTGTTAATGATACTGAATGTCGGATGAACTCAAAGCCCCTATGGCACAGGTATATATTACCTAGTTTAGGGGACGGAAGTTTGACCATTTATTAATGACCTATCTTGTACAAACTGTCTATAGCTTTACTACCTTTACATTGTAACATGCTTATGTACAATAAAGATTATTATTATTATTATTATTAATTTATGCCGAACGGCCTAGCTGAGTCTTCAAAACGCATTGGCCTCCGGATGAACTTGGACAAAACCAAGGTTATGTTCAATGAACATGTTAGTCCGGAACCAATTGCGGTACAGGGCAGCTTTCTCGAGGTTATTAAAGAGTACGTCTACCTTGGGCATATTATATTGCAGTTGGGTAAAAACAACTTCGAGAGAGAGGCTAATAGAAGAATACAGCTGGGCTGGGCAGCCGGGCTGACATACGGTGCCGAGACGTGGACACTCAGGGTTGGGCTGGTCCACAAATTTAAAGTCGCTCAGAGAGCTATGGAAAGGGCAATGCTCAGAGTTTCTTTGAAGGATCTAATTCGGAATGAAGTGATCCGTCAGAGAACCAAAGTTACCCACATAGCTCAATGTATTAGCAATTTGAAGTGGCAGTGGGCTGGCCATATTAGCCGAAGAACCGATAACCGGTGCGGTGAACGTGTTCTTGAGTGGAGACCGCGGATCGGCAAGCGTAGTGTGGGATTCCCTCAGACTAGGTGGAGCGATGATCTGTGCAGGGTGGCTGGTAAAAGCTGCATGAGAGTAGCCGAGAATCGCTTACAATGGCGTGCAGTTGGAGAGGCCTATGTCCAGCAGTGGACAAGAATAGGCTGATGATGATGATGATGATGATGATGATGATGATGATGATGATGATGATGAAGGATATACAACTGGAAGGTCTTACCAATTGTGAGTATAGTATAACATTTGATAGGTTTACATGGTGTAATAAATAAAAATAACTTACGATAACAAACACTCCCAACGCAAACTACACGGCGATTCACACTCATCAGCGCGCACGCAATCACTAAAGACTGCGGCAAGACGCGTGCCCTTGAGAAGGTGGCGGGGGAAGTTTGGCGTATCAATATTGAGCTCTATTGCAAACTTTCTTTTTGAAATGCGTTAAGTGCTATAAAATACTAATAACATGTCGTTTGAATTGTCGTAATTCACTAGAAATTGCAGTAAAGAAACGTCAAAAAATGTTATAACTATCCTATCTTGCAAAAAATGGAAAGCAGAAACGCTGTATGTGATGTCAAGGCAAATAAAAGTAAGTTTATATTGTTGTAACTCCTATTCTGATAAAAACGCTGTTTTTTTTGTTTATTACAGCATTTCTTTTGTCTGTCACAGTTCAAATAGTTAAAATCACTTGCGCTGTAAATATTTTATTTTTTGCCGTAGAAGCACGAGACCTAGACCAATCGACGCAGAAAAAAAATGCTGTAAGAATTTGTAAAAAAACTATTTTCGATGGTAGTGCGGGTTACAGCATTATTGCTTTCCAGCGACGATATAATTTTCACTATGGATAGAACTTCACTTAGTACCTGCACTCTGCAATACCTACTAACATTGCTCGCTTTGGTTGACGAGATGTGTAGTTGGCCAATTTAAGTTCAAGAGTATGTGGTTCGGTAAAATGCGGCATAATATGTTTAATTTCCGTACCTCATTGTTTATAGCGCATGACACTACGCTCCCGCACATTTAAACACAGAACACGTGTCGGGACGAACGACACCTTATAGGATGGTGTCGAGTCGATAGAGTTCCCCTTCGACGAAGTCAATATTATTGATCCAAATGTGTCAACGATATAGTATGGGCGGTATTGTGTCCAATATCTCGAAATTTAATAAGATGTTTGGAAGTTATACATGTGTAAAGCGTATAGCGTTAATATGGATCGAATTCATAGTGTAGTGCAATTTATGAGACTAAAATCAAATATGAGTGTCAAATAAACAGACAAAGAAATAAACAGATAAACAGACCAAAAATCTAAAAACTGTTGGAACGTGTTCTGTTATCGATTCTAAGAATTATCCCCGCCAACTTTTTTCGAATATCTTCCATGTACTTACAGGCTTCAGCTTTATTACTTTTATATAGACAACAATTAAAACACCCCCGACATAAGTAGCTGGTCGTCATGAGATCCCTGATTCAATGAGTGATGTAGAAAATGCTACTATTTAAAACTGAACATATATAAGTATAAGTAGTAGTATAAGTAGTAGGTTAAAATTGGGGGGGCTGGCTCACTTTCGCTCGCTTCGCTCGCTCGGCGCACCAGCCCCCTCCAATTTTAACAGAAGTTATGTTAATAAAAAATCTTGTTTGTCGCTTTACAGCAGTTATGACAACTCTGTTATGCTCCTTAGATCATCTACGATCAGTTTTCTTCTTTTACTTTGCTCTCCCATGGAATGGTATCCAAGACCTCGAAATTTTTTGTTTAAAGGCACATTCTAAATTGAACAGAGTCAATTTTCCATGTTCCTATTCGACAATCATCTCAATAAGGTACTAGGAAATATAGAACATCATCGCTAAAAGTTATTGTTTAGATAGTATACTGAAATGCCTTTGAGTTCATTATCATAATGATTTATTTTGTGAAATATTATTTTAAATACAAAATAAAACACATTGTTTAAAGAATAGCTTTATTTTTACACCATTTTCTTAAGCTAGTTACATTTTTTAAAGCACATATAGTAGGATGATAAATACAGCTAAATACATCGCTAGAAAATCTAAACTCTTCATATAAACTTAACAATTTAGGACACTGCATATCCTCTAAGTTAATTACATCATTATGAAGAAATAGATTTAATCCAACATACTTTCTCGACACCTTTACAATAAATAGTTTTATCAGATAAAAAATCTTCAGCATGTAACAAATAATCTGTGTAGGGAATGAAACCATCATTCCAGTTAATTTTTCTGTTCTTCTGTATCCACCATACTTGTTTACGTTCTGACGGAGAAAGATTATACAATGGGCAAGGTGGTAAAACAAGAAGATGCTGCAACTGATCATTAAAGGCTATAGCAATTTCTTTGACTATAAATTTATTATTATCTGTTTTAAATCCTTGAACATCAACAATTGCTATTGACGTCATGTTAGTTTCCTTACTATATTACTCAAAGGTCGATACTCGAATAGACGATCGTTAATAATTAAACAATAAGCACTTGTATTGTCGGGTATGTCTTGCTCAGTTTCAATTTCTAAACGCACATCTACAGGCCCAGTTTTCAAATTATCATTTTGTCGGGAGCAGTCAATCACGTATAATGGAGCCTTAGCTTTGAACTGTTTCAAATCAAGCAACGGGTCGATAGGAAGGTTATAATACGACTGACGAAATCGAGCATACATATCATATAATATACTATACTGGTCTTGGTCAAATTTTAAATTAAGAGTATCGTATGGATAATAATACGAATTTAAAAATAAAGTAACATTCTTTAAATCACAGTGATCAAATACAGCATTATCTTTTTGTTTGTTGTTTTTTCGATCAGTTTGTAACCCGAAAATAACATATCGCGGTTTTTCTAGCTGAGAAGCTGTCTTCACAGACCAGGAATGTTTCGTAGTCTTAGGCAATAATGGGTATTCATATAAATCCCAATTTCTGAAAGCAATTTGCAGCGGTTTATCTTTTTCTAAATGTTTTAGCAAAGCAAGCCTTTGCTGGTCAGAAACTTTGACATGAGGCATCCGCCACTGAACTTTTCGTATATTTACTTGCACCAAATCATCTTTATCTGTCACAATACCGTTTAAATTAGTACTGCTTCTGTTTAAAATTAACTCATGTTTACAATTAATTATAATCTTCCTATAATCTTCCGCGAAACCTAATAATTTGTTAAGTGGTAAAAGAATACAAAACTTTCCATCAGTATTCTTAAACCCATTCACATTCCAACCCCACATTTCCGCCGCTTTACTTTCTCCATTATTCATAGACGCCAGCGATTTCAGCGTCGTAGTGACTCCGACATTTCTAATGCGATCAATTTCAATTCCATTCATTTCATATCTTATATCTTGAAAAAGGAATGATATAGCATTATTAGTTATGTTTACTTTTTTTATCTTTGAGGCGCCCGTTGTATGATCCTTTTCAGTCACTGTGAATGATCCTTCTATGTATATAGAGCTTGCCGAGGGCAAAACGTAAATATCTTGCTGGTGGATAGGTATCCGTATTTCATCGTTTTCATTGTAGCTATTATTGTAAGGATTATACGTATGGACTTCATAACTTTCAATAGAATTATCGAAGTGGAGGTCATCCGTTATATGGAGAATACTCATATTTTGAACCCGAGAGCGCAAAGGAACTCTTTGTTGCTTCTACTTATTTTGCCCGGCTTAATGCGTGTTATTCTTTTCACAGCTTGTTTATTAATGGCTTTATTTTTATTTTGCTTGAGCATTTTATTGCTAGAAATTCTATTTTTATTTGCATATATCTTGCGCGTGTAAGGCAATGATGTTCCAGGTTTCTGAGGCACATTGTATAGCATCATTTTGATTTGCGTAAATGTATACTCAGATATATATTTTCGTTTTTAAAATTGATTGGCACACCATTTAAGTCTAATATTTTTACAATTATTGATGAAATGTGTTTTTTTGTTATAGGGAAATATATTATATTTTTAGGCACCTCAATAACCTGATGACTCGGAGGAACGTTCAGTACAAACTCATGAATTATATGGGTGGGTAATCCGTTTGTGTAGGAGCCTTGAACGAGATCACATTCGATTCGTATCACAGACGCCGGAATAATGTTAACAGGATAGACTGATTCATGCCATTTATTTGCTTCTAAAATTGTATGACCAAACCCTAAAAATGGAGCGATGCTATTCGAGGCTTGAAACTGGATTGGTTCAGAGCAAAATAACAAACACTTCGACGTATTATTATTCGATTTAATTTGCAATTCAACATCTTTCAGTTCGGTTTTTAAGTAATCATGTAAGTCAATCAAATCGTAAGTACCGCAAGGAATTTTAATTTGTTTATTTTTACCATAGGCGAAAATGTTATTATTTACATCAATATTTGGAATTGTATTAAATGTAGAGAAATAGAGTAAGCCCCCTTCATAATTATCATCTAATATCAAAGGAGGATTAAATTCCGTTTGAAGAACAGATTCGCATCCCGTGATTGTAAGTGTTATAGACATTGTAGCAAACTAAAGTTTTTTTTTTTAAGTATTGGCTATTTATGTCGGTTCCAGAAGGATTTTAAAAACCGAATACATAAATGACCGCAATTATAGGGATGACCTTTTTGCACATTAGCATAATTATAAAAAAAGTTCGGTCCGATATAGCGTAAAAATTCTTCCGGTGGTTTTAAGTCACCATAACTGTCAAAATATTCGATATAATCATTTGATTTGGAGTAGGCTACCCAGTGACTGCCAGGGTTATCGGAACTATCGAGATTTATAATTCCGCATTCTTTTTTATAAGGGCTAACTGGTAGTTGATCTCTCATATACACTCCCCTAAAATATGGAATGACTTTCGCATATTTCAGTATATCGATATTAGTTAGCGCTCTTCTGGGTAGCCTTGGAATTAGTTTTTTTGTTTTTTTACATAAATGCCTAGACCATCGCCGTGCTCTTTGAGACAAAGCCCATTTCCTATACACAATTCTTCCATTTTTTGGTTGTGACGTTTAAGTTCTTGCAAGCGTTGCTTGGCTGATTTTATTGCTTGAACTGCCTTTGCGATTCCAGCTGCGCCGCCCGCCAAACCACCTGCGGCTGATAACCCCGCGAAAATTGGAATTAAGGGATGAAATCCTCCAACTTTTGGAACTGGTATCACTCGTGGAATATTCACTGTTGAGTTAGAATCGGAAGCCAATTCACGAACAACGGCAACGGCTAACTCAATAGCCGCTTTTTTACATTTAGGTTTAAATTTGTTTATATGTTTCTTTGTAAGAGAAACAATATTTTTAAAAGTTTTTTTAAACCCTTTCCCGCTTTTTATTTTTTTTCTCGCAACAGTTGTTTTAACAGGCAGCGCTTTTGTTTTTCTACTAGAATTAAATTTCGGCATCATTAATTGCAGATTTAAATAATAAAAAATATATGGGAAGATGTAACACTGATCACTCTTTCTTTGCTCAAATACAAACTAAGAATGAAAATAAAAAAATTACGGACTGCTTATAAAACTTCCGACTTATCTATCCAACTGTTTTCCTGAGAAGGTAACCCTAACCATTTCACATATAACTTCGCGCCTTTCGTTTTTAATATTTTTTCAACCAGATAAATGTTCGGATATTTGGGTTTAAGTAATTCTTGAGAATAAAATGATCCCAAAATAGGACGATGCTTACTGTCTTCAATTGCATATGTAATAGGTTCGGTATTCTGAATTTTAGTAATTGTGAATATTTCCGTCGACCAATTTGGAGTATACCCTTTTTCGAATGTACCTTTATATTTACTTATGCGTACGGGATCTCCGACTTTAAATTTAGTTTTCGATGTTTTCGGTAAATCTGTTTTATTATAATTTTGAAGAATTTGCTGCTTATTTTCTGCATTAACTTCACATGGCTTAAAACCAATTGTTCTGTGTACCGAATCATTATACCGTTTAATTACATTAGAAAGAACGCCGCTAATCCATTTATAGTTTCCTTGCAAACTAAACTGTTTATATAATTTGTTTTTTAAGGTTCTTATAAATCTTTCTACTATGGAAGCTTTTTTCACAGAGTATGTTGAGTAGTGGTTTATATTATATTGTTTTAGTAAAAGTTTTAATTGTTTGTTATAAAATTCAGTTCCTAAATCAGTTTGCAAATTTTTTGGAACACGATGTTTTTTTAACAAATCTTCAAAGGCTCTAGTTACATGTTCTTTACTTTTTTGTTTCAATGGATATGCCCAAGCATACTTCGAAAATGTATCAATTATTGCTAGTATATATTTATAATTTGAGTTCACACTCGAAATAGCCTGCATGTCAATAAGATCGGCTTGCCATAAATCGTCGATATCTCTCATAATTACATGTCTTCGAGGAAAATTCTTTCTAGCTTGTTTATGTATTTCGTCAACCACTACTTCCTTACTCATTTTTGGTACTTGCTTCTTTGAGACACAGATTCTATACTCTGCTTTAAGCTGTTAATTTCTATATCTAAATGCTCTAACGTTTGATTTATCGTTGAAATTTTTTTAAACATAACATCCCTCACATCGTCAACATACTGCTTTGTCACCCCATCAGCGGAATCAATTGGTTTTCCAAGGTGTTTAATAACCTTATTATTCGCATCAATAAAATGGTCATTAGCATTTACGAAAGCCATATAAGGTTCTATATATGAATTTACTTTTTGCCTTTTAAATACGTGATGCCCGAACTTATCAACGTTCATCTTCAACAAGCATTATAATACTAAGCCATAATGAGCCCTTGCTAGCCCTTTTATTCTTTGATAATGCCTGCTTCTCTCAGTTCTTCTATGATAGAAATTATTTCGTTGTCATGATTAGTATTGCCAGCATTTTTGGACGCAATCAATAATTTTAATCTATCAATTAACTCATTAGGATCGTCCCAGTATATGTAATCTGTATTACGTTTATATTTTTTTAATACTGGCAAGTTACCTCCATGTTTCTCATCAGATTCGGTAAATAATGGTTTAACAAATTGACAGTATTTCATGCCTGAGTTTCCTTGAATCTGACCGCTGGGACTGTATCCTCTCTTGTGAACATTAGTATGAATAAGGATATCTTTATAAATCAGTTTATCTTTTTCTTCGACGATGTTTGAATCGGGTTTAGCTTGGAATAAAAGTTCTCTTAGTCCTGGAGTCAGCTCATAACTTTTATCAGGTAAATTAACCATAGTCATTTTATTTGGCGAATTCTCTCCATGCGATTTTAATGTTACCGGCGAATTACCTATAAATAATTTCTCCCCATCATTTCTCACCCCAAATTTTACATTAAATGGCTCATTTGGGATTTGCAAATATTTACTATTGGCTTGAGGACTCTTTACTTTCGCAATATAGTTTTCCGCTTTAGCTGGAGTTTTTAATTCTTGCGATGCTAACTCATTAGATTCGCATTCTAATTCTAGATTAGCATCAGTCATAGTAGTATCTTTCTGATTATATTTCTCTTTATTTTCCTTGTCCATGCGAACGTTTTCAGATATATTGTTGAGTGATACTAGGCTTTCTAATGGCTCACTTAATGATTTAAATATTTTTTTATGCTGTAACTCGTAATGTTCATCTTTTTGGCGCATTTGTTTTAGCTTATTTTTTATATTTTTGACTGATTTTATTAACTGTGTTTTTAAATCGGCTTCCATGATATTGAAATATGAGACTTGTTCTATTAGCAAAAGCCTGTAACTAACTGTGTTATGATTGAATTAGTCATAGATATTTATACAAAGTATTTACTCAAACTTAACAAAAACATCAAATGATTTTCTATATCTGCCATTATTCAACTCGCAATCTTTATTGATTATTAAAGATGCAAACGGATCTTTCCATATATTTGTTGCTAATGATTTGAAGACTTCCCAGCTAACATCAGAATTCACATGCTCATGATATATGTGTTTCAAATTGACATCATCTTGTTTAAAAATGATTAGGAAGTTCACATTATCTCTAATTAATTGTTTGGGGATTTTGGAGTAAGTTTGAGATAAGTAGAAAACGTCTATTCCTTTATGCCTACCCATAGAAAAATAATTACGTATATTATTCTGATTTTCGCAAGTTATGTCATCAAATATAAAAACAGAATTGTCTAAGGCCTTATCAGGTGAAATCACATCTTTATCGTCCTGAAATATGCTCAGATTAATATCAGGTATTCTTGTAATGACGTCTTTTAGAAACCGGTATTTTGACTGGAAAGCTGTTTTAGAATAAAGGTATACATTTTGAAATTTTAACCCATTTTCGTGAAGCAATAAACTTAACATTGTATTGGTTTTACCGCAATTTGAGGGTCCACAGATTATGCATCGAATAGAGTTGGGTAAAAGCACACTGTGTTTATTATTAATTGAACACGATTCTACAATAATTTTATTAATTTCAAGCGACACTTGCTGTTTCATTAGTTTCATTTTACGTTCTGTTAAATGATTGTAGAAAACAGGTCTTAAATATGTGCCTATACTACCAATCTAATTATGTTGGTTCAGAAATCAAAGAAAAAGCGCTACTTAAAAAGGATTTCTGTATTACTCATAACTATATATAATATCTTGCATGTCTCAACCGGTGATGAATTCCTTAAATATGCAGGCTTAGCACCAATCTAATTGGAGAGAGTATTTTGTTTCAGAAATGTGAGAGCGCTACTTTACCTAGTCGTAATATCATGCGCGCCTGACACTGCAAGGCGAATCTCTAGCATTAGCTTCATTTCATACTTCGCATCGATCGGAAGCAGTCACAGCGAGACCTTATATTCATATAAGTCACAGGTATTGTTTTCAATACTAAATATTTTATCTTTATCTAAATATAGTTATTTACTTATAACGTACTTAATTTGTTATTGCGTTAACGTTTTTTTTCTTTTTCTTTCAGATAATGGAGTCGAGCATGATCGCCACTCAAAACCAATGCGATGATTTATCGGACATATTTAACGCGAGCCCCCCAATTCATGACGTCGGACCGGAAGATCCATTATATTACGTTCAAGATGTTGATGGATGGCTTGAAAAGGTCGAAAAACGGCGTCAGGAAGCAGTACGCAAGATGGCGAAAAATAAGTCAAAGAAAACTATTAGCAAAGATCAGACAAAGAAATTGTCGTCTTTTGTTATAAAAAATGACTATCGCAAAGGTCGATATTTAATAAAAATTAGCGTCGAAGCTATGAACGATGGTGACTCCAATCGCAATTTTAGTGCTCAGTACCTAGTTTGTGACCCCTGCGATGAAGTGTTAGACTCGACTGAATATGTGTTAACAAGAATATTAAAAAAACTGGAGGAAAAGTGAATAAGTTTTAGTATAGCTTTAGCGATAGACATGGTAAATAATAAGCACTTGTAATTTGTTAGCTCTTGCACTCTTTATTTTAATGTTTACTTGGCAACGATCACTGTATGTTTATTGAAACCTCAATAAAGAAAATAATTCCGAATAGATTGTTTCAATAGACCATTCAAAATAGTAACCCTTAAGAGCTGTAACTGCTATTATCAGCTGACTGTAATTAAACTTCCTAACTATATTATAAATAGCATGGTTTACAATAAAAATGAAAAGAATTATTAAAAAAATAAAAAATAAAACGTAATAAAAAAAAAAAAACAATTATCGCTATTTGATTAATGTGGAATGTTTACATAACGTTTTCAATCACCATCCCTACGTAAGACGGGTTTAAATGTTTGACCCCGTTACGTAAGAAGCTTTAAGGTTTATTAATACTAGTAAATTATGATTTTATGATCGATAGGGAACTGAGGTGTTCTTGAGAACTCGAAATATAAGAAACTAGCAGTGTTACTGGGTTCCTTTTTATATTTTCACGATGCAGAAATATTATAGCGTTACAAATTATGTCAACATTTTATTTGTAACACTATACTGTCAATGGAGAAATATAAATAAAACAAGTGATTTAAATCATTAATATGCTTTATTTCATTATAAACTTAACACTAAGTAGTAATACAAACTGAAGTAATATATGATCAAGTAAAGTATTGCTAATAAATCTGTAATATTGTACAAACTACGTACTAATATCAATAACGTTACATTATACATATTTAAACTTATGCATGCATTGTCTTAATATAAATGCTCCTAATTTTAAACATAGCTTAATTTAGTGGGAGGGGGGGTATAATGAACACTTTCCCCTCCCAGAAATAATTGGCAAACAAAGATAGGAAGTACAAACGAAGTTACAGGGTTTTATGATAGTTAGCATAATGTTTTATAGTGCCCCCAGGGCAACGATGTAATATTATCTTTACTTACACATCTTTTATCGTCATCTCGGGAGAGAACTAGTTTGTTTACTTTTTGCGTATAAAGTTTATGACATTTGGATCTAATAATACACATTTCATCCCTCAAAGTTTCATTATAAAATAGAGCACTCTTATATTTATTAATATCTAGTTTTTTGGTAATACATTTTTTTATTCCCTTTGCTTTTTTTACAACTGTGTTTTGCGTAGTGATGCAATATGATTTTGCTCTTAAACCTGCATATTCTGTAATAATTTCGCCGCCCATCTCATCTTTAAAGTATCCGGGTATCTTACTGTTCATGCAAGGAATGTGAAATATATTAGCAGTTTGATAATTGCTAGTATCGAAATATCGTATATTTTCTTTTAAATCTTGATAAAAGTCTTTGGTGTATATAAGATATAAGAGACTGTCGGTGTCAGTGTAACAGAGATGTATTTTGTTTGCATAAATGCGTTTCATCACCCTGTAATGAAATCTGTATAAATGACTTTTCGCAAGTTCCAAAATAGAAAAACCAATATAGATCGGACGGTCAAGTAGAACTTTTGTCTGGTTCAATTGAATGGCTACTAATGAGTCAGAAATTATTGCTACGTTTTTAAAATTAGGAGCATTTATATATTTCTCCGCTCCACAACATTTGTTCGTTTTATTCCCATTATCGTTCCACACATTAACAAGTTTAACATCGACCTGTTTACGCTTATTCTCAATCGTTTTACCAAATATTGAGTTATTCTGTTTTTTAAAAAAATCTCTTTCGAATTCGGAAGTTGCTGTTTGTCTAAGCGAAGTATTCAGAGATATGTATGGTTCTAAAAAGTTACTTTGTTCAAAGGCTAAAATCTTATATATTTTTAACAAAAGTAGCCCATTTTTCAAGCATTCCTTCAAATGAATGTAATGAATAATATATCGATGTTTGTCATAAAGGTTAGCTATAAGTTTAGCATTTTTGCTTCCTGCAGGGATAAATTTTTCAGCCGCAAAGGGCATGTCCGAATGGTAGTCATGCAACTCGGATGGATAATGCAAGTCTACTTCCAAAATGAACCCTGTGTCAGAATCATGTCCTATACTTTCAACATCAAAACTTGCAATTTCAAAATCACTAAGAAATCTGAAGTTACTCTTAGGAAGACGCTGCATCATAGCGTATCCATATAAGTTAACACAATCTAAATATACTAAAAAGCTATCCGGTTCTGTACTGTTGTAATTTAAAAGATACTTGTTGTTAGATCGAGCATATCTTCGCGAACACTGTGCGAGACCTCCCCTTATACCCTTTTCCACCATTTGATACATCTCTATATCAGTCAATAAGTCTAACTTAACTTTAGTGTACAGGAGCATTGCCTGCCAGCTGAGAGATGATGATGATACATAATAGCAAGGATCGAGATTATAATAGTTAAGACTCATGTTTCTAAATTTTTCAAAACAATCGCACAGAAGTAATACGTCGCATTTCAAATACAAATCAGTGTATTCTCCAAGATTTTTAATGTTGAAAGTATTCCATACACGCATGGCATGTTTATAATCGTCTGAGGATACAGATTCTGATGTCAATCTGTTAAAAAAATTAGAGGGCTCTGGTAAACATGTTTCCTCATATCGTTCCCAAGAGTCAACGTAATCGTAACAATATATGCCTTTTTTACGAGCAAGGTTAAATTTTTCACCTTCCCCGAAAAATGATTTTAAATGTTGAAAATCGTTTTCTTTCATCGTCCTCACTAAACTATCTAAACTTGAACTTAAAAAGTTAAACGAATCGATAAATTTTAATTGGGCTACATTTTCGCGATCCATAGGAATGAATTTAGTGAATGAAATGAATTTTTCTTTATTTTTTGGTATAAGGTTAATCCGCCCGCATACGTTCGATAGCTCGCTAATAAACAGATGGCTGTCGTATCCAGTCAAATTGTGGAAAATTATGGGAATAAAAGGACAAGTTTTTGCTTTTAAATTACATGTTGTATGAGCGGCCCCTCTATAACGACCCGTAAAATGATTATGATCTATCACAATTTTGTCGTCAGAGGAGAATCGTTCCTTACATATATGACACGTAGTACTTGTCATAAATGACTGCTGTTCAACTGGGGTTAGCGGAATCATAGGTTTACTATTAGACAGAATAGCATGTAATCTGGCTACATCGCTGCATATTGATTCGACAAACTTTCTTGCGCAGTCAGGACCTCGATAAGATACGAAGTCATTTAATTCAGGATTGCTTTTACAACAAATATAATAGGCGAAACACGAAGCCTCATGAATTTGCATATTTTCTACGTACGCTGACTTATTTTTATCCGAAAACTCTAGTAACAAGCTTTCAAAGTCACCATAAATAACGATAGGTATAGCTTGAGTTCTTTCAAAATTACAGAAAAATATTTTGGTATCTTTTTCAGGTAACACAGTTTGGATTCCCGCACAATTATGCTGGATTTGTTTTTCTTTTGTTGAAAAGTATAAAAAACACTCTTCGCACAAATGTATCTTTGATTTATGTTTCGTAAGTTGATTGTGAACAAGTTTTCCCAAATCTTTTATCAAACAAAAATGAGCCTTTCTTTTACACCTTAATAGTAGTAAATTTACATGATGTAATTTCCTTGTAGACGTTTTATACAAAGGACCCGTAATTTCGCCTTTTTTTGTCAAACCATAGATATTTAAACTAATATCGGCATTGTTACTTTCAAACCATTTGATATCGTTTAAATTTGGAGGAAATGTCATACCATTTGTTTTTAATATATCAGAATAATCGGGATATGAGGTTACTCTATGAACATTTTTTTTTGCGGGATATAAATGGGCCATTATACACCATAAAAAGCAGCGATTGTCTGTATTATTTATATTCAAGCAAGCTTTCTTATTTGCTAAGTGTCGAGGCAAGGGTATATAGGACCCCGCCCTTAAAGGGTTGTACTTCATAATATTGACCTCTAAATGGTTAACTGTTTCAATTGTCCACCCGGACTCCGAAAGTTCAAATTCTGAGCATTTAGAGACTAATGTTTCAGCAAATGTTCGATACAATGATGTAATATCGCTGTTTTGAAATACTGCGGCATATTTAGTATTAAATGATTTCATCGACTTCTCATCATTTTTCGTCAATACATATGTGACAAAGAGTTCGAAATTAACTTTCAGTGTCGTATGTTTATGCAAATACTCTCTAATAAGCTGATTCGTTACATCGACAATTTCGGATAAAAATAATTCCGGAGAGATCGTAAAATTTGTCGAATTTATTTTATAGCTAGCTATTCTATCGCGAAATGCGTTTGCAATCAAGTATACATTTTTATATTTTGTATTAAGTATACAATTAGATTTATGCAAGTTTGTTTTCTTATGAGTTGTTAGCTTGGGAACATGAATGTTACAAGCTTGACAAAAAAACATGATGATATTATATAAATTTGCCTATAAATCGATACTAAATTTCTTGTATACCGGAGGACTTAAATTGAATAAAAAATGCTAATATCTAATAAATGGAAGTTTAAAATATTGTAATAAAGCAGAGAGAATAACGTCATACCTTAAACATTTACAGGTGTTGTAAGTTATAATCAACTAGCGAATGCTTTTTATCAAAGCTGACTTCACCATCGAATTTTGAGATGATTTGACTGCTCCCAAGTATACCTCGAAGCACTTCTTCTCAGATGGTTTTCATAATCCTGAAATAACAAATAACAATAACATTATAAGTAAGCCAGGATATATAAAAATAATAAGAACCCTTCAATCATGACTCTGCCTAAAGTAATCTAGTAATATAATAATCCGTTAAGAATAATTGCCGGTCTCAAATTGTAGGCGCTATAAAGGTCTACTACGGTATGAAGACAATTATTCAATTAAGGTCATGACATGAACGCAAATTGTAATTAGGAATGAATAGTATATTCTATAATAATAAAGTCAGAGTAAAAAGAAATGGGCATACCTTATATATTAAAAGGTGTTTGAAGGATACAATACAGGCTGAATACCCTTGTATTCTTCCTTAATCGACTTCACAACATCGCAAACCGAAGAAAATATCGGCTTAGTTTCGTCGATAGCTCCCTTAAATGTGATGAACGCTTTTTTCCAGCGTTCTGTCTCATTCGGTATCGGCTCCAAATCTCTCATACGATATACACGAAGCTCGGCGTAATATTCTCCTCTGGCTGAATGATTTGTTTGAAAAGTATATCCCGACGGAGTTTTTCGGGAAAAAAAATTTCGCAAAGCTGAAGCTCGTATAGGAGCAGTTTCATAATCCTGAAATAATTAAAAACAATGACTCAGTAAAACTATTAAAGTAAAAAAAAAAATATATATAAAATATAAAATAATAAATCATAACGCGTTGGCATTTCGAAACATTATAATACTTAATTGTGGAGGACTAAACAAAAAAGTTACTGTGCTAAAATATGTTTGTTTTTTTTTACTTAATCAGGATAGGCGGCATGCTTACCTCAGAATCCAGCTCTCGTTTTTGAAGCTTTTTCCTAGAAGATGGCGGGGAACCCTCGCCGTCGGTTTCTGACTCTGAATAAGTGCTTTTAGGCCCCCTGCGCACTGGCGTTTTCTTCACTCGACTGACTTTGGATTTCGACGCTTTGGCCTTCGATTTTTTTACTACATTTGGGACGACATCTTCACCCATCTGGGTTAAAACTTCTTCGTCGGAATCAAACGGATTATTAGTTGCCCTGCAAATCACATTATAAATAACAAACACATAACACTAAAATCAAATCACAAAGTACACCTTGTAAATACATACATACTTGCTCCAATTGGTTTTCACTTTAATAAAATATTTTTTGAGCGTCCGTCAGATCGAATGCCTCAATAGATACAAGCTGAGCAAATATCAATTATTTAACAAGAAACCTTTCATTGTAAAGGTGCGTAGATATTGGAGTGTCGATACAACGTACAGCTGTCTATTTAATTTCTAATATGATTTTATATGCATAATTAAACTTTACATCACTAGAAGATAAGATCTATTTTAATAGACAGCTTCAAACTATATGGGTGAACAAGGTTTTATGTAGAATCTAATTTAGGTAACGGCGCCAGATTGTCGACGCTATTTGATACGTAAATCAAAAAAGGGCATCGCATGTACTTACCTTTCAGCATACAATTTGTCGGATAAAAACAATGCGATTGAGCTATAGAGGTAAATAAATCTATCTGTAAGCAGGCAGGCATAAGTTTATTACTTTATTTTTAATTTTAATGATTTACCTCCTAGTAACGTGCGTGTTAACAAAACTAAAATTTATTTTTATGCCATCTAACGGCTATGGCATGAAACTTTATAAAACCAGTCTCTTAACAATCGTACTTCATGCTGTAAATAAAGTTTACTATAAGTTATTAAATCTTGAGAAGATAAATAAATGTATTCAATATATAATATAAGTAGGTTATCCATAAACTTATAATTAATAATGTAAATACTTTCGACTGACTTAAGCCAGATAAAATGCTCGTTTTATGACATCTAGCGGCTACGGTATGAAGTTTTATTAAACCTCTAAACACAAGCTTCACTCGACAAGTTTACTTCGCGCTGGCTAAGTATTGATTCATTGCAGCACGTGATAATAGATGGCGTTTAAATCAAGTTGGTATATTGCTTATCAATATCGTATTGAATCTTAGGTAAGTAAATGTATCCGTAGGCAGGTTGACTATAAGACTATTAATTTAAAATCTTAGTCTTACCTCAATCAAGGTTTGGAAAGTTTCATCCATTCCTTCCCATTCGATTTGTCGCCATTAATTGCTGCGTATCCGATAGATGGCGACACCAATGCTGTATAATATTGTTTACGCATAAAAACACTGAATTGAGCATAATAATTTACTTTACAACTTACAACGAAACATAATATTGGATCAATAAGTGTAATCTTTGCTCAAGCATTAAACGACTTTATTTATTCTTTAGAATAAAAATTTAAACGTTCATAATTCTGCAACGCGCTATCAAAGTTTTTTAAGAAAAAGCATATATACTTAAGCTCGCCAATCTTAAGGGAATAAGTAAATGTATCCGTAGACAGGTTGACTAAGACTATTAATTCAAAATCTTAGTCTTACACCAATCAAGATTATCGTACTATGTCTGTGTAGGACGATGAAAACATTTTCAACTTTTTTAATTTTTAAGCTACAGAAAAATCTATTTTTTCTTAGAATGAGGAATAAGCGGTTATTCCCACCGATTAACAAATTAAGGCTTTGAAAAGTTTCATGTTTTAGGTATAACATGTTGCTCATTTTAATTTATGATTTCCCCTAAATTATTTAATTGTTCTAGGTGAAACTAAAATTAATTTTCATGACATCTAACGACTACGATATGAAGTTTTATTAAATCTCTACAACTACTTTGCGCTGGCTTAAGTATTGATTCATTGCAACCCATGATGATAGGCGGCGCTGAAATCATGTTGATATATTATTTATCAATAACTTATTGAATCTTAGGTAAGTAAATGTATCCGTAGGCAGGTTGACTATAAGACTATTAATTTAAAATCTTAGTCTTACCTCAATCAAGGTTTTGAAAAGTTTCATCCATTCCTCCCATTCGATTTATCGCCATTAATTACTGAGTATCCGATAGATGGCGACACCAATGTTGTATAACATTGTTTACGCATAAAAAACACTGAATTGAGCGTAATAATTTACTTTTACAACTTACGACGAAACATAATATTGAATCAATAAGTGTAATCTTTGCTCAAGCATTAAACGACTATTTATTCTTTAGAATAACAATTTAAACGTTCATAATTCTACAACGCGCTATCAAAGTTTTTTTAAGGAAAAGTATATATACTTAAGCTCCCCTTATTACTTCGGCGAGCTCAGAGCAATCTGGGCGGACCGCACGTTCAAACGATTACATGGAACGGATCTGGCCAATCTGTTAATGAAATTGAATGAACCACTCAGAACTTCAAACTCAAACATGAACTTCAAACTCAAACATGAACTTCAAACATTGAAATCTGAAAATCATCAAGACCTTTAGTCTAGTCAAACCGATGTTTAGTACAGAACTGGCCATTCTGGAAAAATAGTCGGAATGATGGGATAATCGGTCGGCAAGTTGACTACAAGTCTGGCCAGCTCGGAAATCTTGTTTGCTACATTTGGCTGCAACCGGGTGTCAGGAGATGGACAATAATTTCAGCAAAATACCTGACACCCGGGGAGGCCTTTTGCTGCTCCGGCCCCCACAGCCGGTTGAAGACAGCTGCAAGACCGAGTCTTTTTACTTCAACTTAGCATGATTTATGTAGCGGACTTCGACTTCGATTGACTTAGCAAGCTGAAAGAAAAAAATACTTATTGCTAAATTAATCTTATCAATCGAGCGCAATTGCTGTAGCGCGATATAAACAACAGCAGGAAAACTGAAATTTTAACTGTTAGAATTGGAGGCTGGCTTACTCTGATCGCTATAACTCCTGTTAAAATTGGGGGGCTGGTGCGCCGAGCGAGCGAAGCGAGCGAAAGTGAGCCAGCCCCCCCAATTTTAACCTACTACTAGGTACCTATATGCACATAATTTTGAATTTTTAGCTTCAATATTGGCTGAGATCCGGCCACTTGTTCCAATTAAAGCTGAATATCTTGGAAACTAAAGCTCCTATTTCCACCAAACATAGCAAAGAACCGTCTCGATGAACCAGTTTGATGTCCTTCAGTCGATGTCACTGATCCAAAAGGACGTGCAACTTCTTTTTTGGGGGCCACATGCTTGCCAAGCCTTGGCAATCGCAGTTATGTTACAATGAGATGGTAATACATCGTGCTACGACCTACCTATATGTTAGATATAGGTAACTGCCGCCGAGGCTTGGCAAGCGTGTGGTCCCGGCATTAGTCTGAAGCATTTCATATGGCAAAAAAATCAAGTCAAAATTTTTGCAGACTACATTTCACGCAGCCTAAAATATGTTGTCAATCCAAGAAGCTAATCTCGTTGTATCAGTAAAATGACGGCTTTATCTAACGAGTTAAAGCCGTCAAAGTTTAAGTAGAATCGTGTATAAAAATATAGTACAGGTATTCGGGACAAACGAGAATAGGTACAGTCGAGTTCACAAATTTATAACAACTCGACTGAACCTATACTTCACAATTTTCTATTACTAATATGTACAATCTTAATATCCGCTCTCTCGTAAAGTATATAGATATTTTCTTTAGTTTCTCTAAATGATCAAAAGGAACCGTAAAAGGAAATTGATCAGTTCATATCAATGAGAAGTGCCGGGAAAACCATCTTAGCTTTTATCCAATTGAAAGCAATTTTCTAGCGGGTATCGCTCTAATGGCCATCATCCTTCGAGCTTAATATATATTTTCCACGAAAAATAAATTTATTTAGCTAGTGTAAAAATCGGATAATGTGCTTTAAAACTGTTTTTTTACCTCTATTTAACAGCTTGAATGATAACTGTCACTGATATGTGTTTTCCAATTGTTTCACTTTGTTAATTCCTCTGACCTAAGTAAGATTACCTTTTTCCAAACTATTAAGTAGCGACCTTTGTTTACCGACAACCCGCCTCAATGGAAGTTATTAACAAGGAGTCAATCATCGAACCTTTAATGATAGTCCCTTATCCCTACTTAGGAAAAGTTTAGGATTCAATCTCAACTTACCCGGAGGGCAGGGTGATTCTCCGAATGTTCTTAACCGCGCGCGTTCTAGCGTCATTCCCTTTTCACGATTATTTCCGCAACGGAAGAGCTAATCGTTTTAATTATGATCTACTTGGCTCACACTCGGGAGTGGCTTCCGGATACATAAAAATCGACTTCCAACAATCATCTATTTTGTCAATATTTTCAGAAATGGGAATGACGAAAAAACGCCTTAACGCTAAATATTCACCCGTGTTCGACTACAACAAAACTATTTACAGATATCTTTCCCTGATATTTTGACGAGAAAATTAAGTATGCTAAAATGAATTGAAAACAAATTTTAATGATTATGTTTCTGTTTGAATAGATACGTGGCGATAGTGAAACCGCTCCAGCACAGATTAAGCAGGCGTATGGCGCGCACAGCGCTGCTGACGGTGTGGTGCGCCAGCGCCCTGCTGGCGCTGCCCAGTCTGCTGTACTCAGACACCTACAAGAAGAAGTTAGTGTACACTGTACAGATACATAACGATAATGAGGTTGCTGTTGCTGCTACGCACTTATAATATTTGGGCCCATAAAAGTGACGTATCTTAAGATTTCATTTTCTAGTCAATTATTCGATATGGGTTCTTACTACGCCAATTGCACAGCGCAATTTCGGCACGTTTACAAATTCAAAAGTTTCTCATATTGCTTCCTCCCTACACTCAGGCTGTAATCATTCTTCTTGAGTGTTTTTTACATAATTTACTTAAAGATATATTTGTACAGAATTGGGATTTTAGTCAACATCTTGCTGTGGGGTCGAGTTACCTTGACTATAGATAGATAAATAGAAAACGCTTTATTTTAAATTTCAATAATAAAGAAATATAAACACAGATAATATTTACTTAGAATTTTAATAGAGAATCAGCGACCTTATCGCTAAAGAGCGATCTCTTCCAGACGACCCTTGGCTATATATGGTAGCTTGGCTAACGTAAAAATAAAGGTTATACTTTTAACCTAGCCAAAAAAGTCGTTCACTAAAAAGAAACCTAAATAGCCACAAAGTTACCCGAAAAGTAGGCAAAGTAACTCGACCTTACAGTAGGTACTCTTAAACATGAAGTAGGCAGGCACACATATCGTTTTACGGCTCCGTGTATTGTCAAACATCATGGTATTGAGGTCTTCTCGACCTTAATACTATGAGCTTGCCAAATATACATACGAGTAGGTACAAATAAATTAACAATTGCAATTCCGCGATGTGTAAATAAATGCGAGGGTTTGCTCGCGAGCGAGTTTCCCCGAAAATGAGGGAACCTTGTCCGGGACTGATGTGTATTTTGTTGTGTGAACGTATTACAATTTGGAAAACGTGGAATTAAATTTCTTGATTAAATGTAGATATATATCAGTAACGAATCAATCACTAAAATAATTGATCTAAGCTAGAAATATAGATGTAGAAAGAGAAAAAACCAAGACAAGATTATCCGAATTTCTTACACAATATGAAAAGAACTAAACATGAAAGTCTTATTTTCTAAGCCCTTTTTACAATAATGAACGAATTATGTTAAAAAAGGAAATTGCTAATGTAAATTAATCTACTTAGCAGCTATCCATTGAAGTTTAGACAAGGCACTTAAGTTGCTAAGCCCGAGGCTTTTGCTAGTTGCTTAAAGAAATAAAATAACTTTTCGGCCGTTGCTGGGCCTTTATCAGCATTTTGTTTCATTTCAGTGTTTTGCGAAATTCCCTGAAATTCGGTTAACTTTGTGTCCCAATAATTTCAAAACAAATTATACTACATATTTTGATATTGTTTACATGTTTACTATCGAACTTTTATGTGAAACTCATTTGGTAATTGATACTTTGGCTACTTTTTCTCATGATTATTATGCCATGTTACTTCTTCAAAGGTTGGAATTTATCTTCTTATATTTCGTAATTGATATTCACATTGTCTTTTTATTTTTTGTACCTAAATAATGTCATTCGTAAGGTTCTTAACTCGTAAATAATCCAGGGCGGTCTACTTCATAGGCAGCTTACACTACCTCTTAGTCAGCCAACAATTGGGGGGGATGGAACCAACGTATTCTTGCCACACATGCCAATGCTTGGGAGAAAGATAATAATCTAAAGAGGGGTCTATATTGACTACTACAATTATTTTTCGTCAAATGTTTAATCAATAGGATGATAGTTTCAGAATTATGAAAAATGTATGACAATAGAGGAATAAAAATTCTGCGAAACGATTTTTCGAAGAAATATTAAACTACGATCCCACGGTATTAACGACAATGGTACGCTTCAATAACTTACCTAACTCAAGTCAGAATAAGCCAGGAACTGCAATAATATTACACTTTATTGCTCTACCTAGCTTATATATCTATATGGAAATAATATTTGAAATGGTTAATAATGATCTTACCAGCTAAAAAAATGTCTTATATTTTTGTGAAAGCTAGAAAGCTAAATTTAACCAATTGAGCATTTGAAATTTCATAGATTGTCAAAAACGCCGTCCGCCATTTCTGCCTTTTGCTATAATCTGTGCCGTGACGTACAGTCCGACCAAAAAGAGTAGAAATTAAAAAGTGGCAATACTATAGTGTCGTCTCCGTTTTCTTATATTGATTAAAATATTAGAGATTTATTGCTTTCAGTTTTCTTTACAGGACCGATGACGTCACTATCATAAGTGAAAATGGCGGACAGCGTTCTAAGCATTTCAACATGTATACAGATTAAAAACCATATTTTCAAATTCAATTTTTTTAGCCATCTTTCACTTGTATTAATTGAAAAATTTATATTTAGGTTTCCTTTGCTAAATACTATACGGAATAAACATTAGTTTATGACAATTTGACATGAGTCAACTAGCCTATTACCTTCGTTATGTTATGACCATAGCTCGGACTAATCGTAGCAAAACAAGAATAAAGAACATTTTAATGGAAATACGCACAAACTTGTGGCCAATTTTGGGTTGCATGTATAATATAATTTATATTTTACGTTGCGTATCTCCATTAAATTGATTCTTAATTCTTGTTTTGCTATGATTACGAGCTATGGTTATGACCCTGAAAGCGAGGAACGAAGAGCTACTTTAGGCTGTTTGTCCACTGAAGCCGAGCGGTGAACATTTACCAATTACAACCCGGTTACAATATCTGTGGAACTTGCTGCAATGTAAAGCCATCGACACCAGGTCCATAGATATTGTAACCAGGTTATAGGCTGCGCCTTTGTGAAGCCCAAAATTAGGTAGTCCATTTAAATCGGATGTGAATGTACGAGTGGTCCATTTTACACAGCTCCGTTCCAGTGGACAATGTGTCTTACAGGGAGGTGTGATAAAAAATACATCTTTTCATAAAACTCTCAACCCTACCAGGTATTCAAAAACATGTTTTTGATAATTATGTAGGTACTCTTAACTTTGAACTTAGCGGCGGAAGGGCTCGTTAAAAGTTTGTAACTCCAAATGAATGAGCAACCCTTAAAATATACTTGCACACGAACCATTAGGTTTGTTGTCTTAAACCAAACAAGATTGTTTCATGGCTTCGCCCGCTTGATATGATTACGTTGCTTATAATTTTATTATTCCGTCAATCAAATAACCCGGTATCCAGACAGAGTCAGTTATGCCAGTAAGTTACGTCTTACACAGACGCGACGTAGATACGTCATGATGACGCAATGTTCACGTAAAGCTGACGTGGCCTTCAACTATGTATAGCCTTATATGAGGCCTTATTCCTTTAAAATTTCATTTTCATCATTTTATGACAAATATATTAATAATTTCAACCAACTTTTTGAAGTGAATTACTTTTCCCTGAGTTCTAGATAATAACATAGCAATTTCATGCTTTCATTGCGTGCAGTCGAAAATAAGTTGAAAAAACTGAGTTTTTAGTGCGAATTTAATCAATTTAGAGTAGTTTTTAAACAAAAATGATCAATGAAAGATTCAAACTGTAGTTTTTAAATATATTCCATAATATATCGCAATAGCCTTGTTGTAAGTAGTATAATTGCTAATATCTTAAGAAGCATGCTTGATCATAGAGAAAAAATATCTAAAACCATCAGCATCTTTGATCGGAGTCTTATGGTTTGCAATAATCATGCACCGTTAAGTGAATCTTTTTAGTAAGTGTAAAATTAAGTAGCAATATTTTGGATATTACAAATATATTCTGTAGTATGCATAGTTTATTTTTTATTTTAAATAAAATACCATATGGCTTCATACAATCCAGTAACCAAAGGACCTCCTAGTTTTTGTTTAATTATAAATCTATTAAAGTTAAGGTGCTTGATCCCTTTTGGGCCCCTACTCTTAGTTCATAAGCGGTAGTTTGGAATTGTTTTTTGGCGCTATTAATAGATATAGAGTATATAATACTAGCGACCCGCCCCGGCTTCGCACGGGTGCAATGCTGATAAATTATGCATATAAACCTTCCTCTTAAATCACTCTATCCATTAAAAAAAACCGCATTAAAATCCGTTGAGCAGTTTTAAAGATTTAAGCATACAAAGGGGCATAGGGACAGAGACAGCGACTTTGTTTTATACTATGTAGTGATATAACTCACACAAGCAATTTTTAATCGTGTCTTGGGTACTTTTAGATCGATAAACCCCTATGTGCCTAAGTACATTTCTACAGCCTGAGATTTAGGTATTTCTAGTTTAGTGTCACTGCATAAACTTTTACAAAAAGATGACGAAACAAGTGCTATAATGTGTTGTGGGAACTAATCTTATTAGATATAGAAAGTTATCAGAGCGTTTTGCAACGGCTCCTCTAGCACAACTTGTTGCGATTACGCTTGTCGTGTGACATAAAATTACCCATCTCTCTCACACAACGAATTATAGAGATATCTCTTTCTGGATGGGATTAGTTGTATCTACCTATGGGTAATACATGTCACGCAAGTAAGAGTCGCAAAGCGCTGTTGTCCCAGAGGGGCAGTTGTGATGCTTAGGCGTTAGAGAATAATTCTATAAATATTATGGGTAGGTTAGGACCGTTAGTTGTATTGTTAATCACCTTTTTGTTTAAGTTTACGTAATAACGCAAAAACTAATTTCCGACAGATCAATAAATTATGAAAGACTGCGAAACATTCCAATTTAACAAGTTGGAATTACTTTTTCAGTCTGATTGCTTTTTACTCAAGTTAAGTCGTTAAAATTTAAAATAAAGGTTGAAAAGCCAAATCCTTCCCTTGTATTTCATTTCGAGAATCAGTAAAGGTTTAATTAGTGTAATTATACAAGGCAAGGAAATCTTGAATACGCCTGAATTAGAGTGCGTAATTGAAATATTTCAATTATTGTCAATCAAGTAAGGAAATACTTTAACTACTTAGGTAATTCATATAATTATGTCAGATAACATGGAACTAGCTACACAAACATTTAGTGCTAAAAAAACTATAAGTAATATAATGCATTATTGCGCATATTATAATGATAGAGAATAAACATTTTAGAACTAGTTATATAAATGAAGTGCTCCAGATGATCTCAACACGAGTTGCAATTCAGACTATGTTTGACGCTGATTACTTATTTATCAGAATAGAACTGTTAAATAATTCTTCAATTTTCGAGTTCGTATGTCTTGGAGAATCTAATTTGTAAGCCTAGACGTCTTTAAGATAATGTTTCCCTTCCATAATGAATACAGTGTATTATTATTACAATGGTTTAATTATTTTGTAGGTATATCAACGGCGAAAGAGAGATATGCTTCATCAAATGGCCTGATGGCAGCTACCCTACATCTAGAACTGATTATTGGTAAGTTACACCGTTACAGTACGCTGATACTAATTAGTGTACTATAGAATACTATTAAATAATGAATAGGTGCTTAATCTAATATTTTCTTGGACATCGAATAAAATATAAAACTTACTTCTATATTGGTTTGTCATAAGTTTTACGGCGACATACATTATGTAGATTTTTTTTCTCTCCAACGGGCACAAAATATTCAAATACACATTCCCGTATGTAAAGTTACGGCGAAAAGTAACGACGAGTGGATTTTACAGTTTACCCTTAATTTATAGACAAACTTTACTTTACCATCAATTTTTTTTCTAAAACTATTTGTTTTTCTAACAACTTTTTTTTTTTTGAACCATAGGTATACAATTTTGGAATGAGATAATTAACACAAAACTAACCAAATAACCAAATCTATAATTTGTATTTTTTTAGATTTCTGAAAAATTTATGATTCCGGGAAAAAATTGTCTATGAAATGAAGCATTTGCTGAAGTCTATAAGAAGGATCCCGACTTTTACATTACGGGTATATGATGGTTAGATGGTTACGTTTATCACGCCATAAATAAATAACAAAGTTTTCGTCTCTTTTTGGCATGTGAATGAGAGCCAGAGTGTTAGATGCTGTACCCGACCGCGATAAACGCGACCATCATAGGATATTATCCAAAAAATTTACTCCAAACGCAACTTCGGAACCTATCATAATTACCCCTATCCAACGAGGGGTTCTCTGGATTCAAAAGCAGTTTTTTGAGATTGATAGTATAGATAAAGTAGGTACGTACTCCCGCTCTCAATTTGAAACTTGCGCT
Source organism: Apotomis capreana (assembly GCA_947623375.1). Lineage (NCBI taxonomy): Eukaryota > Metazoa > Arthropoda > Insecta > Lepidoptera > Tortricidae > Apotomis > Apotomis capreana. Next base: position 24,354,138 of record OX392500.1, read on the forward strand.
TGCATAATCCTTTTGTACTACTACTGTTTTGTTTAATTTGTGATGTAGTATCTTCCTCAGCTTTGAGTATTCTTTTAAACAACAGCATTTTATGAACCGTGTTGAATTCGATGATGCTATCTTACTCAGAACATTATAAGCTGAAGTATCCACCTCAGGAGTAACCAGGTAATAATTTCACAGTAACAAGGTCCTAGAATAGGTAAGCCAACACGGTAACAATTCTAATTGCCTTTAAATGTTATTACTGGGTGCAAAGCGTGTAATACATTTAGTTACTGTGTTAGAGCAAGTTTGATTAGTGGCTTGGGAATTATATTGTGGGTTCTCGTGATTCTCTCTGTTACTATTATATAGGTTTGATTAAACACAAACAGTATCCCCATCAATACTTAAGTTAGCATAATTTACCCAAAGAAAACATTTTATTATTTATTCCGTGCTCAGGTAAAAAAATCACGAGATGGCGTCAACGATCTGAATTTTATATATGAATTTTATATAACTACTTTTTACAATATGTCCATTCTGGTGTTTTATAGTTGGGACACCATAGTATTGTTTCCTGTAAGAGGATTAGACACAACTAAACGCTAAATACCAAAAATCTTAATCCACATATACACCAAGTTTATAGCACACGTGTATCGATTTAGATAGACTAGGACGTCCAACCACAAAGTTTGGTCAGTCACAGTTAAGATTGAATTCCAGTTTGCTAATAAAGTAACTTTATTGACGTTCTATTTCCATCCATTCATGCTATGTCTCTATAGTCCATGTCCAAACGCGCTGTATTAAGAGCTTATACAGCAATTATGACTCTGATTGAAGCTGTATAAAGGCTGTTTAAGTGCCTGTGTGCTAGTTGGGTACGCTCGGGCGGCTTATTTCGCTTGCCAACGAAATACCTAAAGCTTGCCGTGGTCTGCGCTGTTCATACTTCAAGACTACGCTATAATTATTTAAATTATCGTCCTGACAAACATCTCCAAGCAGTGCCCGCCATTTTAAGTGAGCATCTTTCAGTCATTATTATCAAGATGAAAAGGTCTACTTTAAGGTTCAAGGTTCTTCATTTTATCGCATGTCTCTTAACAGATGCCCTGCCCTTACTAGACTGGACGACGAATTCTTTCCTGGTCTCTGGGTTAATCAATATAGTCAGCGGTAGCTATTATAAAATGTTATCTAATATTAATGAGATACGTACATCCATTGCTTGATAACCTATCTATGCGGAGCAGCAGCCACACACTCGTGTTAGGAATACAATATTGCTGCATGTATCGATAAGTAAATATATAGAAATGAACAAAAGGTACCAGCACAGAATAAAGACACGTACCAGTTAGTGTCCCATTCCAGTCACCATTGCAATCGAGCTACCCACGATCCTAACATAAAATGCGATGGTGTTTCACGATGTTACTGTGTTGGGTGGAACCTACCATTCTGGAATCAATGAGACGCTAAGTTTTTTTTTTCAAAGGCAATCCGACAACTTGAATTCGATCGAATAAAAATCAGTTGATTGCGTGACTTCAATGAATTTTATTTATTTATTTCTCATATAGGTATACAATGATACACTTATGTTCGTCAATATGTACATCAAATAAGTACTTGAAAATTAATTATTTTTCATTACAATATTAATATTACATTGTTTCCAAATATCTTTATCTGTTATGTAATCTGACACTCTATAGTACGATTTCCGAGTTAATGTAAATTTAATTACTTTCCTGAACTTATGGTCTGGAAGGTTCGTTATAGTATCAGGTATTTTATTATAAAAATGTATTGATTGCCCAATAAATGATTTTCTGAATTTTGCGAGTCGTATTCGACGTATGGCTAGTTTCTCTTTGTTTCTTGTATTGAACGCATGCAGGTCACAATTTTTTGGCAAGTTTTGATTTTTTTTTCTGAATTAGATTCATAAGTTCATAACAAACCAAACGTTGAATCGATCTGTAAATAGTGATGACAAAGCAAAGGAAATCCAAAACTTGAACTTTACCTTTGAAGTATGAGTAATTCAACGTAATACCAATTTTTAGTCATTATTTTGAAGATCGTAAATTGCGTTTGTTTGACGAAATTTGTGAATAAACCTACTCCCATTATGTGTCATTCTCAGGAAATCCTGACACCTGATATCTCATCTTATCTGAGGATCATTGTGTTTTCCCTTCATCGGTAGGGGAACCTGGGGATAGTTGATCCCCATTTTGATTTTGGACTCTATTTTTTTATTTTTTACAGTATTGGAGATCTTTTCAAGCCAAAATATTCAAAGTTTATCTATTCATTGATAGTTTGAATGAAAACAAGATTATGCTACAATTTAACTTAATATTAAATTAAATACAATATTGTAGACTTTTACCATGTATCCCCCATGTAAGGGAGATTTGTTTACCCCTAATTGGGAGACTTTTTAACTTTGTCGTAGTCGGGCGAAAAATAATATATCATCGACAGCTCTATGAATCCTAGCATAGATAGGACTTGATCCCTCACGGGATCTCATGATACCGTCATCGTGTCACCCCCAAATCAAAAGTTCTCAAGTCTCCCCATACATAGTGTTGTTATAAAACATGCGCTACTCAAAACTATTTATCACGTATTTGAACGTATTCAATGACAAGATAAGACTTGATCCCTCACGGGGACACATGATTCCGTCATCATGTCACCCCCAAATCAAAAGTTCTCAAGTCTCCCCATACATAGTGTTGTTATAAAACATGCGCTACTAGAAACTATTTATCACGTATTTGAACGTATTCAATGACAATCTACACTTGAATAAACGACTAAAACAACAAACACACTAAAACAATAGCATTTATTTAACTTTTTATTAAATAAATCAAGTTAAAACTTACCGAAAATTAAGTTCGACGCGACACAAATATTTCAACAGCCACCATGTGCAAAATACTGACGTGAGTCACAACGTGCCACGAAAGAACGTGAAGTTAGGCATAAATGAATGAGTGTTGCTAGCGTAAGAAAACGTATCGCGTTTGGTTGAATTTTAAATTAACTTTAACAAGTCTCCCAAGGGATCTAGTCCCCTCAGGTTCCCCTAATATTGGGGAATATTCCTTGTGATTACTAATCGCACCGATTGCATTATTTCCACAGAGTGAGTGAGTCTGACCTGACCTGGTACCTACTCGTTTTACACGGTTTCTATTCAAAATATACTCGTTTTATTTGCTATTTATCACTCAAATATATTCACTGAATAAGAGTTTTTTACCGAATGAATACTCATTACACCACCACACCTTATTGCGTTTGCGTTAGTTTGGTCACCGATGGACACTTTTAAATGTATAAAGCTGTTTTCTGTTAATAAATGATTTTGTATTTTTTGTAAATAATATGAAACAAATAGTATGAAGGTAAAAAAAATAAGGGAGAGAGTTTATGATGCTAGGAAATTGTAAAATAAAATGCGCAATAAATATACCAGAAGAACTCAGAAAAAAATATATTTGAGAGTATTGAGAGTTATTTGAAAAGTTAAGACTGCAGGAACCGTAATGGGTAAAAAAATGGGTAAACTATGTGAAAATCATCATCTTTTGTCATGCTATGCCCATCAAACATATTTTCTACAGTCAAAATTACTGACAGCAAGCGATCGACTGGTGTGGTAACGGTAACGCTCCATATGCGACGATGAAGGTGACCTGGATTTGGAGTTTTATGGATTTATGTGAAGCAATTTCCCCCACTGCATATTTTTGTCTGCAGCTACAACTTGGTGTTTCTGGGAGTGACGTATGTGCTGCCCATGGTGGTGATGGTGTGGGCGTACGTGCGCATGAGCTCTGCGTTGCGCGGGCGCGCTATCGGCGAATGTACGCACCACCAAATGCAAGTCGTCAGAGCTAAGCGGAAGGTCAGCCATATTCATTACAATTATACTGCCTGTCTACTGGAGCGGAGCTGGGTAAAATGGACCAATCACATTCCTCAGATTTAAATGGACTTATTTTGGGCTTCATAAATACGCAACCTGATTTGGCTCATTTTCTCCGCTTCGCTTCACTGCACAGGCAGCCTAACGCTTGTGTTGCGGACTATGCCCGGCGGTTAGGACAGAAAGATTCTCAACCACGACCGGCGACCACGTTCCTAACCCAACCACGCAGCATGGGAAGGCCTCGACTGGTGGACCGGTTGACCAACGACCTAATTACGCCCTCGGTGAGCCATTATCCAGCAGTCTAAAAGTTGATGTGTGGACGCTCTTGGTCCTCAGTGTCGAGTGCAGGTAGCACCTTATTGCCTATCTGCCATTCCGCGGAGTTCCTTGGTGACTGGACTGCACGACTGTTTCGATGCTGAGTCAGATCCCATATGCCTTTCTTGGTCGGTATTTTTGCACTCTCAGGTACGTACGTAATCTCATAATAGCACAATCTGAACTTCTGAAAAGTGTTTTTTACGAAGTCTTTCAAAATATTATTAAATTTCTATGTACACTCATAATCTGCATGTTAAAGCCAAACTGATGATATATTTATGAGCAGAATAGAATTATCTGGATCAGATCAAACATTCTGAGCGCTCAGCATTAGGAATTTGAGTACAGGGCACTTATGCAAAAACGGTTACATAAGTCAATTTTTCTTTTAAATGATTAAACACCATACCATTTCTGTTTGAATATATTTTTACCTTATCTTGCGACTAATCGACGCCGTCGATATAATTTTTTTTCTTACTGTTACATATGTTCGTTATTTGTCATCAGTAAGTAATTACATTTCCTACAGGGTCATCAATGTCATCATGAATTACTTAATCACTTTTCAATCTTATTAGGGATAATTTCCAGGATGAAAACTATCCTATGTCCTTCCTCGGATCTTAAACTATCTCCATGCCAAATTTCATCAAAATCGATTCAGCGGTTTAAGCGTGAAGAGGTAACAGACAGACAAACACACTTTCGCATTTATAATACTAGCTTTTGCCCGCGACTAAGTACGCGTGGAGCTTGATAAAAGGGATTATTAAAAGCGCCTAAGCAAATGTAAGAGCAATTGTGCTTTTGGTCTACAGGGTCACCGCACCCCAACAGAAATGTTCACTCACTTTTCAATCTTTTTAGGTATAATTTCCAGGATGAAAACTATCCTATGTCCTTCCTCGGATCTTAAACTATCTCTATGCCAAATTTCATCAAAATCGATTCAGTGTTTTAAGCGTGAAGAGCTAACAGACAGACAGACACACTTTCGCATTTATAATATTAGTATGGATAGTATGGATTAGTATGGATTTAAGTTTTATATATGTATGATAATAACAAACATCTTGTCTTGGTAAGCAAAAAGATCATCCTATTATATAAACGTTAGATGTATGTTTAAACGTAATTTGAAATGTAAAGAATAAATTTCTGCACATGTCGTACTGTCAATTCGGTATCGTATCTTACGTACTTATTATGCACCTTCTTTGAATTGGACGTAAAACCAATTTCTAAAAATAACGACATACCAGTATTAAAGTATAAGGTTCTCATAAAACTTTTTTCGAACTCAGCGGCGTAAATCCTATAGGTAAGTAAGTAAGGTAAGTTAAGGATGCGACTGAGTGCCTACTTTCACCAAAGTTTTAGTCACTAAACTCTCGGGACTTTGTGGACATCATTGCGGTAATTGTGATCCGCTCATTTTTCGGGGAAAATGGTCGATTGAAATTTCAATTGGATGTTGGGAAACTGTACCGAATTAGTAATAAATGAAAATTAGCTCAAAAGAGAATATTTGCGTGATCTCGTGAAGAACTCATTAAACAAATTTAGTGATACAGATATAGCTAAATAAGTTACATAGGCTAATATCCCTTCTGATATATAAGTTAAAGCCTAGTTGAAATTAATACATGATGAGGGTCAATTCGTAGTAAATAATAATCGGACTTTAGGTTCGCTCCTATAGTGCACATTATATTATCTTCGTATATAGGTATTGTTATTGTGGTTATTTATACCTAACTTTGTTCATAAATTACCTTGTGAATAAAGTAGGTATGTGGTAGATTTCAAACTAATCACCAAGTTAGTGATGGTTAGAAACCGCACTAGACAATTAGAGAGCACTCGTATTGAATGGGTTTGGGTTTAGGTCGGTACACCAGGGTTACTTTCACTTATTGTCTTTACTTCTTTTCCTGATCCTTGCCATGCCGGAATTGTTAAGTAAGTACTTTAAAGTTTCATGATTGTAGCTAGGTATTGAGTGTCCAATCGTAGAGTGACCGTACCAATAATAAAAAGTATAGCTTCTTGAATTAAAAGTCGCTAAGCCCTTCCTGGGGATGCCTATAAATAGCTTTTGGGTTACTGTCGCGCAGCGTGATAATTATTATAAACATTTTATTTTCTTACTCACCTGCGCTTTCGTAAATAATAATTATGCTAGCACAAAGACCAGTTAATTATTAGACCAAAAGCACAATTGCTCTTACACTTGCTTAGGCGCTTTTAATAATCTCTTTTATTAATTAAGGTGATTAGGTGGATATCTATCGTGTTGTACGAGGTTGCTTCCATACTTCCAAGTTCCACGCGGACGTAGTCGCGGGCAAAAGCTAGTTTAGAGATAAAAACGACCCATCAAAAACATAAAATGTACAAAAATGCGAAATTTCGTATGTCGCAACGCATTCCTTTCGCCGTAAAAATCGTGAAATATCTTTTAAAGCTTAGTCATTTATTTATGCTAATATGAAAGCACATATACAACAACAACTTGAAAATATTCCCGTTACCGTACCTATCTATCTAAGATTATACTCTCTTTGTCGATGAAAATTCAATATTCTATAAAGGACTTAGAGTGGGTTGAAAATAGTCTTGTCACGTTGATGACCGGGAGGTAGGTAAAGAAGGAAAGCAGGAACGGAAGAAGAGACAGGAGACAGGGCAGGAGAAGGTATTTATTATATAAATTAATAAAGGCACCTGCGAACAAGCAGATACAGACTTAAAGTTCTAGATTTAAGTTAAAGAGATATTGACATTAAAACGGTTATAAAATACATGGGAACTTACGTTTACGTGCCTTGTCTTTAATTTAATAATATATTTCTATCCGACAGAATCCAGCAACTTCAGATATCACAGCACAATAGCACAGTTAACTTTTGGATAAATAGGACACTCTTGTGTGGTAACCTAGTTATAGACTAATAAGTGTCATGAATTGATGATGAGCAGGATTAAAATAATCTTGTAGGTATCTGTTCAGCTCGAAAGCTCTGAATAGAATGAATCTTTTAGACATGTAACGAACAAGTGTGGAATTTAGAATGAATTTTGAATTTGAATGTTTATTTTGAAGAAAGAGTGTGTAACCAGACAGTCCAAAAAGTTATCTAGAACGAGTTGCAACGCAACACGTTACAATACCCGGCCTGCCCTGGAAGAAAAAATCCTGAGGGGACCTATGTCCCAGAGGGATTTTTTCTAAAAGAAAAAGAAGTTATCTAGAACGAGTTGCAACGCAACACGTTACAGTCTGAATGGATTCGAGAAAGGGGTGGAAATACCACCATTGTACTAGGTACCGCGTTATAGCGTACCTACGTATTTACTTGACTCGAATACTCTCTTAGAAAAAGAAGTAGTGTGCGAAAGTTTAATTAATATGATTAAGGAAATACAGTACCAGGAATTCACAGAACTTAATGCCATATAATGTACATAGTTTGAAGGTAAATTATAAATCATAACGATATACATGTCATTAAATTTTATAAGGCACTATTTTTTTCCGGTTTCACTACTGGCAATTTTAGTTATAACCTATTTTCGACATTCAGAATTTTTATGTTAACGAATTTACTGTCGCTCAGTACCGACAGTTTTATAATCATGACTTGAACTGTATCAGAGCTGTTATCCCTCACTACTTTGTGTGGGAGTATAACCTGCTAATGGGATTATCTCCGCGCCACAGGAGTAATTTCCCTAGTGACTGCGTAGTAAACGATTTGTATGGAGAATTGTAGTTTATGAAGTAATCGCTAGGGGCACTGTACTATTCTCCATACAAATCGCTTACGCTGTTGTTGGCGAGTACGGTCACGTAAACTCATGGTAAGGGTACTTACAGTTTATATTATACGAGTAGCTCGTTGCAAAAAATGTGACCCACTGTGACTACGTTGCTCGGCTATGGAAATACAAATAGACCAATATTTATAAATATATTTTCGTATTTTATAATATGAGTAAGTAAGCCAGTCAAACATCCCCGAGCAAGTAGCATAATTGTCTCATATTGATGTGTAGTGCAAAATCACAGCTCACATAAGCAAGATTTTACAAGTCGCTGGCCCAATATTACAGGGTTTTATGTTACACTTTCAGATTAATTTCAATTGTTAAAATTAGACTTCTATCACTATGACAATGTTCAAATTTTAACTCGTCAAAAGTGAACCATAGAACCATGATATTGAGCCAGCGAAATGTAAATAGACAGAGATAGCCAATACTAGATGCAATCTTTCAAACACAGCTGTAACCGATTCCTCGTACAATTCTACTAGTATACCTCCACATTGGATTCCTTTTATGAAGCTCCCACAAAAGAGTTAGCTCGAGAGCAAATATTAGTCGTAGATATCTTGCGTTTGACATTCTGTAGATCATCTGATAGGTATTACTTCAGTTAATACATGTGTTTTTTTCTCGAATTATCAAATATAAACTTGATATAGGGATCTGTCCGTTGAATACCTACAATGAATTTTCATATTCTTGCCTAATCTGGCTGGCCCGCGTGAAACGCAGATTTTTATTTACTTACTATAAAGTTTTGTTATTTTTCGATATCATAACAACATAATTTTCATCTCTCATAGAGATTATTGCTTGGCGGTGATAGAAATATTTGAAGCGTTCTGGGTGGATTCTAGTATAATGATTATACTAGAATCCACCCAGAACGCTTCAAATATTTCTATCACCGCCAAGCATGCCAAAAACGTTTCCCATTTCCTGTAAGAAAGTCGACAGTAAACAAACTACAAAAGAGTGATCCAAACCAAACTTGTCTATTTCCGGCGGACCTAAATATGCCTCTGAGTAAAAGGAATAATCAGGTTTAACAAAACCCTTTTGCCGTTGTGGCAGGATGTCTGGCTTGCTTTAATGCAAATTGAAATTCCATTCGTATTTATTCATGTGGCAATCTTGTTAACAAAAGCAGCATAAATAGACTACTTAATAATAATAACAGACTTCGCCAACCTACTTTAAACAATGTAAATAAAATAAATATCATTAACTTAACACCTTCATACTAGCTAGGCTAATAGGCCTGTCTCGTGGTCTCAAAGAGCTATTCAGACGATCAAAAAATTAAACCAATCTGATCAGGTTGCAAACTGATAATTATTTGTTAAATGTTTTTCGAAATTTTCATAGATATTATTATGTACTTTCTATTTAAAACCCACGACCACTCCAGCACTGATCGCAATGTTGAAATAACATACTTTTTGAGCAGGAGAAATGAAAAAATATTTTCCACGTAGATTCTTGACTAACTACCTCTTGTCAAGTTTCAGATACTATAGTCGATAGTATTTCATTATATGAAGGCACTTAAGGGCGCCTAGTATAATATACAAATATACTCTATGCCTAGTATCGATTTCTAGAAAAATGTGTCTTAGATGCTATTCAAGTTCTTCTTGGTAAACGGGATAATGTAGGGTTTATTTATTTCATTACATAAAGTCAAAGGGAATGTTAACTACAGTCTTTTTTCTGTGCTCAAAATACTTAATTGTGTGTACCTTAATAGAATAACAGTTTTGGTATAAATGATATATAATTCAAGTGGTATAATGTAATCCAGGGGAGTAATTCGACCAATTTTAGAGAGATGATGGAGAACTTTAACCTGTCAAGTATGCGCCGGTTATTTATGCCGTCACATACAAAGGAAACGCCGGATTGACGAAACTGCGATGTTGTGGAGAGTGTCAAGTAGGGACACGTCAAAATTGACGAAATGCCGATGAAATGGAGAGATCTTCATAATCTCTCTAAAGTTGGTCGAATTACGCCCCCAGATTCGTATTCACGTCTTCTCTATCAAAATGTAAATGAAGTATAAAAGTATGATGCGATGAATGGGGGCAATCAAGTTATTTTATCACTCGCTCGGGGTGATTGAGTTTATTATATGCTTGGAGTGGCATAGAGTGGCAAGTAGGAATCATGTGACAGTAAATAATTACGTAGGTAGCTCTTTCTACTGAAGCAACTACTGTTTCTGGGATTATAGGTTACTGTTTTGCTTAAATTGGAATTGATTAAAATATAATCAATGATTTTTGTTAATGTATGTGAGCAGGTGTTTCTAATGTTGACTGAGTTTGGCTGTAATGATTTGTTAACAGCATAGCACTAAACGGAAGTTGAAAAAAAAAACATTTATTATTACGAAACTTCATAAAACTGAATGATCCTAAGAACTTGGATGGCTTCATATCATATTAAATACATAGTACATATAAAACAAAGTCGCTTTCTCTGTCCCTATGTCCCTTTGTATGCTTAAATCTTTAAAACTACGCAACGGATTTTGATGCGTTTTTTTTAATAGATAGAGTGATTCAAGAGGAAGGTTTATATGTATAATACATGCATCATTTATCAGCATTGCACCCGTGCGAAGCCGGGGCGGGTCGCTAGTTAAATATAAATTAACTAATATAAATACGAATACTTCCAAAAAACCTGTCGACATAAGTATATATTTTTAATACCATTTTTACCATGCCAGTGGGGAGCAAAATCAGTTAGGTACAGATTGATAAAAGTGAATAAGGAATGCCTGTCGGAAGAACTCGTAAACCCGACTTGTCGGGCGACTTACGTTACGGGCCTTGGCCCAAAACGCAAGTCGTAAAGTAAGGTCCTATGACGATTTTCACTATATATATGTAGGTCTAGGGAGGTCTAGGGTCCATGTAATCGCTTTCAAGTGCAAGCAAATTATCGCTTTTGCGGAGCTCTGGTTTTTAAATATTGATTGTAGAATCGTATTTCTTTTTTACAAAAACACTGACACCGCGTCTTCGTACGAATTTAAAAACCACAACCGCGCACATCTGAACCTCTAGCATAACTGTGACACGCGACTCTTTCTCGCGCGAAAAATATGACCTATCCCTTTCTTTGCTGTACTGTGAGAGAGTGACGGGCAATGCTATGTTGCACGACAAGTCGCGAAGCGTAGTTGCGCTAGACGGGCTGAGCAGCTTCTGATTTGTTACAACTACCTTACTGGCTCATAAAATTCGAACCTTAATCTTTTCCCACAGGTGGTTCGAATGTTCGTCCTGGTGGTGATGGTTTTCGCACTTTGCTGGCTACCGTACCACGCTTACTTCGTGCTGGTGTACCACCACCAGACACTGGCCTCCGCCCCGGTCGCGCAGCACGTCTACCTGCTGTTCTACTGGCTGGCCATGGCCAACTCCATGTTCAACCCGCTTATCTATTACTGGATGAGCAATAAGTAAGTACATTTAAACGTAAATTCGTCCTGTTAGTGATGGTATTCGCTCTTTTCTGGCTGCCGTACTACGCTTACTCATTCTGGTGTACGGTTGTATCTTTGGTGGTGACCAAAGGCTGGCCTCCGCCGCGGCCGCGATCACGTGTACATGCCGTTCTACTGGTTGGCCATGGCCAACACTATGCTCAAAGCGCTCATCTACTACTGGATGAGCAATTAGTAAGTATTTACTTATCTACCTACTAAGGTGGCTTACACGCTGGTTGAAGCCGCGCTATACAAAAAACGGGTTTGAGGAGCTCTAGAAATTTTACCGAACGTGTTTTTTATTTATACAGATACGGAGATACTAGCATAAGATTTTAAATCTTTCGCTCCGCTCACCGTGCCGTAGCGTGGCGTGGGGTGGGCAACTTCGTCCGCGCTCTTATTTCCTATAGTCGTCGGCATCCTACAACTAGTATATACGGGACGTTATGACTAGTAAGCAATCAAGATATTTCTTAGACTATGGACGTAGAGTCACGTCGGAAACATTCGCGACTAACCCGTTTTACTGTGAAATGTGTGAAAATCGTGTAAAAATCGTGTATTTCTATCTAGTAACATAAATCATAGATAATTTACCTGAAAATATACACTCACGTGACCTAATTATGGGTCGTTGTGCTTATAAACCAACTGTAAGAGATAGGGATCAGTTCGCCTTTGTACCTATATGTTATTTGTAATAAATGTTTACAAATGAAGCGAAAATTGAAAAATTTAATGATTCGGACAGGATTCGAACCTGCGTTTCCAACGGCTTTCCGGGCCAACACTGGCGTCCTCCCAATTGGACCACCGAATCAGATGTCAGAGTCATTGAATTTTTCAACCAGTTGCTTCGACATGCCTTAGGGTGGCATCGTAGCGCCATCTACCGTAAAGATTTAGACTTTATCGTCGGCACCATCGTCTCAAATTTGTTGAGAATCGATAGTAACGATGTGCTACACCCAAATTACTTATTTTTTATTCCAACGGCTTTCCGGGCAAACGCAGGTTCGAATCCTGTCCGAATCATTAAATTTTTCAATTTTCGCTTCATTTGTAAACATTTAGTTTACGTTAGCAGACGTTACTGCTTTAATAAAAAATAAGTTATTTGTAATAGATGTATTTTTAACTGTTTTTTTTGTACAATAAACTGTTTACTTACTTGGTTATGGGCTCCGCTTTCCGCACTTAGCCCGTGTATGTTCGGGCCATTGTGCGTACAGATTTGCCGGCTAATAGTCTAGCCAGCCTAACTCCGTCCAGAAGCGCAGGATTCTCCTGGTGTCTCCACAGGCTTCACGAAGTGACCTCGGTGCTTTGAGGATTTCAGCCCGTTGCTTAGCTACGGCAGTGCATTCCAGGATCACGTGGGTAGCTGTTTCTTCGGCCGACAGGCATCCCCTACAAAGGGGGCTATCGGTCATTCCTAGAACATATAAATGCTTGTTAAGTGTGCAGTGTCCAGTGATAGTGCCTACTACTACTCGCAGAGCGGGCCTGCTTAGCGATAACAGGCGCTTTGTCAGGCGTGTGTCTGGGTATGGGACTGTTTCCCGGGACTGCCTGCATGTACTGGTTTCTGCCCATTGATCGGCGTGTTGTGATCGTGTTCTGTGACGAAGCCATGTACGCAGCTGATTAAACGCCAAGGGGAGCATAGGATCTGGGCCAATTGCCGAATCATCGGATCCTCTCCTAGCCAGCTGGTCGGCTGCATCGTTACCTAGAGAGCCACTGTGCCCTTTAATCCATTGCAACGTGATCCGATTATTCATGCCGATCGTTTGCAATGCTGAGTGACACTCTAGTATGAGCCCGGATTTGATTGTTTTATTCTCCAGAGCTCGTAAAACTGCAGCGCTGTCGGAAACAATACGTATCTTTTGGTCTTTGATACCTCGCGTAGCAACTGCCTTGGCAGCCTGTGTGATGGCAAGACATTCACATTGGAAGATGGAGCTATATTTTCCTAAGGCTATTGATATGTTTACGTTTATTTCAGGTGAGTATATTCCAGCTCCTGTACCTGTTTGTGTCTTTGACCCATCCGTATATATGCGTATTTCATTTATATCGGATCGATCGTAAGGTTCTTCAATTAGCTCGATTTCGTAGCTCTTATTGAAGTAATGCTGTTTGGGTATCTTGTCGTTGGGAGCAGCTATCATCGGCTCGTGTCTGATAGCCTCCTCAAGTATTTCGGCATGACCCCCGTGTGTTACACCCCAGAGGTTAAGTGACTTCAGTCTGATAGCTGCTGACGCCGCCTCTTGCTGAATGAACAGTTCAAGGGGCGGCAGTCCTAGCAGTATCTCCATTGCCGCTGTGGGTGTTCTTCTCATGCAGCCCGTCGTTGCTACACAAGCAAGTCTTTGAAATTGCTGCAGTTTATGTTTGGCTGTTATCAGTTTGGTTCTGGGCCACCAAACCACAGCGCCGTAGGTGATAATAGGTCTTATCACCGCAGTGTAAAGCCACATTGTGATCCTGGGGTGTAAGCCCCAGGTTCTACCAATTAGTCTTTTACACTGCCAGAATACGACGCAGGCTTTGTTCAATTTGTTTTCTAAGTGTTTGTTCCATAGTAATTTGTCATCCAGGATGACGCCCAGATACTTTACCTCTTTGCTGAGAGTCAGAGTCGTGTTTTGGAGTTTTGGCAAGCGACTGATTTTTATGTTTCGCTTCTTAGTGAACAAGACTAGTTCTGTTTTGGCTGGGTTGACTGACAAGCCTTGGTCAGAACACCATAGTTCGACGATTTTGAGTGCCTCTTGCATAAGGTCACAGAGGGTTGCCTCAAACTTTCCTCTCACGAGGATTGCTACATCGTCTGCATAGCCTACAGTATAGAAGCCCGCCTCGTTGAGCTTCCGGATTAATCCGTCCACTACGAGGTTCCACAGGAGTGGTGATATAACTCCACCCTGTGGGCAGCCTCTTGACACGATAGCTCGAGTTGTGCCGTTCACTGTTACCTGTACAGCCCTTTGTCTCAGCATGTTATCAATCCAACCTGCTACGGTCTGATCGGCTCCATGTCTGAGCAGGGCTTGGCTAATGCTGTTGAATTGCGTCTTGTCAAAGGCTCCTTCGATGTCGATGAAGGCCACAAGCGCTGAGGATTGTGTTGATAATGCGTGTTCTATGGGTGAAACAACGCTGTGTAGCGCTGATTCGGTTGATTTGCCTGAACTGTAGGCGTGTTGTTGGGGGTGAAGAGGATATAGCGCTAGGGTCCCATCTCTGAGGTCGCGATCACAGAGGCGTTCCAGAGTTTTTAATAGGAACGATGTGAGGCTTATAGGCCTGTATGACTTTGGCTGCGTATAATCACTCTTACCTGGTTTGGGTATAAATACCACCTTAACTTCTCTCCATTTCTTGGAAATATATCGGTGTCTTAGGCAGGCCTGGTATATTTGGACTAAGTGTGGCGCGATGGTGTTTTTGCACCACTGCATGAGTCCCGGAAATATACCATCTAAACCTGCCGCTTTGAACGCAGAGAAGCTGTTTATTGCCCATAACACCCTTTCCAGTGTTACAATTCTTTGGGCAGTGTGTGCGGCTTCAACAGGTGGTTGATCAAATTCCTGTTGACCTGCCTGGTCCCATGCACAGTTCTCCGTAATGGAGCAGCCTGGGAAGTGTGTATCAAGTAACAACTCTGACATTTCACTATCAGTGTTAGTATAAGTGTTGTCTGGTTTTTTCAGGGAGCCGAGGTGACGGTTTGGTTCGCCGGATAAGATGTTTTTAACCCTGGCTGCCTGAGCGTTTGATTCTATGTTAGTGCAGAAGGTTCTCCAGCACTCGCGTTTCCTTTCACGAATTCGCTTTTTGTACAGAGATTGGGTTTGCTTGTAGGCATTCCAATCCGAGACCTTCCTTGTGTTACTTGCTCTGTTAAACAGCTTGCGTAGTTTGCGCCTCATTTTGTCGAGGTCCGGCCCCCACCAGCTATTGCGGTTAGAGACCTTTGTCGGGGGCGTAATTTCTGGACAGGTTCTTGTAAATGAGTTGATTAAAGTTTGCGTCAGTTCATTAACGTGTCTCTCTATGTCAAGAGGTCCTTCATACTCTTTGAATGTCGCTTGTGGAGCTAGATTAGCGGACATCAATTGACTGAATCTGGCGCGGTCTGTCCGTCGGGGGTTGCGCCATAATTCCTGTTTTTTAGAGTCCACGTTTAGTTTGTATCTTACCCATCTATGGTCGGAGCACGACAAGTCCTTCGACACGTGCCAGTCGGAGATTATCTCCGATACCCGTTCCGTAGTGAGTGTGATGTCTATAATAGTTTGAAATCTGGAGGTAACAAAAGTAGGCTCTGACCCCCTGTTTATAAGCTTGAGATTGGTTGAGAATAGAAAGGTTACAAAATCCTCACCTCGTTTGTTAATAGATTCGCTGCCCCACAGTGTGTGGTGCGCGTTGGCATCCGCCGAGATGATCAGCTCGAGCCTTTTTTCTTCGCAGTGTCTGATGAGTTTTGCCAGCTCAACCGTCGGTACGTCTGCGTCCCCCGGCAGGTAGGCCGACGCAATAATGACCTCCGGGATGCTAGGGCAGTTGTTTTGGAGTCTGACCGTGGTCAGGTCTCTGGAACAGAACTCATTCATCAAAATTGCATTGATAGATGTTGGTACATAAATGCAGGTGCGTGGGTTAGTTACGGTGGTGTCAAGTAATATCTTACCTCCGATGTTGTTAAGACCGCAGATCCTGTCCTTCCTTATCCACGGCTCCTGGATAAGGGCGACGGTCTTGTTGTTGACCTCCAACACTCTTCGCAAGGTGGCCGCCGCGGCTTGTTTGTGCTGGAGGTTAGTTTGGATGACGTTAATGAGGTGAGGAGGAGCGAAGAGGACTGCTCACTTCCTCATCCGTTTCTAACGGAATGTCCTGGTCCATCAGCTGCGCGACATCCTCCGCTAGGTCATCGGAAACGACATCCACTGCGGAGTTAGTCAGCGAGCAAGCTGAGGTGCCATCCTGCCTCTGCATTTCGGCAGAGTAGTGTTGGCTGACCATTAGCCCGCCGGCGTGACTCTGTCTTTCGACAGAGACAGCGTGGCTAGCTGTGGACATAGCTGCGTCTGCTCCCTGGTCGTGTCCAGCGCTAACACTCTGCTTTGCAGCAGAGGAGTCACTGGTGACTGTGGGTGCTGTCGCAGTCTCAGCAGGGTCTGGTGGCACATCTTGCAGCTTCCCCGTACTGCCGAAGAAACGGATATAGGCGTTCCCTAGCTTGTAGCATAGGTGTCGCCCCCTCGCTAAGATCCCTGGGATCTGGTCGGCCGGAATGCCAAGCACCAAAAAGGTACCCGGAGGATTCCCTTCATGGCGCTCGACATGGTAGAGCGACCATTGGCTGACCTGGTACAGCTTGTTCTGTCCTGTCAAGATGCGATGGATCATCTTGACGTCATCAGAACAGTTCGGTAACAGGACAGCGGACTTTACCCGTTTGGGAATGTCCGTCTGGCGCTTCACCACCAACACAGTGTCGGGAATTGGTGACACAAGAGTGGCTACGGTGTCTTTGAGCCATTCCACGTCCTTAACTGTTTACTTACTTACTTACTTACTTACTTACTTAATTATGTAAGTGTTTACTTACTTACTTACTTACTTACTTACTTAATTATGTAAAAGTTCCACAAACGTACGGAACCCATGCATACTCCTAAACAGGATATAATTGGCGTGGGCGGGTGTGTGCCTTCCGAGCTCGAGTAATAATTAATTGTGTAATAATACCCAGGTAAACTTAGAGCTCCTAGGAATAGATATTATCGAAATATATTTCGTTGTTTGCTATTTCTAAGGCAATCTTTATACGTGTAAGGTTACAAGTATCAAGATTGCACTGTAAGCAACGAATTTAGTCCTAGCGATTTTTGCCGAGCGAATCGCGGCGCGGCGGCGGGACCAAATGCATCGGTGACTAGGATAGATGCCACGACTTCAGAGGTGCAAGCGAGCGGACGGGTCGCGCGGTATACGAGTACGTGGCATAGTTATATACCGCCCCGCGCGCCGCGCCGCTCGTCGCTAAAAGCGAAGTCGTGGCCGGGCCGTTAGGCACTACACGACACGAGCATTAGTGCTGTGTATACAATTCGGCCCACGTACATTATAAATATGGAAGTTCATAGCATTAATAAACTGGCATTTGTCGAGAATGAAGTAACCATATTTTAATCCACGTGTATAGTTCTAAAAGTACCTACTGTGCCAAGTTCAAACTTTTGTTTGACGGCTTAAGCATTATAGCACAAGTATCTTCACCCATTTTCATATTTACAGGTTTATTCATCACCAGAGCGGTAGATTGACAATAACTTACAAGAGACTTAATTATACTTACCTACATTTATCTAGTCCAGTTTTTTCTATCAGTTATTTATTTTTATGATTTTCATTCCTCATATTTCACAGCATAACAGTAAAACCGGAGCACTGTGAAACTAAAACTAAACATGTACAGATTTTATACAGAACAAAGAGAAACTAAAAAAAAACATAACAACAATTAACAAGTAGAAATATACAGACGAAGGCCGTTCATCCATCATCTCACAAAAGCTCAAACATTCATCGCACACGTCTAACCGTCTATCTGCAAACACCGTGCCGTGCCGGTGGTTATAGTTATACAGTTTACCAACCAGTGACAATAAAGACATGTTAAATTCAAATATATATGCATAAAAATGCATTTTATTACGTCATATTAAGTAAGTCTTATTCATAGATTTCACAAGCCTTGTAAAAGACTATAGTCCAAGTCTACTGCTCAAAAAAGCAATGCATGCTTTGTAGGCGATATTATAACATGGTTAACCCGTTACCACCTAACCTGTAGCTACAGACTGCGATAATTTATATTTATATTTATTACCTATATTTAATTTATTGATTTATCATCCTCCTAGCCTTTGTCTCATTTTTTTTTTTCGAGTATGAATTCTCAATCGGGGTCGGCTACCTAAATCCCAAGATGTGGCGTAGGCACAATTTATTGATTTATGATTTTTGTAAATTGATTAATTTTCATGACATTTATTTTTCTTTTATTTTTTATTATATTTCATTTTACCCTTTTTTCTTTCAATATAAATATTCTAGCCGTAGATAAAGTATTGTAAACCATGCCGCTCGCGATATTTGACCCCTCTAATACAACTGTTGCATAAAATACTATTTTGGACACGATTCGTATAGCATTAAGTAGGATATTTTCAATTAAGTGCTCTATATAAGATGGCGAATAAAAAGCCGTAATAACTCGATGCCATCCAGCAAAAAGCGCCAACTGCTGCTAAAGATTCCCATTTTCTGACTAAAGTAGAAGTATTTAAGCAAATGATGGCAGTTATGATAATATTTAGTTCCTACCTAAACATTGAAAATGCTTCTACTTTCATATTGAGGTTAACGTTATAAAATTTAAATTTCTAATTTGTTTAATTATAAAAGATAGTAAATATGCTTAATCACAATATAATTTGATGCCTACTTCGATTTGCATAACTATTTAGTCAATAGAGCGATGTATCGTTTGCTTTAAGTGACCAGACACCGGCGGTCCAATTTGGCATATGGTTTTAAATATTCTTTCATTTAATTTATAACCCATGCAATAATAAAATAGCCTGTATAGCATATCAATTTACCTACTTTAAATTTCAAAAATCTTATGCCGCAAGAAAGGTCAACAGTCCACTATTGTCATTTAAGTTACTTACTTAAATTTTACAGAACATTGGTCAATACTGCCTTCAAATAACATTAAAGGTTGTTTACTGTATAAAACGGAAAGTATACAAATATTGTTCAAAGCAGGGCAGAGTAATTAAAAAAAAATATATAACTTTTTATTTGATGCTTATAGCTCTGGCATTGAGTTGTTCTCGCAATGCCCAAATCTTTCCCAAAATGTGAAGCATCCTTATTTTCCTCTCCGATAAATCTTTTTCCGTCGACTGACTTGATAAATGGTAATCCTTGATGTTGTTTAGCGACCGGTTCTGATTAGAAATATTCATAAATACATCGGCTATATTCAGTCTTTCAGTCTTGTTTTATTATTAGTAATGAAAGCTGATATTATCTTCAAGGAAACCAAATATTATCGTAGAATCTCGTTTGCTTCACGAATATTATGATTGATGAAAAGAAACTATACAATATAGATTTTCTATATGGGAGGTTAAGCAGTATAATAAGAGTAAATATAAGGAAGGTTAGGGAATAACTACCAGTAGCGTGGCGTCCATGGAACATGGAATCCCATTCCCACCGACTTGTCCATTTTAGAAAATAAAAAGTAAGCTAAAGAGGTCCCGCGGATACGCAGATACTTTGTGTGTGCGCTGTAAATATACCACCGACCTTTCCAAATGGCGTCGCACTGGAAAAGCGACATAATAAATCTCTTTTCAGTAATATAAAAGTACGGCTCAATTTTGACACTCGAACATAAAATATATTGACATTTCAGCTTAACGAGTAACTTTTTAGGCGAGTCGATATTTTCTCGCGCGTGGACTGAACGACTCTCGGGGTTGCGGGTCGATTAGGGTAAAGTTTTTTCGGTTATGTTATGAGCAGCAAAATCACACCGGTTTATAGGGATTTATTGAATTGAGGTTAATATTTATAACAACGTTGATATAACAGTACGCGCGTATTTAAATTTGAGTGATTACCAAAGAATGTCAATGATGCTTTGCTTGCTGCCTTAATAGTTACAAATTTGGAATTTCCGGTTCTTTGCAAGAATATCATGTCTTGATCATGTCACATTTTACTATCTGAGGAAACATTGTAGACGGCATCGTCTAAAACCTTTTATTAAAATCAAGATTTGAATTTAGTGTATAGAATTTATAAGTACCTATGGAACATATAGAATAATTTTTGTTTACATTGATTTATCTTCCATCAGGTTCCGCATATACTTCCGAGTGGTACTCTGCTGGTGCCGCTCCGCAAAGATGAAGACACCCAAAATGAGCAAACAACTCGAAATGAACAAATCGTTCTCCGGTAAGTCATTATTAATTTCATTTTGATACCAACGTCCACAAAACTTCAAACTATTTTCAAAAAAAAAATCGTAATATAAAAAAATATAACTGTCTACATATTCAGCGTAACCAATCTAGGTGGAAATATTAGTAGCAAATGCAGCAAGAAAAGTTGCCGCATGCTATATATATGATAGTTTTATCTAGGTACATAAATTACCTAGTCAAACCCTTTTTTCGTTTGACTTTACTTTACTTACACTTAATGTAATTGCTATATAAGTGAAATTTTATACACTTTCGACATTTTAAAGTGTTATAAGCATTCATACTCTTCAGAAAATTATGCTTTACAACATTTACCGATAACACCAGTAAGACAAACATTGTTAATTATTCATAGCCTATATTATAATCTTTTATCCGTCACAAAAAATGTTTGCACAGAAAATTTTACTTTTGGCCTTTACTGATTGTTAACCCAGTCAACGCCAACAGAATATAAAAAAGTCGATACATTGTTTTTAAGATAAAGCCGAGAGCTTTAATAAAAACCCTTTTCTCAGAGTATACTGCCCGTAAAAAAGGGCTACTTTATTGTATCAATCCCAGCAACCAGCATTGTACATTTAATTATTGAGATAAGAACTCGCTCCATATAAACCGCACCCTGAAATTCTTTTGCTTAGTACCCATCGTATTTCCTTAACGACAGTATTTTCATCCATGAGTATAAATAGATATTGCAATATCCCAAGCCATATTCATTTTTTATAGATGTCTTGATTGGTGCATAGAAATTAAGGCACAAGAATACTATGTTAGGCCTACGTAATTTCTACAAGATGAAATACTAATATAAGGAATCATTACGGCAGAGACCAGTAAGTAAGCCATACTGGCCGAGTAGGAATTAGACGGACCGAGCCGTAGGTGAGGTCCGGATATAATACGAGGCCAGGATGGCTCTTACGGTCGAAGCAAGTATACTTAGTGCTTTTCTCAAAAAATAAACAAGAAAATTAGATTAAAATTATATTTTATAGGTGACATTCATATTCGGCCATTTTCCAATGAATATTTTTGTTATATCCCATTTTTATTATTACACATTGTGATATTCGTCGTCGCAGGCACCGTTAACTCCTATGATAACAACCAATAACAAAATAATTATGAGTTTATACTTGGATAAAAGATAATAGTTATATCGTTATCAAATAGTGGCAGCATTTATTTACCTTCATCGCCAACTTTTTATCATCTAGAGCTTGATTTAAGAACTTTTCTATATTTTGCTGCTGAATATTTGTGATTTCTTTCCTTTGTAGCCATCCGATTGTCTCAGAAAGATTGTTGAAATATTCAGACCTTATCACACATTATCTGACCAACTATTAACTTGAATTTCTTCCTTCCATTTAATGAATCTCTTGTATTTTTTTTATATCTCCTTGGATTTAGTCGGAAGTAAATTATTTTAACTCTGCCTCCGCTTTTAAGTATGGAGGAGTGCCGTCTATTCGGAATCAGACTCGTCTGAACTCATTTTTGCTGAATTATTGTAATAGATCACACAAACAAATTTGAAATTTTTGTCTTTTAATTTAAATCCCGCCTTAATTTCTTTTTTTATAAATACTGCGTTTAATTATTTGCACTGTCTTACAAATCTAAGTCTTAAAGATAAAATTTAATTATTGTTATACATTGTTGTATTTTCTAACTAATTTTCATATCATAAAGCTTACCTTCAATTTTTACTCCGAGGTTTTTTCTAAACGACACAAAAAAGGAAGGAATTCCGAAATATCATTGTCATTTTACACAGCACAATTATGAACTAAACGCTGCATACAAACTTCCGCACTAAACCTTGTCGCTACTTTTTTTTTTATATGCATCTTGAGTTACGTTTATACTGCCAATAGTACTAACCTCTTTTTATTTTACATTTGCTCTTAGTGTAAATTGCAAGTGTATACTGCAATGTCGTCTCTTTCTATTTAATCTATGAATAAGGGACGCCACTTTTTAATTTCTACAATTTGCTCTCGCACTGTACTTATAATTTAAACAATTTGTGGAATGCATCCTTTTTACATTTATAATATACGACCTCATCGCCTTCACATCCTTAGTTTTTTTATAGGTCGGTGACGATGTAAATCGTGTTTCGATATTCAAATATCTTGATACGTAATAGGAATTACATACTTACTTACTGGACAAATATTGATTCCTAATTTAAAATCTCGCTGTTTACTGGACACTTCTAAAAAGTCTTCGGTATGTTCCACTTACTGTAGTCTATCTAGCGATGGTAAGGCAACATTACATGCAATTTTTGAGAAAAGTATTATTATTATTATTTAAGAGTTTCACTCTTGTCGGTGCAGTGCTCTCCAGTCCGTTCTACTTAACGCCAGTTCTTTGACTTCCCGATACGACCCGCCGTCTGCCTTTTTGGAGTTTACTCCTTAAGAATCGATTTTCATATATAAGCCCGGGGTATGAAAAATATGGGGTGTAAAATCGAACGTATCTGCCGTGCTAATTTAAAAAGTCGTATCTCAGTATACGATCGGGGTAAAAATACGACTTCGTAATTTAGCAGGTTATGCGTTACGCGTTATAGACTAAGATCCCGATATAAAATAACCTTCACCGAGATGTTTATTTGATGAAGTGTATTTTATATTTAATTTAATATGTCAATAATTATATTGCATATGGGTTGCCTAACAAATTTTAGTCCAGGGTATGTTTAATTAATAATAAAAAAAAATTGTTTTAAACATTTCACCGGTTTGATTAATATTAGATAAATTCTATACCAATCGAAAGTATGAAGCCCATAGAATATGCAAACGTTAGGTTGCCTATTCTTTTCCCGTCACAACTATTGGGTAGCCAGGTATAAACAGGTAAATCTATACCTACTAGCATTTTGCAAAGGTCTGATTGTTGAATTGAAATTAAATAAAATTAAAGATTGTTTAATTATGAATTTATCTAATAATCAAATCGGTGAAATGTAAAAAAAAAAAATTTTTAATTTTAAACTCAACATACCCCGGACTAAAATTTGTTATGCAACCCATATGCAATATATTTATTGTCATTTTAAACTAAATATAAAATACATTTCATCAAATAAACATCTCTGTAAAGGTCATTTTATATCGGGAGCTTAGTCTATAACGCTTAACGCATGACCTGCTAAATTAAGAAGTCGTATTTTTACCCCGATCGTATACTGAGATACGACTTTTTAAATTAGCACGGCAAATACGTTCCAAAAATATAAGTATTGCGAGGATTGACGTTTGGTTGTCAAAGGCGACGGTTGAAAATTTTATCAAATTTTATTTTATTTATAAGTTAATTCAGTTTTAGAGTCCTTTTCGCTGTTTTTGCGATGAGTGAGTCAAGTCGAGGTGTCGTGAGTGATACGTCACTTTTAGAATGTGGGCAGCGGGCAGCTCCGTCGTGGCTATCTGAAGTGGAGTTTGATAATAAGGCAGGGCCGAGTCAATCGGATATTGTATCGAACGCTGAGTCCATGTCGGATGTGCGGCATATAGCGGTGAAGCGTGCTTGTGGTCTGAGCGACGAAAGCTGTGGTTGTAGTGATAGTTTTATCACAATAGGCAGGAAACCTTAACGCTTGCGGGATTTAGCAACCGCCAAAACGCAGCTGGAGCCGGACGGTGTGCCTGTGCCTGACAAGCTATTTGAAGTTTATATAGTGTCAAAAGAAGATTTACCGAAACAGATTGGTTTGGCAAAGTTGCTGCAATTTAAGGGTATAAAAGGAATTTTATCCGTCAAGTTTATGGGGCCACGTAAAGTTCGCATACAGTTTAACTCTAAGGATGATGCGGAGAAGCTTCTGGCTTCTCAGGAGTTTTCCAATGAGACGAGACGTTCTTATTGGTCTAATATGGCATGCTGCACTTATGGAATTATAAGGCAGGTTGAGTTGGAGGTTGAGGAAGACGAATTTTTAAAGAATATTGAAGGGTCTGAAGACATTTTGTCAATATGTAGACTAAACCGTTTGGATCATGATGGGCGTTGGGTTAAGGCTGCAGCTATTCGTCTGTGTTTTAAGGGAACTTCTTTACCGCCATATGTTTATGCCTACGGTTGCCGATTTAAGGTAAATCAGTACACTTTCCCGGTTACCCAATGTTCAATATGTTGGAAGTTCGGTCATCTGAGCAGGTTTTGTCCTACTACTAAAGTTACTTGTCCGAAATGCGGCGGGGAGTATGCCAATTGCGAAACGACTATTTTTAGATGCATTAATTGTAAAGGCAGCCATATGGCCTTAGATAAGTCGTGCCCGGTTTTTGTGAAGGAGTAAGAAATTCGCAGGATTATGTCTGCTGAGGGATGTATATATAAACGGGCTTTTTGGTTGTATATGCAAAATAAGGAAAAAAAGGATACGGATGTTTGTAGTCAGGATGCGCCATCTGTTTTTGAGAATGACTTAAGTTTTGGAAAGTCATATAGAGATGCTGTTTTGTCGAAGCCGTTACAATCTAAAGAGTCTGAAGATTCTGTCTGTCAGGCTGAGGGCCAGCGATCAGTAAGTCAGTACAGATTAGAGAGCGAGCCACAACAAGAGGTTCGTAAGCCGCGGAATTCAAAAAGAGTAACAGATGTGAAGAGGTCCGAGTGTCTATTGGTCAATCAGCCTACTATTGAGCGGGGGGCTGATATGGAAGATAAAAGACAAAATAAGGACAAGAAGAAGAGACGTATTACTTTTGAAAGGCTGGTTGCGAAGACGAAGGATATTTTGTTTTCTACCGAAAGTTGGGAGGAGAAGTTCAAAACGCTGTTTGGAGTTGTTGTTAAGGAGATTTTGGATTTATTTAAGGATTTTTTTAAGGAAGGTGATTTTGTACGTTTGTTTTTGTCTAATGTAAATGGCTAGGTCTAATACCAGATCTTTCTTGAATGTAATGTTCAATTCAATATTGGCGGAACCCTTATCGGAATCGGCTAAATTTGTATACAGTTTTTTATATGTAAATAGTGTATACAAATTTAGTTGTTTTCGTGTACATGTTATTTTTAAGTTTATACGGTTTATGTTTTTATTTATCTATGTCTTTTAGATGAATGATGTTGTGTATTAGGCCTGCTGGAGCTGGCATGTTCATAAAAATGATCAAAGCTCTTTAATTAATAGATAAAAAAAAAAAGTATTGCGATACTACGGTAGAAAGGTCGTATCTTTGTATGGATTTCATAGTAAGATACGGTTTTTTTCCGTAGCACTGCAGACTGTAGTAACTAAACTAGCCGCTCGAGGGCGCTTTACATCACGCTTCCTTATTTAGTTACTACTCATGATCTCTCCAATTTCTTAAAAATCAATCGGAAGTAATTTTTTTTGTAAAATATTGTAATTTTGCTGTATATTATACTCGTATATTAATATTATGTAAATGCCTACCTTCTCGTTCTTGTTTGCAGCACCCAACAGGGTACATAATGTGATACTTAAACTATTTACTAATCATTATGTGCAATAAACGTATTGAGTATTGAGTATATATTTTATAATCGTTCTTAAGGCCAGGCGCGCACCACGATTTTAATCGCGCGATAATTTTGTCGCATAAATGCAAGATATGGGTTTATATGAGAGTGCGCGCACCACGATTTTCATAAACCCAGAAGTACGCTTATTTCTGCGACAAAATTATCGCGCGACTAAAAAAAAATCGTGGTGCGCGCCTGGCCTGAAGAGTAAACTCCAGTCGTGCGTCGGAGCTGACACACACACTTTTTTTTCTTGATCTGGTCCAAATAGTTAATCCTCGGCCTTCCTCTTCCTCTCCTTCCTTAAATTTTCCCCTCCATTATCTTTTGTATTAGATCGTCGTGTCGTATCAAATGACCTATCATTTTCCCTCTTCGAGTTTCTATTGTATGAAGTATAAGTCTCTTCTCCTTTACCTTTTTCAATACTTCCTCATTGGTGACTCTTTCTGTCCAGCTTATTCAGCCAGCACCACATCTAAAACGCCTCAACCTTTTCTCTGTTCCGTTGTGTCATGGTCCATGTCTCGCAGCCATAAAGTGCAATGCTCCAAATATAAGTTTCATTGGAAGACGACGACACTGAGGAAGCTTCAAATCATAGTGTGGTGCAATATATAAGTTTTAATAAAACGTTTTCTTATAGATTTGGCCATTCTTGAGTAAAAATATGTTTTTTACTGTGAAAAGCGTTTTTAGCTAAAATTGCTATTCTAGTTTTAATATCTGTATAAGGAAAGTATTAAAAATATGATATTTATTTATTAACACAATTTAATTAACATACGTAGGTACATTAAAGGAAACTGAAACACGTACCTTTTTGACCCTTATTGTCATTGTGACAAGAGCGAAAAAAGCGTTTAAAATTCCTTGACTGTATATGATTGTGAGACTTAAACTGCATTTTGCACCACGTTTTTAAATGCTGATATTGCTGATATATGTAAGAATGGAACAATGAGGATTATTTTTCTAAAGTTTAAAGTGACTAGCGCGATTTTAGGCGACGATTTATTAAAGGCAACGTTTTATGTGCGGAAAATCAAACTACCTTGGGATTTGTAATATTATTTTACAGAAATGCGACTGAGTCGTTTTGTATAAAAAAAAGGACGGGTTGCACTCCGGGAGTGCCGGCGGAAGTGAAAACCGATTTTGTTATATCTCACTGACACTTGATTTCTATTTTAATCTCTATTTCTTACTAATGTATGTTTATGATTATGCTTCACCATCTGTCACTTACAACATTTTGTTGTTCGAAGGCCCCCTTTCTTTGAAACAGACACGGTTGCTAGGTTACCGACTGTCTGTTATCTGACGCGTGGATCTGCCGCGAGTTTAACATTTTTTACCCATCTAAAAATTGCCAAGCGCCGCTAAAGAAGTTTTCACTTCAAAATGTTCAGAAGATTTTACATTACACGATATTTTTGCTGCCGCGGCGAAATAACGAAGCATCGTTAGCCGAAAAGACACCTGAATGAGATACTTTTCCGATACTACAGCACTATAAGTAGTCATAGCCTTGATATTATCTTCGAAAGGAAAATCGCAGCCCCCTCAGATTGCTTAAAATGAACGTAACTGTCCTCCGGTCTAAACTATTCCTTACGTTATAGCAAATGGGGGCTTAAGTTGTATCTTAGGTCGCGAAGTTCAATATGAAAGGTCTAAGCAAGTCCAACCTTCAAACCGATAATGGAATTTCATCTCTTTAGGGATATAGAAAGTTAATGAACTTCGATGGCGCCCTTCAAAAACCCTGCATTGAGTAAGGGCCGGGCCATGCCGTTTGAGAGATCGCCAAATGTCAAATCTCTATTAGATAACAATGATGTTGTCTTTGAACTGTCATTAAAATTTGATGAGCTTCAAGTGACATATCTCATCTCAATTGTGGAAATACGAAGGCGATAATGATTGTCAAAAATGCTATACATGCATATGAATTTCTGTTCTAAACGAAACGTAACTGACTAATTTCACGCACTACACGGTCAAGTTAAGTACCTATGCACCTGTTATTTATGCCGTCACATACAAAGAAAACGCAAATTAAGCGCGACCGGGTTGACGAAGTTGCGATGTTCTAAGGATATCGACACGACACTTGCCAAGCAGGGACACGTCAAAAGTGACGGTTGGCGATGTAATAGAGAGATCTCCATCATCTCTCAAAAATTGGTCGAATTACCCCCCAGTTTAACAACTCATGTTGTTGCGAAACAAATGTGTTTGATCGCCGTGAGTGGCCCGCATACCACAAACTCGTATAAAGTTTAGGAGGGCTTTTCTTTTTCCTGACATTCGTACTGTACTCTACAGCAGTACAGTACATAGTGTAGGTGACCCAGGTGTATTTTTACCACTCAGCAAATACAGTTCAACTTAAGTAACTTTCAGGACTGATTAAAATAATTGCTCGTAAACTCAATTAAATTTGAAGCCACCTAAAAGTGAAGTTCATAAAAAAATGCAGCCGTCTATCTAGTGACACTATTGGCCAAAAACTGCCTGCTACAACACAGGTACAGCTACAAGTTTGCTTGTTTTCCGTTGTCGCAACTTGAACTCAGGCGCGTACGATAAGCGTAAATTAAATCCAATGGAAATCATACAACCGCGAAGTATCTCACGGGCTTAATCCGATATTTGATTGTAATATTGGGTTAACAGCCTTTCACTAGATCGCTGATTTACTTAATTGCGTTCGCTTTTCTCGGAACGGTTTTAATAGGGCGAGGGCTTTTTGAGGAGTACCCGTATTTATTATAAAATAAAGTCATATTTTTTGTATGTATATTGTATATGTACGTACTTACCTATATTTATTTATCTATGTACGTAGTCACCTTTTAACTCTATATACACTTGTTCCAGCTGTATTCTAGCTTTAATAAGCCATGCCAAAAAACGATAGGCATCTGTGGATCCAGGGTTCAGAAATTCGGATCGATATTTACCTAAACTTTGGCGGCGGCTTTGTTATTCGGTCGTAGGTATAGGCGGCTTTGTTTGACGTATGAGTAAGACAGCAATAGGATTTTCTCCACTTTAGGTAAATATCGATCCGAATTTCCGAACCCTGGTCATGACCTCTTCATTTGACTCGAATCTCTTTGCACCGAGCCATGTTTTAGATTTGAGAATAAAATAATTCACACGCTTGTACTCGTAAGTCAGGTGAATAGGGTGGATGCGGCAGCAATTTATACTGTACTTTTTTTAATTTAGCCTCTGCGATTCTGGACGAGTTCGATTCTGGTGCTTTGTCGTGGTGGAAAATAACTTTTTCATTGTTAAATGTGGTCGTTTATTCCTTAAGCCAAATACAAATTCGCCCATAAATTTGCCTAGCATTGCCCTGTTATTATATTCCTATTTTTAAGTACTTAATCATGTATGATCCCTTGCAAGTCACAAAAAACGGACGCCACATACCGGCCGATGGGACGGTCTTAGCTTTTTTGAAGCTGATTTGCCTGGTAAAATCCACTCTTTATTTTCTGGGGTATAGGTAGTTATGAATCCACGTTTCGTCTACAGTCACAAAACGCCGCAGAAACTCATTCGGATTGCTGAACATTGCTTTGAAGTAGTAATTCGTGTAAGTTTTTAATCCTCTTTGAACAAACGCGGCACCCATCTCGTGGACACCTGTTTCATACTTAATTTCTTTTAAAAAATATATTGTACGCGCTCGATTGAAATATTAATAGTGTCAACAATTTCTCTAAGCTTTATTCGGCGGTCAGTTAATACGATATATACAGCCGGCATGCAGGCATTTATTAAAACTGATAATAATATGATACATTAGTAATTGTTTGCATGTATTAGCTAATCATAATTATGTAAATTAACTGCACAATTAAATTTCTTAAATCCGCACATTCAATGTAGTTGGTGTACAGCGTAATTGTCGTTACTCATATCACGCTGTCATTTATTTAACACTCACTTGTCAATTTACTTTACTGTACATTACTGGCACTTAAAATGTTGTTAGAAAGTTAATAAAGCCTGAATTTAAGTTAATTAATTAAATTAAGGTCATGGATACGTTAAAGATCTATGTTGCTTTACTCTACTTTAAGAAAAGCGTACTTGGCGGTAACACACTGTATATTTTTTAATTTCTGGCTCATGAAGTATGCCTTAAAACGTTCGGGTACATATTTTCAGCCAGTGTACGGGTACTTATCAAACAGCCCTCGTAATAACTACATACAAAAACATAAATTTCATAATAAATATTTTCATATTCTTGGGTAAAAAATATAAATACCTATTTTCTTCAAAAATCTAATACAGTTTATACAAACAGTGAAGTAGGTATATAATAATCACTTTTTTACCCTTACTTACAACTAGATTTTCAAATTAACTTCGTGTTAACCTTAACACGTTCGCTGCGATATAAGGTTAAAAGACCCGATGCATGTGCTCCCACTCTGTGCGGAGGTGAGAAACGGTGAATTTCCTCTGGTGCGGCGGCTGTACTATGAGTATTTCTGCATGTACAAAAGAGACAAGTATAGGTTTGAGTTTAGGACCTTAAGGACAATTCAATAAAGCATTAAGATTGTGCTAAGGTTTTTCGGCCCGATAGCGCACTTGCGGGTACCGGGTCGAAAGGCCCATCATAGATTACAAGGTCTTTCCGCCCCCTCCGCACTAGTGTAGATGATTGCATTGTTTACTTCCGATTAGTGTTGTGAATGTGACGTAATTATCGCGAACGGACGTATATTACGATAGAACATAAATCAATATCTCCTAGTGTCTGTGTACGTTTTGATGTGGCTTAAAGCCGTTAATAATGTCTCGACCAAATAAATGATGTAAGCGATGTTAAAGCTGCGTGGGGCCAGCCGAGAAACAAATAAAAATGTAAAAAATAACCTTTCTGTGTGGATTGTAAGAAACGATTAATGCTTGTTATATTTCTATAAGGCCCATATCTATTTCTTATTAAACGATATTATAAATAATATGTCGATAAGTTGTTGCCCATCACTAATAACTCTCTATTTTTTCCTGTTATTCAGTGCGGTTTCGGGCTGTAAGACCTTACACCTTTACATATTTATTCCTCTTAAGTAAATAGCAGGAACCCGGGGCGAGGCAAACACTAAGATAACCAACTCGTCTACTAATGATATTGATAGGTAGTTATCGAACATTTTAAGTTTTCGCATAGTTACAGTCTTTAATATCCGTCAATGATACCTTACTAGGCCTATGAGCCCTACAACGCACTGCTGGATAGTTTAAGTAACAGGCCAATCGGCCTTTTAACGCACCATACGAAATAACGTCAGTTTCGGTGCCGCAGCGAACGTGTTAAATATGATTATTTATTAGGAACTTTACATTTATTTCTTACTGCTAAAACAATGCCCCATGAAATCAGTGATTGGTTTGACTGCGGGATCGTATGTCCTTCCATTTTCTATAAAAGTCCAACGCTTTCTCCAAAATGACGCAGATATTACATATCAACAATACACTCATAATAAAATAATAAAACCGGCCAAGTGCGAGTCGGACTCGCGCACCGAGGGTTCCGTACAAACACTTTCCATCCTTAAGTGGTTAAGTTAAGTTTGCACCTGATATGTATAGCGCCCCATACAAATGAGGTGCAAAGTTAACGCCACCATAACGTTTGTTGTATGGGAGGCCCCCTTAAATATTTATATTATTTTATTTTTAGTATTTGTTGTTATAGCGGCAATAGAAATACATCATCTGTAAATATTTCAACTGTCTAGCTATCGCCGTTCTTGAGATACAGCCTGGTGACAGACGGACGGACGGACGGACAGCGAAGTCTCAGTAATAGGGTCCCGTTTTTACCCTTTGGGTACGGAATCCTAAAAACCATAACAATTTACTCGCAAACTTCTTCCTACTGTTAAAATCTGCTAGAGTTAACAGCTTGATTTTTAAAAACATCTTATAAAATATTTAATTTCTCAGAGAATTTTCAATCTACAAACAAAAAGGGCCAATTTTCATTTAAATGTCTGATTAATTTTAACACTTCTCGGCACAAAACCGCTTAGCTTTTTTCTTTCACTGTCCTATAGATAACAAGGGTTTATTTCATTTGGTATTTTTGGGGGCGTGAAATGAAATGGCCAGGGTGATAGGGTCACAATTGCTTTTCGTCTAACGTCTCATAACCTGCGAGGTGTGGTGAAATAGAAAATTAACCCAGCGGTCACGTACCCTTTTTCATTATCTTGTTACGTATATTTATTACACGCTTTTCAGCTCACTCAGACATGTCTTGAAAGGTTAAGGTAATAAGCGGGCACAATATTAGGTACGTTATTTTTTATATAAATTCGACCGTTTTGTTTTTTTTTTCT
This sequence comes from Apotomis capreana, assembly GCA_947623375.1. Classification (NCBI taxonomy): domain Eukaryota; kingdom Metazoa; phylum Arthropoda; class Insecta; order Lepidoptera; family Tortricidae; genus Apotomis; species Apotomis capreana. The sequence continues at coordinate 24,386,754 of OX392500.1, forward strand.
TAAATGGTTTGAAAATGAAAATGAAAATGAAAATGAAAATATTTTATTTCAGTAACTTAACATGGTAACAGATAGTAAGGTTGGGGCTTCCTTTTAAGTATGTATTACCTGTATCAGGAAACCCCGCTCTTCCTTAATGACAATTGGTTTTATATTAGAAATAATTTTTTAAATCTAAAATAAGTATATTGGATCTAACTATTTACTACTTAATCTTATTTAAACATTTTGCTCCTACAGGTGTGTGTGTGTGTGTGTGTGTGTGAGTGTGTGTGAGTGTGTGTATGTGTGTGTGTGTGTGTGTGTGTGTGTGTGTGTGTGTGTGTGTGTGTGTGTGTGTGTGTGTGTGTGTGTGTGTGTGTGTGTGTGTGTGTGTGTGTGTGTGTGTGTGTGTGTGTGTGTTCCTTGGTCTATGTGTATGTTAGTTTTATGACAACATATCATAACTACCTTTTAATTACAACACACTTCTCTTTCTTTATATTTAACTTATACTATATACGTTGTTATAACTTACACAAATATTACACATTAGTCTTAACATACTATACACTTTTTATACTATACAAAATTACCTTTCAAATACAATAACACTTTCTTGTATATTTAACTTATACTATACATTACTTTGAAATTACACGATTTTTACACATTAATCATAACATACTATATACTTTTACATTTAACCTTTATTATGTTTTTTTTTTTTTTTTTTTGCTTGTACATCAATTTTCATAATATACGATACAGCAAAGCTTCAGTCTCGTCATAATTGAGCGTTTTTAGCCAATCCAATAGGGATTTTTTACATATATGTGATTGCAGTGGATAGATATTTAATTTTTCATTTATTTTATTATACATGTACGCAGCTTGCGCTTCATACTGCCTTTTAGCATATACAGACTTGCTTGTCGGGATAGGGGCGACGCTGTGTTTTCTTCTGCGGGTTAATAACAAAGGATTAAACTTTAAGGTCTTATGTAGTCTTAGTGTTGCACTCAAAATATACAGTTTCCTCATTGATAGAAGGTCACTTATATTGTAGAGTTCGTTTGTCGGAAACCTGTACGGTTTGAAGTACATCACCTTTATCAGACAACGTTGCCCACGTTCCACCTCCAAGAATTTAGTTTTTGCTGCGCCACCCCAGACGGTTATGCAATATGTCATGATTGACTGAGCTAGGGTAATGTAAAGCTGATTCAAAAGTGTTTTTGAAGTAATATGTCTGAGCTGTTTAAACATCCAAACAAGTTTACGAATTCTGCTATTGACATATTCGATGTGATTATACCATGACATACGTTGATCAACCATTACGCCAAGGTATTTTATAGTGTCAACTTTAACAATCTCCCCACAGTCACATGACGATTGATCTTCGGTGTTACATGTGTGAATTCTTAGGCTCAGGCTACTTTGAGGTTGTGTGCTATTATACTTTGTAAAACATATGTAGTTTGTTTTAGAAACATTTAGTGTTAAAAGGTTATATTTTAGCCATGAGAATACGCTGCTAAGGCCTGTTTCAGCATATTCAAACACATTCTCCCATGAGTTACCCTCGAAGACTATGACAGTGTCATCGGCATAAGACAAGATGTGCCCACGTTGAAGTTGGAGGTTTGTCAAGTCATTGATGTAAATTAAGAACAACGTAGGCCCCAGTACACTCCCTTGGGGGACGCCAAATGTTATACTAGCCTCTTGGCTTGTGAAGTCACCGATCTTTACCATTTGAGATCGTCCATGCAGGTAGTCACTCAGCAGCCGTAATGGGCTTCCTCTTATGCCAATCATTTCCAACTTGCGTTCAAGAATGGGAAAAGAGACTGTATCAAATGCCTTTTTGAGGTCTAAGAACACCGCTAGACACTTATTACCTTTATCAGTATTACCAGCTATTAAAGAAGTAAGCGCTAATATTGCATCTTCGGTGGATCTTGATTGTCGAAAACCAAATTGTCGATCAGATAAAATCTTAAACTTATTGAGGTACGAAATGAGTCGGCTATTTATTAATTTTTCCAAAATTTTCGATATAGCTGGTAAAACTGAGATAGGCCTATAATTATTTACATTGTCTCTCTCCCCACTCTTATGAACTGGTGTAACTATAGATTGTTTAAGTGGCGTTGGGAAAACACCTTTCTCAAAGCAGAGGTTAGCTAGGTGACTTACTACAGGTGCAATCAATCCTATGACTAGTTTGAGAAATTTCGTTGTTATCCCATCCACCCCTGGGGCACTGTCCGGTCTCAAGCCCATGACAATGTCACAAACCTCCTGGGGGTCTGTGTCCAGAAGAACAAATGATGACATTTGAGATGTAGGAGGGGTGGCGTCATTCAAGTAATGTAACATTTCTTGCTCTTCAGAACGCCTTGAGTCGTTATTAAGAATATCCTCTGCTAGTGACTTGCCTATGCCAGCAAAGAAGGTGTTAACAGACTGGACTGACTCTTCTGGTGATGATTTGATGTTTAATAGTTCGAGATTTGAGGTTTTGGTGGATTTGTAAAAGGTTATTTCTTTTAACGTTTTCCAAAGCTTTTTTGAATTATTGGCTGCGTTTTCCAACAGTTTACTTTCGTAGTTGCGTTTTAATTTTTTTATTAAATTATTACAAAAGTTGCGATAACGTTTATACGTGACTTTCAGAATCTCATTAGAGGGGTCTAAACGGACATTCATCTGCATTCTATTACGGTTATTTATGCAGCGGAGTATACCGGGTGTTATCCATGGTTTAATACACCGCTGACTTCTTGGCATATATTTAATGCTTTTGCTTTCTTCTAGGGACTGATTTAACTTATATAATAGTTGTTCAACAACAAAATTAGGATCATTACTGAAGAGAAGGAGTTCAAGGTTTTTTTCCATTAGTTTTTTAGATGCGGTTTCATAGTTGAAAGTTATAATTTTTTTTGGAGTATGTTCCTGTGGCTTATTATTCGTTACGGATAGTAAAATTGTCAAATGATCCGTTATTGTAGTATTTAATACAGCACAGAAGGCGGAAGAATTTGATGTGTTTATTTTTATCATGAAATGATCCAGACAAGTTGATAGCCTGGTAGGTAAAGTGTGGCCTGGAAGTATACCATGTATGGAGAGCATATTTAAATATTTTTGTCTGTTTAGATTTTCGAGGGCTGTCTCGTTTTCTCGTGGACAGAGGTTTATGTTAAGATCACCCGTTATTATTATGTTAGGTGATTTATTAGTCTCAAGGTAGCTATTTAAAGAGTTAATAAAATTTTGGGCATTATGGTTAGAGGGCGATCTATATATACCGAGAATAATACTATTGGAGGTTTTAATTTGGATACAAGTTGATTGTTCAATATTGATTTCTTGCAGTGTTGCATTTATGTCAGTTTTTACATATGTTACTACGCCATCGTTTTGATTTTGGTTATTACTAGTCGAAAAACAGAGATAGTTATTAAGGATGGGCATAGGTTTACTGGAGTTTATACGACACTCAGTTAGAATTAAAATGTCGACCTCAAAGTCCAGCTTCGATAGGTTTACTAGAAAATCGTTAAAGTTACTATAAATACTTCTGATATTTTGGGACACGATGGTTAAGTTCGAGTCAGAGACGGTTATGTGTTTCTTGAGATCCTGAAGGTCACACTGTACAGAAATTGCAACTTCACTGTCGTCTAGTTCATTTAAAATATTTGAGTTACAGATCATTATTACTAAAAGTATGTTGGAGGTTTGAGAAACAGTGGCTAATTTGTTTTAACTTAACGAAAGTGAGCAATATTAATTGCCACAACCGACTTAACGAGTCGGTTCTTGAATGTGCTTGGCGTTTGGCGGTTCCACGTGATATATTGATTCGTATATACACAGGCAGTAGCTTATCACATTTAGTGTTGAGGTATTGTGTCATAATATTATATGTACAAAATGTAAAAGTTTTATAGTGTTCATGTGTGTACTGAGTTTTGTGAGATTGTAAGTGAATTGTATAAAATATTGTGAACATTTGTAAAGTATTGTTTGAGTACATTATAGTATATGTAACAAGTAGCGAGCTTAAATTTAACATTAGAATAACATAGAGTCAGCTCGTTTTAGAGAGACACGCGATTTGAGACTCACTTGTTATAAGGAGCGCTTCCGATCCGTCTTCTCGTTTCAGGTAAACATTACCGTAAGCGGTCCAGCAGAACTTAAATAATTTTTGTCGCTTGAGCTCGCGGGCCAGAAAATGGAGTCTGGATGCCTTTGGTGTTAACTGTTCCGAAACATATATGTGTGTGTCCTCGGCAATTGTAAGACCCAGATGCTTAGCACGTAACTTTTCACTGTGTGTGGTGTTAAACGCCTTACACATCTTCAAGGTGTCATTTTTCAAAATGGTGGAGGCGGTCTCTACCACAATCGGTGTAGCCTGGGTACCATCTTGTTTAGCTCGGACCCTATAGACATCCTTGATGTCAGCCTTTGTAATTGGACAGTTTATGGATTTTGACAGGTTTAATACCATGTCTATTAGGTCGGTTCTAGACTCGTCTTTTTTTTTGGGTACATTTTTAATTTCGAAATTCGATTTCCTACTATTTTTATGTAGCTCTTCTACCTTGTCCTCTAGCATGATGATACGCTGCTTGTCCTCTGCGGATTGTTTTTCCAATCGTGCAATTTTTTTGTTCAATTCCTCGTTTTGCGCTGATAAAAATTCGACTGAATTTTCAATGTTCCGATTTGTGGTTTGAATTTCTTTTAAAGTTTCCGAATTTTTCCGTATTTCCCGAAGTTGCGTCTCCATCAAGGCCATCATCATATTTTTTATGTCGTCCTTAAACTCGGAGAACTCGCTCGCAAGCTCGTTGTCCCGTTTACGCTTATTGCGTGAGTGAACATTATTGGGCGGCGTTACCATATCATGATCGCCTAGTCGGTTGAGATTTGACTCTGACAACGATTTGTTCACTTGCGCGTCGTCCTGCATAGTTACTAGGGGCCTATGACTTTATGGAGATAGAGAGTTCGCTAACGTGCGCAGGCGCTTCGATGACGTCAATCGGGGGGCGGTGCCTTAGATAAGCGCGCGACTAATTACGCAGCAGGAACGCGCTAATTGGGCGAAGCGCACGGGTATTATCGGGTCAATACTATTCAAAGAGACTCACTCAGACCAGGTACCAGGCGAGCAGCAGTTCGGGCGGTGTGTTGTCGTTAGCTCCGGTGGTTTCTGCACTCCTATTTTTTTCTCTTGAATATCGTGTTTTAAATTTGATTTATTTTTGAAATATTAAATTAATTAAGGTTATTGTGCACGTGTACGCCAGTTGGCGGTCCGGGTTTACTACTAAATATATGACATCATAATTATAATTAGCACTTTACATATTTCCAAAAATTTACATAAATGCAATTAGGCGGGTATAACGTTATTTGTCATTAATTATGTGACCGGTTTTGTTTTTTTATCTTAAATGGCTTAGATACTACTAATATTTATGACCAAGTCATAATTATATTTACCACTTTATCACTTCATTTCATAAAATGTAGATGCATTTATAATACATTTATTACCTTACGCTACACCATTACCCGTAATTTTATAACAATTTGCGTTGATGTATTGATATGACGTCGAAAACATGTTACTCGTAGCTTAGGGTAAGATAGAACAGCCACCTAAACAGATTCGTACTAAGAAAAGTAGGTTAGGTTAGGTTAGACTTGCGACTCCTACCTACATACGAAGTATAACTATTATGTAATTACAATTATTATGCCTAGCGACCCGCCCCGGCTTCAGACGGATGCAAGGCTGATAAATTATGCATGTATTTAAACCTTCCTCTTGAATCACTATATCTATGAAAAAACCCGCATCAAAATCTGTTGCGATGTTTTAAAGATCTAAGCATACATAGGGACAGACAGAAGGAAGCGACTTTGTTTTATACCTTGTTGTGATTACATATTTACTTTTATTACTTTTAAAATTATGATATTTGTTTTTATTTCGTTTTTATGAAATGTAAAAAAGAATTAAAATTCTCATACAAAACATTACACACCCGATGTGTACGTATTCTAGCTCTACCCAATCCCACCATCATCGACCGAATGTCGGTGAAATAACCACCCTTTCACAGATAATGATCCTTAATAAAAATGAAACCTTGAGATTTCACATACAATCTGCACCGTGCTATATTCATGGATAATGCAGCGTTTCGTAAAACAGGCTTGGCAGTGAATAATTTTCGTCGTTCAATTTTTTATGAACGTGTAAATAAATTGCGTTCCAAGTCAATTTTACTGATTAAGGTCTCGTATTACCATATTGTTTACGCCACAAAGACTGTACAAGAAACCTTTTGTAGGTAAACCTATTTGTCGATAAATATAAACCTATTCGTCTAATATGTTAATAATATACGACTATCGTTTCGATGTATTAAGAAATATGAGCTGAAACTGATGAGTATTTTTTATGGGAACTTTTTTTTTTTTTTTCGATGTGTGACGTCACTGTCTAGACGTGTGCACCACGCCGGTGGCCGGCGTGAGCACCTGACTATGCCACTGAAATTCGTGATTTTTTTTTCTAGGCCGTGTCCACCGTGTAGTTTTTCTAGTTGTACACCCCACTTTATTTTTTAATTTCCGATATTTTGGGTATTTTCTACTCAGAATCACGAGCTCTTTCGATCTAATTATAAGAAAAAAGTGTCCCAATGTTTTTTCGTTCCATTCCGTTACCATTAACATATAACTTACTACAGCGGTAACGGAATGGAAAAACAAAAAATGTATAAATATTTTGGGGACAGTTTTTTTTCCTAATTAGATCGAAAGAGCTCGTGATTCTGAGTAGAAAATACCCAAAATATCGAAAATTAAAAATAAAGTGGGGTATACAACTTTAGAAAAAATGGCCCAGGAGGTACTTAGTTATTTGTTAAATAAAATACACTGTAACATCACGCCAAGCACTGAATCTGCTTGAAAAAATTTAAGAAAAATATATACTTAAGTATATCTAGATTTAAGTTTTTTGGCGCTGCGCTGAATTTTATTTAACAGTATTATAACTATAGAAGCTATCATAAAGAAAACATATAAAAAGAATGAGTACATATTGTCATTCGAGCGCTCTTGTGTTTGGGCAATCCAAAAACGAATCAATAAATATCAGACAACCTCGCACAAATCAACCTAGTCCCTAATTAAGTTCATGAAGGCTTGTGTTATGGGCTAAATGATGATATACTTACTTATATAGATAGATATCTACTTAAATACATATAACATCCATGACCCAGGCATAGTGATTGTTATTCGAGTTCATCACACAAATATTTGCCCCTGCTCGGATTCGAACCCAGGATAGCCGGCTCAGTAGGCAGCTGCACTATCACTGAATTGCGCTAACCGCGTCGTCATTATATTATATTATGATATTGATATTTAATACAATATTTTACTACAGTTATGAGTACCTACCGCTGATTTAAGAGTAAAACATACTCGTAGGTACGGTTCTTTAAAAAATTAGATTCAAAATGTTTCAAATGCCTACCTATTATGTTCTTTGCATAGTAACATAACACTAGCTGTCTCCGAAATCCTCTACGCAACAGGCCGAGTCGTACTTGACCGTTTTCTTTCCGTTTATCATGCGCTTTGTTACAGTTAGCCAGAGGCATTTTCGCGAGGCCTCATTCTTCAGCCGTGTATGACACTCGCCCCGGCGGAGCAACCCGTCGCAGTCGGTTACTCCACACGGTACGTACGCTTTCTATGTTTAGAAAGGAGAGGAAATATCTATGTAGCGCAAAAAATAAATAAGTATGTACCTCCTACGGTACATACGGGTACATACCTACCGTACATACCTACTCCATCACTTCTATTCTTGTTTTAGAAAAAAGAAAATAAATGTCTATTTACATACACCATTTCTATCGTGTTTGAAAAAACAAAACAGAGATTATTTAGCATAATAATATCAATAAAGAACACAAAATAACCTCAAATAAAAATTTAAAACACTCGCGACCCAAGTCATCATGAGACCCTCATTCAATCAGTTATAATAGAAAATGCTACTAAAACTGAACATAACTAAAAGATTTGTAATTCTTAGCTTTAACATTGGCTGAGATCTTGTCACTTGTTCCAATTAAAGCTGAATATCTTGGAAACTGCTGGTCCTATTTCCACCAATATAGCTAAGGACCATTTCGACGGACAAGTTTTTGGTTAAAAAAACCGCACTCAAATTGATCAATCCGCTTGAAATTCGAATCTAAAGCACCCCACTTAATATGATTGTCACAACAAGCCTCAAAACTAAATTTAAATAATAGAAAACTATAATATTATTATTACTATCGTGAGACATCTTTACCACTCTCTGAGCCGCGAGTCGCGTAGCAGCGCGGATAGCTGCCCCTGATGCGAGTCGCGTAGCAGCGCGGATAGCTGCCCCTGATGCGAGTCGCGTAGCAGCGCGGATAGCTGCCCCTGATGAAGAGCTCCATATGAGTTCGAAAAATGTCAGGCCGTTCCTGAATTTTTTTACGTTAGTTTAAACCATTTTATGATCATGAATAGAAAACTATAACAGAAAATGGATAAATAAATATGAATATAAAGTGACATGCTTACCTACTGTTGAACTTAAGTGATGTTGTTTACCCAGGAGACAGATTTTGATAAACGTCATCCATGCTTACGACCCTTTCAGAAAACGACGACGAATAAGATTAAAATCTTAGATCAAAATCTAAGTTATATACAGGTGAAACGGAACGAGGGTCCTTCCTGCAAATAATGATATTGTTTAAAATATGATTTTAATGTAATTCATTATAGGTAGTGCGCGCTCCTTTTAAAAAGTATTAGTCATTTGATCATTTGTATTTGAAATACTAAATATACACCTTGTTAATTATTATTTTACTACTTATTTTTATGCCTATACATACCACAGACGCTTAACACTCGCGGTTGGACGGATATCTACTAATCCTTTTTTTCTCCATTGGGAAAACAATTATATATACGGTAAAATGAACTCAAATAATAATCGTAGGTTTGTAATTTTACTTTAATATCCTGAAATCATGTGACGATATCAAAACACTCATTTAATTGTTCCATTTATTGTATGAATACAATAAATGGAATATTTTTTTTTTTTATAAAATGTGGGTCCGACTTTTATTCACAACATTATACGTTTTAAATTGAAAAAACCTTTTGTAGCTCAGAACAGAACATTAGTTTTCCGAATTACAAAATGTCACACTTTTAGCTGGACGTGGGCAGTTCGGGTTCACGAATAACCAATTTGACTGAGACATTGTGACAGTAACATTTAATTATAATGAAATTATCTGTCGGGGCTTTTATCTTGACTTTACCTACAGTGCCTCATTGACTGATTTCATTATAATTAATCCGAAAATGCTGGCAGTGAAAGCAATAGGCAAATTAACAAAAGGTTTTTAGGAAAATCTAGACACGTCGGTGTTTTTAATAAGAGATCGTAGAATATGTCAGAGTGAAGTCCGGTGTCATCCTGAGGGTCGTAAAATTGTAGTCTCGCCACGACGTGAGTTCCTTCCTTAATTCCTTCGTTCTGAGAGTTCCGACGGACTAACTAGCGACCTTCACAAAGGAAGAGTATTGGCCGAAGGGTGTCATGTTCCGGCGTTTCCGTGGACGGCCTGATACATCGAACACGCTTAACAGATCGCTGCACTGTTGAAAAATGTGACCTAGTTTAGTTACTTACTTATGTTTTTATTATTTTGTATTTGATATGTATGTTAGTTTTAAGGTCTAAAATCTATAGCCCATAGTTGCCTGAAATAAATGTTTTCATTCAATAAGTAAGTTATTGTATTTTTAAGGTTAGCTTGTAAAACAATAGTTTCTTATTATTTTACACTGGTTCATTTTCAGAAAGAAAGAAAGAAAATTCACTTATTTATGAGAAAATTTGCTAAGACCGTTTTCGTGCTATGCTTTTAAGAGACAATATATTAATCGTGTGTAGAGTGCCGCAAACATAAAACACCAAGTAGAGTCTTACCTATTATCAAATTATGTCAGTAGGTTCTGACCTTCTGACAATAGGTAGACACCTCAATCGATAAAATTGATTTTAAAGATTCGAGGAAATAAAAGATACGACGGAATAACCATAGATACGTCTCCAAAACCAAGTTATCATTTGCAATGTCGTCGCACAGCTAGGCAAAAAACTCAAAAGGATTTATATATATTTTTTTTTACAGGGCACTCAAACGCAACAGACTTGTTGACCAATGGCAACGCAGTGATGACGAACCCATCAGGGGCGCGCGACCGCATCTGCGACGACCGCCTGTAGTCTACACTCGCCTTAAAGCGATCGACTCGTTAATGACATACGTAAAATTTAATTGTATCAGATACTCGAATGACAAATTGTTCGAGAGAGATTGCTGTGGGCCTATAATGGTCGCGTTTATCATAAGGTAGATAAATGACGAAACCCGTTACTTTTTGTCAAGAATATGAATCCAAATTACGGATGCATTGATATTTATTTTATTGCGTCATAAGCCAATCATAGGCCACTGATAACTGTAAATCATTTAATTTCATAAGAGACATTATGTGGAAGGTGAGTATAATTTTAGTTTAGTTATTCAAAACAAATTACTCGCAATCTTTATTACATTCATTCTTTTCCACTCTGTGTAATATTATACAAAACATCCTTGTAATATTATACAAAACATCCCAAAAATAACAAACATCCTTACACAATTTAACTACACACAATATAACTTACAGAATGTTCACACTTTATTATAACAAAACAGAACTTAATAGTGTTAAAAAGTGTTTATTTGATTACGTCAACGTTTCAAACGTGATGTTACGTTCATGATCTCGAAAGGAATGAAATCGTGTTCAAACTCATTCCTCAACAAACAATGTTATTATTACCTTATATATTATTATTGGTGTGACCGAGGTTGGCCTGATACAGATATTGCTAACTCTGGATTCGATTAGCATTTAAAAATATTTAGTTTTTCTTGCTGCCTGCACATTTTATTTTAACTGAGTGTTTTAAATAAATAAGCCTTACGAAATAAACTCAATACGTTAATGTAAAGTAGGTATTATTATATTCTCGAATTCATTCTTTTTGATTTTGGTTCCTAATACAATGTTGAAAATAATTAAATCAATTTACGTTTCCTCAATTGAAATTCACTGGTTATCTTATCTTATCATTCAAAATAATAATAATTTTTATTAAAGCTGTAACGTCTGCTAACTATTAAAATATGGAACTCCTTGCCGGCTCATGTGTTTCCTTTTTCTTATAACTTGGGACTCTTCAAACGAAGCGTGAAGAAGCATCTCTCGGGCCAGCATGGCAGTGTCAACTGACTTGGCACCGTTGGTTTCTCGTCAGTTGCCATTGCGACTTGGGCTCCCCTTTTTGCTTACCATCAGGCGAAGTGGAGCCACTATGTTGTGCCGTTATAAAAAAAAATTAAGCGAAAATTGTAAAAATTTAACGGTTCAGGCAGGGTTCGAGCCTGCGTCACCAACGGCTTTTCAGGCCAACACGGGCGTCCTATACTAATTGGACCACCGAACCTGATGCGAGAGCCATTGAATTTTTCAACCAGTTGCTTCTACACATGCATCGTAGCGCCATCTACCGTAAAGATTCAGACTTTATAATCGGCACCATATCGTCTCAAATTTTGTTGACAATCGATAGTAACGAGGTGCTACACTCAAATTAATTCTTTTTATTAAAGCAGTAACGTTTGCTAACGTAAACCAAATGTTTACAATGAAGCGAATTACAATGAATTTATTTTTTTTAATTTCTCGTCATTCTTAGATTCGGCATGTGTATCAACTGGTTGAAAAATTCAATGGCTCTCGCATCAGGTTCGGTGGTCCAATTGGTAGGATGCCCGTTTTGGCCCGGAATGCCGTTGGAGACGCAGGTTCGAACCCTGCCTGAACTGAACCGTTAAATTTTTAAATTTTTCGCTTGTTTGTAAACAAAATAATATAATAGGTAGGTATACAAATACAAAATATACACGAGATTATTAAATTTACTAATTTAAGTAAACCATGGTTACTTTAAATTACAATTTCACCAAATTCTAAAGCTTCAGAAATATCGTGATCATTTCAGGCAAATTGCGTATCCCACTGTAGTTTTTTTAGGGTTCCGTACCCAAAGGGTAAAAACGGGACCCTATTACTGAGACTTCGCTGTCCGTCCGTCCGTCCGTCCGTCTGTCACCAGGCTGTAACTCAAGAACGGTGATAGCTAGACAGTTGAAATTTTCACAGATGATGTATTTCTATTGCCGCTATAACAACAAATACTAAAAATAAAATAAAATAAATATTTAAGGGGGGCTCCCATACAACAAACTTGTTATAGATTATATATATGTATAGGTACGGAACCCTTCATGCGCGAGTCGGACTCGCACTTGCCCAATTTTTTATGATTCTAGTCAAAAATGTCTACAAGTACAAAAATGATTGTCACCACAACAACATCCAATACTAATATTATAAATGCGAAAGTGTGTCTGTCTGTCTGTTACCTCTTCACGCTTAAACTGCAGAACCGACTTAAGATGAAATTTGGTAAGGAGATAGTTTGACACCCGGGAAAGGACATAGGATACTTTTCATCGATGAGCGGGTAACACCGCGGGGCACAGCTAGAACTCTATAAATCCGATTACATAGGTACAAATTGTAATTGCCATACTTTCTATCTGTGATGATTTAATATTGAAGAACGCTACATAGTGAAATCAATATTTTTGTAAGTTACAGTTTTTAAACTGTGTCAGAATAGTTTTGTATTTAAGAAGGTACAGCTATTTACAGATATTTTATAGTTTACACCATTAAAAAGTACCTAGTTAATATTTGGTAACACATAATTCTACTGGATAGCTAAGTAAATCATTCGCCGTAACCATCGAAATTATCCGCCTCATAATAGGGTTAAACAATTTAAAAATTAATGCATATTTTTATGTCTATTAATAATATATTTAAATATGTTTCTTTGATGAATATATAGTTGAATATATACTCGTAATACATATAGCAACATCAGTACCGCATCCATAAGTACAAAGTGACCACACTCGCTTGCGACTGCGTTACCAATTTGTATGGAGACTCTACAAATCGGTTACGGACTCGCTAGGGAGTGTCGTCATTTTATACTCATCGAAGCGGTACTAAGGCCCGATGATGCCCGAGTTTGCCACGTGATAAATAAATTAAAAGCACCCGTCACTTTCTGACAAACATGTGTGTGAGAGTGACAGAATGCTTTGAAATTTAGTTATCGTGTGATAAACGCTACAATCGTAGGTCGTAGGCCCACTGGTCTAAAATTATAGGTATAAACATGTTGGGGGTAATTTATAGAGATAACGCACGTAGTGATACTAAATGTTGTCTACAAAGTGGACATGAATGCAAATATAGTGCAAATGGATCCCCTCAATTCAATTGAAATCAATTAATTACGTACGTGTAACTTATGTGATTGTTGACTAATGTACTATGAATATAAGTAGCGATGTTCAGAGTAGATTTTGTATTCGTGTAAAAAATAATGTGTTGTCCATATTTGTGTTACTAAGATTTTTTTGAAGATTTAGGTTAATATTGTAGGTATTATCATAATACTATTTTCTGTGTTTTATTATTGTCATTATCATCACAGATAAAATGTTGTTGTTAACTGTTACACCTAAAGACAATATTACCATACATTTTGTAAAAATATCCATGATAAAACCGTTAAAATTTTGCCTTAAATTAAGATTAACAAGTAAGTAAATATTTATGTAACATAATTTAATCAATAAATCGTTGTCTCCTTTAACTTATTTTATTTATTTATCAATTTACTCGTACCTATGACACTTCTTACCAATTCGCTCAACTGCGAAGTAATTACAAAAAGATATGTTTTAGTTTAGGAATTGTAATTTTAATCCTCTGTTAAACTATGCCATTATTTTACTTTACATATTTGAATTTAAACTATCAATTGTGAACAAAACTTGGACACAACGGTACCGAGTTTTGTTCGGAATTAATATAGCTTTGTCATATTTAGAAGCCAACTCTTAGAAAGCTGCCGAGTTAAGTATTACCAGTATCAGTGTTCCGGAACCGAACATATCCCTCGGACAACATAACAAAAATCAAATATTTGAACTGATTTCAAATATCCCAAAGTTGGCCCCTTATTTGGTTGCATATGGCAACGGAATCGATCTATTTTGAGTAGGTAAACATCAATTTCCACCATGTTAGTCAAGCTGACGGTAGACATACTTACTAACAAATCCAGTGACTATTTGTGGTGCAGCTAATATTGTATATACGAATCGAGTTTCGGGAGTCTTTTTACATCTCGGAACTCATATAAGACTCGCCACAGTACAGTATATAAGACTCCATTTATTACAGAAGTTATTACAGAAGAAGAACCAAGCAAGTCTCGCGAAATAAGCTTGTTTTTGTATATTGTTGCTGTCGAGTCACGTGGTGTAACAAGCCGTACTCGACCCATGTTATTGTTAAGGGCACCTTACCCTCAATGATAAGATTTCCATTTTCAATTCAATATATTTTCTACGAAAAGAGGATACCAGAACTCGAGTCTCTTACACCACTAGGTGCAGCGTCGGGTGGTGGTGTCGTAACGTCACACTTACACACAAAGTTAATTTTCATCACACTTTCTTGTAAACAAAGGTTTACATGCTAGAAAAGCGGGCGGTAAATCGTATATTACGCCCTTGTGCGGTAAGTCGTATATTACGCCTTAGGGCGGTAAGTAATTTTGGTATTGATTACTATTTATTACTTTTGTTTTATTTCCTCCAAAGTGTGATGAAAAACGACGTACGTGACTCTGGTGGTAAAGGAATTCTAAACTCGTGTCATTAAAGCCCTCTCCTTCGGCTTCGGGCTTCTAATAGACACTCCTTTGTAATTTCTCGTTTACCACCCTTGTTACGTAATGTACTACTCGTATTACGCTCCTTCCGTGGAGAGTAAATGGTGCATTTATTTTATAACTGCGGTATCTTAATTTATTACTGCCACTCGTTTTTACAGGTACTTAATCTAAATATTGTAATAAACATATCACATTTTCTGCATGAATATATTGATGATTCTCCACGTACATTATTTTAGAGGCTGGAAAGTAAGCAATAGAATGGATGGTTAACTCCGCCAAGCCGCAAGTGAGGTCCTCGAATAAACGAGTTTATGTATTGTAATCAGCTATTGATAGGCAATGAGACGAACGTTCCCTTTTGAAAATATATTTTGAGACGTAGATTTCAGAAATGTCAGCCATTATGGAAGTCCATTTGTTCAAATTGTACAACTATATGCAGTTTTGTGAACTGGTCTTGGACCATCTCTAGGTCCAAGCAGTGTTGAGAAAATAAAATAAAAACCGGTCAAGTGCGAGTTGGACTCGCGCACCGAGGGTTCCATGCAAACACTTTCCATCCTTAAGTGGTTAAGTTAAGTTTGCATGGTATGTATAGCGCTCCATACAAATGAGGTGCAAAGTTAACGCAACCAATCTCGTTTGTTGTATGGGAGCCCCCTTAAATATTTATTTTATTTTATTTTTAGTACTTGTTGTTATAGCGGCAATAGAAATACATCATCTGTGAAAATTTCAACTGTCTAGCTATTACCGTTCTTGAGATACAGCCTGGTGACAGACGAACGGACGGACGGACGGACGGACAGCGAAGTCTCAGTAATATTGTCCCGTTTTTACCCTTTGGGTACGGAATCCTAGAAAAGACGAGGCTGACTTTCACCTAAAATATTGCAATATCACATTGAAATTTACTGATGATCCAACCGGATGGGTTTCTACAGAATATCCTGGTTACTATCATGATCGTCCATGATGATGTGGTAATGAACCGAAAAATGTTCACTTAGACATATACCTAGATGTAAATTATATTTCTGGTGGGTAGGTTTTACCCACACGTCCGCGTACATTTGCGTCGGTGGGTGGTAACCGAAATAAACCGGAAATAGCTTACTATCATTTTAGGTCAAAATACATTAATTGTTACTGATTGTTAGGTTCGCTTTAAATAAGGCATATATCAAAGTAATGTATCATGATTTTAAAATTCACTGAAACCTTATTATTTTTTATGGGTAGGTATACTACAAAGCGACCCTAATAACGGTCCTCGATAGATCTTATTACTTATTGCTTAAATATGTTACATAGGTTAGTAAGCCTCCTTTCTTGTCAATCGAACTTACTTAACAAGATATCGTAAACAAAATAATGAACAACTCTTATCTTCTGATCAATTCAACTGTCGAATCACGTCCGAAAATTTCATACTTTATTGCTATTAGGGTTCCTTGGGGACCTCTGTAAGAAAATTTACAACATAAGCCTTGGATTTCCTCTTAGATACCTATTTATAAACGTGTTCAAAACTAAGAGCCATATTAATAAACTGTACTCAAATATGAACCGAATACAAGTATGGTTTTAAGTATGGACAAACGGTCACTTAAGAGCGGTATTAGACTTGAGTGTAGCTTATTAATTATGGGCCTAAGAATTGGGTTCTGAAACGTGGACACCGGTTAGCATGCCTAGCACCCGTAATAAATGTGAGTTATTAGTTCGTCATGCTACGGGCAAGAGAAAGATGATGATAATGCTATTGCATCAGTATGCTTGGCTGATATTTCATAAGATCTTAAAACTGAATCAGTACCTGAAACTAAATATAAAACGAAATCTTTGGAATTTAAAACTTAAAGTTTCTCACTTTACCAAGCTCAAGTCCGTTCGTGCATGGAGTATTGCTGCCATCTTTGGGACGGCTCTGCCAGTTAGCTGCCTTGGATTCAGTAGAACGTCGAGCCCTAAGACTCATTGGTGATGCTTTTGGAGGGGAGCGATTTCACCCTTATGTTGCCAGTTTACCACTTATTCGCGATTTGCTTCATCGTTTCTAGTGCGAACCGCTGGGGAATGGAACTCGCTCCCATTGTGTGTATTTCCAGAAAATTATAATTTATGTATCTTCAAGGTAAGAGAGGGAATAGGCTATTTTTGAACCGGCGAGCTACATCCTCAAACCGGTCAGTTGATGAATAAAAAAAAAGAAAAACTTACTTGTTATACCTTTAAGGTGACGTATATGATTTTCGATGCCACAAACACACGATAGCTCTTAAATTGATTTCAGATGTTTGCTCATTACGGAGTAACATAAGGAAGTATGTGTCTTGCAAAAAGAAGATTACAAAAATAACTACATACACATATTTAATCTAAAAGTAATGTAAAAAGGCTTATTCCAAGAATGGATTACTATAGATTATTATGTAGAAACATACGAATATTATTTGTTCAAGCAAAAGTAATCCACGTGGTCGTACTTGGATTACTTTTTTCTATATATAGGTAATATAATATTAGAATACTTACCAAATTCGATGTTTTTCACATTTTGTTTTTTAGGATCGTTGGTTGTAATATTCAAAAGAGAACTTGTCATTTTCGTGACGAATCATAACAATTTATAAATATTTTTAAATTCTGGGATCCTTTTTGCTTTTTTTGCTTAGCTATGTGAGTAGGTATATTAAATTGATGGCAAGTACCTATATGGATGGTAAGAAAAACTGAAATTTAAAGAATAAAGGGGGTTTTCTCAGATCCGCGTCGACAAAATCTAGTGCTGAATGACTTTGTAATACGAGTATCACGCAAGGCTATATTTTTCTACCTCCGAGCAATGTAAGTAAGTACCTACATCATTTCTTCTGTATGCAATAATCGCACATTTTTGTTAACACCTTAAAAACGCCTTTTTAATTTCACCCTTTGTGACACTGAAATCTTAATAAATAGAAGGCTCCAAAAGTTTCAAACATTTAATTACGTTCAACATTAGGAGACCCCTTTAGATTGAGACACAATGAATCGGTAAAAACATTAAAGAAACCAGATAAAAGCCGAGGATTGGGTGTGCTTAATCCAGCCTGCCCTGGTTTCTCTTAGAGAACAGATAATGAACGTTCGCCTTAAATCTTTTCAATACGGCATTCGTCCTTCAGTCGTGTATCTTAACAGATCTTGCAGAAAGTTGGAGGGGCAGAACGACTGGCACGGCCATTAATCTGCGTTTGCGACGTGCAAGAATGTCACAAACTGGCGAATGGCCATTTCATTAGGCACACGTCGTGAATAGTGCCATGATAGTGATCTATGTGGAATTTGATGCCATACTTTGTTGGGAACACTGCTTTAGTAAACCGTTCAAGTCTCTAATATGGAATGAGATATTGAAACTTTTCTTTATTGCATTTCTGTTTTATGGGACGGCTGAGATTTTTTGGAACATCTTTCTACAGCGTGGAGAATATAAGGTGCTCAGTGATTTTCCGTGAAATACGGTTCAATTAAATTTCAGCTACCTACGCAAACGATTACCAATTCATCATCAATAGTACCATACTAATCCCTTGGGTTCCAAATAGCGTTATCTTACGGTACTTATTTTTTCACATTGAATTTGTGAATTTTTAATGTAACGGGTTATTGTTGTCGTAGTTACAGCTGTTTTGGAACCTGTCGCAACAGTGTTGGGGCAGTGTTTTACAATAAGAATTCTACCCTGTTTTGACATGCATATTTGTAACTAAAATTCCCTTTATAGGCATTTGTGTAGAATCTTAGATTTAGATGTTAATATATGGGTTGGGATTTAAAAATATTCAATTGTGTGTTTCCTGATTCTTAAGAATACCGAACACCTTTTCTAACAACGATTTTTTAGTTGTTTAAGAATATCTAAAACAGGCAGTAGTGCTTGGGAGACGAATTGAACACCTACCTTAATATAAATAAATAAATAAATATTAAGGGACAATCATACACAAATCGACCTAGTCCCAAACTAAGCAAAGCTTGTACTATGGGTACTAGACGACGATATACATAACATATAAATACATATATAGATAACATCCATGACCCAAGAACAAATATTTTGCACAAATATTTGCCCCGGCCGGGATTCGAACCCGGGACCGCCGACTCAGTAGGCAGGTGTCTACCAACCGAGCCAAACGCATCGTCAACAAATACAACGTAAATGAGAGATAATGTGGTCTCTGGATGTCATTATTCATTTATTTTAAGTTATCTATGAATAGTTACCAAAAAGGAGATTGTTAATTTGTTATCTCACGACATCATTTTAATAAATTATGTCGTTCACACGTCCACACACGTCAAACAAAATATCGAGTAGGACGCGTTATTTACCTACCATAAGAGAAGCTCACACTTAAAGCGGCGTTGTAAGATTCTGAAACGAATTCGGCATAACGCCACTTAAAAGGCTTCTAAAGCCGTGGGTCTAATGAAGTGGGCTGTTACAGGTGATAATTGCCAGGCTGCTAAAAGCCATTAACCAAATAAAGACTGCGAAGTGCCAACTAAATGCATTTCATTTTAATCTGGTGGCAGGAGGATCGCAACCTATCTGAATCATTGCCATTTTCTTTTCAATTTTGTTGTATTACATTTCTTATTTTTTGCATTAAATTTGACGACTATGAAGTTTTTGTCGAAGACAGAGATAACAGATTTTATTGACTAAGAAATAGAAAATGAAGACTGTTCAGAAATTGAAATTTCGTAAAGTAAGTGAGCATAAAATCGAGTTGATTTCAGGGCTCATTTACTGTTTTTTTTTTTTGTATACAATGTATTTTTTTTCTGTGTCGATTTGGAAGTCAATAAGATTAGATTATAAAAATATGCAAGTAAAGAAAGTACAAACTGATTTTAGTAAAAGCTATAAATAATTGTCAAAATTAAAGTTATGAGTGAGCTTGATTACTATTACCTACATAATGGTTCTATTTCGTAACTTAAAAATTAACATGATTTTATCTCATATATTTCATTCGTTTTTATCATATCGTCAGAAAATAGCCTGGGTCTTTAGCGACTGGGTTTGAAACTAGGGCGCGACGCGTGATGCGTACTAAAATACAAACAGTACCCGGCAGTTTTGTCGTTAACGTGTCTGTCATCATCAATAATAATATTGCTTTGCTAATCCGCGATATAATAACGTGCCAGTTAATTAGTGCTAACCCGTTATACTTACTTACGTATTTGTCTAGGCAGCTCATTCGGTTGTCTGACTCCAGACCGTCAACATCTCCTGATGATGCTTCTTAAACGGTTCTCTTATGTTTCGCAGAAAATTGTTACGCCGGCCGATAATCACTTCTCAACTCCCGTTTCGCGGAATTTTATTTTGCCGACCTTTAATTTCCCAACTTAGCAATTGTCAACTTATTATTTGCCAACCTCACCGTTACCAACTTAACTTTTGGTCTGTGTTTTATTACGTAATTTTTTTAAATGCCACTTTTCATGTAGCCGAATGTTTTAGTTAGCATAATATGTATACACTTAGTTGCTTATTATTTACCAAATGTTTTATTGAGTAGCGTGGTATTATTAGTAAACTCTTGCTAAAAAAATAAATGAAAAGAAAAACGTTGTGTTTTTCAGAGAGATAAGCAACAAAAATATGTAGGTATGGGTATGTATGTGGTAAATTTACCAATTAAAAACTAATATTTAAAACTAAAATTAAAAACTATACTAAAAGTAAATTATAAATATATGTACCTACCTATAATATTATGTTGTTTTTTTTTGTAATACTTGCAAGTACCTATTTTAGTATTACCAGTGCCCCTCATCTGTACCGTGGGAACCCAGAAAGATACCTACACATCGCGCATCGTGGTCGACGCGCTCAGCCAGTGGGTTGTCGACCGGCCGGACGCCGCCAGTCGCGCGATATAATCACTACAAAAATGGCTTTTTCGCGAATAAGACCAACGCCCTGCAGTGTTGCGGGGTGTAAAAACATAAAAGCAACAGACATTTATCCTTTTTTCTTAACCGACAGACGATGAAATGTTACTAAAAATTATAATATAATACGGCCTAAAAAGGGCGTAAACGTCGGCGTTGCTCTTGGCACTTAAGACCTTTTGCAAGGAATGCATTCGCGAAGATGAAACGCGTGATCAGAATATTAAACAACTTGTACCTAGTGACTGTTTCGAAGCTTGTAATGCTAGTATTATACAATATGTAACACATTAGGTATATATGCACCTATCAAACTATATTTAGTAAGTACCTACCTACTGTCGTCGGGATATATTTAGGTTACTTAGGTACCTACACAGAGTTTCATGTTTTTGTTTCATGTTTCTGGTATGTTCTGAAAGAATAGGTAGGTAAGATTGCGATATACCCTACTCGGAAATTCAAACCATTTTGATGGTGTGCCGCAGCGTATGTGAAAACCTATTTCTAGTATGTTCCTGGTATGTTCAGAAAGAATAGGTAGGTAAGATTCCGATATACCTTCTCGGAAATTTTAACAATTTTGATGGTGTACCGAAGCGCATGTGAATACCTATTTCTAGTAGGTACCTAAATACCTAATGATAATTAAATTTGACTAATAAATTTAAATAAATCGATCGTTTTTTTCATTTATCTTGGCTTTTTATAAAATCATTTCTAAGCGGTGTCAACCCTAGCCTCGTTTTGCCGGCACGTGCGGCCAACGACCCGCGCGTTCAAGGTCACTCCATTGTTAAATTGAGTAAGGTACCTGCGGGTAATACAGCCTGTCGGCCATCAAGGCCTAAGTGACCAAAAACGTGTTAAATGCGAGAGCTCGCGTTCAAGGCCACGCGTCCCTGACGCCAAGCGGACCAACAAGGAACTACAAGTTTGAACTGGCTCGATGCCCCGCTCCCCGCCGCCAGTGTTGCGTCATACATTTACAGCAGGTGAGCGCGCAGCGCGTGATACAAAAATCGGTCCGAAACAAACGTGAATAATTATTATAGTATTACATTAATCATGACAATTTGCACACAGTTGTTCTCCCTAATTAACGCTTTTAATGTGATACAGGTTTCAATAACGTATTGTGATGCCAATATTTTATATTCTGTTTTATTTATCCACGATGCCGGCGGTGAATATGGCCTACACAATAAATCTACAGGCCTTATTGGTCTCTATAATTTAAAGTTTGTTTTAGGCTTTATTATCCTCCTACTCCATATACCGATTTTTTTAAAGTGTTTATTGTGTATTTCGGTATTTTAAGTTATACTATTAATTTAATTGGAAATTAATTACCTATTTGTTATATTTTCAGTTTTCGATCTCGATGCCTCCCAAGAAGCCTCTGGATGCCTCTAGTGTGATTTAGAATGCCCAAATCGGTGCTAGGCGATGGGATGGTATTTATATGTGTATTTGTACGTTTAATTGTGTTATATTTATGTTATTAACGTAGTAGGCCTTCTTACACTACCTGTAGTATAAAATGGCCTATAGTAAAATAAGGCCTTTAGGACAAAACTTAAAAAATCTAAATTTAGTTTTATTTTAAAGCAAGAATTACTATATTTCGCTATTTTTTATGTTGGTTAAAGTTTGAGACTGATTATCTCCGTACATGTTAATTAATTGCTAGCGGAGGTAACGGAATCTGTTGATGTATTTTTGTACTAAATAGCCATACAATGAGCAATATTTTATCTCAATTAAAGAACATAAAGGTATTTGTTGTAATTAAGTGATTTTTGACCTCGACAACATTTTTTTAAATGCTTTAAGCAAGTTAAGGTCTTAGGCCTTTTTATACTACCATATTTAAATAAGGCCTCATGGTAGGGTTTTAAAAAACCTGTCACTGTGTGTCTCTTAATGGCAATTTATGCAAATTTTCACGTTTATTGTATACTACTTTAAATGAATGACTGGTTAAAATATAAATACGTTGATTAAATGTGCTATTTTTAATGTTATTTACATTCTCCCTTGGCTAGGCCTTAATACCCGAAAGTACCTTAGGCATGAAAAGCGGTAGGCATTTGCCTTTTTATTCAGACATGAGTATCTGTTCGAAGAACTATTATATTAATCTGTGGTATTACCTTCATGCAAGCAAGAGATTTGACGCTCCGCTCGCTTCGCTCGCTCCGCTATCCATGGTCATAAAACAAACCTAACCTAACCTACAGTTTTTTGGTTTTTGACCCATTTTCCATTTTGTCGCAGTTACTCTTAGGTACTTGCCAGAGTTTCGGCCAACCAAAAAATATGTAAGTGTTGGTATGTATCTTTTTCTTATTTGTAACTTGCCTAATGTATGAAAAGGGAACTGTTGCATCAACGAAACGTTAATCGCCCAAAAGTTGTTCGACCAAGTGAAAGATTTGACTAATGATTAGTCTGCCAAAAGTTTAGAGGCATAATAATAATCTGCTTTACTATAATACTACCAAGTGAAAAGTTGTCAAATAAAAATTTGGTAATCGTTAGGTAGTTGTCAAAGTGAAACGTCGGCGAAACGTTGGTTGGCAAATGAAATTCGGCCAAACATAGTTCTGCGAAAAGGCAGAACACCTTCCTAAACACGTGTCGAGTACGTTTTGTTATTTTGGCGGTGGTTCTTATCTTACCATTAAATGCATGGTATGCATGAAAAAATACGCAAATAAGTATAAAGGGCTAGCACAAATTAACTGGCACGTTATTATATCGCGGATTACAAAGCAATATTATTATTTTAATTAATATGGATTTCCGCAAGGTATGGCCTGATTCAATGAATTATTCGAAGCATTAAACACAAAAAGACTGCTGCCCCGTGACAAACGGACCAAACAATTGAACAACAAACTGTCACTTTTGTAATATACGTAATATGAATTTATACACGACTTTATAGCAACTTTTGGGTATTACTGGTAACGAAACCTGGGGGGGTATTCGACCAATTTTAGAGATATAATGGAGAGATCTCCTTTTCATCGCCATCCGTCACTTTTGACGTGTTCCTACTTGACAAGTGGCGATATCCCTAGAACATCGCAACTTCGTCAATTCGGACGCGCAAAATTTTCGTTTCCTTTGTATGTGACGGCATAAATAACATTCGCATACTTTAAATTGACCGCGTAGTACGTGAAATTAAACCGTTACGTTTCGTTCAAAACAGAAATTTATATACATCAATAACATTTTTGACAATCATTATCGCCTTCGTATTTCCAAAATGGAGATGAGATATGTCACTTTTAAGCTCATCGCATTTAAATGACTGGGGCCCAATTCGAGAATGCCGTTGGAGATATCTCCAAACGTCAAATCTCCATTAGATAACAGTTATATCGCCATTGAACTGTCATTTAAATGCGATGAGCTTAAAAGTGACATATCTCATCTCAATTTTGGAAATACGAAGGCGATAATGATTGTCAAAAATGTTATTCATGTATATAAATTTCTGTTTTGAACGAAACGTAACGGACCAATTTCACGTACTATGCGGTCAATTTAAAGTATGCGCCTGTTATTTATGCCGTCACATACAAAGGAAACGAAAATTTTGCGCGTCCGAATTGACGAAGTTGCGATATCGCCACTTGTCAAGTAGGCACACGTCAAAAGTGACGGATGGCGATGAAAATGAGAAATCTCCATTATATCTCTAAAATTGGTCGAATACCCCCCCAGTTCAATGGCGATATAACTGTTATTATCTAATGGAGATTTGACGTTTGGCGATATCTCCAACGGCATTCTCGAATTGGGCCCCTGGCTTATTTAATACAAAACCATCTTAGGAGACCGTCTGTTTCAAAATTTTCCGTGAAAAGGTATGCGCAACAAAACAAATGGAATTAAAGGGACAATAATAAACAAATACCGGAGCTTTTGTTAAGTTCAGGACCGAATAATCATTCGTTCGCCCCACAGACCACCCCCACTAGACGGAGCATGTAAGGCACATGTAAGGCGACCCGCGCGCACCAACGATATGGTACGGCAGAACATTAAAGTATCAACATGGCGGCCACCGTTTATTTGCGTCCATGTTTATGAGGTCTCTCTACACCACGTAACACTACAATTTACCATGTTATTTATTTAATTTCTTTTTTCGTTGACGTACGCATGGATCATAATCATAAACATGGACGCAACTAAACGGTGGCCGCCGTGTTCATACTTTAAGAGGCCTTATTCCTTTTAAAATGCTGATTGTTTAGACATTTTTCTCCATGATCAAACATGTTTCTTAACATATTATTGATGTTACTACCTAGAACAGGACTATTGGGATTTATTGGTATATATTTGAAACCTACAGTTTGAATTTTTCATCGATAATTTTTGTTCGAAAAACTACTCGAAATTGACGAAATTCACGTGGAAAATTCGTTTTTTCAACTTATTTTCGACTGCGCGCAATGAAAGCATGAAATAGCTACGTTACTACCTAGAACTCGGGAAAAAGTATTATTCACTTCAAAAATTTGGTTGAAATTATAAATATATTCGTCATAATATGAAAAAAAATAATTTTAAAAGGAATAAGGCCTCCTAATGTTCTGGCGTACCATATCGTTGGTGCGCGCGGGTCGCCTTACATGCTCCGTCTAGTGGGGGTTGTCTGTGGTTCGCCCGTTTCCCGGCCTGGCCCTTATAGTCATGGAATGGAAAGAATTGCCTTATTTGATTACTCACACCTACGCGTTCCGGGTATTTGACAAGCCTTGTTTTATTCCCTATTAAATGCACAATGAGCAGTGTTTTCAGAAGTAAAATTGTTTTGAACGCGATTAATTATAATTGCGATTGTAATTATATCTATATGTATTATATTTTGGAATTACACATATTTTATAATATTAAGACATTAGTCCTTAGTGTATCTATGCATACTTACTTGTTCATTTGTCTATCTTCTTATTATATCCCATTATTTTCTCATTTGCTCAAAGGTTAACTGGAAGAGATCCCTTATAGGGATAAGTTCACCTTTGTACATGTTTATCGTTTTAAAGTTTTGAGAATTGTTTTTGTGTAAGTACAATAAAGTGTTTACATACATACATTATATGTACATTAATTATTAGTATTTATTATTGGAATAGTTATTTGTGCAACAAGAGAGCAAAGTTGTTTTTTGTTACGAGTGCTGATTTTGAGTCCCGAGCAAGCGAAAGATTCTACGTTTGAATCACGAGCGTAGCGAGTGATTCTATGTTAGAATCCTGAGTGTAGCGAGGGACTCAACAGCACGAGATGCAAAAAACTTTGCTCTCGTGTAGCACACACAACTTTTCACCTCATCAGCGAGAACATATTCGACATTTTGTGCTTTTTCTTCCAACGTATGTTTATAGTCTTTGTTGCTGATTCAATAATATTATTAATCAGAAAATAGATAAGTGCTGCTTAAAAAGGAATAACAATATAATTTAAATTGAAATTATAATCAACCAACCAACGTGGTTATTGTCATTATTTGATCAAATTGGAAGATTTAGCAGATACATGACGTGTTTATTTATAAATAAATATTACATTACGAGATTTTGTTTATAAATTGATTAATATTTTTACTCCTAAAACACCAAACAAAATAAATGCAAAAGAAAATAACAATTACAATATGAACTCGATATTTTTTAAGGTACGTTTCGATTATGCATCTATGATAAATGGTGAAATTATAAATTATTATTATATTTACAATAAGTAATAAGTTGAAAAATCTTATTTTATTTGAGCAATGATCTATTGTTTTATATAAAAGGCACAATAATTTTAATATTCGGTCGTTAAATAAAAATATAATAAAGAAAAAAAAATACGTTGCATTGCAATTAAAACATTTTCGGATGTGTTTAATGCATTTTTTGGTGTAGTGCGTATCCGAACTGTTCGCAATCGAGGTTGGATTCGAAAATCGAATTTCAAATTGATAAGTTTCTATCCCTCTCTTTTATATACATATGAAAGAAACAGAGTGCATCGAGATTCAAATGATTAGAATTTTATAATTGACCTTTGGCTGAAGAATGACAATTCGTGGTCAGATATTGAAAAAATTAAAAAGCTACTTTCTACTCACGCTCGAAACAAAATCGCATTTTGTTCACTGTTATCTGACAGCAAAATTGCCATGTTTGAGCTGGTGAGGTGAAAAGATAATTAATGATACGATACATGTATGTAACTGGAGAAAAAAGTAAAGTAGTAACTAATCCAGAGTTAGACCGGTGGGTTTGCGTGAGTGTTAGGTATTTTATTTTAAATAATTTTAATTAAGAAAGCAAATAAACTAACTTTAGGTGTGGCTTCTGACAAGAGTGTCGCGCCGACCTACTGAAAAAGAAAAATAAGAAGAGTCGTTATGGTTTTGCTATGGTCATCTTCCAATGCTAACGATGCCAAATTATAACTTCGGTTTTGCTTGAATGGGAATTTTTCAAATGAGTCTTTCATACAAAATAGTACATTGTTGTAGAGGCTGCAAAGTAAGCAATAGATGAACGAGTAAATTTCAAAGGCCGACCCGCAGGCGCCTTTAATAATAGGTACAGCCGAGACTAAACATAGTGCTTTTCACGACTAATGGGAGGAAATATATTACAATATTAGTGTAGTATATTGGTCACTAAACACGGCGCCTCTTTGCAACCTCATTGTTGTAAACTTGAGCGCTATTATAAAAAGCTGATCCTGTAATAATAAAACGACGTACCGACGATTTTCAACCCACTTCTGAGAATATAACAAAAATATTCAAACTTACCTCACTTTGAACTAAATAACATTTAGTCCAGGTTACACTCAGGAAAGCAGCCCTAATACGGTCACTGAACGGTCATTGTAACGGTACGGTACGTAATATAACATACATTCCTAATATTCTTTATATCGTGATTCAATGTTAACTTGATTAAATATATCACATCAAAAAAACCAACAATATTTACTAAACAATACATTTGTTTTTAGGGTTCTGTATCCAAAGGGTAAAAACGGGACTCTACTAAGACTCCACTCTCTGTACGTTCGTCCGTCTGTCTGTCACTAGGCAGTATCTCATGAACCGTGATAGCTACATCTTTGAAATTTTTAGATCTCTGTTGCCACTATAACAAACAATACTAGAAACAGAATAAAATAAATATGTGATGGGGCTCCCATATAAGAAACTTAATTTTACTGCAGTTTTTTGCTCGATAGTGGTGAATGCTGATGTTATCTCATAAACTCTGATAGCTAGACGGTTGATTTTTAGGGTTCCGTAGTCATCAACTAGGAACCCTTATAGTTTCGCCATGTCCGTCTGTCCGTCTGTCTGTCCGTCCGCGGCCTAGCTCCGTGATCATTAGTACTAGAAAGCTGAAATTTGGTATGAGTATGTGTATGTATTACGCCGACAAAACAGTAAAATAAAAACTAAAAAAAACTTTTTTTTGGGTACCTCTCGTACACCTAAATTGGGGGTGATTTTTTTTTTTCGTTTCAACACTTGCGTGTGGGGTGTCGTTCAATAGGTTTTTTAAAAATAATAGGGGTCTCCAAACATTATTTTTTGATAAAGTCAGCAGTTTTGTAAATATTTGCCCCGGAAAAATTTCAATCACGGGTCTTAAAATTATGGAAAAATTCATGAAAATGAAGCCTTAAAAGTACGTTCAATGAAAACTATATTGAATAAAATCGGTCGAGCCGTTTTTGAGTTATCGCAAAATTTCATACTTTTCTTTAAAATGACGCACGTGCCGCGCGGTGGCCTTATACTTCAAACGTTTCACATATTAGTTAATTGCCATACTGCATTAAAACATTCCGCTCAATCTGGCGTGTATAATCGATAACTTCCAGAAGGTAATAAGTAATCACAGATACTTTGGCGTTTACGACCTTTTTGTAGAGCTTGAAATATTTCTCGTAATTTAAACCTCGGGCTTAAAAGCGCTGTTTTAAGCCCGTCTATTGTGAAGGATGGGCAACTACTACGGAACCCTACACTGAGCGTGGCCCAACATGCTCTTGGCCGGTTTTTGCAGATGATGTATTTCTGTTACCGCTATAACAACAAGCACTAAAAACAGAATAAAAAATATATCAAAGTAAAATATAGTCCTTTTCAAAAATCTTAATATTTCGAGAACCCGGTTGCATAAACTTCGCACCTCATTTGTATCCGGCGTCATACATGCCAGATGCAAACTTAACTTAACCCGGCCAGTTAAGATGGGATAAGTATCTGTACGGAACCCTCGGTGCACGAGTCAGACTTAACCGGTTTTGTTTAATTATGGCAGGCTCCCTGCAGCGCATGCGCGCGCATTTTGAAGCGGGCGAAATAATGTGCAATGGAGTCATGTTTTTCTGCCAAATCTTGATAATATTATGAACTCAATTTAGTATATAATATATGTATACATATACAATGCCTATCGATTAAATGTAAATAACTATTTGTTGAAAAATAAACAATTGTTCAAATTAGGTAATTATTTCACGAGCCATAACGAACTTAAAAATATAGATGCTTCATGATTTTCAGGGCAAACCTTTTGAACGAAAGTTTATTAAAAAGTTAAACCGAGGTGAGGCGTATTATCTTATTTAAGAAAATAAACTCGTTTGCGGATGTTATACGTTAAGGAAAAAATATACCTCATAAATGATACATTCTCATTGGTCGATTAAGTACCTTTGATTGGTTAAATTCTCATTTAAGCAAGAAGGCAGCTATCGGACATTCGGTTTGCATGAGGACCTTCGTGTTCAACCCCTACTCCCAACAATACGAGTATTGTTTTGAGTTACTATTATCAGAGCTATTATATCGCAACTTGACATGACTATCATTAAGTGGTTTTATTCATTAATCAGGTTCTAACTCTGTATTAAATAGATCCGTCGCTCCGTTTTCCGCACTTAGCCCGTGTATATTCGGGCCGTTGTGTCCGGATTTGGCCAGCTAAGGGTTTAGCCAGCCTAATTTGGTTCAGAAGCGCAGGATTCTCCTAGTGTCTCCGCAGGCTTCTCGAAGTGATTTCGGAGCTTTGAGGATTTCAGCCCGTTGTTTAAATAGCTACGGCAACGTATTTCAGGATCACGTGGATAGTTGTTTCTTCGGCCGGCAGGCATCCCCTACGAAGGGGGCTATCAGTCATTCCTAGAACATATAAGTGTTTGATAAGTGTGCACTGTATGTGCAGTGTCCAGTAACAGTGCCTACTACTACTCGCAGGGCGGCCCGTTTAGCGATAGGTAATAGGCGCTTTGTCAGGCATGGGTCCGTGTATTGTACTTTTTTCCGGGACCGCCTGAATGTACTGTTTTCTGCCCATTGATCGGCGTGTTGTGCTCGTGTTTTTGTGACGAATGTTACGTAACGTCTTACGATGAAGGTTTATAAATTCCTTTACAACCTATGTATGTTCCTCACCTAAGTTTTCTTTTTTAATCTGATAATCACTCCACTCCACCCCGGCTGTTACGAATCAAGAAAATTATAATGCTGAAAGTAAAAACAGTTTATCTCCATCTAGTTGATTGGGCCCGATGAAGCCGCATACATAAACAATAGGTAATTACCAAAAAAAATATATTTTAGAGATCTCAAAATAGCCTACCTAACTAATTTGTCTTTGGACCTCAAGATAGTTTTATATAATACAAAAAAATATATAAGAGTAAAAAGACGATTGTGACTTTTTTCTACGTAGGCGAAGTTCGTGGTGCTTTTTACTAGTACTTTTCATGAAATAAATACACAACACCCAAGGGAAGCTGCGGCTAAAAGCTAATTTATTCAATTAATTGGTGACCCAGTTTCGCTGTATCCTTGAATAATCTCGATGCATTTACTTATCTCAATTCTGAATTAATTTATACAAACATTCCATTGTTCGCTTTTCAAAGATTTGCATAAAAATAATATTAAGACAATTTATCACTTGACGAAGTTCGAAAATTCATTCAATGCTAAAATACTTGTAAAAAAGATTTCCTTGTAGAGTTTAATCAATGGTCAAATATACAAACAAAAAATATACGCACTTTAAGTTAGAAATCACGTCGTGGCAATGTGTTTATAGGGTACGAAATCGGTGATTTAATCCTAAGGGGGTTAAGCCTTTGCATTTATAATCCACAGGTGTTAAAATCTGGAATAGTTTCTACCACAAAATTGGTAAGTCTATTGCTTCTCATTTAGAATTGTGTCTAGGTAATATCTAGTTATGTATAAATATGTAGGTACATTTTTCATGCAGCCTGTCAGTAAATTGAAAAATTAAAATACAGTTTCATATAATTCAAATTATACAGGGCAACTGATATTATGGTATTTTGACAATTTCAAATTAAATAATCGTATTTTATTTTATTTTAGGAAGTGCGATAAAGAAACCCTCGACATACCTACAACTCTATGACAGTATCAGTAGTAGGTAGCTCACAATTTTAGTATGAAATTTGCCATAATGCTAACTGTGAGGTTTTACATTCATAAAACATGAACATTTGCTGTACTTATTATTTTTGATATTTGATAAACTACTAAGTGAATACTGCGTTAGTAAAATGAAACTCGAATAGCAGGGATAATACCTCCTTTCATTCTGAAAGTAAATTAAAGACTTGCGTCACCGAAATACATAGAAAAGGCCTGCCTGGTTTGGTAATAATGGCCTTGAACACGGCGTGAGGGATGAAAGATTTTTTGCAGAATATCTCAATGCTTGACCCTGTCCTAATAGTAAGTTACATCAACCTTAGTCTTCAACCTAAATATAGACGAAAAATCGAATGTCAAATATGAGGCATTTTCAAGTTATTTATATGCGATGCGACATGCGAGACAATTGACTGATCAAACTCTATGTTGTCAAATATTGGGATGTGATTGGGATGTTTAGATACCTATAGGTACTTTCCTCCCTAATATACAATAATGCGGAACAAAATGCGGAAGTGTGCCTATCTGTTAATTAGTCCATCCGTCTTCAATAATAACGAAATAATAAGATACTTTGCAATCAATTCGCACCATCTGCGGGTGTAAAACTAAGTGTGTTAAAGTTCTAAAGACTCTAATTAATACCTAATCTCACCTAAAAAGAGCGGTGGCAAACCCATTGCACAATATAAATCACTACACAATCAGAATCAGTTTGACAACGCTCTTCTTTTATGTGGAATACATCGTATTTCGATTCATACCGTCCATGTAGGGATATTACGTAAATAAGAGTCAGAAACATTCAAGCATTTCGTTTTAATTGAAAGTAATTTGCTAGTAACTTTTATCATGTCACTACATAGTTCTCCATCAATCACTAAGCGCATATCGTCGGGGATAGTGCAATACCGCGTAAGAACCAAATGTAGATACGAATTAATATTCAAACAAATGCTAAGTATTTTATTGAAATGTCAACTTAACCGACAGCTGTTATTTACGCGGTATTGCACTATCCCCGACGATATGAAAAATTCACTATCTTCATCGACCTAGTTCCCAATATCTATAATGAGTACGTATCTGTTCTTTCGAAATATTAAACTTAAACTGTTTATCTTCCAAACTGTGAAGATGAAAACTTGATTGGTAAAAAAATTCTCAAACGCTTTATTTTTCAAACTTAACCCTTTGATGTTTTTTGTTGGAACTCTAAGACCTTCCCATTTTTAACAATGTTTTTTGCATAAAAAGCTGCGCAATTGTAAGTTTTCAAATCTGAATAAAAAGATTTTCAATATAAATGTGCACGTTTATAATAAACAACAATTATTTGATTTGGCGCTAACGCCATCCTGTCTGAGCAGCACGCGAACTATGCCCGTCTCAACTATCGCGTGTGAAAGTAACGCGAGCTATCCCTTTTGCTTATTTCAATCAATATAATTTGCTGCGCTTCCTGACGGACGTGTGTCACTCGGCACGCTTCTCTGTATATTTATACATAGATTTTGTCTGTCTATTAAAGTTGGTGAGCTAATTATCACTGTTTACATAATGGGAAAGACTAAAAGAAGGGGCAAGAAGTTGCTTTTATTTTTGCGCGTTAAGTTAAGACTCGAGATATGGGAGAAATAATGTACGAGATGTGTGTTGAGGGGCGCGGGGTACCAAATCGCTCCAGCCGGGATGCATGAATATGAACACCGATCTCCAATCTACACTTACTCGAGGGAACACATGCTAATAAAACATAATTAATCTAAACAAAACGTAATTCAAAATTTTAATGAAATATTTTCAATTTTATAAAAACTACACTAAACTATGTTTTAATACGTAAACTTGATATAATTTAACAAATTATAAAAACCCAGTTTATAATATTTCACTTTACGATAAAAATAACCATTATTCTGACTACTGAACTTCATTAAATGACTTTACCGATAAAGAAAGAAAGGATTCCCTCGTATTTTCTCCTATAAGCAAAGCCCTTACGGTTGACATAAGGCCCCGGAAAAACTCAACACAAGGAATGCTCTCCATCATATTCCCATTGTGGGCTGCTTATGAAAGTGGGTGAAGCTCATCCTAAATACATTATAATAGAAATGTACGGTACATTGGCTATACAGTGCAGCCCCGCGGGACTGTTGATCTGAAAACGTAATCGATCGTGTGGTGCTAATGGAATATCAAGTAAGGGTTCAGTGCAGGATAAGATAGCATATCTAACTAACCTTTCTCGTGAGAGACTCAACAGAACACATTATAGATGTTTAATTCGATT
This sequence comes from Apotomis capreana, assembly GCA_947623375.1. Lineage (NCBI taxonomy): Eukaryota > Metazoa > Arthropoda > Insecta > Lepidoptera > Tortricidae > Apotomis > Apotomis capreana. Next base: position 24,420,567 of record OX392500.1, read on the forward strand.
GTCATAGTCTCAAGCCTTTTTAACTAACTGCATGTCCTTCATCACACTTCCTCGTAAATGGTGGCATTATATGCAAGAAATGCGGGCGATAAATCACAAATTACTCCCTAAGGAGGTAATTTTTAGGGTTCCGTACCCAAAGGGTAAAAACGGGACCCTATTACTAAGACTTCGCTGTCCGTCCGTCCGTCTGTCACCAGGCTGTATCTCGAGAACGGTGATAGCTAGACAGTTGAAATTTTCACAGATGATGTATTTCTATTGCGGCTATAACAACAAATACTAAAAATAAAATAAAATAAATATTTAAGGGGGGCTCCCATACAACAAACTTGTTATAGATTATGGTACGGAACCCTTCATGCGCGAGTAGGACTCGCACTTGCCCAATTTTTTTTAAATAAAATTATACACAATTTCACGATGCAGACCAAAAAGGTTTTATTAAAAAAGTTACATACAGCATTTTTACTATTTTGTTTTAAACGTTTGTTTAAAGAAAAGTTTAGGTATTTAATTAGTATTTACGTACTTTTAGTAGAGTTGTTAGTCCGCTGTTTTCTAACAAAATTGTGCGCATCTGGTTACAAGCATGAAATTTCTACCACAGATAGAGTGTTCCTCGGTGATTATTTTCAGATGTGGAGGGAAGTCAGATTCGTCCCCTGTGAGGCGGGAGAGAGGAAAGAAAAGGACCAAGTATCCCTCTTTATTGCTGGTCAGTTAAGTCTACAAGGACTTGTTTTGTATCGTTTCCGTGTAAAACAGATATCAGAAATTATTTTTTTATGTTATTTTTATATAGTTCTATATAAAAATATGGGTCTATAGCCGAAAACGTAAAAATCACAACAAGTTTTTTTATTCAGTGAGGTAAATTAGTTCAATTTTGTAAACATTTTCAAATTATTATTATTATTTTAAAAAGCTCATTTAATCAAGGGTCTAAAAATATATACATGTTGGGCACTTGTCATACAAACAGTAGGTAGCTTAAAATATATGTTTACGTCGGCGTAACCAACGTAAATCTCCGAACGCATCCTATTTCGCTTCATTAAATACATTAAATAATGATTATTAACATGCTTTTACACATAATATTTAACATATAAGTTCTAGAAAAACAAATTAATGTAATTGAAACAAAATATTTTTTTGCTTATGTATCTCGAGCACTCGGGCTAATCTCCACATCAACAATTTATTTAAGTTACTGTTTGTATGAAGAGTGCCCAACATGTATATATTTTAAAACACTAGATTAAATTTGCTATTTTGAAATATTTTTATTTGTTGTAAATATTCAGGAAATATAACCAATTTATCCCCCTGAATAAAAAAAACTTGTTGTGATTTTTACCATTTCGGAAATACAGAAATACACCCATATTTTTATATGGTACTATGAATAAACAACAAAAAAAAAAATGGTTGCCTGTAAAGTCGGTTTTACGGGCGAAGGAAGATTTTACGTGACAACGTCTTATTCTCGGTAGAATATTTATTATGAATATTATTAAATTGCACAATAGGAACAATGAATGAAAATAAGAATTGCACAAATTTTAACTATAGAAATATATTTTGTTCCTCTTCCCTCTTCCCTCTTCCCTCTTCCCTCTTCCCTCTTCCCTCTTCCCTCTTCCCTCTTCCCTCTTCCCTCTTCCCTCTTCCCTCTTCCCTCTTCCCTCTTCCCTCTTCCCTCTTCCCTCTTCCCTCTTCCCTCTTCCCTCTTCCCTCTTCCCTCTTCCCTCTTCCCTCTTCCCTCTTCCCTCTTCCCTCTTCCCTCTTCCCTCTTCCCTCTTCCCTCTTCCCTCTTCCCTCTTCCCTCTTCCCTCTTCCCTCTTCCCTCTTCCCTCTTCCCTCTTCCCTCTTCCCTCTTCCCTCTTCCCTCTTCCCTCTTCCCTCTTCCCTCTTCCCTCTTCCCTCTTCCCTCTTCCCTCTTCCCTCTTCCCTCTTCCCTCTTCCCTCTTCCCTCTTCCCTCTTCCCTCTTCCCTCTTCCCTCTTCCCTCTTCCCTCTTCCCTCTTCCCTCTTCCCTCTTCCCTCTTCCCTCTTCCCTCTTCCCTCTTCCCTCTTCCCTCTTCCCTCTTCCCTCTTCCCTCTTCCCTCTTCCCTCTTCCCTCTTCCCTCTTCCCTCTTCCCTCTTCCCTCTTCCCTCTTCCCTCTTCCCTCTTCCCTCTTCCCTCTTCCCTCTTCCCTCTTCCCTCTTCCCTCTTCCCTCTTCCCTCTTCCCTCTTCCCTCTTCCCTCTTCCCTCTTCCCTCTTCCCTCTTCCCTCTTCCCTCTTCCCTCTTCCCTCTTCCCTCTTCCCTCTTCCCTCTTCCCTCTTCCCTCTTCCCTCTTCCCTCTTCCCTCTTCCCTCTTCCCTCTTCCCTCTTCCCTCTTCCCTCTTCCCTCTTCCCTCTTCCCTCTTCCCTCTTCCCTCTTCCCTCTTCCCTCTTCCCTCTTCCCTCTTCCCTCTTCCCTCTTCCCTCTTCCCTCTTCCCTCTTCCCTCTTCCCTCTTCCCTCTTCCCTCTTCCCTCTTCCCTCTTCCCTCTTCCCTCTTCCCTCTTCCCTCTTCCCTCTTCCCTCTTCCCTCTTCCCTCTTCCCTCTTCCCTCTTCCCTCTTCCCTCTTCCCTCTTCCCTCTTCCCTCTTCCCTCTTCCCTCTTCCCTCTTCCCTCTTCCCTCTTCCCTCTTCCCTCTTCCCTCTTCCCTCTTCCCTCTTCCCTCTTCCCTCTTCCCTCTTCCCTCTTCCCTCTTCCCTCTTCCCTCTTCCCTCTTCCCTCTTCCCTCTTCCCTCTTCCCTCTTCCCTCTTCCCTCTTCCCTCTTCCCTCTTCCCTCTTCCCTCTTCCCTCTTCCCTCTTCCCTCTTCCCTCTTCCCTCTTCCCTCTTCCCTCTTCCCTCTTCCCTCTTCCCTCTTCCCTCTTCCCTCTTCCCTCTTCCCTCTTCCCTCTTCCCTCTTCCCTCTTCCCTCTTCCCTCTTCCCTCTTCCCTCTTCCCTCTTCCCTCTTCCCTCTTCCCTCTTCCCTCTTCCCTCTTCCCTCTTCCCTCTTCCCTCTTCCCTCTTCCCTCTTCCCTCTTCCCTCTTCCCTCTTCCCTCTTCCCTCTTCCCTCTTCCCTCTTCCCTCTTCCCTCTTCCCTCGTCCCTCGTCCCTCTTCCCTCTTCCCTCTTCCCTCTTCCCTCTTCCCTCTTCCCTCTTCCCTCTTCCCTCGTCCCTCTTCCCTCTTCCCTCTTCCGCCCTCTTCCGCCCTCTTCCCTCTTCCCTCTTCCGCCCTCTTCCGCCCTCTTCCCTCTTGTTACAGTAATGCTCGATGAATGAAAATAAGAATTGCACAAATTTTAACTATAGAAATATATTTTGTCTCTCTCACTCATCAACCGTGAGCGATCAACCGTGAGCGGGCGTTACTTTCTCGGCGTCTTGTCCGGAAGGACGAGGCGCGCCAGCGCCAAGACAAGCAAAGGGCCCCCATGGACCCGCAGTCAAAAAAAAAAAAAAAAAAAAAAGAGTGGGCGTTACACTTTTTCATGAGTGACTCCGAGCCGCAACCTAATTTAAGACGTTGTCACGTCAAAAATTAATTGCTGATATATGTTTTACACGAAAACGATACAACACAAGTCCTAGTAGCGTTAACTGATCAGTAATATAAAAAGAAAAAGAGGACCTTTGTCCTATTTACCCCGCTTTCCCGCCGCACAGGGGATAAATCTGACTTCCCTCCACATCTGAAAATAATCACCGTGAAACGCTCTATGTGTGGTAGACATTTCATGCTTGTAACCCGATGCGCACAAATTCGCGGCTTAGCAACTCTACTATTTATTTTATTGTATTTCAACGACATAAAAAAAAAAATTTTAGTAATATTTTTTCTAATGTTGTGTCTTTGCCGCTCATATTTCCGAACGGAATGTAAATAAGTGAAAATATTTATTTAGTTATTTGATTTCAGGTCACCGGTTTTTATTAACTACTGTTTAAAGTAGAATCAATGTTTCTAAGGACAGCTGTGACTTTGTTAGGGTGTTAGTTAAGTAGGGTAAGATAAGTAGGTATCTAATTTCACCGGGTATATACTCGTACATATATTATTTTTATGTATTTGACTTCGAGCATGCTTAGTCTGGAAGTATAAATACGCTCCCGATAATCCGTTTTCTGTGATAAAGGAATTACAGGTCACGATTTAAAATCACATTCGTTCACACTATTGTGTATTATGCGATACGCTTACTGAATATTCGATGAGGAATATTGGTAGGCTTTCATAAAACAATATAGCTATTTTGAATACGGTCAGTTTTGATAAGTTTTTAACCGACTTCAAAAAAAGGAGGGGGTTCTCAGTTCGGTTGTATGTTTTTTTTTTTTTTTATGTTTGTTACCTCGTAACTCCGTCATTTATGAGTCGATTTGGAAAATTCTTTTTAGGTTCATGAATAGACATCTCAAGGTTAGTCCCATACAATTTTGGTGAAGATCGGATGACGAGATCCATGAGGAATCGAAGGAATTCCTGAAATTTTATAAGCACTCATAATATTTTTCATATATTTTCTAAAACTATTTAAGTATTTGCATATGGTAGTCATCATCTTCCAATGCTGAACTGATGATGGAAGGTAGAACTCCTTAACGGTTAGAAGTTAGGCGATAATTCAAACAAGATGCATGCCTTCAAGTCCTCTCTGATCACCCCGCCATAAGTATTTTATATGAATCACTAAAAAGCAAAAAAAAAATTTTTTAACAAAAAAAAGAACCAACTTCAGTGAAACTAAAAAGCCAAAAATAACCCGTTCAAGTACAGATTACATTTGACTTACCCTTTGAAGTCGGTGCCAAACCTCACGTAAACTTTATTATATAAATATAATAACTGAGTGGTTTGGGATCGATTTCAAAGGGTGAGTCAAATGTAATCTGTACTTGAACGGGTTATTTTTGGCTTTTTATATTCACTGAAGTCGGTTCTTTTTTTTGTTATTTTTTTTTGTTTAACCGCATTTGGCTACTTTTACCGCGGCTACAACAAAAGTGAGTTTTCCCCAAATGCAATAGCTATCATTTTATAAAGAGAAGTAAGTACCAACGCTTGGGTGTGGCTCCGCAAGTCAATAATTGTGACCAAATTAATATCAGGTTCTGGAGTGCCTTTCAGATTCATGAAAAGTCACTTCAGAACCATCTGTTTGAACAACATTGGCAAAGATAACAATGACGAAAAACATGCTGTAAACGCTGAATAAAAGTTGCGTTTGCGTTTGACGGCTCCACCTTAGCAAGGACTTTCTCTATAAATATTGTGTGGCACTAAGTCCTCTCTGTCAGTCAGTTTAGTTTAGTTACGCCAAGAAAACCTAGTACTTAGGTAAAAAACTTATTTTCTTGACTGAAATTATTGGTAAAGTATTTTATCAAGAATTTATTTCTACATATGTATAGCACACATTATACCTTCTCAATTTTGTACCTTTTCTGAATCCAAGTCAACCTGTTACAACGGAAAATCTTCTCTTGAATCCCTTGAAACTTTGATTATTTATGTCGTTTATATCTTCTACTTCATTTTTAGACTCACCGATATCAGACATATGAGTAGTATGATATTCCTTAGAGCCGTAATTTTCGGTAGTAACTTTAAGAGTACTGGTATCGCCAGTATTATATTTTTGATCGGTATTATCAGTCAACTCATCTTCACTTATTTTGCCGGTATACTTTTCGTTTTCATGGTCTAGTTTAGTGTTTTCTGTTGATTCCTTTGTAGTGTTTTGTTTTATATTAGCAGGCATTTCATTGTTAGGTAATAAAATGTCATCTTCTGGATGATATGGATTATTATATTCACCTAATATGTGTCCATTGCGAGTTATATCTTTTAATAAGGGTGATAATAAGATTGCCTTTAATACTTTTATAGCATCATCTGTTTGGATTTTTATTTCAATAGCGCAATACACATCTTGTATGAAATAAACTAACACTGCAAAAATTTACATTATTATTTTCGTGAAAATTACTAAAACTTTATTCATATTAACGAAACTGATAGTCTCTAAAGTTTTGTTAATGTTTCAACTGTTTCCTGGCTTATATTGGTTAATATTTTATTTACTAGATATATGTATAAAAAAAAATCTTTCTTTCAGCGTACGAAAATGCTGCGATTAATAAGCATTCTTCAATTAATTCAAATGGAGCTGGCGTGAACTTATAGTTAAAGAAATGGCAGGGAATTTATTCTAAAGAATATAAAATTATGGCAGTATTAATACTGGTAAAATTCAACTATCAATTAATTATATTTTTCTTTAAGTTATCTTTCTTCTTATTATTCTCTTTCTTCGTTTGTTTAACCGTATCAAGATGTCCTAGTTATGATACAATGTCTTTATATCATTACTAGGAGGTGGAACTTCGCCCGCGTATTTTTTTATTTACTGTAGATGGCTAAAAAGTATCCTATAACCATCGCATCTTTGGATGTCCAGCTAACCCTGCACCAAGATTGGTTAAAATCTGTCCAGCCGTTTCGGCGTGATGCGAGGACAAAGGAAATTATGGCCAACAGATGGCGCCAGGCTGGCAAAACAAAAGACGATCCTGCATCACGCTAATAAGATTTTTCCTGAAAGCATGACCCTCTCCATAGAAAACGGATTTTCTATACAAAGCTAGAATTTTATATTAATATACCTAGATGTTTAGTAGTTACGACCCACTTGTGATGTTTTTATTATTATTACCCAAATCAGAGGGCGGGGTTGTTGCGTTAATACCATGATAAATAAATGGGTGTACTTCCTTTTCGCCGAATTACGTTTCGCAAACGTTTCATTTCGCAAAAGTTTCATTTCGCCAAAAGCATTCTTCACTGAAACTGTAAACTATTTCAGATTGTTGTAAATATCATCCTTTAGATTAGGTTAGGTTAGGTTAGGTTTGTTTTATAACAATTCGAAATAGTTTACAGTTTCAGTGAAAAATGCTTTTGGCGAAATGAAACTTTTGCGAAATGAAACGTTTGACGAAACGTAATTCGGCGAAAAGGTAGAGACCCAAATAAATGATGTAGCATCTGTCACTCACATTCACAGTTTATTAAAAAGTGACAGACGCTTTGTCACGTATTTATCGCGTAATAAACACTTCATTGGCCCGCTGGTCCCTATAAACAAAATTGCTTTAAGAGAGTTATTGAAAAAAATACTTACATAGTTGCTTTAATTTTATCATGATTACAAAACTGAAACTTGTGTAAACTCGTTACTCTGTGGACAGCGGTAAACGTTCCGCACTTTATCGCAAAATAACTTTGATAACCAGGCACGAAAGGTCAATTCAATTTAATATCCCATATTTTTATCAAGTCTGAAAATCGTTTTATTAGTTTACTTTATATAACAAACACCCATCCTTAAGTGGTTGAGGTCACCTTTAGGTAGTTACTTGTGCGTTTGCATTTGTTTGTTTACAGGAAACTACAAAAAATCAAAATTGAGCATTACTTTATTTCAAAAATTTAATAGCATCTCAGTGCAGACTTATTTGTTTTATTTCGAAGTTATTTCTTATATGAAAATACCAAAATGATACCAGCTCTCAAAAAAAAAATAGTATTTTTTTAATGTTTTGGCAAATTGTACTTCCCTGTTAAAAAATATGAAGTACACTCATTATTATTGTTGTTATTATTATATCAAACATTCTAAATTAATTAATTTCTAACGCTCTTATTTTACCCAAATCATCATATTCCCAAATAAAGGTCTAGTCTTCTTCTCCATCGCTCCCTCATTGCTGAGGATCGTGACTCCGCTTCAGCTTGTCAACTGCCTGCCTCCATCGGTTGCGGTCAGCTGCCTGGTGTAGTGCGGCGTAACTGGTCCGTTGGTCTGCTCTGATATCTGGTCTGACCAGCGTTTTGGGCTCCGGCTTTTAGGTCTCTTTCCCTCCACTTTTCCGGTGACCATCAGACGCTCCAAGTTACCCACATCTCGGCGGGCGATGTGGCCAAAGTAACGCATTATTCGCTGCAGACAAGTGGTAGACAGGTGTTGAGCATTCTCCATTTTGAGCTGTTCTAGGACGGAAATGTTCGTGCGATGGGCTGTCCATGGAATCCTTAACAAGCGCCGCTAGCACCACATCTCAAAAGCGTCGACCCTTTTCCGGTCAGTTGCTTTTAATGTCCATGTTTCAGCTCCATATAGAGCGATTGGGAAGACACATGAGTAGACCAGATGTATTTTAGTTGTGTTTGAGATATTACGGTCTTTCCAGACTTTGCTCAGCTGCGTCATCGCCGTTTTAGCCATCCCAATTCGTCTCCGTATTTCGGGTTCACAATTGCCTTTGTTTGTGATGACAGAACCAAGATAGGCAAATTGGTCTACAGTTTCGTATTCTTTGAGATCTGTACGCTGGATGTTTGCGAAACGGTCTACGACTAGGAGCTTGGTCTTGCTTTTGTTGATAGCTAGTCCCCTAGTCCCAAATTAAAGATTATACTTAGTTTCCAGTCTATCCAGAAGTTCCTTCATCTCCGCTTCCCAACGGAAGCGGAGATGAAGGAACGCAAAAAGTGTAGTATCGTCGGCGTACCTCAGGTTTGATATTTGAACTCCACCTATTTTTATTCCACCTTTCCAGTTTTCTAGCGTTTGGCGCATTATATACTCTCCATATAAGTTAAAGAGGATAGGTGAGATCACACACCCTTGCCTGACTCCCTTTTGGAACCGAAAACTGCTTGAGGTGACAAAGGTCTAGTAGGCGTGTGTTATAAGTATAAGTACTAGATGATTAATGCGATTTTTAAGTAAAAAATAATTATTTAATACTTACATACAAAACATGCGAAAACAAAAGGAAGGAATATTCATCACCTTTAATCACATTGCCTTTGCTGGAATTCAAACCCGGAACCGCCCTTCTGTAGGTAGGTACAACCTGGTCTCTTAGCTGAAATTGTCACGTAAATACAAATACCTAAGTAATAAATAATGTAAGTACAAATATATTATTCCTATCATAATAGTGAATTCATGGTCTCGTTATCAATCATACCTTTATATGACGCCAGGGTGACCTCTGGAAATAGCAATTGCTTTATTGTGACAAAAATAATTCAGCTACTTTGGTGCGCCTATTGTCGCGTTAGCTGTAGTTCTAGCGTTAGCTGTAACTTCCCAAACATTTTTTTGTTAGTTTCACATACGGTTAAGTATAATCTCAAACTTAAATTTTACTTAAACAGTACGTCTAAGGTATAAAAATAAGGGATGAAAACTTTAATTATGCATAGGTATATTATATTATCCGTGGATAGGCTCGAATATTAAAGACATTATCTCCACGTTGGCCACACCAAGTTAATCGGAAAAGGTTTCATAGTTTGCACGTGACAAATACGAGAGCGGTCATAAAGGAAAAATCCAATTTCGTACTGAGTATAAAACTAGCAAAGTGGACCTAGTCACTGTTCATATTATCAACTCTAACATGGTTTTTAGAATAATGCTGAAGCAAATTATGAATTCGCTATAATTAAGATGTTATTATGGACTTAGTTGACGACATTATTTACACAAAGCAGGGTCGGCTCTTGGAAGATTTGCGTAAGCATCTTAAGGATCGAATCCGTAATGAGATAATCCGAAACAGAATTAAAGTCCCATAATTATAATTCTGATTTTTTAGGTCGATACTCAACCCTTCGGATTACAAATAGTAAGCAGCAGCAGCTGTGAGTCGGCTTAATTTACCACAGAACTGATAACCATTATTGGAATAAATGTGTGACTTAGGTGGAGACCACGGCTCGGCAAACATGTGAGACGCCGCGCCGATCTATTAGGTGGAGCGACATTCTATGCTGAATAGCTGACAAGAGCTAAATGAAATGAGCCGCAGATCATGCTGAGTGGCCTAAACTGGGATATGCTTATGTCAAGCAGTGATGAAGAAGGCATATTTATTGTTGTAAATTACCTTGCTCGACGATTTTACTTCATTTCCTCATATTTACAAATACCTATGTGTATTTTAAATCCGTCCACGTGGATCAACATAATGTACCAATCTCATTTTGCGACATCATTCTACAACTTTAGAGTATAATAACTATAAATCAAATTGATATATATTTTTTGTATACTTAATGTATTCATAAAATACTTCGCTATCGAGACTTCGTTCGTAAATTGTCACCTTCACTTGCGCATTTCAATTTAGCGACTTCACTGGATTTTCCACATGCAAGGGAACTAGATTCGGAGTCAGCTGCATCGAAATTCCATAAAGTAACGATTTGAAGAGCGATACGACTATTCAGTAACCAAGGGGATATCCATATTTTTAAAACCATATTCATTCTGAGAGCATACTGCCGTAAGTAGAGGCTGTACTCTTAATTCAGTGAATAAAGGATTTTGACCTTACAAACGGTCCGGTAGTTTTGAATTTTTGATATGTTGTCTAGGATGGTTAGTCAGTGTTTAAAATGCAAATTGCACAATTCCCCCCCCCCTCCGCGCCCGCCGCCATATTGAAAAAACCGGCCCTCTCTTCATATTTTTGCTCATATCTTCCTTTAGGAGCATTTAAGCTAGAAGTAAGCTTCGACAACGTTATAGAGAGTTAAATTTACTACATTTTCCATTTTAAATTTTGTTTCTAGGATAGATAGTTACGGAGATATGCACATTAAAAAAAACTAAAGAAATTGCAATTTCCAACTCAAAAACAAACTTCTGGATTATATCTTCGTTTAGGAGCATATTAGCTAGAACAGTGCTTGGGCAATTTTGTAGAAAATTAAATTTACTATAATTTACATTTCAAATTTTGTTTCTAGGACAGATAATTACGGAGATATGTAAAAAATAAAGTCACATTTTCCAAAAATGTATGTAAAAATGGACATGAGTTTTATAAGCAATTATATTTCCTACATGTTTTAATTCGTCCTAGACTAGTCCGTAACTGAATGACAGCGTTCTAAACCAAGAATTTTGAGAAATTTTCGGAAAATTCGACTTTACCTGTTTTTTAAATGTGCATATCTCCGTAACTAACCGTCCTTGAAACAAAATTTGAGGTGTAAATTATAGTAAATTTAATTCTCTACAACATTGCCCAAGCTTTGTTGCAGCTAAAATGCTCCTAAACGAAGATATAATCCAAAAGTTTGTTTTTGAGTTGGAAATTGCAATTTCTTTAGTTTTTTTAAATGTGCATATCTCCGTAACTATCTATCCTAGAAACAAAATTTAAAATGGAAAATGTAGTAAATTTAACTCTCTATAACATTGTCGAAGCTTACTTCTAGCTTAAATGCTACTAAAGGAAGATATGAGCAAAAGTATGAAGAAAGTGCCGGTTTATTCAATATGGCGGCGGGCGCGGAGGGGGGGGGGAATTGTGCATTTTGCATTTTAAACACTGACTAACCATCTTATATTCCTGAGACAGAAAAATGTTCTGACATCAATATTCTCTTCGGAATTCGGGTTTCTCAATGGCGTCAGATTGCCTGTCGTTTACGCGGCTCGAGAATACAAAGGGGCGTCTTCGTGTAGAAAGATACTCTAACATCATTAGCTTTATTCACATTTCAATCCGTGGTGAGCCACGGACTTGTCAATGACGTTTAATATATCTCCTTTTAAAACGCACAACTACGAGTAACTGGGGCAAGTTATTTCCCTATGTAAATTAGCTGCGGCGTTTTCCACCTTGAGTTGGAACTTGTAATAATATCTACCCGTACAGAGTAGCGAGTAAATAAGATGCTCAGGCTCACGGTCATATGGACACTATATTATTATATCTGTTGCAAGTGGTGTGTACGCTAGTATAAGATACTATTAAGAGTATACGGCTACTTTTTAGTCTATAGCTAATTTAAAAAAATGGGCAAGTGCGAGTCCGAGTCCGTCCGACGCATGAAGGGTTCGGTACCATAATCTATAACAAGTTTGTTGTATGGGAGCCCCCCTTAAATATTTATTTTATTTTATTTTTAGTATCTTGTTGTTGTTATAGCGGCAATAGAAATACATCATCTGTGAAAATTTCAACCGTCTAGCTATCACCGTTCTTGAAATACAGCCTGGTGATAGACGGACGGACGGACGGACGGACAGCGAAGTCTCAGTAATAGGGTCCCGTTTTTACCCTTTGGGTACGGAACCCTAAAAATAGATATGTGGCGTATACTTACATCTAAACTAATTAACTAAAGATATGTACAACCATGATGAACGACCTTAAAATCCAAAATGGTTGCCTGCCCCGAAAATTTAAAAACGCACGCATGACGATTTCTTTTTTTTTTACCCAAAAATATATCCTATCGAAATTAAAAATGAATCCTATATTGCCTACCACCTACATCGCCTACATGTAAATTATCCTACTACTTACGAGCTAGGGAGCCTTCTTGTGCGGCTCTTTTCTGCACATATGTTATGTTTACTTCTGAGAAGCAGGGAGAAAAAAGTAAGCGGGATGAATATTTTATAAATTAGGTACTATTTACGAATTTGTGCACGTAAAGGAATACTTACATTTATGGTGCCGCACTACGATCAACGGGTATCACAAGCGTCACCATAACAAAAGCTAGCAAAATGAAACCGTCAATCACTACACATAGTTTAATTTACTATTTTTATTGTATTATCTTAATTTTTCCTATAGTAAACGTATTAAAAACAGACGACGCGTTTGGCTCGTTTTGTAGACACCTGCCTACTGAGCCGGATCCGGGTTCAAATCCCGGCCAGGGCAAGTATTCGTGTGATGAACTCGAATATTTGTGCTTCGGTCATGATTGTTCTATGTATTTAAGTATATATGTATCTATATAAGTACGTATATCATCATCTTGTACCCATAACACAAGCCTTCTTGAGCTTAATTTGGGACTAGATCGATTTGTGTGAGGTTGTCCGATATTTATTTATTTATTTTTTAGTAATTCGAGTGTTGCATTATAATTTGTAGTAGATTGGCGTACCCCATCTACGCTAAACATTAAATAGGTTATGTAATATATTCTAGAACTTGTGAAACATCACTCAAGATGGAAAAGGATTAGGTACCTACTTGAGTAGATTCGACATTACTTCTAATAATAATATAAATAAGCATTTAGTCTGGCTATGTAGCCATTTGCGCAGCGATTATGACTGGGTTTATTGTGTAAAAAGAGAAGGAATAGAAAGGCTTTATAGCTGTCGTATAAAATAGTAGGTAATCGTTTTCGTGGGATCCTCGCAGAAACGACATTAACCCACACGAGATCCCGCGCTTAAGTGATCGGTTCTCTATTGGTATTCAGGTACCGGCTGTGTCAGCGTGTCCTTTTACAAATATTTTTTGTAACTGTTTCTTTAACTTTAGGCACGCGATACATTATTTTTTTCTAATTGTCCTTACCTTGATTTATTAATGTCTTTCAAGTATCTTCCGTTTATTTCGACTAGGTATTTGAAAATACATATCGGATTCTTATGGCGGGTATGGCGTTTTATTAAAAGGTGTAAGTTCCAAAGATATTTTCTTTAGGTACTTCCAGTTCTAGATAACGTTAAAGGACGAACCTTTAGGTGGACAAACTAAGACAAAGCCATATTTAATGATGATGAAACTGTGGTAGGCTACTGTCGTATAAGTTTGACATTAACCTTAATTTAACTTCAGATTCCATCTATCAGTTCGAACTATTGCGTGGGCAGACATAATGTATACTATCAATGTTCACTAACACTTCGATATCTACGAGTATTTTCTGTTTATTGTAGGTTCTGCGATCGTTGTTAAAAAGAAAATAACATAAAGGATATAAATAGTCACGTAAACCTTTTTTGTCTTTTGCTAGTCGTATTTACTGCGTGTCATTTAGTATTTATATAAAAATAACAAAGATCATTTTTTTCAAAGTAAGTCTTCCTCATAGTTTGTATTTTTAGAATTTCAGATACGAGAATTTAGTTTAGCAACTTTGTCCCGTAACACTTATTGTACCTGTGAGGGTAAATAAACTCTTATTTGTCATTTTGGCTTCAGTTTTCAGCCAGCAGAAATCCAATTTAGCCAGTCTCCGGTCTAGGTTTGAAAGTAAATCCGCTACTGGTAGGAGTTTATTGTTTTTATTGCCTGTGTTGTAATTACTACGCAGCTGTGGTTTCGTCCAGATACATGTCGAGTATAATTTCATGTTTTTAAGAGTACATTTTTATTATTTTTCTGTATTCCGCTTGGATAGAAGATGTAATCGCTGTTTTTATATTTTTCCCGAGATTATAAATTATTTTATTACTTAGTTAGTAAATTTTTCTCATTCTAAACTTCAAACTATGACACAATGGAAACGTTACTTTAGTCTGGTATCTAATTCCTTACTCTAAGGGTATCTAATAAAAAAAAAAAATGACATTTACTTTGACATTATTGACAGCTTATTTTTATTCGGGATACGTCGAAGACTACAACTCTATGCAGGCATACCTAGTTGGGTTTACTCTTGAAATGTCGACAAACGTTTCATCGAATTTTCATTTCGTCGAAAGCATTTTTTTTCTAAACCATAAAATATTTTTGAATGTTATAACACAAACCTAACCTAACCTTACCTAATCTAAAGGTTATTATTATTATTTACAAAATATCTGAAAAAATTATGACTTACGAGTAAAACTTTGTCGACAAAATGAAGCATTCGGTGAAACGTTTATCGACATTTCAAGGGTATCCGACCTAGTTGTAGTAAATTGTATTTTCTTATACATACTGAAAAATAAATTCCAATATTTTTTAGGGTGTACATGACGCAAAGCTCTCTCGATCTTTAAATTAATTTCCACCAGACATAAAAATTTTGTTTTCTGTTAATTAAGCCATTGCGCAAATGCGAGATTAAATGAATTTAGCTTTAAACTTTAAGGTGGTTTACCGTAATCCGATGGCATTATTCCGTTGATATAAAATAATTAGATTTGTCTAGAATTTTAGGATGACTTTGTCTTTATTGTATTTAATATTTCCTTCGGTTTCCGCGATTGTCACACATTTAGAATTTAACCGGATTAACATCGTATATTCATTATTTTAGTCTTCTTAACTAGTTCAATAAAATTAGCTGAATATCTGGCAAAATTAATGGACAACTTTTATCTATCAGGATATGTAGGTTTTAGAGCAAAGTTAAATTTTATCTACTCCCCCCCCCTCTCCGGGGCGAGTGTCATCCCCAGCGCCTTCCAAGAAAACCGTGAATGATACATACAAAGTGTGTAGGAACGAAATAATTATTGTATTAAGCGGTTTGTACTCACGTGAAATTGTCAGGAACGGCCCGACATGTTTCGAACTCGTATGGAGCTCTTCATCAGGGACGGCTGCCCGTACACCTCCGCGGCGACGTCGTCACTGACAATTTCACGCGAGTGTAAACCGCTTAATACAATAATTAAATATGTCTCACGAAAGTTTTAATTAGAACGGAATAATCCTTGATAAATTTGCTATAAACCATGAATACAAAGATCAAAGCTTAAAGAAAAATGGAAAAAGGAGCTACCTGGTGGAAGGGACCGGGAATCGAACCGGTACCTCTGGATTACCGGTCCAGCGCGTTAGCCACTTCGCTACCCTCGCTCCACGTAGACCTGACGAATTTTTCCTTATGCTTTGTGTGTCGTTCTTTGCATTGTTTATTTTGAAAGGATTTTACACCTTAGCGACCTCTATGTGAATACGTTAATATTCACATCTTACCGCACCACTTTACAGCAGTGAACGAGCAAGCGAGAGAGGGCGCCGTTAGTTTTATAAATTTATGAAACATGTAATGTCTCATTTTTTTAATGTTGGTACACCACAATTTTTATTTAAACCATGAATACAAAGATCAAAGCTAAGAAAAAAAGAAGAAGAGAAGTGGCTAACGCGCTGGACCGGTAATCCAGAGGTACCGGGTTCGATTCCCGGTCCCTTCCACCAGGTAGCTCCTTTTTAAATTTTTCTTTAAGCTATCCGTTTTTGGGTACATTTTTCGACCTTAATAAGGTTCTGTTCCTTAAAAGGAAAAAACGGAACCCTTATAGTAAGATCACTCATGTGTCTGTCCGTCCGTCTGTCATAGCCAATTTGCTACTACTTAAACCGATTGAGTTGAAATTTGGTACACATACATGTGTAAATTGATGACCCAAACATGGACGTGTAACGTAACGTTACATTTATGTAAAACTGTCGTATGACACTTTATACTCTCGCGGTTTGTACACATAATTAACACAAATTGTAACGGGTCTAACGCGATATTTCTTATTGACCTTCATAATCTAACGTTTCGGCGGGGTTGCACACGCCGTGGTCTCAGATGTACAAATGAATGAATTAATGATGTGTAAGAAATGTCGCGTTAGACCCGTTATAATTTGTGTTAAACTGTCGTATTCCTGATTGGACATATTCTTGTTTCGGCACCTTCCTGTTTGGACGTATTCCGTTTTCGGCATATTCTTGTATCAACACATTCAAATTATTTTGTGTTTCTTCCTTGTATGCAATTTATTGTATAATTACTATATATAAGTATGTCTTGAAAATAACAAAATTACGATACCTAGGATTAATTTCATCTAGTACCCATAACAGAAGCTTTCTTGAGCTTAATTTGGGACTAGATCGATTTGTGTAAGGTTGTCCGCGCGATATTTATTACTTATACATTTATAAATTTTATTTGTCATATATTAATGATTTATGCTGAAAACGGAATGAGCCAAAACAAGAATATGCCGAAAACGGAATACGGCTAAATAGGGATGTGCCGAAACAAGAATATGTCCAATCAGGAATACGACGAAAAAGGAATCAATCAAACAATTTCAATATTCAGAAATATTAGAGGTGTACATGCGTGCCAGATGGGCCTAATGTCATACTAATGTGTTAAACTACACGAAAACTCCCAGTTGCCTTATTACTAAGTCGTAGTTTTAAACAAACTATTTTTGACTACTTACATATTTGTTTTTCCACCGTTCGAAGTCAAAGATGTGTCTTGTCAGTCTTGTGTCTTGCTTGATCCCTTGAAAGCACAACAGGATCATTTTTATTTTGTCATATACTCTATTTGATGTTAACCGCATTGATTTATCGTCTAGATTCCGTCTATGCGTCGGCAGATAATAATAATAATAACTTCTTTATTTTCTCCACAAACATCAATCTTAAGACTAATACTTAAGTAGCATACCTAAATAGTATCCCAAAGAAGCAGCTACAAACTAAGATGTTTGTGGGACTGGTGTCCGTACTAAGTAATAATACTTGTATTACAGATCACCAGGCCCCCATCGTTTATAAGACATAATTATACTCGTGCTTTTTTCCTATATAAAATCTATTAGTAGGTATATTAAACATATATTTATAGTATTTATTATAATTTTAAGTAAAATTTATTAAACTACAACTTTTAAAAATATAACAATAAATTAAATTAAACAATAAAACTAATAACTAAACCTAAATATTATCTAATCAAAAAGCCCGCCCCGAATCGTTCCCGGTGCAAAAGTGCCCAACACGCTCGCCGCGTTACCGCGCTGGACCGCGATGGACAGCCTCTGCACCAAGAACGACTCGGAACGGGTGTCATGTCAGTATTTATATATTTATAAGTATGTATGTACATATATACATAATATGCATGTGTGTGTGCGTATGTATGTGTGTGTGTGTGTGTGTGTGTGTGTGTGTGTGTGTGTGTGTGTGTGTGTGTGTGTGTGTGTGTGTGTGTGTGTGTGTGCGTGCGTGCGTGCGTGCGTGCGTGCGTGTGTGTGTGTGTGTGTGTGTGTGTGTGTGTGTGTGTGTGTGTGTGTGTGTGTGTGTGTGTGTGTGTGTGTGTGTGTGTGTGTGAGTTAAGTTGACCTGAATAAAAATTCATTTTATATCATACCTGTTAATGAGCTGCGTTGATATATGATCTACATCCTAGGAAGACGGAATAAGTAAGCGCTCGGTATCAAAGTAATTGAGACTTTTCAAATAAGTTTCAACTATAATTTTGCATTTGTATCGAGTCAAGGAATGTATATCTAGTATATGGTGTAAGCAGTTGTAGAGATAGGGTCCTAAGAAACAGTAAAATTTATCACAAAATTTAGCATTAAAAAGAGATTGTTTAGCTACAAGGTGGTTACGTCTTGATGAGCTCAGTATAGGATCAAAAGGGGTAGAACAATGTTGTTTGAGAACTGTATTTAGAATAAATAGTTGTCTTACAGTCATGACATCAGCAATTTGATAAAGTTCTTGCGTTGGGAATAGAACAGGTTTGAAGAAACTTACCTTAAGTAAGGCTCTTTGAGCACGCTCAATCTTAACAAGGTGCGTTTTGGAGGTACCACCCCAGGCAATGATGCAATAAGCAAGGATAGACTGGCATAGTGCGTAGTACACTTTTTTTATTATATCTTTATCAGCTGCATTACGAAGTTGTCTAAATATATACATAAGCTTCCTCACTCTACTACTTAAAAGGTCTATATGTGGTTTGAAAGATAGGACGTTGTCTATTGTGAGGCCAAGATATTTGATGGTGGGGGTGTTGTTAATACCTATACTTTCAGAGCTGGAGACACGTGCAGTTATTCTAAAAGCATCTACGGGTGGCAAGGATGAGTTTCGCATCGCAAAGGTCATATGCTTGGTTTTGTCTAGATTAAGTGTTAGTTGATTGAGACATAACCAGCTGTGCACTAGATTGAATTGATAATATATATATGTACATAATATATAATAACCATATCCGATAATGTATCGTAACAATGTTTTTTTTCTGCGACTGCAAAGATTGGGTTGGCTGTATCTCTGTTCTATATAACATAATACTATTAAAAAATCATACTTTAAACTCCTTTATAAGCAAATAAGAGCTAAAAGTAATAAAAACGAAGATTTTACGAATAAACTGTGCGGCCTTTTACTTTACTAGCTAGAATATTATCACGGTGTAAAAAGAATTCAACACCCAATAAAGATTGTACTAAAATTGCTATCTTCGCTTGCGTTTCAATAATTTTACGTTGGTCTAAAATATCACGCTTTCTTACCATCGAATTCATTCATCACATAAAAACAGTTTACTCTTGTTTGAATTTACTCAGCTCTAGTTTGAATTTAACCCTTTTGAGTAAATATTTCCCGTCGCTACAAGATAATGAAGGGCATGCTCTTAGATCCTTGTAAGGTTATAGTTCCTAAAATAGGGAAAATATTGAAAGTAAAATGAGGGAAAATACTAATTTACCAAGCGAGTAAATCGTCTCTGTTTCAGCTTCGCTAAAATTTCTTTCGCATGTCCGGATGTTCAGATATCCGGCTATTCTCGCCTGCAGGCCACATTTCTCAAACGATTACTCAGGAAGTTTTGCGAGTAGCTTCATTAAGTAAGTATATTTTTTTTGTCGATTCACTTAAAAAAAATCGAAATGGCTAAGATATGGGAGTTGAACCTGTAAAAATATACAAACAGACCTTACGTACCATTTATATGGTACGATATACGTGAATCGACATACAGCCTTCTTTTTCTCATATATACTTATATCCATCCATACTTAATCCATACTAATCCATCCTTAATATTATAAATGCGAAAGTGTGTCTGTCTGTCTGTCTGTCTGTTACCTCTTCACGCTTAAACCGCTGAACCGATTTAGATCAAATTTGGTATGGAGATAGTTTGAGACCCGGGAAAGGACATAGGATACTTTTCATCCCGAATAAATTTAGTGTTCCCGTGGGATGAGCGGGTAGCACCGCGGGGCACAGCTAGTATTATAAATGCGAAAGTGTGTCTGTCTGTCTGTCTGTCTGTCTGTTACCTCTTCACGCTTAAAGCGCTGAACCGATTTAGATGAAATTTGGTATATAGATAGTTTCAGTCCCGGGGAAGGACATAGGATACTTTTCATCCCGAATAAATGTAGTGTTCCCGTGGGATGAGCGGGTAACACCGCGGGGCACAGCTAGTATAAAAATAAAATAAAGAGGGAATAAAACAGTTCAAAAATCGAGTCGATATATATATATATAACTTATTGGCCTACTGGCAATTATTCTCCACTCGATTTTTTAATTTTTTTTATTTCCTCTTAAAATAACTTTATGTGAAAATCACTTGTCCTCTTTATTTGCGCTTTCCGAATCACAATAGGCCGTAATTTGCTGGGGGTGACCTTACTTTGTTTACTGATAAAACAATTAATTTGTTATCACTTTAATCCATTCTCGACCTGAAGTTGGAATTGGTTTTTCAACAACAAAATTTACTGAAACCCTATTTATACACGGTGCTCGCGAGGAATCCAAATAATTTCACCAGCGCATTCCTGAGTATGTGTAGAAAATAAAATGTCGTATAAAGTAAGCCGAACTCTGCTTAGTTTTCGAGACATTAGCTTTTTTTGTTTTAAAACATCTCCAGTGTAAATCATACTTATCATTGCGATGTTGCGAAACCGTCACATTATCTGACAAACGTTGACTATTGGAAACCGTTCCTGTCACGATCATTGTTTATGTGTCATTCATTACAAATTTCCTTCAAAAATTCAGTTAAGAAATTAATTATGTAGAATCTTAGCATGAATACGCCTAGAACGATAGTCTTCGTACAACAGCACAGTATGAAGCCAGTTTTGATATTCCTTTTGATGGTGGAAAAACGATGGCTTAAGTTGTGAGAACTGCGTTATCTAGTTAAAACATTGAAAACTAAATGGTTCGTGACAATAAACGTATTGTTTTTTTACTAGTCATATGTAATATTTATTTAATACTTAGTTATTACCTAATTTATTTGATTAAAGTTTACAATAAATATCATGTTACTAATTCCCTAAATAAACAAACACAATCATTGATCAAATTATTTATCTACAAGCAGTATGACTATTCTTAACAATTGCTGTATGCTTCTCACTGTATCAGCTACAACTGTGCAGTTCATTGGAAGACCGAGACTGCCGAGTCCACGGCAGCTGAACTAGAATCCTCTAAATCTTTTTCAGTTTTTACACCACCCTTGTGATATTTTGCACCGTGGAGTACTCAAAAATATATTTTTCTTCAGCTGTTATAAAGGTTGACTGCGTGAGCTAGACACCGCAATTTATTCGATGGCTAATGTAATTATTATTTGTAATAATGAGATTACATACGTAACACCGTTAAAATCAATCACAACAATGACTTGTCATATGACTGGAGTCATTGTCAAAAGTAGTTATAATAGAAACGAGTCGAAGGGTATTTCTTAGTGGCCAGTCTGTATTATAATCATAATCCATGGAGTTTAATATCAAAGTTATTAAAAGAGAGTGTAGAGCAGCCATTAGATAAATCATAAGATTCATGAGTAAGGAGTTTAGATTGCATATTTAAGTAAAGCCTGTTTTGAAAAAAACATTGCCCAACAAGAAAATTTCTTTATGACATTGACTCCCCTTTTAATGAAAAGAGATAACAATAACAAACGTTGCCAGCTCGTTCTAAAGCATTGATTTACTGGTGAAGTAAAGGTAATTTATTTATTATGTATGAAAATAAAAAAAAGTTAAAAATCATATTTCGACATAGGTTCATGTAACATTTTTTACTCCATACGACCTCAGGAATCCGCTGTTAAAAGCATTTGGATTCCTGACGAGAACCCTGTATAAGGGCCTTATGAGCTACCACATTAAGTCATCGTCCTTGGTCATAGTAATCTTTGAATAATCTTTGTTTTTAGCTCAAAATATATGTAAGAAATGAATAAGAATAATATATATATACTTTTATGTATGCCTAGATAATGAGAAAAAATTAAAATCTTACCGAAATTTGATTAAGTATACATAAGTATTCGTCTCATTTTTGAGTAATCACTAACATGGAATAAAGCAAACGATATGCGTAATAGGGAAGAGAATATGTTGCGCCGACCCCAAATGAATGGGATAAGGGTAAGGGAATGAGGTAAAAAAACATATCGAATTGTACAATGTATATATTACTGAAATACATAATACCATTTTCACTCACAATAAATTTACATTAGAATAGACGTTATTTTATACTGAACGGATAGTAGCTTCAAAAATATAGTTACGCATTGTATTTATGTACATCAAAATATTAGAACTGCAATTGAGTCACCAATATTTATATTTTGTCAACCCAATACAAATGGCGCATACATCATACCTTTACATACAAAGAGACATTTATATACAATAAAACAAAAGATGCTCTGAACAAAAAATATATCGTCGGTAGTATTAAAAAACTGGGATGAATCCATAATTTTCACATCTCGATTCATACGAATTAAGTTAAGCTTATATACCAAGTAATTTGATCCGTTACGAGTGTTATCACTCTGTATACGACAAAGCATTGATCACAAATGAAAGTATCAATTTTAATATTTCTCCGAAATTGTTTTTGAATTCTTAGGTTGTAAAAAATCGGTTCATCCCAATTTAACACGTGACAAAACAAGCGGTGATTGGACAGGTTTCGCTTGGAAGGGCGGATCTGATCCGGCGATATGAACGTGCGTATGTCATCTGCGATTTATACCACATAAAAAAAATGCCACCGCTTAACTTGAATAGTCAAAACCTATCGAACCTTCGCCCATGTGTAGTCATATGCTTGTACTACAGTACTTGCGAAATTGACCGTGGTTGCATAAATACGACCGTGTGAAGAGGCACTTCGTTGTAGGAAGTAAGACGAAGTACTTTATAACACTATTTAATGTTACTCACCGGCCTTACCCACGGAGAGAAATGAAATTCTATAAAAAATACTATCCCAGGGCGCCTGCTACTGAGGAAGCGTCACAATGAATAGTAACAGGTAAATCAAAGTTTGGACATTTAAGTATCGGTGCAGACACCAAAGCGGTTTTCAAGTGATTAAATGACTCCTCTGCCTCCCTCCACGCGAATATGACGGCATATTCACAAAACCTCGGTCAACTTCGCGAGCACTAGAGTATTGACGATATTTTAGTGCTAACTTACAATACTACATTATTCACACATTGCAAGTACACCAGAAACATACACAAATAAATTAATAGTATCAAATGGCTCAGTTGTCATACCTACTGTTTATTTGAACATAAAAATATTCACTTATTGTTATTATTCAGATTAATTAGGTCGTTAATTGATTAAAATAATCTCTTGGCTTACAAATAAAGTTAAAATAAAAGGCAAAAACAAAAACATTTAATTATTATAATTATTGTATTATTATAATACTCACAACCGTTTGGTAACTCGGTGTTTTCATGAATGCAGATAACATTATACACTACTAAGGTCAGGTAAGCGATGAAGACTGAAGAGGTAATATACATAATTATAGGAACATAACGGTAATATTGTTTTAAATAGATAAATTAATACCAACCAACCAACCAACAAACCAATCAACCAACCAGCTTCCAACCTATCTTGAAATAGGTACACGCGTTCGTTTATAGCTCGAGTTTACTTGAAATCGATTTAAAATGTAGATTAATTCTTACTTACATAGGTGCATTTAAAATGTACAATCGTATTTTGTCCCTTTTTACTTTAGTTTAAAGTTGGCCTATCAGGTAGGGGCCACGTAGGTACGCGGATGACTCGAATATTTTGAATGGCAACACACTGAGGACCTAACCTGACCTTATATTAGTTTTTAAGCAATATCCTTATTTGAACACATCTGCGGCATCCTTCCATAGTGTGAGGTCAACCGCTGGCAATTGGGAGCACGGCACAAGATGGTTTCTGTGAAAAAAAAAAACAATTTTAAAAACGTTATCAAAACTGAACCCTTTGGTGAATTGATAAATCATAAAATTTTCTTAATAAAAATGTTTTTTTTTTTTTAGTTATTTGGAGGTATCATCTAAACCATATTTGTCTTTATACGTTTGCGAGTTGTGTTTGTGTGGTTTCATCGCATCAAAATGACTGAATAGCTTTAACACGTTGATGGCCACATCACGCGACGTCGCGTGAAGCGGCTGTATACGCTGTGGCCAATCACGCGCCTTCGCGTGATTTTCCCATACAATATTGTTCGAGCCACAAAATTGGGGCCATAGCGTATTGGCTTCTGGTTTTAGCTTTGGCCACTAAGGAAGGGATTTTTTTTGTTCACCTGTATAAGTTCTGCATTTTGACTTGGCAATAAACGTGTTAAACTATTTTTGTATTTAGCTACCCACGCCATAGCTAGGTTAAAAAGCATTAATGATTTACCAGACAATACAATAGAAGAAAATCAAGACTTCTTTCTTCGCCGCGAAAACAGTTTGCCGGCGCCTTCTAGTCTTTATTACAGTAAGGAACTAAATTTTTATACATCGTTAGCAACCCCTTATAACATGGTTTTACTATTTTCCACAACGTTAACCTAATTTATAGTATGTCGTTTAAGGTATGGTATATCGGTAATTAGGTACCCAAAAGTACCAGAATATCCATAAAACTAACGATAATAACCGTTAGAAAGGCACCTAATATTAATATTTTAGAACATAATACATACGTTCACAAAATCAACTTTCTACAAGTTAAAGTATGTATTGAATTATAAAGCAGGTAAGTATTTGTTACTATTAAGAATTTCCTCTCCGTGAAAACCCTATGGGAAAACCGGCAGATTGATGAAAAAAATAACATTTATTTTATCTATTAGCACTATTTTAGGTACATCGTGACAGTTGTTGGCTTATCTTGGCCCATGTCTGGTAATAGCTAGCAATAAATAACTCTAGCTCGTTCAGGCGCGACGTCGACGCGATTATTAAAAAAAACTCAATACGTAAAACAACCATTTTTATACAGCGACTGTCTGAATGGTGAATTAATAAAGATACCAGCCATCATCTAATTGGACCGCTATTTATTACTAAAGGTGCGCGAGTAGGAAACTAAGAATAGCAAAATATCCATACTATTATAAAATTCTAAAATTGTATTGAAAATCAGTTTTTTACAGGTTATTACACTTATTTCAGGAAAAATCTTAACAGCGCGATGCAGGATTTGTATACTTAGGTAAAAAAATATCTTTTATCACGCCGAAACGGGTGAAAGGATTTCAATCAATTTTGGTACAGGGATAGCTGAACATCCAAAGGTTATTGGATACTTTTCACCCGACTACGGTAAAGTTTTACGCAGACGAACTTACCTTCTATCCACGTAGCACACGCATACTGCAAAGAGTTTATAAAGCCCTTATTCAGCTTATTACAGGTCTATAAGGGCTGTATAAGTGCTTATAATTACAGCCTGTGTGCTACTTGTATTTATCACTACATAGTATGACACAAAGTCGGTTCCTTTTGTCTGTCTGTCTGTCCCTATGTATGCTTAGATCTTTGAAACTACGCAACGGATTTTGATGCGGTTTATTTTAATAGATATAGTGATTCAAGAGGAAGGTTTATATGTATAATACATGCATAATATAGCATTGCAACCGTACGCAGCCGGGGAAGGTCGCTAGTTTATTATATATATACCAGCCTTAGTAAATAAATAAGTATCAGACAACCTCACACAAATCAACCACAAGTTATGGGTAAAAGGCGACGATATACGTACTTATATAGATAAAAATAAATACTTAAATACATAGAACATCCATGACCCAGGCACAAATATTCGTGTTCTTCACACAAATATTTGCCCTTGCCGAGATAATGTAACCTTAGTATGGTAATAATATAACCAAGTAGGTAGTGACCGCGGGGCTGCACGGTTAGCTGACCCTGATGAAGAGCTCTGGACGAGTTCGAAACATGTCGCGCCGGTCCTAACAATTTTCACGTGAGTTTTAAATCGTCTATATATTGTGTTTATGTCTCACGAAAGTTTTAAAATGATTAAGGAATTAAATTTTAATGTTCATGAGAAAATGTCGTCTCTATAAAGGTTAGGAAAGTAAGGAAATTATAGGTGAAAAACTTAACTAAAGTATCAGGTGTATTTAGTAGGTAGTAACGTGTCTGTATACAGAAATTGGCGTTCTATTTTGACGTAACTTCCATACAAATTTTTTACTCCACTACACCTGGTCCTTTAGTTAATTTTTTCACCTATACACGCTTCCATAAAACGTGGAAAACGCCGGTAAGACCTTAATAAATTCTTATAGACGTAGATTGCCTCAGATAGTAACAAGCAGAAAAACAGGGACAGCTACAACTATACAAGATATAAAAGTGGGCGAAATTGATGTCTTTTGCAATTGCTTGACCAAGCGAGCCAAGTGTTTCGGGATTTAGCTTGGCCAAAAATGCTTTCGTGTGTCCGGATGTTCGGATATCCAGTTACCCCTCGGTTTTCGTCTACAAGTCGCATTACTCAACTGATTCTCGTGAATAGGTTCGATAATTATAAAGTTTTTTTTTGTCGATTCAGTATTTCGAAATTGTTACAAAATGGCGAAAGTATGGAGACTTGAAATTCGCATAGAATATGTATTATTATGGCCGCTATAACATCAAACACAAAAAAAAAATTAAGAAAACAGATATCGTACGGAACTATTCGTGTGCAAGTCTGACTCGCACTTGGCCAGTTTTATATTAATTTTGATAGGCGTAATTCAAATAATTCAAAATGGCGAACCACATCACTTAAAAGCATATCGGATATTACAGGCACAACAAATTTTCCGCTATGTTAAGCCCCTTTTGGTCAACAACGTAAGCTTGCCGCTGTCTTATGTAAATAAATACTAGGGAATAATCTTGCACATATCGAACTAGACCCTATCGATCTAGAAGCAAAGGGTACTAAACGAAGACATACACATGAAGCCGAGATATTGCTAAATTGGAAATATCGCAATGTCTCACAAAGGTCGAACAAAGGCTAAGCTCAGAAACGGAACAATCCCGTTTCGCTTTAATCCGCGTTTGGTTTTCAACGTTTAACATTTATTAACCCTTTGCATAAGTTGAAAAGCCTGAAGCTGAAAAATTACAAAGAGAATCTACTGGCTGGTAAAATTAGCAATGAAAGGCACTCACTGTGCCGTGATAAACAAAATCGTAGGTAATCTGACATCTAAAAAGCGATCGTTTAATTCGACGCACAACTCAATTAAAGTTAGATTGGGATCAAGACTTAATAAATACTGAAGGTAATAGGAAGAGTTCAGTTTACAAAACGATTTCTATTATATTTTAAACGAAAAGTATTTTGCACTATAGAAAATAAGTAGAAATGTTAAGGTAGTATTAGGTAGTTTAGGTTTACAAAAACAAAATAGTATTTTATGCAATCGTTGCACAATGAAGGTTCTTAAAGTCGAGTACCGTGTTTAGGTCACGAGGCTTGCCGAGTGGCCTGAGTAAGGTACGAAATACTTCTTATAGGAGCAAAACAGAGAAAAACATTTTTATTTTACTTTAATCGCCATTCCCCACTATGATTTTTTATTTTTGATGTAACATTTTTCGTTCAACTAAAACTGACTTATTAAAAAAAAACATGATCGCGATGGCCATGGCGGGTGCCTCGTGATTGGTTAAATTTTTTGGTAAGTAATTTCAAAAAATTAGTGAACAGTAGCGTGCTTTTTTTAAATCAAATATGCTGATATTGCCTTTTTGAAATTATTAGAGTTGAGTAGAGAGATGTCTTATGAATATTAAAGTTCTGTAGCGGGTACAATAGAGTATAGAATTTTAATACTGGATTAAAAAGTGCGTTAGGTATTGTGTTTTTGTCTGTGAAATTATAATTGACAGATTAGAGCACGCGAGTATTTATAAAAAGAGAATTAAACCATAGTGTATCAATGGTTTAACATAAAATTTGTGGTGTGGAAACATTAAACAAAATGAGACATTATACATATTTCATTTTATAAAAAGAGAATTGCTATACAAGTAAGTAATATAAAGTATGTTTAATTTAAGATTTCTCATGTAATATTTTTCTTGTTGGTGTGCAATAAAGTGTCGTTGTATTGTATTGTATTGTAATAGGTAAGAGTTTTTAAAAATATTTAATTTTTTCTATGTACTGACAATAAAGAAAGTTGATATTTGAATTTAAATATCTTGTATAAAACGGAAAGGGTCCAATGGCAGATTATTTGTGGGGTTGTTTCATATCCCAGAAAAAACGATTGTAAAAAAGGTTTTGACATCACTTTGCCGTAGGGGCAAACAATTTCACACGGCCCTAACGTGAAATTCCATATCGGGCCAGGGTTTATTTTCCTAATTATGTTACATACCTAGTGCTATTTTAAATTAAAAGTTTAAAAGTACAGTGACAAACATTTGTTTACTCACTCGTGCAAGCTCGGTCCTATACAAACACCATACCATTAACGTGAATGAAATCTCGCGTTTCCTTTACTTTTTGTGAGTAGGTTCTATAAGCATATTGGGCAGAATAATAATGATAAATTTCAGCCATTTCGAAACAAAACTCGCGAGGTATGCAGCTCACAAAGCTACTAGTTATTAATTTATCGCAGACCGATTAAGTACGTACGGAGAACGGCTGCTTAAGACAGTAGATCATGACTCATATACATTTCTAGAAAGGACTGAGCAAGACATAGAATAACGCGGCTCGGTCCGCCCACTGCGAGTCCTCTGCCTCAACCCTCAATGTCGTTTGCGTATCTTGTATTAGCATAAACGGTTTCCATTAGATTTTTGCGCTGTTATCCTCTAAATGTCACCTAACCTATGCTTTATTAAACGCATGCAAAATGTTTCATGATCCCAAATTGAATGAAATCTCCTCCAATCCTTCATTCTATCGACAAATTGAGACTTCATCATTACTTGTATACCACAGCAACCAGTTATTACTGCGATCATTTCATCATAAATATCAAAACAAAACTGTTTCGCGTTGGGAATTTGCAATAACTTTAATAACAGAACCCCGGCGTTTGGTACTTTGATACTGTGAATGATTCGTGTGACCACAACTTTGGATCCAATTAGGTATACACAGTTCTCGTGGCGTCGTCCATGAGGAAAATGTATTCAGGGCCCAAAAATAAAACACATCCCATCATAAACGTAAATTGGCTAAGTTTATGCACATAGAGCTTTATTACGATCCTAAATCATTAACATAATTAATGATAGTTGAGTAAATCACAAGTAATTTATCACTTATGTTTAAAAATTGCGTCACTTCACCTGATGGTAAAGCGGTTTTCACACTGGCCTTACGCTTCGACTTGAAACGCGGGACGGAAGATTCAACAATGCATTGTATGCAAGTATCTTCATCTGTATGCACCGTTCGTTCGACCGCGCAGATTATATTGAAACCAAAAAATAAAAAAAATAAAAAAATGTAACGTTTCGGGCGGGGTTTGAACGACCGCTTTAGTGAATACGAACTCGAGAAGGAAACTATGGCAAGTTGCAAAGTAAGGCATACATAAAACTCGCATTATCGAGCTTCGTGGCAGTCAGAAGAATAAAGGCATACTGTCATACATTGGATCGAAAGTTCTTTATAATGATAATGACAACAATCATGATGTTGGTGCTGGTTATGATGACCAGGATAATGATAGTACTTAATGATAACACTATTGCTGATGATGTTAATAAAGGTGACGTTCAGAAATCGGTAGCTATGTAGTTGTATTTCCCCGCTGATATGACTTATAAAAATTGTATTCAGCAATTATCGAGGGTTACCATCACCTGGGTTAGCTACAAGTTGCGCAAAAATCGGTGATGTGTGTAGAGATGATAATACCACAAAACAGATAGGTACAGAAATCAATCTACATACAAGCGCGCTCGAGCAAACGCACACATAGACATTGCTCACGGACACCTCAAGCGGATGGCACTCGCGCTCGCACTGGTCTGAACTGGTCCGAGATATCGTGTCCGTGAGCAATGTCTATGTGTGCGTTTGTTCGAGCGCGCTTGTATGTAGATTGATTTCTGTATCTATCTGTTTTGTGATAATACTGTTTGTAATGATGTGATATTTGTAACTTACCCTTCCCGTATCTGCTCGAAGGCCTTGGGCTGCATGATGTGGATGCCGTCGGCGTTGTCGCACAGCAACCGAGCCATGGAGGATCCGTGGCGGATGGACTCCAATTGACCTGGCACAAAAGTATTTTTTGGGTATTCAAATATTCTAGTTATGGCAAAGACCCCGGAGGTCGAGGATTTCGGTAGCAGATACTCTAGCGAGGTAGTAAAAAAAAAAACAAAACTAAATCTTTGAAGAATTTAATTGAGGCGAAAAATTCAAAAAATATACTTTCCGAACGACGTTGTGTACTAGATGAGTACATAGATCTCAAAATTCAAGAAATAAGTCAATCGTTGAATCAAAGAGTAACAAACATAACTACACCGTGTCCAATAAATTCGAATACAGTTACAATCCTTAATAAAATAAATGTACGCATAGTTTATGTAATGAAAATTATATTATATGAAAGGCACACTTATATTCAATATTTACATCAAATATTTTGGAATTACTCCACCTTTAACTTTTTTTACCAGCTTCAAACGTTTCTCAAAAGAGTCACACGCGGCACGCACCGCTTCCATCGGCATATCGTCCCAAATTTGCACGATAACCTCTTTAAAATTGTTTCAGGTTTGCCACTTTATAATTATTTAGTTTCGAGAGCATGTAAGACCATACGAAATAATCTAATACGTCTAAATCTGGAGAACTCGGTGGCCATTCATTTTTCGGCAAAAAATCGGTCAAATTAGTTTTGCACCAAGCCTAAACAGCGTTTGCCGTATGTGATGAAGCCGTCTTGTTGAAAAACATAATAGTCATCTCTGAACATTGTTTTTAAATTTGGGGCAACATTTTTTTCCAAAACCTCCAATTTATAATATTCCGCATTGATTTTAACGCCTTTATCAATAAATACATAAATAAACTAGGTCGATGCAGAGTCAGCCACCGGCTAAGCTTGCACCATAGATTGGAGCGGAGTTTTTTTTTTTTTTTTTCGAAATTTTTTCTTCGTCACGACCTAGCGAAATTTAATTTGTGCATTTTAAAACAAAAAATTCTAAAATCGGTTGAGAACTCGCTGAGATCTGCGCATTGTCACAAAGTCCACTCGAGTCGATCCATGGGAGCTTCGCTCGCTTCGCTCGCTCCGCTCCAATAAATAAATACTAAAGGCAATTTGCCCCTCTTACAAAGATCACCCCAAACCATCACTGATGGTGAGCTCTGGAACCTAGGAACATTCTTCTCATAGTCTGGAATGTCTTCTATCCTTGCTGCCCACAACCGGTCGTTCTGGGCATTATGAGGCTGCTCTAACACAAAGACTTTGTCGTCAGAGAAAACAAATTCATCCCCTGCGTGCCAAGAAAGTATGGTGATGGATCTTTCTACTCTCTTTTTCTTGGTCGCTTCTGGAATGCCATGTGGGTAAGGACCAAATTATTTGCAAATACTGTCATACATTAATGTCCACCTCATCTCAAACTAAAAATAGAACATTTATCGTTAATTTGTAGAGTAGAAAAACACGCCAAATAACAGTTCCTATTAACCCAATCATCAATAAACGAATTGATTTTCAGAATAGTTAATAAAAAAATTATTCAGAAATATACTTTTTTATCTTTATTATATTTCCCATACAAAATGAATATGTCCGTACTCTGCTTTCTCGAGAATATATTGATTTTGTTTTAAAGTACGAACGCCTTAACTTATACAGTTTATTTGTATGTATAGTCTTAGGTTTTGTTAAGACGCAGGTATAGTTTAATATTCGATATCCTTCATCATTTTAAATTTTGCGGCTATTTTATGCATGTCCCAAATATTCTTCCATTGTGCAACCTCCAGTTGTGCGACGACATTACACGGAACTTACAACGCTATTCCAGTAGATTCTTCAATTATTTTAATGGAACACTGACTCCGAACTTGCAAGCTTGACTTCGATAGTGCTGCCATGTTGTTATTTCTGGTTAGGTCGTGAAGTATTTTGCCTCCATTGTGCGACAAGGGACACAACCATTGTGCTACGTGTCACAACGGAAATTCGTCGAAGCGAAGACAACGTTACCAATTGTGCTTACAAGCTTTTATTTAGTTTCACCTGTCCCGATGTTTATTTATTATTCATCTTCAAACCTTGTACATGTACATTTACAATTTTATACTACTTTTTATGCTACTTTTTTTCCGGTGTGACACATTCCATTGTGATTTCCGTTGTCCAACGATGCAAAGAATTTGGTCCTTACCCATGTACTTTTATTTTTGTGTAGGCATTACATTCAAGATCTACTTTCAATATATTATGTACCGATCCTCTGGAAATTTTCAGATCAGCAGCTAATTTTCTGATATTAGAACGGTGTTTTTTCCGCCGAATTCGCTCTCTTATACACTTAATCACTTTTTCGGTTCTAGCTGAACGTGGGAAACCGGGTTTTTTTCTGTCCTCTGTAGAAGAAGTCTCTTTATACCTTTTGATGTAGTATAAAATTGATTCCGTTTAAGTCCATGGGGTTGTAACGCCCTGAAGATAGCACCTGAAATTTCCTAATAATATCTTCACGAAAGTGCTTCATCGTGGATTAAAACCAAACTAAAAATACGTGAAGTTTGAAATTATTGTATTATGTTTAATGTCAATATACTTTTTAAATAAAAAATATATATATATATATAGCTAGCAATCCCTATGTCTATACAGCAAGTGCTAAAAGTTTGTATCGAACTTATTGGACACGGTGTAAATGATTTGTATTGTTGTAGGTATGGCCTACCACCCGCAATAAAAATAGCATGTGAAGTTAATCTTATTTCAGGAATGCCGAATTTCCATTTAACAAAGTAACTGGAAATTTGAAGCACGCCATAAAAAGAGGTGAGTTCTCCACACAAAGACTGCCTCAGTTAGGCTGTTTCATAATGTATAGTTAATTCCTGGCTAATCTAATAGATACTGTAAATAAAGACTCGAACTAAACATAGACAGGTCGTGCCTTAAATCTAGACTTTCGCATATTACACAGCGCGCCACCAATTTCAACGCAATTAGTTGGTTAGGTACACCATTGAGCTATTAATGTGTTATACCGGGCATATACAGTAGAAGTAGAACTATAAAACAGAAAATTTTAAATTTGTGTGCGTACATAAAGTAGTCTATATTTAATTTAAGATTGAGAAACGTAGTCGCGTCTTATTTCCGATTTAATATTTGACAAACAGCAAGTTATTTCACCACTTCACAATCTTAGCTACTTCCATATTTTAATATTTTTCTCGTGGTTGCACTTCGTTAGTATGCAACGCCGTAGATAGGATGCGAAATGACAGGAGGGTGTGGATTATGGCGATACGGAATCCAGAATAGAATAGAAATAGAATAGAATTTTCAAGTTCAAACCAAACAAACAAAATTTGTATACGCGTAATCGCCAATCTATTGAAATCATGAGCAGTGCAACGTCTCGTTTATTAAAATAAACGTTTATTTTCTTCACAAGTCTTCCATCAATCACGACGGTACTAATAGAGACAAATTAATTTCAAGGGCAAAGGGTTACGGGGTCGTCTGCGAGTTAACATTACATCTAAGCAGGATTGTGTTGACTAACCACGGATAGATCCTTCCCTTTTCACCCCTTTAATTCCATGGATCCTGTTGGACTTATTGCGTCACGGAGGTTACTCTGTATTGCCTTTAGTAACATTTTAAATCAACTGTCTCTAAGCGTAGTTTCTGTGCTTATTTCAACATATAAACCAGCATTGTTTAAAAAAAACTAGCTTGTAAACAAAAAAGTTTGTAAAGAATCATGAAAACATTGTCAGTTCGCACTGAAGATTATCTTTCTGCTAGGTATCTAGTAGAATAAGTATAGGTACTCCAATTTTATCCTAGCAAAGCACTTCGCAAAGTTGCAGCTGAAAGAAGAGTCTCTTTGCGTCATATTATGTTTGACTTTAAACCTAAGGCGAAACTCTAGGAGAAAAGAAAGAACTTTATTATTATAAATCCATAGTTCACACTATAGTTTGCACTACTTCTTACATTGTTAAGCAGTTGCGACCCACTTATTCGTATTTCCGAAAGTTCACGAGTGATTTGAATAACAAGGTAGGTACTTGTCGTCAACAACACGATTTGTAGAAATTTATTAACAATACAATAGGTTAACTCATAACCCGTTTTGTAGTCAATACACATCGATCAACCATTTACCGTTTTTGCCCATTTGAATAATTTGAAATAAAAGTACCTAATTGATAACGTTAGATGTTTTCATTTATTAGCGTTTAATTGTCAGATTTATTTGCATGTAAAAATTTTAAAGCATTTTTGATTATAATAATATATTGCTATCAAATTAATTAAAGAACCACGAAGAATTATGAATTAAGTAGAATATAAAATACTATATACATCTGCTAACTGAGAGAGCTGTAAATAGGACACTTTAACGCGTGGTACTTACTGGTATTCAAAGTAGTACAGAATAAGACTCTACAGAAACCGCACTATTTTGTTCTTCGCAAAACTCGACAAAGGAATTAGCCTACCAGCTACCAGTATCTCATTGGATACTTGAATGACGTGCGACGCTTTTTGTTGTGGCACGTTGTGGCCGTTGTGGGGCGTGTTATGCTCCTAGGGTTGACAAATAAACTCAAACTACATCTCGGTATTTGTACCTGTTTACAAGCTACTTTATTAAAATACGTCCCAGATACGATGGGCTTAACCTGATGTTTATGATGATGGCTCCTGGAAGTACCCACTACTGGCTCTCAGGATTCGTTCAACGCAGGCATGTAGAGTTTTGGCTTTTCAACTCACCTCAATGAACATTTATAGTTAGTCAGTATCGTAAATTTGTTCTGATGATGGATGAACCTTGGAAGTGCCTACTGGATCTCAGAATTGAATCCCACTTGACAGTAGTGAATGCAAATAAAAGCAACATTCAGTAAATAACAGTAAGTTATTTCGAAGCCTATACTATCGAAACCGTAGTTAAATCTTTAGTAATTCAATCGTAATTTGATCAGTACTCAAGAGGATAATCTTGGATTCACTGCCTATCATAGGCAGGAAGTAGGTACCTAAGCTAATCGGATTTAATGTTCGCAAACGTAACTTTGCTACAAATCTCTTTTGATCTTGTAATACTCGACAAACCCTTAAGTAAATCAATTACTTGGACGTTTGACGTTTGTTTTACATTTATAAATTTCTTCGTAACATACCGATTTATTGTTAAATAAATTGTTGTACGCGCGGGAAAAGATTAATCAGTCTCACAAATTAGGTAGGTACTTCGATTTTGTGTTACTATTTAATTCCGTGACCGTTGTCACTAGACTCGTAATCTTACAAAAACTAACAGCTACTAAAATAAGCACTTAAGACCGACGATACGACCTGAAAAGTATTGAAGTATTGTATTGAACTGTCAGAATCGAGCTTACTTGGTGTAAATGCAGTAACGGGATCGGCTCCGTTCTCATAGAAGAACCGGTCGCCGACACGCGTACGGTAGAACTGCTCAGTGAGGATGCAAAGGAACGTGGGCCCAGCTTGCGCCCCAGGCACGTTCTTTTCCAGGGATCCCGCTACAACCACGTCCACATCCTCGGGTGTCGCGTACAGCTGCTCCAATACTCGCACGTTCTGTAAACCGAAATAAAACAATCATCTATTACGTACGGAAAAATAATCCATAATTATATTTGTTATACCGGGTTTGGAGTGTAACAGCAAGAGGAGCGCCCAGCGTAGGAGGAATTTACAACTGAACAACAAACAAACTGAACAACATTTGCTTAGTAACTTTTTAAAATAACCTCTATTAAATACTGAATTTTATTTGAATAAATATTACTTATAAAATAATATTTATTCAAAGAAGCAAGAAGATTTCATATTTAGTAGTGACAGCTTGTCAATCTTGGGTGACTGGATACAATTTGGTGCACAAATGAAAGTTCGGTGTTATTGTATATACCTACCATAGAAGTAGTCTGATATTAGGTAGATATTCCGTAACACACTTTCGAAAAGACATTATTTATCCTTTCTATGAAATCGATTTAATAAGCCCCATTAATCCCTGTTCGCTTAAAGACAATCCCTGTTAGATGCTTCAGTTCTTAAGCCTTAGACGCTAAACAGAGTACCTCCTTAAGGGAACCCTATCTCTAGACACAATGAGGCCAAAATATTGTTTGTTTTGTCTGGCGATGAAATATAACGATAGCATACAACTTTAGAGTCTGGATAGTATCACTCGGCCGAATTTACTCGAGACGAAAAAATGTTCATACTCTTAACGTCATGTAGGTGTTCTTTTACGTGTTTACCTACGACTGTCTAGTGTTTTGAAAATAAGGTGAGAAAAAGAAATGCAACAAAAAATTGGCCAAGACACCACTTTCGATAAACGCATAACAATATCATCATTAAGTATGTAGCTCGGCAATATGTACCTGGTAAGAAAATGATTGGCGATAAATGTTAAAATCCATCAATTTGGTTCGTACCAGACCTACTTTTACACTTTTGAACTTCAAGAATATAATTGCACTGGGCCGTTCTGCCTACGTTGACCTTAAAACGTGGCTGTTCCAACGGAGTTTCCACTCAAGATACACTTCGATTCTCTCTTACGATGGCTTTCAGTTTAACTTCGCTATCGTGTGATTTTGCGACCGATTACAGGCATTTGTTAGAGATAAATACTGCTTCCCTGAAATCGGTCGACTTACATAAGTTAAAATATGTATCAATATAAATATTTAAGAATCATACACAGAATTTTCAGCTTGTCACCTGGGAAATCAGGCTTAAGCCAATAATTTGGTAAACAAGTTAAATCTATTAGAGAGGCTAACTTAATACATTACATACGTTAAGGTGGCTACAGAGGCCGAATAGGTTATGACTGAAGAATTTGGGCAAATAGTTTGTACGGACAAACGACGCGTGATACTTTATTCGATTAATAGCCTCCGGCGTTATCGGGCCGGACCTTGGGTGGAATGTAATATTACAAATGAAATTTAGATATACAGCTTATGATTCTAATAGCCCAAACCCGTTCGGTCACCTTACTGTATCTGATATTTTATACTTCCAGAAAAATGTGTTACACACATATTCAATAGGCAGAAACTATTTGGCCATGTGATTTCAGACAAACCCAGACACTTGAGTGAGCATGTACAATGAATGTATTCTGAAATGGGATTCTGCGAATGATTCAGTACACGTTTACGGCAGACTGCGCGCGTCTCGCCTTCTGCTGCAGAACGTGCCGAAGTAACTCGACAATTCATTTTAACATCATTTTATTTCAACAAGAAATCGATAAGTGCCCGGTTGATATATAAGAAAGGTAAGGAGATAAGCTGATGCGAAACAGTAAAGATACTTAAGATATAATTTGCTTTTATATTGTGATTTGGGTTGTGTTCGCTTTCTAGGTCTAGGGCGCCTAGCACACTGTATGGCTAACACCGGCCTTGACTAGAATTTATGCACGTCACCCGACAGATGGTCGCCGCCTACCATTTTGCTAAGACCTGGCTTAGACTATCATAGTATCTTATCGCCATGATGTGAAGTCTGTCATCTGGGCGAAAGACTTAGGCACGGGGTAGGCTGCAAGTGCCGCGGGTATCCATGTAGCTGCCAAGCCCACGGTCCCAAGCGGGTATCTTATCTCAACCCCGAAACATTGTTTCCCGTCTGTAACGTTTCGCCAAATTTTCATTTGTTCACAGTTTTGGAAAAAAATGGCTTTCGAAGAAATGAAAATTTGGCGAGATGTTACAGATGGGAAACAAAAATTAGAGCCTTATCACACTTGCGATTTGCGAGCGTATTTTGTATGAAGGCGATCGCGCAGCGTCTACGCCGCGTCGCTTATTTGTATAGAAAATACGCTCGCAAATCGCAAGTGTGATAAGGCCCTTAGTGTTTCACATAGGTAACCTCCCAAGCGCGACGGATGTCGGTCGCACGCAGATTCCCGCCTACCGTATTGTTACACCTGCCTAATATCTCACCTCAGGGGATATGAAGTCTGTCATCTCGGCGAAGGTCTTGGGCACGGGCAAGCCGCAGGTGCCACGGGTAGCCACGTAGCTGGCGAGTCCATGGTCCCGACCACGATGGATGTCTGTTGCACGTAGATCACCGCCCACCGTGTTGTTTCGCCTGCCAATTATAAATAAATTAATTGTCCCAATGTTTGTGAACGCGATGGTTTGTGAACTACGCTAATTAAATGCCAGCCGTAATGAAATTAAATATTTGTTATTTTTTGACGCCGAGGGTTTTGTCTATCGAGGACACGTTTTTGTGGTGTCGGTAGATTTTTGTGACATTTCGAAATAATTGGTAGCGATCCGGGATTTGTAAGAAATCTCATTAATATCGTCCTGCTATTTGACAAAATAGTGCCGAAAAGGTGATCCGGAAAGCTCTAATAATGACCAGTGATTGGTGATTTAGATTTATTTATTTCATAATGTCAATATAAATTACACTAAGTCACTTTACATACACCTATACCATGATCATCAGTTAAAATAATAATAATATATAGCAATAAAACAAGATACAAATAAATTAAGGTCGAAATGTCCAGGAAGGTAACTCCTTAAAGAATCAAATCAATATTTATCTCCCAATAAGAATCGTCATCACAGCTTTAAATTAAAGTACAAAAAGACCCATAAGAAATATAATACATATAAAAATGTCCTACAGCCAAAATGTTTAGTCAAATAGTCTAACAAAGTTAGTCATTGTCCACTACGTCATTTCGTGATTGTTAGTCCACAGCAATATCAACTTAAATAGGATCTATTCTAGCCAGTACTACTTCGGAACACATTTTAGATTCCGATCCTAACGCCAATACCTATAGTAGAAGTGAGTTAATATCTAGCGAGTCTAGACGGCTTCTGCTCGTCGAATCTCAGTCACGGTCCACTTAATCATACTTCTACAAAGTTTTAATGTCTGCTAAACTTAATAGAAACTATCGAACGAGAAAAGTCACATCAGGCTGAGCTAAAATATTTAGCGCTCATTTTGTGACAGATTTAGTCAGAACAGTCTCGTTCGCATGACATTTTTTACAAATTAAAGTGCTTCTAAATTTCTGATACAATTGGATAGTATTTGAAATTGAAGGTACATGGAAAAATATGTCTAAGTGTTAATTTTTTCTTTAAAATTATATTTTAATCTCAAGATATTATTATAGAGTACGCAATAAACTATTACTTATCACTCAGTTACAGTACAAATATTTAAGTTTGTAACTTATCTTCTTTTTCACTTTAAACAAACATATAAGTACGTACTTATACAAAAGTTAGATGTATAATTAGAATTACGTCGTTCCAAACCACTTCCGAACTTTAAAATTGCTATAACTCAAAAAGTTAATAATGTGACATGACATGTTCTTTGCGTGCACCTACTATTCAATTTCAGAGAGCAAATAAATGTGTTTGCATTTTCTTCCAAATTTAAATTTTACGTTACTCTTTTATTCGACATTGTTGCTCTACCAATAATCAAGACTGAGTATCATAAATACTATTTTAGATTCTGACTTTTGTTAACAAAACTAACACAAAAAACTCCAGTGAGTCCCAGACACAAACTCGCTAATTTTCGATTAGTCGCCATCGCAACCGACCGGAACTCATGAAGATGAATCGCGACCCGATTCAAAATATGTCGAGCGTTAGTCGACTTTAACGGCGTTAGTAAACCCATTTCATTTATCTATTTTAATATGAAAATTGTACACATATGACCTTCATATCTGTGTTGGTTAAATCGGATCTACGCTACAAATACGCTGAAGCTGAAACTTCTGGGGCCCAAATATGTTTTACTTTGTTGACAAATGAAGGTGACACTGGTTGACATATGAATATCATCAACATATATTTAACAGCTTTTACATAATTCAGAAAAGCTGTCTAAATGTTAATATCCGGCAAACACTGGCCGGTGAGAAAAGGAACAGAATTACGAGGGCTGTTCCGAAATTTTTTAGTTAAACAAAAACTATAAGGAATATAATAAAACTTTATTTACAACTTTTCAAAGTATTCCCCTGCTGCCTTTATGCACTTATGCATACGACTGAACCAACTTTCAAAACAGGAGAAAAACTGTTCTTGCGGAAGGTCAAAAAAAAGTCGCCTGAATTCGTCCACTGCTTCATCCGCCGTCGAAAATCGTCGCCCACGTAATGATTTTTTTAACGTGGGGAACAGAAAAAAATCGCACGGAGCCAGGTCAGGGCTGTATGCAGGGTGTGGTAGCAATTGCACTCCTGATTTGCTAATATATTCCGTGGTTCTGGCAGCCGTGTGGGCCGGAGCATTATCTTGATGAAAAATGATGCCCCGAGCTCCAGTACTTGGACGACTGACGTTCAGCTCCTGGAAGGCCTGTGGTAAGCAAACTTCAGTGTACCATTGGCTGGTAACTGTTTTCCGATCTTCAAGTGGAATTACGGCTACAGGTCCACTACGTCGAAAAAAAACAGCAACCATTTTTTTGTTGACGCTTCGACCGCGAACTACTTTAGTAGGTAAATCATCTTCTTCAAAGACCCATTGTGTTGATTGCTGTTTTGTAAATGGGTCGTAGCTATATATCCAAGATTCGTCGGATGTCACAATGTAGCTCACTTGTTGTGAATTACCATTATCAAATTTTTTTAGCATAAATTTGCACCAATCGACACGTATGTCTTTTTGCTCCTGTGTGAGAAAATGTGGTATCCATCGAGACGAAACCTTCCGAACTTGAAGGTGGTCATGCAAAATGGTAGAAACTGCCCGGGATCCAATATTCAGTTCGTCCTGAATCTCTCGGTGGGTAATGTTTCGAGATTCCTTGATTAGCCATTCCACCTTGATAACATTTTCTAGAGTGACTGCCGTTGGCGGTCGCCCCGGTCTAGGCTCATCTTTGATGTCGCTCCGCCCACGCTTAAATTCACGGAACCAGTAACTGACAGTGGCAACAGATGGGGATAAGGCCCCAAAACCACTAGTTAAATTTTCATGAGAATCCTTGTAAGTTAACCCTCGTTTATAATCATAATATATCATAGCACGAAATGCTTCCCGCGTTAGCTCCATTTTTGCGAACAAAAAGTGACAGACATGTTTTTTTTCTGATTTCATAAAAAAATAACTGAATGTCACTGGCCAGTGACTCTTACGCGAAAGAGTTCGTAATGAAATTTGCCTTTAGGCTACAGTAAAATTAAACGAATACAATTAATAGTACGCCGTTGACTAACTATTTTCGGAACAGCCCTCGTATGTTCTATAATTTTCATTAAAATATTGATAGTTGGATTCATTATGAAAGTCTCAACCTTATTTGTAAGGACAGTACATAATAAAACCAATTAAAATAGACATTATGGTTCCACCGGGTGTTCCTTCCTTCTAATTCCAAAAATACTTATTCAGTAATAGTTTAGTAATATGTCACGTCTACATGTGGCAGTCATACACGTGGATTATTAGAAAACAAAATGGTAAGGTTTTTTTATAAGACTTTCATTAGACGTAATAGAAATAAAAATGAAGAACTAAGAGAAATTAAATTAACAGACTCGTGTAGTATTTTCAGGTTCTGGCATATTTTACAAAATAGTATGGTATAGTCAAGGGAAAATGGTAGCTTCGAATCGAGCGGGTGTTAGATCTATTTACCTCTAGAGTTTAAAGAAAAATGGCCACTCACTTAAACAAGAACTGTGTTATTTCGCTAGACCAGAACTGGTCGCTGAAATCCATCTGCTGCGCGGTCAACCCTCGTGTCAGACCTTCGAAGGAGCTGCCGATCTCCAGCAGTAGGGGCCGGTTGAACCAATCGCTCATCCGCACAGCGCCCAGCATTTGACGGTTTTCAGAAAGCAACCTGCGAGGTAAACCAATTTTACTCACCTGAATAACCGAAAGGTAGTTGATATAAAGCGTACGACACTTTGCAACAACATGGAAGTTTCAGAAGAAGATCTAAATGTTCAGCAGTGGATTTCGATGGTTTAAATTTATACTGATATGCATTATATCATCATTATCAACTTGTAACAGTCCACTGCTAATTATAAACCTTTTTGCAGTTCCGGTAAATATTTTTATGATAGGACAGTATTCAAAATATAAGTAACGTACTGAAGATAGCCACGGATGAGAGTGTGGAAGTGCCTGAAGGCAGCGGTGGCGTGTTCGTCCAGCACGGAGGGGTCCACGTTGGGGTTGTAGTCGTTCACGTACCCGTGGATGCCCGGGTAGATGAGCTTATTCTTTATCATGTTCTCGGCTCCTGCACATACCAAACACAATAAAATTCTCGTACGACTAACCTTAAATTCTGGAATTTTCGGAAATTCCGTAACCGTATTAATTACTACTTTCTTATGAATTGTATCTGCTTTGCAAGACAAGTATCTCATACTCATACCTTGGAGCAACTGTTTTGACTTTGTAACCTCTGTGATTGACGGGATCATGTTTAAATATACACAGATAGTCAGTTACTTGGTAACATTGACCTAGTCCCAAACTAAGCAAAGCTTGTACTATGGGTACTAGACGACGATATACATAATATGTATATAAATACATATATAGATAATACGTATCCACCCAGAAACAAATATTCGAGTTCATCACACAAATATTTGCCCCGGCCGGGATTAGAACCCAGGACCGCCAGCGCCTGCACCCGGCAGGAGGATTATTATGTACATTTAATAGTTGATGCGTTGGTTCTCAGCGATGTTGATGCAGTGCGCCTTTTGGAATACGGTCTCGTCGTTCCAGTAAGGGTTGAAGCGTGAAAATCCGATGTCTCCTGATAACATTAACTCACCGAGGAAGATAGGCAAATATTCATAATAGTTGATGTGTTGGTTCTCAGCGATGTTGATGCGGCGCGCCTCCTGGAATACGGTCTCGTCGTTCCAGTGAGGGTTGAGGCGCGAGAGTGCGTCAGCGATCCGGTTATGTTCACGCAGCAGGATGATCTGCAGGATGGTCAGCTGCGGGTTCTGGTTCATTCTGATGTCGCCTGGCAATAAGAATATACATTCTATTAATGTTGACATGATCATTAGTTGTCTTGTCCAGGGCAACACACGAAGCCACTTAAGATTTTTTTTTCTAACTATCGTCGATGGTCATGGACAACATCATAAGAAGCAGCTGGATAAAAGCAGCTCATGCCTATTGTGGAAATTTTACGACCTTTATATGTATTTATAGGTACGGTAAGAGTCCCTGCATCTAGCAGCGAACAA
The DNA here is from genome assembly GCA_947623375.1 of Apotomis capreana. Classification (NCBI taxonomy): domain Eukaryota; kingdom Metazoa; phylum Arthropoda; class Insecta; order Lepidoptera; family Tortricidae; genus Apotomis; species Apotomis capreana. Next base: position 24,464,018 of record OX392500.1, read on the forward strand.
TGCCACAACCAGTCAAAAACAAAGAAAGATGACGAAAAAAAAACGTTATAGCCTGCATACAAGCAGAGTACCTACACGTAGAAATACATATATATCCATCCATACTATAATATTATAAATGCGAAAGTGTGTCTGTCTGTCTGTCTGTTACCTCTTCACGCTTAAACCGCTGAATCGATTTTGATGAAATTTGGCACGGAGATAGTTTAAGATCCGAGGAAGGACATAGGATAGTTTTCATCCTGAAAATTATCCCTATAAAGATTGAAAAGTGAGTAAGTAATTCATGGTGAAATTGATGACCCTGTAGAAAATAATGATTAGACCAAAAGCACAATTGCTCTTACATTTGTTTAGGCGCTCTTTTATTAATTAAGGTGATTAGGTGGATATCTATCGTGTTGTACGAGGTTGCTTCCATACTTCCAAGTTCCACGCGGACGTAGTCGCGGGCAAAAGCTAGTACATATATATATAGCCCTCGATGTCGCTGGCGACAAGTGTCATGACATTTGTCATCCATTTGTATAAGATATAACCTCTGTATACTGCAAACAATTTGATTTGATTTTGACGACAAATGTCATGACACGTGTCGCCAGCGACATTGAGGGCTTTTGCGTAGCGTACGAGTATACTTGTAATAACATCTTTCAGGAACTTGGATGTACCACTAAATTGTGATTTTGAGTAGAGAGACTCACCTGCCAAGTAACAAGGCTCGTTAGGGGACTGTGCGGACTCGCAGGTAATGGTAATGTTGGGGTCTTGGGGAGGCCATTCGCGGCCTCCGCGCAGCACCGTCAACATGCGACCACCGCGGTATTCTCTCAATGGCGCCGCTTGTCCAACACTGCTACCATACACTTGCGACAAGTCCATGTATGCAGTCACTACCGACAACTGAATAAAAAATAGCAAAGTTAATATGAAATATAAAAATATATAAAAGCAATACAGGGTGGAACAGATCGACGGACTTGTAAGCAAACAGGGAATGGTTTAGACTGAGTACTTAATTTTTCACCAATGAACTATGTAAATATTTCTATCCATTTTTGAGATACAGTTTGTTAAACAATAGTGTAAAAATCTGCACATATTAACCCTAGCATCTTTTGAGCATCGCTTAAGTTAATGACAGGTGGAAATTTTAAATGAAAATAAAACCTTTGAATTAGTAGGGTTGTCACTGATATTAAAATATGTTATTTTAATGACCTTTTTTTTACTTTTAAATCCAGCTTTACAATTATAATAGGTCGATTGTAGACCACTCAGATGACACTATTCTGATAGCCCAGTCTTTAGAAATATTCCACCCTGTAACTAACTATTATTATTAAAGCAAGTATTGTTGTTGAGATTTATGGTTTGCACTAATGCAAGAGTGCATTGTCTGTCGTGATAAAAACACGTTTAGGTAAGAAAACAAAAGCAAACGCAAGCGATAAATTTCATCGTTGCTCAAAATACTTTGCCAACTTAAGAGGCATAAGATAATTTTTGTTTCAAAAACTACTCGAAAATGACAAAACTCATGCGGAAAATTCGTTTTTTTTTACTTATTTTCGACTGCACGCAATAAAAGCATGAAATAGCTATGTTACTACCTAGAACTCGGGGAAAAGTTCACTTCAAATATTCAATATTCACTTTTAAAAGTTGGTTGAAATCCATACTAATATTATAAATGCGAAAGTGTGTCTGTCTGTCTGTCTGTCTGTTACCGCTTCACGCTTAAACCGCTGGACCGACTTAGATGATTTTTTTTATGGAGATAGTGTGAGACCCGGGAAAGGACATAGGATACTTTTCATCCCGAATAAATTTAGTGTTCCCATGGGATGAGCGGGTAACACCGCGGGGCACAGCTAGTTATCAATATATTTGTCATAATATGAAAAAAATAAATTTTAAAAGGAATAAGGCCTCTTAAGTATTACAACGTCACAATTCATTTAAATTTTATGAAAGGCACCTTGTTTTTGGCAAGCAGGACGGGACGACTGCACTAAGAACGCCAACTTTAAAATTTCACTTTTTAAATACGACTTGGCATCAACGGGCGCGTGGATCCGATTCTTTCGTTACATAACTACCAATATAAATCACATTTAAATGCTTGAATTATTTGCCATTTTATAATTAAATATTGTTAATAGTTGCATTTTGTACCAGACTGTGTATTTTAAACAGTAGGTACAAAGGTTGTTTCGAATGATGAAAGTGACTCCGTTTTTTTTTCGTATAGGCAGAGTAAGCTATATTGTATATTCGCATACCACCGGCACCGTAATACTTATAGTGTAATAGTGTGTCTTATGAGGAAAGATAGTATATTCGTACAAACAAAAAATAAATAAAATTAAGAACACAAATTTTGAATACTATCAAATTATCATCCCTCAACATCTCAAGGAGTATTGGGGTTGACATCACTAGTGACGTTCAGTTCCGAAGTCATTTAGAGGATAAGGCAAAGCTGGCATCTAAAAAGCTTGGTGCTGTACAAAGCGCAAGTCCGACCCCACATGGAGTACTGTAGTCACATCTGGGCAGGAGCCCCCGCATACCAGCTTAGCCCTTTTGACTCGGTACAAAGACGTGCTGTACGAATTGTTGACAATCCTAAACTCACAGACGGAATCGAGCCTTTAAGTCTGAGGAGAGACTTTGCCTCCTTGTGTGTGTTCTACCGTCTTTATAATGGGATGTGTTCTGAGGAATTGTTTGACATGATGCCCACGGCTACCTTCTACCACCGCACTGCTCGCCATCGGCAGGGTGTTCATCCTCACATGCTAGAGCCTAAATGGTCGAGAACTGTCCGGTTCCAGAGGTACTTCCTACCGCGAACGCTTCGCATGTGGAATGAGCTCCCTGCCGAGGTTTTCCCCGGGGGCTACAGTATGCGGTTCTTCAAGAGGGGAGTAAATAGGTTCTTAAAGGGTCGGCAACGCGCGTGTGATGCTCCTGGCGTTGCAAGCGTTCATAGGCGACGGTAACTGCTTAACATCAGGCGGGCCGCATGCTTGTTTGCCACCGTCGTAGTATTAAAAAAAAAAATTAGCGAGGAAACTTCCAAGCGGAAGCCAAGCTCTCTCGGAGCTTGGAATGGTAAACTATAATATATTGAGTTGCCTCCTAGAAAAATAAACAAAGTTTACTCACGATGAATAGTTCTCATTTCAAGTTTTTTTTTTGCGATACGAGTAAAGGGCCTAACAAAATCTACTGCCTATTGCTATCCAATTTACTCCGTAAGCAGGAAATCGAATGAAATACGTAAATTTTCGTATTTTGTCAGAACTACTTATTGATTCATAATATTAACTAGATACTGAGTTTCGCATTTCCGTTGTAAAATAAAATCCTCTTGAATTTTCGGCATTGACTGTGTTAATCGGGCGACTCAAATGGTACTAATTAGGCTACCCGGCTTACGACTTAAATTTGTGATACTTATATTTAAAAACATATCCCATCAAAAACATAAATGTAAAATGAGAGCCAAGTTCAATATCGCGTGCACTTCGCCGACAAAAGAATTGAGATCTGCAAGGGTGCCAAGTTCTTTGCCCTAAAATTTTTAGATACAAGGACATGCGACATACTCAATGCATTTATTTTACTTGGGGAGTAATTCAATATCAAGATTTGACTTGGCTAGTTTTCACAAACTAACTAAATTTTATAAAAGTAACATAGTCATAGTCATAGTTCATTTTATCAAGCTAACAGTATGAGTAACAAGACGTACACTAACTTGCGTACTTACCTTTACGAAAATAGGTAATGATTTGATTGATTTTGATTTAAAATATAAATTTATATTTTAAAACTAGCCAAGTCACGTCTTGATATTGAATTACACCCCAAGTAAAATAAATGCATTGAGTATGTCGCATGTCCTTGTATCTAAAAATTTTAGGGCAAAGAACTTGGCGCCCTTGCAGATCTCAATTCTTTTGTCGGCGAAGTGCACGCGATATTGAACTTGGCTCTCATTTTACATTTATGTTTTTGATGTGATATCATTACTTTTTGTACAGAAATTATTATGATGTGTAAATTACTTGATTATTATTTGTTAATTAGTTCTGTGTGCTATTCTAGTACATCTTTTGAAAGTTTTGAACAAACAAAGAATTTTCCAAAACGGTTAGTACGTATTGGATTTTTATGTGCATGTATGTGTAAGTGTGTGCGTGTGAGTGTATATGCTATTCTAGTATATCTTTGAAACAAAAAAAGAATTTTCCAAATCGGTTTATAAATGACAGAGTTCTGAGGCAACAACCATCAATAATAATAATAATAAAAAAACATAAAAAAATCACTGTTTTAGATTTTTATATGTATACACACACAATTACTAAGCTAGAAGCCAAATTTCACCTTTCTAGGTCACCTGGAAGTGGGTTAGGTTTTTGATTACTAGTGAGTCAGTCAGTCAGTCAGTCAGTCAGTGATAAAAATACCGTTTTTTGGACTTTAATATCTCAATAACTATTTAACCTATATTAATGAAATTTGGGGTTCTACTTGTTCTAAAGGATACATAAGCCAAATTTCATTTTTTTATGGTCAATAGATTTGGAGTTATTGGGGGGTCAAAAGTGGCTCCAAACGGTTCGTGTAATATAACACACGGCTGCTGCTCGCCAGTTCCTGCGGTGAACTTGGCTGGACACGCTGCCGCGTGTCTAGATATTTCATATTTTCTAAACCACAAAAATAATGTTAAATCTTAATACGGCTCCATTAAATATAAACAACGCTAAATCCGATTAAACAGATCTACCATTATACCTACCTTAAAATAAATAACGAATGGAAAAAAGTTTTAGAGCCCACATCAAAGCAAATGCAAAGTTCATCTCACAAGAAGAAGAAACAAAGCTTTAAACCGTAAAGGCCCATTTAAACGGGACGACAGTTCAAATGCCAGTTAAAGTATATTGCTGGCTTAATGAGTTCATCCGCTCGCTCTAACCCTGCTATGAAATGAAACTTGCATTCAAGCACTAATTGGCATAATAAATAAAATTAAAATTACAATCGACCCTTTTTATTTGTTGGAATCTATAGGGTCTATATGGGACTACTAACGTTGAGAGTGCACAATTTTTTTTTTTCATATTATGACAAATTTTTATGGATACTTTCAATCAACTTTTTAAAGTGAATAGTACTTTTCCCTGAGTTCTAAATAGTAACATAGCTATTTCATGCTTTCATTGCGTGCAGTCAAATTCACTTGAAAAAAAGCCAGCGCTTTTCTGCGTGAATTTTGTCAATTCGAATAGTTTTTTAAACAACAGTTAGGCATCAATGAGAAATTCAAACTGAAGGTTTGAAATGTATGCCAATAAATCGCAAAAGCCCTGTTCTAACTAGTAACATTAATAATATGTTAAAAAACATGTCTGAAAGGGAGAAAAATGTCTAAAACAATCAGTATTTGTGAGAGGATAAGGAGCCTTAAAAGTCAGGAATGGCCGATAAAGTTTTTCATTGGTACAGAGCGCTGAATACGGTCCATACAAATGGCTACTTTTTTTTCATGTCATATTGAGTTAATTTTATTCATAATCTTTACAGTACGTTGTATAATAGAATTTATTTATATGAGATGGATACATAGGTAGATTAAAGTACAATAAAACTTAACCTAAAAATTAAATAATTGTATAATTCAACATAATCACTTGAAGTGTCTCGTCTAAATGGGGCGTAAGGAAAGATAGATCCATTCCGTTGTCTTCAATTAACACGAGCTATTGTGAATCTTTAATTAATTTTATGCGTCGTTGCTGTCAAACTGATTAGGAAAGTCTATTTTGGAGGATTTTATCGTTTGATTGAATAAATAATTTGGTCATTTAGGTCAAGCAGATTAAAATCATATAAATAAAGCGTCAATCATATTTATTTACAAATACAAATACAAATACTCTTTATTGCACACCTCCAACATCAAGGAATATACAACACAACATGAGATACATTCATATAACAGGCAGAGGTAAACAACAGGCGGTCTTATCGCTAAATAGCGATCTCTTCCAGACAACCTTTAGGTAGCGGAGTAGTTGAAAAATTAATGTTTGAAATTAGTAGGTGGTGCGTAATAATTAAAGGACTAAATGAACGACTACCATAAAAGACAAAGGTAATAAACATACATAAATAAAAATATACAGATATACTTACATAAATACTTAGACATAATAAATAAATATATTGTAAAGTAATAAATAAAATAAAAACAGTATGAGCCACAAAGTTAAAGGAGCGATTATTATTGCAGTGTACTAAGGGAGAGACAAGTAGTGTTTTTTGACGAGGGTTTTAAATGTTGCAAGATATTTACCAGTAATCCATTAAAATATATATTCATTATAGCGATATCCCACTGGATAGTTATTTATATATACAGCCTGTTACCGGCATGCAGGCATTTATTAAAACTGATAATAATATGATCCATTAGTAATTGTTTGCATGTATTAGCTAATCAAAATTATGTAAATTAACTGCACAATTAAATTTCTTAAATCCGCACATTCAATGTAGTGGGTGTACAGCGTAATTGTCGTTACTCGTATCACGCTCAAGGAATATAATACTCACAAGGAGATCACGCTGTCATTTAACACTCACCTGTCAATTAACTTTACTGTACATTACTGGCAATTAAAATTTTGTTAGAAAGTTAATAAAGCCTGAATTTAAGTTAATTAATTAAATTAAGGTCATGGATACGTTAAAGATATATGTTACTTTACTCTACTTTAAGAAAAGCCTACTTGGCGGTAACACACTGTATATGTATATATATATATTATAGCTTTCTGGCGGCGCGTGTTCCAACTTAAAGGATGTAATTGAAAACCACTCAAGAAAATACTAATTTATTACATAGGGCGTCTGTCTATAGAAGTGTCCAATTATATTTGTGGGAATTGCCGCAAACTGCCTCATAGTAAGCGGTCTTTACATAATAACAAAATGACGTTATTACGGTTGTACAGTCAGCATCAAAGGTAACTGACAATTTTAGTATGCAATTTGAATGTAGTAAAATTGGCAGCTACTTTAATGGTCAGGTGGTCATTCATAAAGATTTTCATAACCAATGTGTCTTATTGGTTATGAAAATCCTCGCACGTTGCAAATGCACGGTGCAGCAGTGAAACGTCGTGTGGAAACCGCTATTTCGGCAGAAACTGATGGACTTACAATTTTTTACTCAATCAGATGTTACTCTAAATACTAATTAAGGCATATTAAGCCGTGTATGGACGAAGAAAAACATTGTTGTTCGTTAGCGGTATGCACGGTGTGCGAACAAAATGTTCGATAAGTCGATGTTTTTGTTCGTTTGTTCGTGCAAGGATTTATTGTACGTCCTTCTTTATGCAGCAGCGGATCGAGATATTTTTGCATATAGATAGGATTTTAACTGAAGAATGACAGGCCATAAGTTGTTTAGTTGGAAAATTGCATTATTCCCAAAGGACAAAGCTAAGAGAAAGAAACAAACGTTTGTACACTTTATCCTCACAGGTTTTACAGCATCATGGCCTCGGCGTCAAGGGCACGAAATTATCTTCAGTAACTATAATCTACAGGAGAGTTCCAGCTCACTTACTGATTCTGAAAACCAGCTTTTGTTTTTACCATTTAATAAGATCGATAGGAAATTATGTCGAACATTCGAACGCTGTCATCATATCATGATCATGACTGTGGCGGTCAAAAGAATAATAAATTGAATGTTCAAAATAATACCGGAGCGGCCGGGGCAGCAGGGGGCGTGCATCCCCTGTCCCGCGTGGTCGTAGTCCTGACGAAGTTCATGCACTGCGTTCCGTAAGGGGCATGGACCGGGTCTCCAGGGGGAATCAGGATGGGCCTGCACACGGGGTTAGTGGCAGCATCAGCCGCCAGCTGCCCTTGACCGTCGCAGCACGTCACTGGCTCCTTGTCTGAAATATTCGTCAATGTAAGTGGTAGGCAATATGCGAGCTATACGCAAGCGTATCCAAACACAACACACACCCAATACAAACGAAATTAGCCAAACAAACCAAATAAAACGTTACTCTGCACCCATTTGAAGCATCTCTGTTTGGCTCTATGGTTGACTGGTAGAGAATGCATTTTGGCATTAAGTTCTTTCACTATATACAACTGTTACAAGATAATTTATTTACTCCATCTTTACAAACAAAACAATCCAAGGGGTTCAAACTTAACACACAAACGTATATAAACAAACTATCTGCGGAAGCAAATTAACAGAAAGCCAATTTATTTCCAATCACAAGCGGCACCTAATCCCAAATTGATACAATAATGCATTTGAAACCCTCCGTGAAACGGGAACTGAATAAAGAAACTCGATTTAATCAATGACAAACAAACACATAATTAACGAAACACGCAAACTCGATTTGTTTACATACGGCAAGCGTCCGTCGCGTTGTTGCACGCTGAAATGAAAATCTAAAATTAGTTATTCACTGTAATACGTTTTCAAGGATATTCATCTATTCGCATCGTGTTGACGTTACTCCGTGTTGTCATGTCATGACGTGGGAATGTACCTATGCGTAAACATTAATGGCACTGCGACGTGACGGAGCTCGTTATCGTGACGTTCCATCGTATCGTGACAAATTGAAACAAAAGCCATTTAATTTACTGTCGTGGTTTCATTTATTTTCTGATCGGGCCCTAAATGATTATCCAACCGAATTCATACATTATTCGTTCGGGATCAGTGAAACTTATAGTTGGGGGTGAGTTTATATCATTAATTCATAAAGGTTAAGTATTTTATTATTTAACTACGATAAAACTACCAAGTATCCATTACTCACATTGTATATTTCTGAACGGTTTTCAGAGAGCCTTTTCAATTTCAACTAACATGTAGAAGCACAACTGCTGCTGATGTTCGTAAATAATTCATCGAAGTTGGGACGCCACTCTGACACCTAATATGTAAACCTTAGGTGTACGAGAAGCTCAAAGCAAATGTTTGTCATAGCTTCAACTTTGAATAACTATTACTAACAATGCTGTTGAACTTAGAGAGAGCAAATCAGAGAGAAGACTCAATTGACATTTGAGACATTATACTTCTTGAATAGAAAATTCAATAAGTGTACCTACTGAAGTTTAGAAGGAACAGATGTGCACATGATTTAATTGGGAACAATTAATTTATATTCATAACCTTGGTAGTTGTTTACTTCTTGATAGGACTAAATACACAATTCCGAAATTTATGCCGAATAGGGGAACACTATTTTATTTGTGTTCTTTTTGCAAAATGTCAAGAAACTTGATCTATAAGGTAATTACTTTCACCCAAAGCTTCCGCCATTATTAAGTTTTCTTTGTTACCCTTAACGAGGTCATTAGCGAAAGTTTAATTACATCCATAGAGAATATTCAATAAGATTGTTACTTACTAAACACTATACCTACTTATTTGTACCTATAATGTCTTACCTAATATTATTGTTACCAAGTAGTTAACTTTTATAAGCGGTCCAGGGAGTTCTTGTCTGTTGAGGAAGACGCTTATAAACTAAGTGCTTGACTGAGAAATGGATGACTACCGATATCGGTACGAGATATTTTAACTATATAAATAACATTGAATCTGAGTAATGTAACCTTCATTGATGACGTTTTTCCCAATTGTTACGTGTTCACGTCTCAAACGGGAGCAATAAAGTCATGGTACGGTTTAGTAAATTGTCCAGAAATACTTACGGGTTTGTGTGTAACTACACTAGCTCTAAGTAACATGTTATATAAGTGGTGATGTGTTCCCATTGCACGCGTTCAGGATTCACACGGGGTTTACAAGGTTCTTGTCAGGGAACAATGCTAGTCTGATGGTCCGCGGATTTGGTAACTGGATTAGAAATCCTTACGGGTCTGAGTAACGGCAGCGGTGAGCGACATGACCTGTCCCCATTGCAGTGCGTTCAGGTTCCACACGGGGCCCACGAGGTTCTTTGGGGAAAACATCAAGCTGACGGCGCGTGGATTTCACAAGTGATCGAGAAATATTTACGGGCCTTCGTAAGTCCGGTAGTAGACGATATACCATGTGTGATCACACGGGGTCCACTAGGTGCCTGTCGGAGAGCAACATCAAGCTGACAGTGTGTCGGTTTCACAATTGATCCAGAAAACCGACGGGGCTGAGACCATGTGTGATCAATCCACATGGGAACCACTAGATTCTTGAGGAGGAAGAGCACCAGCCTGATAGACTGATGGTTTAGTAATTTGTTCAGAAGTACTTACAGGTCAGAGTAACACCGGTAGTTAGTGAAATGTCTTAAGTGATAGTCTATCTCCATCGCTGCGCGTTAAGTAACTTTTTTAGAAATACTTGCGGGTCTAAGTAACTTCAGCAGTAAGCGATATGCCGTAAGTAATGATCTGCCCCCATTACTGTGCGTTCAAGTTCCACGCGGGATCCACGAGATTCTTGTCGATGAATACCTAACGATAAGCTAATGGTACACGGATTTAGTAACATGCTCATAAATACTTACGGGTCTGAGTAACACCAGCGGTGAGCGACATATCGTGAGTTATGATCTGTCCCCATTGCTACGCGTTAAGATTCCACACGGGGTCCATGAGGTTCTTGTCGATGAATAAATAAGCTGATGGTGCGCGGGTGTGGTAACATGCTGATAAATACTTACGGGTCTGAGTAACACCAGCGGTGAGCGACATGTCGTGAGTGATGATCTGTCCCCATTGCTGCGCGTTCAGGTTCCACACGGGGTCCACGAGGTTCTTGTCGGGGAACAACGCCAGGCTGATGGTGCGCGGGTTTGGTAGCAGCTGGCCTGTAGTCGATCGTGGCCATGCACTTATACCTGAAAATAAAATGACGTTTGTTAGCAGTTAGTTAGATACTTTCCCACAGGACGGTGATGTTTTTGTAGAAAAACATAGGCAAGGTGCATTTTATTGATTGCGGCACTATTATATATATTTTTTTAAGTTTTTTCGTATGTTCGCATCTTATCGACATTTTTGAAACGGATCATTAAATATAAACGTAACTTTTTTACTCTTCGCACATCATCATCATTCATCATTTACACACCATAATTGAAAGACTTAAAATTGACAAAATTGACTTTGGATTTCAATCTAATTTGACTACACTAGTGTACAAAGCCTTAAAACACTAGTCTCACCAATCCTCTTTCCAAATTCTGTATAGTCTAAATACCTAATTAAACAAAAGCGTTTAATTAGGTATCCTTTTTTTTTTCAAATTTAAATCAATTTGCTCTAAATATGCTATAAGTTAATAATGGTAGGTACTTCTATAAAGTGGAACAGAAAGCTAGGAGTTGAGATTTTTTGGTATTGTATAGCTTGTATGGGCTGGCTTGCTCCACAATAGATGTACTTGTAAGAAAATGCGTGGGCTGTTTCGCAGCGTGTATGCGTGTATACATGGTCGACTCATTAAGGCTTTTGCCAAGCCAACGGTAGCCTGGCCTTCTGAAATACTAGTTCGTACGAATAAACGCCTACACACACTACATATGCTCCAGTTCACCTAAAGAATAATCTTTATTAAACAATACAGCAGTGTTTGTTAGCTAAGTTTTCGTGTAAGTGTAATATATTTCAATCTCAGACATTAATCTTTGTTTCATAAATTATATACCGGGTGTGGCCTGTAACAGGAGCATTAAATTAAAACATAGATTCTTCCCTTGAAACTGAACAACATTTGATAAGCAACTTCTGAAAATAACGTGTATTAAATGATATTTTGTAGAATAATGTTTAGACAGAGAAGCAATTTATTGCGAAATGTCCGATATTAGTAGAATGACAGCTATGTCAATGCTCAGGGAATGTCGATGTTGGACGACATCCATTGAAAATACTATTTAATTTGTTTAAAATAATAAAATTCTGAAAACTGTATTTTTTTAAAGTTGCTGAACAAATGTTGTTCAGTTTGAAGAGTAGAATTTATGTTTTAATTTATTGCTCCTATTACAGGCCACACCCGGTATACACCCTTCTTAAGCAAGATGAAAACAAGTGATGAATAATAATACTTTTAATACTATGTATACTTCTTACATTACATTTCAACCTTTATGGTTTTTATTATAAAAGAAATGATGTAATATAGGACTCTTCCATCAAAGATTAATTTTATTAGTAGGTAGGCCTAGGTAAAGTTCTTTCAAAAGCGATGGCATTTCACGTACGATAAAATTCATCATTGTGGCCACAATTCATCCAGATCAAATTCAAATATGCGTCGATTTTAATGTTAAGTGGCTCATTTACAATATATCAATGCTTCGAATGAAAATATATCCGACTATAATTTATTTATCCGAGACTCTTTTTACAAGCTTTTATTATTCAACCGATTGAGCTGAAATTTTGCATGTAATAATTTGATGACAATAATAATAATATGGTACCATAGGGGTGGTCTTATGATGGACTCGGAAGGTGGCCCTAGAAACTCTGTAATAGACAAAGCAGTCCAATCGAGTTTGGGGTCTCTAGAATCGTCTCAGTGAGCAATAAAATTTATGGATACTTAAAGAAAAGTACAGTTGCTTATTGAAATTGTCTTCGGACCAAATGCTACTTTTTAAAGGATTTTAGAGAAGGAATAAGTCTGAATGCATGCCAATATATTTTAAGATAAAAAATTTGACTTTTTATGTTATTCACGTTCTTTGAGTCCAAATCATTTACTACTGGCATTTTTATTGCCCAGAAATACTGCATGAGATCAAAAAAACTTTTAAACTAATCTATAAGGGAACATAATATTTTTCAATAAAATTTCAGAATTTCATTATTTAGTATAGTTTGTGGAACACTACCTGAAAGCTATTGTTAAGTGTTTCCTAACCAAGCCAAATCTTATCGTGTTACGTAGTAAACTTCGCTAACTACAAAGTTGATACTGCTGTAATTTTAAATAGTTTGCATCTCCCGACCACGAAGACATCTCAACTTACGCGTTTTGAGACTAGACCTAACCGTTAACGTTAATGCATTTTAAGGGTATTCAATTTCATGTTTAGTTTTAGAAATGAATGCAGTCACATATTTAACATACAGCCAAAAATCTTTTGACTTCCTTTATATTTTATGAACATATTATTACAAGTTATTTTATATTATTTGGTTCTAGAATTTCATGGTAATCTCTTGAATTCAATTAAGTTCAAACTAGCAGACTGAAACGGTATTCGAATAGTGTTTAAACTAATTTGAATTAGATTCGGATACTACCCTATCCCGAACGCCTTCGATCATGACTTGGCAAACTCTTAGAAAGTACAACTTGCCATATTGGAATATGTGGCGGTAGGAATGAGGATTGTAAGGCGTCGCGAAAAAACGGTCTCATTTCATGGTAGGTAAGTGTTCATCAGTTCTTTGCTCAATGCGGTCTGCAAAAAATATGAAGAAGTGAAGAGATTACCACTTTTAATACTTTTTATTAGGTACCTAAATCATTGTCATAATGTCCTTTCATCCTATCGCTTTTGGTCATGTCCTTCTTTCACAAATGTTTGGAGCGATTAAACATCTAAGATATAACTAGCGAGCCCTAACAGGATACCGAACCGATGGGATAATGACTCCGGACAAAATTTCTTCATTTTGGAAGTCATCACGAGGTTTTTACTCACTGTAAATTTCAATCCTCAGGTAATGACGTAAATAACAGAAACTTCAAGTCAAGGCCACAACTGGGTTTCGAACTTCGAACTGTCTGGCCTTCCTCCCAAACCAAACTACCAGTCACCTAGAGTCTAGCTAGACTATTTACCAACGCGCTTCTAACAAAATATAGCTTAGGATAGATCAGTCACTGGCCGAAATATTTATATCAAGCTCTGAACGTAAGACGATCTAAACTAAACTCAAAGAATGATATTGATATTACTTGGCAAATTGGCACTCTACATACAGCACATTTCGTTCTCAGCAAATTTCCTTTATATTTATATTATATGTATGTCATCATTTCACGTTCATTCTCAACACTATTAACGAGTGCATTCTGACAAATAATGGCTAGTTCGTTATGGTAATGAAGACCCTATACAATCACCGTTAGCGTAATTGACAGGCAACAAGCGTTCATAGAGCCTCTGCGGTGTCCCATAACCGCTGCATATTATCGTCGATGCTTCGGTACCGGGACTTGCCGCAGAATGGAAATGCCAAGCTGCACGTCAGGCCTGAGATGTTCACACCTTCCAAAGATTACACTTACCGTCAGCGTAGTTGAAAGGCAGCAGGCGTCCATAGGTCGTCTGCGGCATGCCCCATACCGGCCGCTGGATGTTGTTGCACGACCCGTCGATGCTTCGGTACCGGGACTTGCCGCAGAATGGAAATGCCAGGCTGCACGTCAGGCCTGAGATGTTCACACCTTCCAAAGATTACACTTACCGTCAGCGTAGTTGAAAGGCAGCAGGCGTCCATAGGGCGTCTGCGGCATGCCCCATACCGGCCGCTGAATGTTGTTGCACGACCCGTCGATGCTTCGGTACCGGGACTTGCCGCAGAAAGGAGGTGCCAGTCCGCAGGTCAGGCCTGAGACATCTACACCTCCTCCCAGAGGGGGCGGCGGGTTGTGGAAGCTGAACATAGCAAATTATAATGTCAAAAAAATTTAAACGCTTTTGAATACCACTGTCCTACGGCAAAAAATCATCACGTAAAATTGTCTTCTTTTTGGGTTTCTGTAATACTCCTCGTTTTAATTTAATTACATTAAATTCATTTATTTTTTTCAATATCACACTAATATTACCAAGGCGAAAGTTTGTGAGTGTCTTTGTATGTTTGTTACTTGTTCACGCTCAAACGGCAGGATCAATTTTGATAAAATCGTTATGGAGGTAGTTGACACCCTGAATAACACATTAATACATAGATAGTCTACTTTTATCTCGAACGCAGGTAACACCGCGAGGCGCAGCTAGTAGACAAGATTTTAATAAGTTACATTTATTTTACCTGCGTGTGAGCTAATTTAGTTTAGTATATAGCATCCTGCAAGGCAGTTATTTGTTCAGAGCATTTCATCATGCACCGACCCCTTTTTAGGGTTCCGTAGCCAAATGGCAAAAAACGGAACCCTTATAGATTCGTCATGTCTGTCCGTCTGTCCGTCTGTCCGTCTGTCCGTCTGTCCGTCTGTCCGTCTGTCCGTCTGCCATTTTTTTCCGAAACTATAAGAGTTATAGTGTTCAAACTTGGTAGGTAGATGTATTCTGTGAACCGCATTAAGATTTTGATGCAAAAATAAAAAAATAATAATAAATATTGGGGGCTCCCCATGCTTAGAACTGAAACTCAAAAATTTTTTTTTCATCAAACACATACGTGTGGGGTATCTATGGATAGGTCTTCAAAAATGATATTATCGAGGTTTCTAAATTTTTTTTTTTCTAAACCGAATAGTTTGCGTGACAGACGCTTCCAAAGTGGAAAAAAGTTGCCCCCCCCCCCCTCTAACTTCTAAAATAAGAAAATGAAAAATCTAAAAAAAACATATGATGTACATTACTATAAAAACTACCAACGAAAATTGTTTTGAACGAGATCTAGTAAGTAGTTTTTTTTACTATACCTAACTTTGCACCTAATTTATATGGGGCGCTATACATACCAGGTGCAAACTTAACTTAACCACTTAGGGATGGGAAGTGTTTGTACGGAACCCTCGGTGCGCGAGTCCGACTCGCACTTGGCCGGTTTTTATGAAAGATGGCATACGAAACTAAATGAGCTCATAGGCAGAAAAAGGAAACTTTCACATAGATATTATTGTCTTTATTGAGAAGACTAAATAATTTTAATGGTTCTAAATAATTTGAAAGGCGTTACATTAAAAGGAGTTTTAAAGAAATGCAAAATGAAGACGATTGTACGCGATGAATTCGTATACAAAAAAGTAATATGATGGTCGAGCATGCAGAAATTGACGTAGGATTCTTTCTCGAGCGAATATCTTTGAAAGGGTTGATGTTCAAATAGAATAAAAATAAACACGTAGAAATCTTTTAAGTTTCAATAAAAACGAAATATTTGATTTCTCTTATAATTTCTGCGTTTAAATTTGAATATAGCGTAATCGTAGTTCGGGGGTTGAACTAAGTGGAATTAATTGATCCTCGTGGTTCGCGGATTGAAATAAGTGGAAATTTAAAAATCCTCTTGGACGGATGGTCGAACTCGTTAGAGGTTTTACTCGTATTTAATCCTGGCCGACTCCAACTAACTCATGTCATATATTTGCACTTGTTTTATATAAAACATTTTAACAAGCCCTTGCCACTGTGATTACTTCTGCTAATATATTTTATATTATTTATGTAAAATTTGGTATATTTTAACCTTATAATAGGACTGAGTGGAATAAAAAATGCTGAATTTCTCATCCTCCGACATGTCGGACAACGTTGTTGTTGAATCGCGAGGCCGGAGGGAAATTTACCGTATTTTTTGTTTAGGTACGCAAATTATTCTGAATATACTGACTCTCAATTATCAATCGTGAACTGGTTAAGAAACTGGTAATCATAATATGAGAACTAGATAAACATACCGTCAAGGTGCCTGTAAAGGATTTTGTCCAGGGAAACGAAACACAATACTTAGTTATATTACAACCATAAATATTATCATTCTATAGTAACAATCTTCGCAAAACAAATGTTATATAAACTTGTTGGTCTTTCAAGTGACTTCAAAAAGGAGGAAGTTCTAAATTCGGTTGTATTTTTTATGTTTGTTACCTCGGAACCTCCAGAAAAAGTAAAACCCTCACTTTTCTTTTTTCCATACGTTTGTATTTGCATAGCTTTTGACATAACGATGTCTGTCGGGTCAGCTAGTTTGAAAAAATACCCTAAGATATATACATCATTACATACTACCTTCTTTAAATAAATCGATTAGGCAAGGAATACCTGGGCTATTTGTATACTCAGTTTGATACCAATACCAGTTCCACTTTGACAAATTGTACAGGAAGAACTGTTTATTAACACGTTAAGTCCATTATTGGATGACATAGCAATACGTTTAGTTCTCGTCACTTTTGGAAAGTTGCCTCCACATTCACTAATCCCTTAAAAGTATACATCCACGTAAGTATCGTGAGGCCCGTCCAATTGGACTACCACGAGGAAGCAACCACACAATCATGGTATAGCTAGCGGAAGCGGAATCTGTAGACATACCTATTAAAAAAAGAGCATGTATTGTATACAAACGTACTGCATTCTTCATTAGTCTATATCTATCTATTAATCTAAGTATACCTGTCTATGTATGTATACTTTGGTATGAGCAGGGCTCGAACCTTTAACCGATGACGTGAAACCACACATAGGTTGTGATTGTTTAGTTGTTGTATTTTAACTGACTTCCAAAAAGGAGGAGGCTCTATGTTTAACTGTATATTTTTTTACAATTTATATATTTATTTATTGCACAAAAGAAAACTTCTCGTACAAAAGGCCAACCTTAGGGCAAGGCAGAAAAATTTTAGTCGTCGTAACGAGGACGTAATTTTTACTTCTTATTTATAGGATATAACGTTATGATGTTTAGCCGTCATAAAACATGTAAATTCTGTAAAACTACTAAAATCTCAAAATCGATTCATATAAATATATAGTAGGTACCTAAGTAATATTAGAGTAGATGCAAAAAAATATATAGGTGGTCATGATTTTCTAAGTTTTGAAGTAGGCCAGGAAAACACTTTCCCCGTCCAGAAACACGAAGACACGAGAAGCAAGGCGATTTCAATTGCAAAGTTTACAAGGCAAGTAGCGAACCAGTGTGCAGGCCGTTGAAGTTCCTAAACTGCCTGTGTGTAAGAAGATTAGGCTTATCATCTCAATTTAGATTTTGATATGTTTATATTCTATTTACATATCTAATCACAGTTATAAAACTGGAAAAAGTAAAATGTCTATACAACGACAATATACATATGTTTAATATTAAAGCGGAAAGTTTTTTTAAGCCTTGAGAGGGATTTGAACCCACATCTCCACGGCTTTCCGGGCTAGACTAGAATTGCCAATTATTCTATCAAAGCCGCTAGCTAAAGTATCGTTTTTTTTTCAACCAAAATATTTATACACAAAATAACAATGAATTGGCTTAGGCTATTTTTGGAGTTCAGTCAATTGAAAGTGCCTTTTAGTAAACCGTACAACTAACCAACTAGGTATATAGTCCAGTCCAGGTTACAGATAAAATTGTATTTAACATAAAATAAAAACGGAGAAAGTCAGTGGTAGAATATGGATCTTGATTGTAATGAATAAGTTTTGTTTTCAACAATATATAGTTGGGGGATTGTTTGGGTAGTTTAACGAAACTTTCTAATTTCAGTTGAATATAATGAAGCAGCATTATCCCGAAAATTCATATGGGAAATGTACGCCAGTCACTCTTGTCAAGTGTGTTTGCGAGCTCTTTGAAATTGATACGTCCAGTTATTTCAGTTGCAACTTGAATATGAGGGCAGTTTTTGTTACGTAAAACATTTAGCTCACAACATGCGACGTGCGGTTTATTCAGTGGAAAATATGTACATAATGCTCAACAAATATCCACATCTATTCCATGACATTTTCAAAAATTGGACGAAAGGTTTAACTTCTTATTCTAAGTTTCACCTTTGTTCAACTGCCAAGAAAACGTGTTTTTTCCATCGGATTTTATTTGCCTCGTGTGGAAACAACAAATTTTGCCGCTTGTATCCCCTGGGAATTCAGTGGAATAAGTTATAGCACATTGAATATTTTCCAGTTGAATTATTTATGACGGGCATCGATCGAAGCTTGTTATGTTTTAGTAAGTACATAGGCTATTAATCACATAGGTAGAAAAGAAAATAACCTGGTTACAGGAGTGCTGGCTTGAGGTCCCGTGGGGGCTGGTCCGCTGCAGAAAGAACGGGTTTAACAACAGAAGCACATGCACAGAAAGGAAAAGTGCAATATTATGGGATCGAATGCGATGCAGACACAATTATTATTATTATGAGTAGTTTGTCACAGGACTCTATTTTTGGAACCGTATAACAACAAATACAAAAAATAAAAATAAAATTAAATTAAAGGGATCCATGCAAAAAAAAACGTGTGTTTTTGAAGCGTTTTCTATTTGTCTTGCTCTAACGATGGGAGCCCGTAGTAAGTAGAGGTTGAAGTGCTCACATAATGTATGTTACAGTGACTACTGACAAGAAAGGATTTTTTTTTATAAAGGAACCCATTGTGCACGAGTCCGACTCGCACTTGGCCGGTTTTAGTCTTCGCCTAAATTCGACAAGTACAAGTTCCTACGATATGAGACGGCAGTTACTACGATTATAACATAAAATGTCATTAATACCTCATATAATACTTTAAACAAGAATGCTTAGTAAAAGTTTTGTTTCATAAAAATAATTGTGTCCACATACGTTGAAACACGTTGGTCCTTGACAACGTTTAAGGAATTGTTTATGTACACACATTTCGTCAGTCATAAATTAAACATTGAGTGTACACATTCGTTCAGTTTTATTCACAGTTATTTACAAGACATTATAACTCTATTGGTGAGAAGAATATGACGGGGAACAAGCGATGACAAAAGTGTCATTGTCCAAGTCAACGTCTCGTTCCACGTCCTTCATACAAACTGTAGGCTATATGTACACGGTCCGTCGTACATTAATCTTATTTGTATCACGATTTATTTAGAATATTAGTACAACCTGTTAGATTAGGAAGTGCTACATAATAGGTACAGTACAGTGCTGGAGCGTAATCATAAGGCGTTTACCCTTATGTTTGTGATTGTTTACGCTATGGTAACCTGTTAACACGTTAGTTGAGAATAGAGGCCTTAGGAAGATTTTTGTAACTTTTCAATATAAACTCAACTATAAAGTATAGGGTACCTCTAATCATTTTCCATATAGTTAATATTTAATATATCGTATACGTATGAAAAAATGACCCAAAGTTTGGGATTATTTCATTGCCCTTTGCTCACCCAAATCCATTCACGGGTAACCTAGCCGGCAATGGAGACAGATGAGCGAATGTGTCCACAGCAGCATTAAATGGGTGCACTGGGTTCGGGCTGTTCTGCAGATAATAAACTCTCGCATCTACTCCCGCCTGGCTGTGGTATCCTTGGCCGTACGCAGTCCCGCATAATGCCAGGAACACGGCGATCACCGTCGCCATAGTGCCTGAAACAAAAAGAAGTCCACTATGAAATAAATATTGAATGTGATCCACTGCAATATGTAGGCGAGATTTAAACCCGCGCCATCCACTTTTGGAGGAGTAAAAAAACAGAATCGATATAAGATTAGGTAGGTAGGTACATTAAATAGTACTTAATCTAACAATAATAGTAGTCAAACTTAGTCATAACATAAAGCCACGCGGCTTTCAACTTTGTGGTGCGCAACCTTCATTGCGTCTTGCAAAGTTTTTGGAATAGGGAAATGTGAAGCACATTTTAAACATAATAACTTGGCTACAAAGACCCTAGAGTTTTGCATTTTCCGTGGACCCGTTAAACATCTACCGATCGATAATTTCTATGAAGTGTCTATTCCGTACCTAATTAATTTTAATTTAATAAAATAATCATAATGATGATACGAATACATATTATAAATGTAACATGGCAGCATAGCCAATGATCGACGTGATATTGAGTACATAGTATAGTACCTAACCTACTATTGCCTACCTAAGCAGCTAGTTTTATTAAGTAAGAATAAAACATTGTGAGGTATTTTCAGGGAAAACGCAATATACCGTACGGTGAGAGTATTGCTACTTACTTACTTCCATTGAAATAGTTGGAATAAATGTCTTATACCTGAAATATAAATGATCCTGATATTCAAATTGTACTCTACAAAAATCGGGTTTTAAAAGATTTTTTTT
This sequence comes from Apotomis capreana, assembly GCA_947623375.1. Lineage (NCBI taxonomy): Eukaryota > Metazoa > Arthropoda > Insecta > Lepidoptera > Tortricidae > Apotomis > Apotomis capreana. The sequence goes on from OX392500.1 coordinate 24,485,077, forward strand.
CTTAGTATCAAACAAACGCATATTTGACTTCGGTTCCAATAGCTTTACAATAGTATATTACAGTGTTCAAAGTTTGAAACTTGTGTTTGAATAGAATAATAAAATTTTCCTTGTGAATTGTCTGCCTTAAAAGTTGTTTCTGTTGGAATAATTTTATGGAATAACCATGGCTATTATAAATAAAATATTGTATATTTGTGAGCCTCTTATCACGTTTATCAATCAACTCTTAGGTACACTTATTTTCAAACAAGCTTTATTAAACTAAAGCAGTGTTTCTTAACCTGTTTTCCGTGGACCTCTGGGAGTAAACGAGCAGATGTACGGGGGTCCGCAGAAGTCTCACCTATGCTATGGATCATTAAATGTCAATATTGTTCTTATTTTATTTTTATTTTATTAGAGTATTTTTATGTGTTTGCAGTAGGTACTAAAATAAATGATCTAAATGTATTGCTGTTTTTTTATTGAGGAGTCCTTGGACTTGTCCTTGTTTTCCTAGGGGTCCGTGGACGGAAAAAGGTTAAGAACCGCTGAACTAGAGCATTATCGATCGACTAAGTATGTACGAGTAATTCAATGAATGAGCGAGCGAAGCGTTTCCGTTTCAGCTTGAAATTCTTTCGTTCATCCGAATTCCAACTTCCAGATGTTTGACTTCGGATGTCCGGCTGTTCTCGCCTAGAGGTCGCATTTCTTCACTTTCAAATTTATATAGCAGGTGGGATGATTATATAGATGATATTCATCAAGGTCTACAGCTCACAGAGCCTCTGTTATTTATTTCATTCGGAAACACGGAAAATATAGGTATAGCTCCTAATACTTTGTACAAATGAAATATATTAAAAACAGAATATAATAATTAATTAGTCCTATTCCAAAAATATACGAGTTGTCTAATCACTAACATATGCAATTTAAAACTAACAAATTATGGTAAAATATATGTAATAAACAGTCGTCCAAAATACGGCTGAGAAGGAAAAGGTCGTAAAATTGAAAGTTTAGCGGTTTCGGTCGCGCGTTTGAGTTTAGGGACCGCGCGGGTACCGTAGCCGGCTGCAATTCCTAGCTAGCCCCGATAATTAAATAGTCCCAGCCAAATACGGTCCCGGTAAAAGATCCCGTCTAAAAAAATATTTCATTGTCGTTTGTTATTATTTTATTTTTTCGTTATTTAAGAATTTGGCACTTGTTTGTGCGGTCCTCTTCAGTCCTTAAATAAGTAAATTTACTCGCTTTTCAATACTATACCTACGAGTATAACGTATTTTACTTTCGATAAGTTTACAATAAAAGTCAAACAGGTATTAAGTTATCTTAATTAACATTTGTGTCAATATTTAAAAACAGAATTGTTATTATAAATAAAGATAATATTAGCATGACAATAATGCAATAGACAAATGACTGGACCCATTTTATCGCTGTACGTCATCTCTGGGTCTATTAAATAGATGGGCATAGACTCTATTTGATGGGTCCATGATATTTATGTTTCATCAGGAAAAAGGATGGAGTGGGCCGGTATTACGCGGGATCTTATACTACTCGGACAAAGACCCCGTGCAATGACTTCCTCCTTTGGCAAACATTTTGCTTCTTTTATCATTTCGCTACATCGGCAACTGTACCCGTCCTTTGGGAGAACGCAGCTGCAAAAGTCTTTATTTAATCTTCAACATACTGCACTTCACATTTTTATTTCTGACTGTTTATTTTATTGCTGGTATCAAATGTAATCTTAAGAATCGCTTTATTGGGCGATTGTGGTTATTACATTTAAATATATATTCTGTAATGTTATTTCCCTGATTTCATTGTGATGCGCAATAAAATATTCTAAAATATAAGAAATGTTTTCATAACTTTATCCATGGTTCCATCGGGGAACAATACATTGCAGCTCATAAAAAAATACTACAAATGGCCGATCTTTGGACCAAAACACAATTCCACATTACGTCGTCATGACATCTGACATCGTGACGTTGTGATATCACATGAACATGACATAAAAATATACGTCGTGCAAGTTAAATGTTCACGGTCCACTGACGTGATGACCTGGACTGTTGCACCAACGAGTCCCGCTGCGTGCGGAATATGTTTGTGCCCTTTGGGGAATTGACGAATTTCAACACGATTTTTTTATAGGTAGTATGTTTTTCTAGAAATGAGAAGGGTTATTCCTACTTATAAAAATATCGAGCATGTCGAGTCCATACGGAAAATCAAAAAAATTACTCACGTTATATTTTTTTTACCAATATGTTACTTCATTTTTTTACTTTGGGGCCAAAAATCGATATTAGAGAGAGCAAATAGAGACTAATTGAAAAGTTAAAGACTAATTGAATTACTGATATGTATAGTAGCAATCTCTATTTTTCATAACAAATCTTTTACTTTCCGATGTGTACAATTTCAGTTGCAGGTGGTTGCAGTGAAACGTAACTCGCCTGTTATAATAACGTGACTGTACATGAGTGGGAGAATAACGCATATCTTATTAGTTATTTTGTAAATATCGCGTGATAAATACGACACTATAGACCCTTCGTATCTTATTTTAAAATAAGATATTTATCGTATGATTCCCGGACATTACTAAACAATCTGCTGCTTGCAATCAAGACTATCATGCGCAAGTCAGTTGCAGAAAGTAGAGCAATGTTGGGCAACTTAGATACATAGCTATACACATACGGTATTAACTTCAACATTTGTGTGCGCTTACGACGATATTAAACAAAGGGAAATTTGTCTTTTAACGGCTCTAAGTGTGCAGAAAACATTAAATGCTTTCGTGCGAGTAATTAATAATACAGCAGTATATAAACACATTGCTAACTGCAAGATTAATTCAGTTTTACAACTGCCTTTCAAGTAGTAGGGATTCGCCGATACTACGATACGGGGCGGACGGGCCTGATGGGCGGCATCCAGGGCGGATTTGGCGGACCACGAAACCTAAAAAAAAAAAAAAAAAAAAAAAAAAAAAAAAAAAAAAAAAAAAATAGCCCCCTACTTGGAGCGTTTGGAATAGGTCCCAGGACGCTCAGACAGCTCTGTCAGGACTTACAGAACGCCCTACGCTAACAATGCAACACCTTCCCCGACCCATCGACCCTTTTCTATTGTCTACCCGAGCTCGGGTTTTATTGCCCTCTCGGACGCCGAGCTCACTTTTATTACGGTCTACTATTGTTTCCCTCTTTTATATTTCTCTTTGGCTTCAACTGCCTACAACTTCCTTTCCAAACGGTATACATCTTTTAAGAACATTCTTTAGGTAAAGCTGGACAAATACCTAAACATCTCATACCTAAACTATCAGACTAGGTCCGCCACCTTGGTTCTTATTGGAATCGCTGTTTCAACCCAGCCTGTCTCACATCGTCTCTTTACTCCAAGGTTTCTTACTACGTGATGTGTGCTACGGTGTACGTATCACTAATCTAAGCTAACCTATGCTAGATCACAATTCTAACCTAACCTAACCTAAGCTACAGGACTACGCCCAGCTAACGCAGGATACGTTAACTGACTACTTAACTTCAGGTAGCCTTACTTCAAAGTATGTATTTTGTTACTCACTACATATGCTGCATTTGGAACGTTGTTCTATTTATATATTTTATCTTGTTCAACTTAACATTACTTCTAACTTAACTATCACTTAACTTCAAAAACTAATTTTGAAGAACTGCTTTATATACTTACCTACTTAAAACCAGCTACGAGCACAGCACAGTTGTTTTGGTCTTAAGAACGCTGTTCTAACCTAACCTAACCTTGCATAAATTTGACTACGTACTCAATGTTACTTTCATTTCTTTTTTGTAATAACCGACTTCAAAAAGGAGAAAGTTCTATGTAAAAATATTGCATGTAGCATAAGGATAATACGAATCTAATCTTACAATAGTAATGCGGTATTTTATACAGTAATAACTGCTTCAAAACTATACTAACTTATTTAAGCTGTAAGTTAAAAATACGAGTTCTATTTTTGCATATTTATTTATTTCGCCAAATATTATGTTCTTGAATAGATGCTTAAGAAAATACCTGAATAAACTTTGTAACTTGTACTAACGTGTATTTGTAGTGGGCTGAACTAAACTCGTTGATTTTTTAATTTGTTTGTTGGGTCCATATTGTTTGTAAAGATTTATGACAGGTTTCTTCTCCGAATCATCAAAAGATTCGAAAGTCTATTATAAATTTTATTACTGTTTGTTGGTGGCTGTTGGGCGCGGTACAAACTAGTCGAAACGTGATTTTAACGGTAATCTATTGTCACATCCTTATAAAAGCCGATGGACAGTGACGATCTATAAGTATTCAGAACCGAGTCGTGCTTGTTACCAGAGCTCTCTCAGTGTACAGTGACATAGTGTTGAATCGTGCTACAGTGCTTATAAAAAATGGCAAATGTAAGTATGTACTATTTTTTATAAAATATGTATGTAGTATTTTTATGTACTATTTGTTTAACAGTGTTTTTTTTTTCTGTAACTTGTGTTCATCGTGTTACTTGTTAAGTGTGTTAATCGGATGTATAACTTATTGTTGAATATTGTTACAGTTCACGGAAAACACTTTCAAGAATTTTTATTACCCTGAACCTGAACATGATGATTCAGGGAGTGATGAAGAAGGCACACTCGGTTTTAAAGTGAAACAAGCCATAGCGAAGAAACGTCCTGCAAATAGTATCGAGAGTTTCTTTGAAAAACCGCAGAAAAAAGTGAAACCAGTGAAGAGATCTTCCAGTGTGTCGCAAAGTTCCCATACCGGTGTTGCTTACCTATCTTCGGGTAAAGACGATGCTGCGTATGCATCACACCTTATTAAGATAGAAATATACGATCTTGAAAAAGTTAGGAACATCGCACCAGAAGAGCACTGGAAGCACGCCGATGTGAGATTAAAATCTTACATCTCAACTGAGCAAGATCCACAGCTTGAGACTGTCCGTGATGTGATATACAACATAACGAAAGACATAGCTTCAAAGGACACTTGCGTGAAATATTTTATAAACAATACGAAAAAGTAAACTAAGTGTTTGTGTAGTTTTAATACTAGGTTAAAACTGTATTTATTATATAAGACATAAGATAATATTTTATAACATACCCTTGTGTACTACTAGTATTATATATTTCTTACTGCTTAAACAACAACTTTTTGTTATTCAAAATTGTTAAGACTCGTTTTATAACCACATGTTGTAATTTGTTTTGTAGCCTAATCATATTGATCTATTTCCCTTTGCAAATGTATAAAAGTCTCCACCCTTTAATATAAAATCACTAAGCTACGTTTGTTATTTTAAGGAAAAAATTTGTTGTAATGTAATCACTATTTTCTTAGACACATCTCACGATGGACTGTTTAAGCTGTGATGTTTACGATTCCGAGCTCGTCAGGCTATGCGAAGAAATTGAAAGTGATCAAGAAATGTATGAGATCGGGGAATTACTAAGCCAGCTGCATAGTCAAGGGTGAGTACTCTTGTTCCAACCTGTTATATTGTTTATTGATATTGTACTTGTATATTTAGACATGCAATTTAAACAGTTTATTCTTGTTCAAACTTGTACAAAACCATTGACCAGTGTCATTGAGTTGTTGCCTTTTTATGGCTCAGTTTCATTGTTCTCTGTTGGGTGGGGATCCTGGAAGGTTCTTTATAAGCGACGTCTCTGGTGTAGAAATCATTCATTATTCCAGTTACTGTGTTTGTGCTAGTACTGTGTCTGTGTATTGTACAAAATACTGTTTTAAAAATGGTGCTTGGATACTTTCATATGGGAACTAGTTTAACCCACGACAAAATTGCAGTTTTAAGCAAAGGATTCATTTTAAAAGTATTTCATAGAAACATAAGATTGTGGTATATTGACAATCAATTACCTCAGGCGCTTTTGGAAGATGAAGATATTATACCCTATTACACACCATGTGATGGGCATATCAATAAGTCGATGCATAACTTGTCATCAGATGTCATTGATGGTGTTTTAACAATGCAGGCATATTGCCAGCAATGTCGAAAAAACTTAAGTTAGTATAATGATAATAATTTAATCATTGTTTTGAAGTTTTAAATCTTGTATTAAATACTAACGTTTCACTTTTTCTATTACAGATCTAACCAAGTAGGACGGGGGAGAAAAAGGACAGCTACAAGTACGGGTGCAGAAGTACCAGTGAAGAGAAACTACCCTTCCAACAGTCGTGATATGTCTACATCCTCAAGCGAAGAACCATTATCCGATGTCAATGTAAGTACAAAAAATAATTCTGAAATTGAATGTTCGGTGTGTAAAAAGTTCGTGTCAAAAAGATATTTTGGTAACCATTTAAATAGTAATATTCACAAAAATAATGTGTTGAGATCCGATAGTGAATATGTTAATGTCCAATTAATTGAAAATGCATTCAAAAACAGAGTCGCTACTTACAGAATATTATTTAATGAAATGGATCACCAACCTCTTGATCCCGAAACTATTTTACAAAAACACAAGGATAAGATCTTTACATTATTAGATCGTTCACTTAACAAACATCACGCTTTAAAAGTAAATTTTATTCTTAATGCAAATTTTACACAAGATACCAAACAATTAAATAATACATTTGATTTCCAATTAAGTAATAGTATTGTTGATATCAGCACTGATAAAGCTGCTGTTTTTACGTCCCTAGTAAATGAAATTGTGATAAGGTTGTCAAACTTTGAAAGAAAAGATAGTGGGTGGAGTTTAGTAACATTTAATCATATCGATCTCAATATTAACAAATATAATCCATTACGCGGCTCTTCTTTTATCGAATTACCTCGTGATATAAAAAATAAAAAAGCGGTTATTAATGTAAAAAACAATGACCATGAGTGTTTTCGATGGGCTGTATTGTCTGGTTTATACGAACCCAAAAGTCATTCAAATATGGTCAGTTCATACATATTACATAAGAATAAATTGAACTTTGAAAATTTAACTTTTCCATTTAAATTGGGAGATATCCATAAATTTGAAAAAAATAATGATATTAGCATTAATGTATTTGGTCTCGAGTACAACTCTCAAAACAAGAAACACGATGTTATAGGCCCACTACATTTAACTAAATTAAAAAAGTCTAATCACTTAAACTTGTTGTACATAACTAAAGATAACCAAGGACATTATTGTTTTATCAAAAATTTATCGAGGTTAGTGTCTAAGCAATTGTCAAATGCACAACATGCTGTTCATATTTGCGATGGTTGCTTAATTAAATTTACATCACACGAGAGACTAAACCAACATCAAAAAAACGACTGCTTCCACGTATGCACAAACTTACCATCCGAAAAAGAAGACACAAGAAATTGGTTTAACGAATATGTTCCATCGAATCAAGTTACTTTTAATAATTATGAACGACAATTAAGAGTACCTTTTGTTGTATACGCTGATTTTGAGGCATTTTTAAATCCAATTCAATCCTGTTCTAACAACCCCAGTACATCTTCTACTACCAATATTCAAAAACATGAAGTTTATAGCTTCGGTTACTATATTAAGTGTTCTTATAATGACAAGTTATCTGTGTACAGAACATATACAGGTGAAGACTGTGCAAAAACATTTATGAAAGTCATAAAAGAAGATTTAGAAACTATTTGTAAAAGTAATGCGTTTGCTAAAACTTCTTTCCCTCTAACAGATGCTAATAAGGTAGACATTATGCAAAGCCATGCTTGTTATATTTGTGATAGAAATTTGAATGATGACTCAACCGTTTCTTATAATTATCATACTGGACTTTACGAAGGCGTTGCACATAAATTTTGTTCTGAAAAATACAAACCACCCAATTTTGTACCTGTATTTTTCCATAATTTGAGCAATTACGATAGTCATTTTATTGTACATGGACTTGGTCTTGAAGATGGTGACATAGAACTAATCCCACAAAATAAAGAAAAGTATATTTCGTTTTCTAAGTCTTTACAAGTGAATAATCGTGTTGTAAAATTGAGATTTGTCGATTCTCTTAAATTTATGTCGAGTAGCTTGGATAAATTAGCTAAAAACTTGACTACTGACCAATTTTACGAATTGAAATTGAACTTTCCTCGTGAAGAAGACTTTAAACGTCTAATACGGAAGGGTGTCTATCCATATGAGTACATGACTTCGTATGATTCACTGAAATTAACTTCGCTTCCTACACAGGATCAATTCTATAGTTCTCTTACTGACAGTCACATTTCCGAAAACGATTTCCTACATGCTCAAGATATTTGGTCTCATTTCCAATGCAAAAATATGGGGGATTATTCCAATCTTTATCTGAAAACAGATGTTTTATTACTAACTGACATATTTGAAAATTTTAGAAATGTGTGTCTTAAGACATATGGTTTAGATCCCGCCCATTATTATACCGCGCCTGGAATTTCCTTTGATTCGATGTTGAGGACTACCAAAATAAGTTTAGAACTTTTAACAGATGTCGACAAAATAGCTTTTATAGCGAAAAACATTCGAGGAGGGATTTCCCAATGTAGCAACAGACATGCAAAAGCAAATAATACATTTATGGAAGATTATGATCCAAATATTCCTTCATCTTTTCTCATGTACTTAGACGCAAATAATCTCTATGGGTGGGCTATGTCACAATGTCTTCCGTCTGGCAAATTTGAATGGGTAAATAAAGATACCGATTTCAATGTTTCAGACGATGCTGAATATGGGTTTATATTAGAAGTTGATCTAGAGTACCCCAAGGAATTACATGACTCTCATTCAGATTTGCCGTTCTGTCCAGAAAATGTATGTCTAGGTGATTCTAAAGAAAAAAAATTGATTCCCAATTTAAACAATAAATATAATTATGTATTACATTACAGAAATCTTAAACAATGTTTAAAAAATGGGTTGCGTTTAGTGAAAATCCATCGTGTGTTGAAGTTCAAACAATCTACTTGGTTAAAAAGTTACATAGATTTGAATACCCGAATGCGTTCGCTGGCGACATCTGATTTTGAAAAAGATTTCTTTAAACTTATGAATAATTCTGTTTTTGGTAAAACAATGGAAAATGTCACGAAACGTGTGAATGTTAAATTATTAAGTCACTGGGAAAATCGCGGAAAATCCCAAGGGGTACAGTCCTTAATATCTAAACCTGAATTTCATAGTTTATCAATATTTTCTGAGAATTTAGCTGCTGTGCAATTGAAAAAAACAAAAATCTTTTATAACAAACCAATTTACCTTGGATTCTGCATTTTAGATCTATCGAAAACTTTAATGTACGAATTCCACTACAATTATATGAAATACAAATATACGGAAAATCTCAAGCTCCTTTACACGGATACTGATAGCTTAATATATGAAATAAACACTGCTAACTTTTATGAGGACATTAAATCTGACCTGAACTTGTATTATGATACATCTGATTACCCACCCAACAATGCATATGGTTTACCATTACTAAATAAAAAGAGGTTAGGTTTTTTTAAAGACGAAAATAATGGCAAAATTTTGAAAGAGTTTGTTGGTCTTAGATCAAAAATGTATGCCTTAGATGTTCAAAATAGTGGTATTATATCCAAAGCTAAAGGAATAAACAAGTGTGTTACCAAAAAATTAACCCTTAACGACTATAAAAGTTGTTTATTTGATAGAAATATACAACATGCTCAAATGTTACGATTCCGATCAATAAAGCATGTTTTATTTACGCAAAATGTCAATAAAATATCATTATCTTACAACGACACAAAACGATATTTATTGAAAAACACTTCGGATACTCTTGCGTGGGGTCATTATAAAATACCTCATAATTCTTAAAAAAAAAAAAAAAAAAAAAAAAAAAATACACGGAACATTCAATTTTCATATTTATTTTTTGTACATAATATTGTATTTTAGGATGTTTTTTTTTTATTTTTTAAGTTTTGGCAATAAAATGATTGGCTTTTTATGTGATTTATCTAGAATAATATAAATATTAAAAAATAATTAGCAAAATTTTTGTTTTTTTTTTTTATTTGTTACCCCATTTTTTTTACCAAATTTATTTAAAAAGCTATGGTCTAGAAATTTTCTCATTTGAAGTCAATCCGTTAACATATGAACACACATATTTAAAAATTTATAATGATTCATTTTAACCACCCTTTCACTACAATAGTAGCGGGTCCAAGTGGGTGTGGTAAAACTCAGTTTGTTACCAATTTTTTAAACAATGCAAAAGAAGTATGTAATGTTGAATTTGATGAAATTATTTGGTGTTATGATGAAATGCAACCTTTGTACAATCTGGAAAATGTAAATTATAGCCAAGGAATACCAGATTTTTCTTTATTTGATGGAAAAAAGCCCAAGCTTCTCATAATTGATGACTTGATGAGAGAATCGGATGGACGAATCGTTGATATTTTTACAAAAGGAAGTCACCATAGAAACTTAAGTGTTTTTTATATTACTCAAAACATATTTCATCAAGGCAAAGGACAACGTGATATTTCATTGAATACCAGCTATATTGTATACTTCAAAAACCCGAGGGATAAAACACAAATTCGCTACTTGTCACGACAAGTTTATCCGGAGAACCCAAAATTTGTAGATGAAGCCTACAAAGATGCCACTAAAGATGCTCATGGTTACCTTATGATTGATCTGAAGCAAAATACCGATGACATATGCCGTTTTAAAACTAAAATATTTCCTTTTGATGGGCATTGTACCGTATATGTTCCCAAGAAAGGGTTTAAATACGACAAGAATCAACACGTTTTAATCAGTTCCAAATAATGCATCCAAGAGTACACACATATAAACATTTACTTGAAGCACTGCAGTTACTTAAACCAAAGTATCGCACAGCGTTGCTAAAATCTTGTGAAGATGAAGAAATTAATATTATTTGTGAGTGTATTTATAACGTTTTAAAAGGGAAAATACCACTGGAATCAAAAGATAAATCAAAACTAAACAAATATAAAGACACATTACGAAAACTAGTTTCGAAAGGGAAACACAAATTGAGGAAAACTGTTATTATTCAAAAAGGAGGTGCATTTCTACCTATTATATTAGGTGCAGTTTTAAGTGCCTTAGTAAGCTCCGTAACATAAAATAAAATGGAAAACACAAAAAAAATGTTGTTAGTTGAACCAGACTTTATTGAAAGACTCAAACGAAATGATAGCCAACCCGAAAATGTATCATCTCGCCTAGACGGAGAGATGCAAAAAATCCTGAAGAGTAAAATTAATGATCGTGAAAAGTGGGCATTATATTCTCAAGCACTACAACGATTTTTGCACTTTATTGAATCAGATCGAAAACCATTTAAAATACCAATAGTGATGGAGGGGTTTGATCAACTCAACGATGAAAGTAAGGATTTAAACTTAAAAGTAAACAAAAAGGAGGAGGATGAAAATTATGAATCAGTTGCAAATAAAACACTACCAGATGGTGATGTTTCTGCAGTTACTGCAGCTACACCGTCTGGTACAAAAAATCCAGAAACTGTACTATTCAGTCCATCTCGTATTATAGATAATTTACCAAAATCATATGAGAAAAAAACCAGAACATTATTGACTTGTATTGTGTCAAGCAGACCAAAAATATGGTGGAAAACAAATGGTGAAGTTGTAATAAACAATCGAACTATTCCAAACAGCAATATTCTCGATCTGGTAAGCGATACGGTTAGATCTCTTAAACGCCCTAAGCCAACAGGATGGGAAGAGTTTGCTTTATTTTTAAGAGATATAAAAGTTCCTACGTCTTGTATAGGTAATCCTACTAATCTAGAATTTATAAATAAACCTCAATCGAGTGAACCTCACGCATCATCTGCTCCATCAAGTGCTCGATCGTCATCGTCATTTAAAGACACAAGCGCCAGTACACCTCTTTCAAGTGTACTGCTCAAGGCAAACAAAAAGAAACTAGATTGGGAAAGATGGAGCCCTTATTAGACATTCATGCAATATACTACGATGTATCTAATCCAGCAGGCTACAGTAGTTTAAATAAATTAAGTAAACAAATGAAAGGACGAATGAACAAAGACGAAGTAAAGAACTGGTTACAATCTCAAGAAACGTACACACTGCATAAACCGGTTCAAAGGCGATTCACAAGAAATAAATACGTCTTATCTAACTTTAATGAACTCTGGCAAGCTGATCTGAGTGATATGGGTACTTACAGTCAATATAATGATGGATACAAATATATTCTGTGTGTTATTGATGTGTTCAGTAAATATGCTTTTGCGAGAGCTATGAAAAAGAAAGATGCCACAACCGTTATAAATTGTTTTGAAAGCATATTTACTGAAGCCAATTCTACTCCTCGTCACATCCAATCTGATAAAGGCACCGAATTTGTTTCAAAGGCAGCAAGGGATTACTTTAGGAGCAAAAACATTAACTACTATACTACTAACAATCCTGACATTAAAGCAAGTATAGTAGAAAGGTTTCAAAGAACTCTTAAAATGAAAATGTGGCGTTACTTTACTCATAAGAATACATACAAATATATAGATATTTTGCAAGAACTTCTTTATTCTTATAATCACAGTTATCATTCTAGTATTAAAATGCGCCCTATCGATGTAAATTTTGATAATATCATGACTGTTTGGTGTAATTTGTATAACAGAAAAAAGGATAGACAACTTACTTTGGAAATCACAAAACTAAATGTTGGTGATCATGTTAGAATTACTAAATATAAACATATATTTCAAAAGGGTTACGAAACTAATTGGAGTGACGAAATATTTAGAATTGATTCAATAATAAACCGCTTTCCACGAGTTGTGTATACGTTAAGAGATTTAGAAGGTGAGCCTATCGTTGGTACATTTTATTCTAAGGAATTACAAAAAGTGACTTATCTCCCCTCCATTGATTATAAAATTGATAAAATAATACGCTCACGTGGGGTTGGTGCCAGAAAAGAAGTACTAGTGAAGTGGCGAGGTTATCCTAACAAATTTAATTCTTGGATACTCGCTTCAAGCTTAAAAAAAATATGAGTGAAAACAGCTTTTATATTACATTGTTAAGTAACAGTTCCTCGGACTACTATACCGATAATACGACTGCACACTTCTTAACCAAATTACCCAGGAGTATAAAGTTGGAAGGAGAATGGGTAGTTGGCTTAGTAGAATTTCAATACCCTTGTTCAATGTACAATGTTCAAGATCATGAAAATATGATTTATTTAAAAAAGAAAGTAGTGTCACCCACTGACAAGATAGCCAAAATTGTAGATATAAAAACTCATATACCAGCAACTACATATGACAACGTTGACCATTTTATTCAAGCTTTTAATGACAACCCACAACTGAAAAATAATGTAAAGTTTAGATATGATAATCTAACCAGAATGGTTGGGGTAGCAACAATTAATAACGATATAACTTCTCTTATAACAACCCCAATACTAAGTCTACAGTTAGGTTTTAAACCGAAAACAAATTTACGGCAAGTTTCATTTGGTAAAAATCCTGTTAATTTGTATTTGGGCTTACCATCACAATTATTTGTTTATACAGACATCATACAACCACAGGTAGTTGGTGATGTTATAACTACGTTGCTTAGAATAATACCATTAGATCCAACAGAATTCCATTATGGAGCATATAAAACACACATTTTCTCACCCGCTCATTATGTACCTGTTTTACGTAGAGAATTTGATACTATGGAAATAGATATAAGAACAACTACCGGTGCAAGAGTGCCATTTCAATTCGGAATTTCCTGCGTGAAACTACACTTTCAACGGCTAAGATGAATTATAAAAGATCATCTCACTCTTGTCCCTACGATCATTATTATACCCATCAAGCTGGTTCTGGTATAGGAATTGTCTATAAAGGTGTTCCGTTTCAGCGAGGGCATGGGATTGGAAGTTTTTTGGGGGGACTGTTTAGGTCAGTAATTCCTTTGTTGTCTAGTGGTTTTAAAACTGTTGGAAAAGAAGCGTTAGATGCGGGGGTTGGTTTGTTATCTGATATGGTAAATTCACACCCTATAGATAGTTCAGTTAGGTCTCGATTTAAAGAAGCTAGTGCTAACTTAAAAAGAAAAGCTGATGAAAAGATCGATTCTCTGATGTCGGGATCTGGGTATAAAATGTCAACTAAGAGACGGGAACCTCTCATTACCTTGAAAGCATCGCGCCGAAGAGGAGCTAAGAGAAATAAATATAGTGACGATATATTTTCAAAGTAAATCATGTCATTCCTACACAATCATTCGTGTGAATGTGCAAAATCTGAGTTAGATATATTTGCCCTGCCTTCGACACAGACAAGTATTGAGAGTGGACAGTGGGTTCATTATAAACCAATCTCATCTTTAAGTGATGATGGTCCTATTGAGTTTCAAGTCCCCGGTTCAGGTGATGACTACATTGACTTATCACATACATTATTACATATAAACGCCAAAATATTAAACCAGGATGGTACAAAGTTAAAGCCTGATACTCAAGTTGCCCCCGTTAATAATTGGTTGCACTCCCTTTTTAATCAACTTGACGTATATTTAAATCAAAAACTAATCTCGCCACCAAACAACACATATGCTTACCGTGCTTACATGGAAAATCTACTTAACTATGGACCAGCCGCTAAAAAAACTCACCTTACTTGTGGGTTATGGTATGAAGATACAGCACATTATATGGACACCGTTGACGCAAATAACAAAGGATTTCACAAAAGGATGGAATTTGTTACAGATAGTAAACAAGTTGAAATGATTGGACATTTACATGGTGATATGTTTAACCAAGAGAAGTTTCTAGTGAATGGTGTAGAAATGCGTGTTAAGTTAGTGCGATCAAAAGAATCGTTTAATCTTATTTGTCACCAAGATAAGAAATTTAAGGTACAAATAATGGACGCTAGTCTCATAATAAGAAGAGCTAGAATCAGTCCAAGTGTTTTGTTAGCTCATCAGAAAGTGCTAGCATCAACAACTGCAAAATACCCTATCACAAGAGCAGAAGTAAAGGTACTTACAATACCGTCAGGAATACAGGGTAAAACTTTAGATAACATATTTCTTGGACAGGTACCTAAAAGATGTATAATTGGTTTTGTATCAAATTCATCGTTTAATGGTAATTTTGCATTGAACCCTTTCAATTTTCAAAATTATAATATGAACTCTTTTAGTTTATTTGTAGATGGTCATGAAATTCCTTCTAGAACATTACAACCATCATTTAGTTCTGGTTTAATAGCATCAACATATCATACTCTATTTTCTGGGACTGGTATTCACTTCCACAATGAAGGTAATGCAATAAGCAGAACCGATTACGGGGAAGGTTACTGTTTGTTATGTTTCGATTTGACGCCTGACCTGTCAGCCAGTTCTACCTCACACTGGAACCTTGTAAGACACGGAAGTGTTCGGATAGAAGTTCGTTTTGATAATGCCTTGAGCACTACTATTAACTGTATTGTGTACGCTGAATTTGATAATGTTATTGAAATAAACAAAAATCGTGATGTATCTGTAGATTACAACAGTTAAAATAAATATAAATACAGTGAAATTAACAATTAATCTCATTTCTTCTTAATCTGTGTTTGTAACATCATCGATGAATGTATACATATTTTATTTATTATGGATACTAATGAAATTCAATATTGTATGAAAAAAATTAACCCTAGATTTAAATCAAATGTTTTTGCTGCTAACCGAATCCCTATTTGGGTTGCTCGTCCAGTTTTTATTGTAAGCAATTTGGACCCTGATTCGAAACCAGGTTCCCATTGGGTTGCAATGCATATTGATGCTAAAGGTGTAGGGGAATACTTTGACTCATTTGGTCGGAAACCTACTGGTTATCATAAGTTATTTTTGAATAGAAATGCAAAACGGTGGTTTTATAACCAAAGACCACTTCAAAATCATTTTACTTCAGTTTGTGGCGAATATTGTTTAGTTTATTTATATTTTAAGTATCAAGGAAAAACTATGAGCGATTTATTGAGTTTGTTTTCTGAGAATTCTCTTTGTAACGATTTAATTTTAAGAAATATGTTTAAGTCAATTTTTGTGAAATAAAACAATATATATATACTAAACTGATTTTTTTTATTTATAAATAATACCTTAATTATACCTTATTTACCTAAAAATAGTGTTTACATTACAACAAATTTTTTCCTTAAAATAACAAACGTAGCTTAGTGATTTTATATTAAAGGGTGGAGACTTTTATACATTTGCAAAGGGAAATAGATCAATATGATTAGGCTACAAAACAAATTACAACATGTGGTTATAAAACGAGTCTTAACAATTTTGAATAACAAAAAGTTGTTGTTTAAGCAGTAAGAAATATATAATACTAGTAGTACACAAGGGTATGTTATAAAATATTATCTTATGTCTTATATAATAAATACAGTTTTAACCTAGTATTAAAACTACACAAACACTTAGTTTACTTTTTCGTATTGTTTATAAAATATTTCACGCAAGTGTCCTTTGAAGCTATGTCTTTCGTTATGTTGTATATCACATCACGGACAGTCTCAAGCTGTGGATCTTGCTCAGTTGAGATGTAAGATTTTAATCTCACATCGGCGTGCTTCCAGTGCTCTTCTGGTGCGATGTTCCTAACTTTTTCAAGATCGTATATTTCTATCTTAATAAGGTGTGATGCATACGCAGCATCGTCTTTACCCGAAGATAGGTAAGCAACACCGGTATGGGAACTTTGCGACACACTGGAAGATCTCTTCACTGGTTTCACTTTTTTCTGCGGTTTTTCAAAGAAACTCTCGATACTATTTGCAGGACGTTTCTTCGCTATGGCTTGTTTCACTTTAAAACCGAGTGTGCCTTCTTCATCACTCCCTGAATCATCATGTTCAGGTTCAGGGTAATAAAAATTCTTGAAAGTGTTTTCCGTGAACTGTAACAATATTCAACAATAAGTTATACATCCGATTAACACACTTAACAAGTAACACGATGAACACAAGTTACAGAAAAAAAAAACACTGTTAAACAAATAGTACATAAAAATACTACATACATATTTTATAAAAAATAGTACATACTTACATTTGCCATTTTTTATAAGCACTGTAGCACGATTCAACACTATGTCACTGTACACTGAGAGAGCTCTGGTAACAAGCACGACTCGGTTCTGAATACTTATAGATCGTCACTGTCCATCGGCTTTTATAAGGATGTGACAATAGATTACCGTTAAAATCACGTTTCGACTAGTTTGTACCGCGCCCAACAGCCACCAACAAACAGTAATAAAATTTATAATAGACTTTCGAATCTTTTGATGATTCGGAGAAGAAACCTGTCATAAATCTTTACAAACAATATGGACCCAACAAACAAATTAAAAAATCAACGAGTTTAGTTCAGCCCACTACAAATACACGTTAGTACAAGTTACAAAGTTTATTCAGGTATTTTCTTAAGCATCTATTCAAGAACATAATATTTGGCGAAATAAATAAATATGCAAAAATAGAACTCGTATTTTTAACTTACAGCTTAAATAAGTTAGTATAGTTTTGAAGCAGTTATTACTGTATAAAATACCGCATTACTATTGTAAGATTAGATTCGTATTATCCTTATGCTACATGCAATATTTTTACATAGAACTTTCTCCTTTTTGAAGTCGGTTATTACAAAAAAGAAATGAAAGTAACATTGAGTACGTAGTCAAATTTATGCAAGGTTAGGTTAGGTTAGAACAGCGTTCTTAAGACCAAAACAACTGTGCTGTGCTCGTAGCTGGTTTTAAGTAGGTAAGTATATAAAGCAGTTCTTCAAAATTAGTTTTTGAAGTTAAGTGATAGTTAAGTTAGAAGTAATGTTAAGTTGAACAAGATAAAATATATAAATAGAACAACGTTCCAAATGCAGCATATGTAGTGAGTAACAAAATACATACTTTGAAGTAAGGCTACCTGAAGTTAAGTAGTCAGTTAACGTATCCTGCGTTAGCTGGGCGTAGTCCTGTAGCTTAGGTTAGGTTAGGTTAGAATTGTGATCTAGCATAGGTTAGCTTAGATTAGTGATACGTACACCGTAGCACACATCACGTAGTAAGAAACCTTGGAGTAAAGAGACGATGTGAGACAGGCTGGGTTGAAACAGCGATTCCAATAAGAACCAAGGTGGCGGACCTAGTCTGATAGTTTAGGTATGAGATGTTTAGGTATTTGTCCAGCTTTACCTAAAGAATGTTCTTAAAAGATGTATACCGTTTGGAAAGGAAGTTGTAGGCAGTTGAAGCCAAAGAGAAATATAAAAGAGGGAAACAATAGTAGACCGTAATAAAAGTGAGCTCGGCGTCCGAGAGGGCAATAAAACCCGAGCTCGGGTAGACAATAGAAAAGGGTCGATGGGTCGGGGAAGGTGTTGCATTGTTAGCGTAGGGCGTTCTGTAAGTCCTGACAGAGCTGTCTGAGCGTCCTGGGACCTATTCCAAACGCTCCAAGTAGGGGGCTATTTTTTTTTTTTTTTTTTTTTTTTTTTTTTTTTTTTTTTTTTTTTTTTTTAGGTTTCGTGGTCCGCCAAATCCGCCCTGGATGCCGCCCATCAGGCCCGTCCGCCCCGTATCGTAGTATCGGCGAATCCCTACTACTCTTTCATCGCATTGAAGTGTAATAAAGGTACAACGGTTTATTTTTGTAGTAATACGGATTTCTCACATTGATAATAATTATATTTCATATTTTAAAATGTATCCATAGTTCATTTCTTTGTATGCCAGTATATTACGCTGAACTACAATTAAGAATTTTCTAAGTGAGTAAAAATTTAAATAAAATTTTTAAGATGTACGTAATGTTTGCACAGAGGTATTTGAAAGCCTTCAGTTCACATCATTATAGGTAAATTTGTATAGCTACCACGCGTACATCTAGAAGTTTGGCAATTCCTTCATCTGCCCAACTATTAAAAAATAGAACTCTTTGCCGGCACATGTGTTTCCTACTTCTTACAACACGGGACCCTTCAAACGAAGCGTGACGTAGCATCTCTCAGGCCAGCATGGCAGTGTCAACTGACAAGGCACCGTTGGTTTCTTGTGAGTTGCCATTGCGGCTTGGGCTCCCCTTTTTGCTTACCATCAGGTGAAGTAGAGCCACTATGTTGTGCTATATAAAAAAAAAGATTGCTTTAGGTACTTCATCATAGTTAGTAAGTAGCACACACTCCCAACACACAACTGTCAAAATATGCATCTTTCACATTCTATACTCGTGGTAAAGAATAAAGATAATGTTCTATATATAGACGGATAAAAGGTGTATTGGCTTTTCTTTTGTTATCTAATCGGCCAGGAAGAGTTGTTCATGGATTCATTTGGGTTACTTTGAACTTGTCAGCGTACTTCCGTACCCACCCACTCTCCCGACAAATTTATCGTAAAACATCAATCAAACAAAATCTACCGTGAAGCCAATCAATATTTTCACGGAAGTTGTTTTTGTTATGTTTTGTTTTAAACGTTTCAGGAAGTTGGTAAAGTTACATGTGAGTGTTGACATGTTATTTGATGGATATAGGCATTATTTTGTCAAGGATAACTTTGATTAAGTATCTTAGGATTTTTTTCCTTCTTAAATATTTATGCGTGTCATACGCAATTTATTGATCCTTTTTTATCAGGGAAACGCAATCTTTTGATTGATATCAGAGTATAACATACTAAGGTCATACATAATGCATAACTCAGTCTACTAATCTTAGACACCTAATTATAGTTAAGATAGCCCCTATCCATCCAGGTGTTCGTATTCGTAACAGGTCTGAGATACGTGCTTAATAATATACAGATAGACTTAGGTACATAATTTGGAAATTCAGGTCTGTCGGGAGAAGCGCGCCACACGAGATAAGCGCACATATCATAAAATATACAGTTGTTATACAACTAACTTAGTTGCGTGGTTTTCTGAAGGTGTTAGTAGTGTAAAATTTTAGACAGAGATGATGGGATTTTCTATATTTTTATGATGGCAATTACACTGAAAAAAAATAGCCTGTGGATCCTACTGACATTTCAGTAAGCATAACTGCAATAATAATTAGGGCTACTGACATTTCAGTAAGCCTAACTGCAATAAGAGTTAGGCCTACTGACATTTCAGTAAGCCTAAGTCTAACTGCAATAATAGTTAGCCTAACTGAAATGTCAGTAGGATTCACTGGCTATTTTTTCAGTGTATCCTTACAGTATTTGGATCCAAAATGTAATTACTGTTTGTATGTGAAATTGTTTCCTATGATCAACTTTATACCCAACAACTCAAGTGAACTGAAATGATAGTCCTCACGAAGTATTCCAACATCAAAGCGCCGAAATTCTACCCTGTTAACATAATCGTCCATTTTCTTCAGATTGATTTACATTTACAAATGGCGCGTCTTTAGACAGGCGTCTTTCAGCCTATTTTTTTGATGAAGAATATACCCATTACTCATGGAAAAAAATCATAGACTTTCAAGTATTTATATTTAAAATTTTAGGAAACAAAGAGAGCGGAGAGTGAAGAGTTAATAATAAGTGTTGATTTCATATAAGTAGTGAATAGTTTGGTATCACTTAGTTAGTTAGTTAGTTGCGCTGGGCATTTTCCGCAAGTCGACATCCAACGTGCCTATTTTGCGTGAAAAGGGGGTAGCGCTACTCCAACCACCCCAACTCCTCCACGAACCTAAGCAAAGCCTTGATGTTGTTTATGGCTTCGTGTACGGTACTTGGAGATCCTAGGTATTTCATCCTGTATCCTTCTACCTGTTTACAATCTAGTAGAATATGTTTGGTGGTTTCTTCTGCCTCCATGCATGCTCTGTATACTGGGTTGTCTGTTATACCTAAATTGAAAAGGTGTTTGTTCAGAGTATTATGTCCCGTTATTAATCCTACTATCTTGCGTAGTTGGATCCTGTGGATTCTCAGTAAGATGGTGGTGAGCTTGTGGTTCCTATTCGGAAGTATCGTATTGGTATCACTTATCAAATTATCTAACAGTAGTAGAAATGTGTGTTCCTGAATTATAAAATGTCGTTTTGTTACAATAGGTAAAGCTACTATTTATAAACTTAGTTATACACTGCGTGCAAAATTACGCAATATCGCTTGGAAAAGACTATTTGTAGTTTTTTTCCTTAGAGCCACTTAAATGCAGCGCTGTCGACAACGGTGTAGCATAACGAGCATTGCCCCAACCCCATCAATCTCAATTTTTCACCCGGCATTACCCGACATCATGTTTGCACAATATTAAATTACCCGAACCTTAACTACAAAGAATATTATAAAAAGTATTACATAACTATTCACACGCTTTTCCTTTGTAGTAGTGATCATTTAGTACCGAAGCTACATTAAGTATTTATAAAAGTGAAAAAAATAAAAACGCTTCAAACTCCTACGTTATCACGTATGCGTGAATTATTATTGCCAGGATTCATGATCTAAATCTTATTTATGGCAAACCCAAATGATGATGATGATGATATCCCTCCGTGACGTATCCGTCAACGGCGATGGGAATCGCGGGCTTGGAAAGGCGCGACCCAGGCCTTCCTACAAACATACAACACTGATGGACATACTGTCTCTCTTGTGATCATGTTTCTTGAATATTCTGAGATTCACGAGCCACGTGCGCGCACACGCCTGAAACAATTGGCGAACCCATTACTTTCGTTTGTTTGGTATAATAGTTTTGCGTATGAAAATACTTACTGAAAATCGCGCTTAAAGATTATTAGAGACCTTTAAGTGCCTTTACAATTTATATTGCGCTCGTTATAAAAAGGCTTAGAATAAATAATCATTATTCTGTTGGCAAATATCGAAATACACAGTTACTACAGTTACACAGTTAAATAGACGATTTGTAGAAGACAAATAGAAAGACTTTAGTAAATCTTAACCATTGTACTTAACTGGGAGTTTGGGTTAACTGGAAGAGCTCCCTTATAGGGGTAAATTCGCGTAATTCCTGTTTTACTTGTTATATATATTATAACTGTGATTGTAAACAGTAAAGAGTAACACACATAGCATCTTACTCGCCTGTTCTAATACGAGTTGAAAAAGAACGGAAAGGACAATTATATTTTACAGAGACGCTCCAGCGACCTCGAAATCATATTATAATTTTCGTTTATTCGAATGTATTTGAATATTTATCATGTTTCCTATTCAAGAGAGACAGGAAGATGATACGAGAACGACACAGCTGTAAGTACGTGAGTTTGCAATTTGCTTATTTATCAGGCGATTTTCAAACTCCGTATTGCATTTTTAATTTTTCACGGTATCTCAAATGTGTTTTAGACCATTTTGCTTTTTTTTTCATCATTATGCATTCCGTACTTAACATACTTTGTGTTGTAATAGTGATTGTAGAGTTGAGTCAATGGTTCTATGATATCTAATTAAAAAAAGAGTAACTGATGCTACATTTCTTCACTCAATACTTTGTTAATTAACGTTGCATTATAGCACAGATTATACTGTGGTAAGTAGGCATAATGCAATGTTTGAGCAGAATAAATTTGATTCTCTATCTCAGTATTTAATAAAAAAGAAAACCTTTCACCTTTGCCTCCACTATTTTACTAAAAGCTTTTATTCTATCTTGTCGTGTTACTAAGGTTCTTTTCTTTCATTACCTACTACATTATGAGGAAAATATTTTCTATATTCTCAATTCACTGTTTATTTTTATACAACCAATGAACACAAACACTCGTATCATATGTATATATAATAAATTATTCTTGTCTAAAAACCTAGCTTATGTTTGTGAATAGGTAAGTATGTACTCCAATAATTTGAGTTCCGAGAATTTCATAAAAACTTCTGAGTCCATTAAATTGGAAAACCATTCAAAACCTAAATTCTACGTGGCTCAGGAGGTACATGCATAATAAAATTGACATACATTTCTATGGGTTACCTAGTTACCTTCGTTTCATGATTTATAGCGTGAGAGAAAACTAACATTGGCGATTTTATATATTATTTGGTCACTTATTAGGGTGTAAAGATAAACCAGTCTGGCAGAATGTCGCGCTAATTTCGTTTTGGTTGGTATTCTATCTCGGTTTACATTAAAACCTCCAGATATAGATGGAAGCAGTCTATGTTCTCAATTTAGTCACAAGTGAATGCAGTCGAATTCCCACAGCTATAGCTAACCAGATACGTAGTTTAGGGCCGAAACACATAACCGCGTTGCGGCGTCGCGCGACTAAAATTGGCAGTAGCGTCAGCCCAATTTGTATGAAAATCGGGCTGACGCTACTGCCAATTTTAGCGGCGCGACGCCGCAACGCGGTTATGTGTTTCGGCCCTTAGTGTCGTGAGAGGATCTGAGGCTACATTCAACGGATCAATGACATCGGCTGCCCGAGATCTCGCCACTATAAGCTTTGGCGATTTGTTTTATTCCAAATACCTGTAATAATGTTTTCGTTCTCAATAAATTATGAAGATGAACCTTTCTTTAAGGCATGCGTTATGGAAGTTCTCCGTACCCGCATGCGGATAGGGCCCGCATCGAGCCTTTTATTTTGATAGACATAATTGAATAGCAAACAACATCCCTAAGAAACAAATGACATGCGCTACAATTTTAATGATGATATATTTAAAAATTTCTCATACATTGCTCCTTTTAAAGTGCTATTAAAAATTTTATTGCAATGTACCATTTTGTCAATATCACTTCATTATCAAATCTCGAATAGCAAAAATCTATACAAATTAAATTTGTGCCCATTGATCGTGATAATCCCGAAACTTTACTAAATTCGGAAACCACAGAGCCTCATTAAATTAGATCCACGGTACGATTTCGTTAGTAAGAGTTGGTAAGAGTAACTAGCAGCAAAATCTGCTGACATCCGTGTAATGACCATCGGACATTTGAATATCTGTGTCTGCATTTCTCCCAGTGGAGTGACTCAGCGTAATATTGATTGTGGTCAGTTCGGCTTGTTATATATGATTAATGTGTAATGCTCTAGAACGATGTGTTTGAGTTTATTATCAAATATGGCTAACCGCAAATCTAGCAACGACGTGGCAGGTCAGTTGTGATATCTTTACTTAAGGTCAAATCGTCCAAGAAAAATATATATCTAAATTATAAATGTCAAAGCATGGATGGTGGTTTATTGCACCTGCTAACTAAACGAACCAACCGAGTAACGTATTTGCATATTTTTTCCATAGATATAGAATTCACGTCGAAATATGACACATTCGTAGGTAAAGTATAATCCCCAAGGATTAGCAAAATACCATTGTCATATGAATAAAGCAGTGAATAAAGTAGTGAAAAACACTATTAATATTGAACAATCTTGCTTATTGCACTGGCAAAAGCCAAATGTATACACCATAGAAAACAATGATTGTATGAGGAGATTGCGTGAGGTGAGACTCTTACGTGTTATTTCTCAGATAATTCGCTTCCTAGTCTATTCGAATAATAAGGACATCTTTTTGCAGCTGGATTTTTGTTTTCTTTTATACCTACCTACTAATAATGTATATGGCCGGGGATTTCAACCGCCAAATATTCACACGTGGAATAAAATATGCATATTTTCTATATTCCTCAAAAGTTACCAAATATTCACAAGTCGGATAAAATATGCATATTTTATCCTAATAGGTAAATATAGATAAAAAAATTGTGGATTTTCTTATCGTATAGGTAAGAATATTTGGTAACGTACGTCGTACCCACGGAGAAAGACGGCTGAAACGCTTCGTAGCCATACCCTAGTACCAATTTTTTTACCGGGATGGGGAAAGGGTGACATAGCGTTTCAAATATATCATGAAAAAACGCACTTGCCTCATGTTATCATTCCGACTGACTTCACCTCTACAATATTATCACTTCTACGAATGACTATTACGAAGCTCAAGAGGATATCAAGTTCGAGAGCTCTTCACGCTCGTATTTGAAGTGTCAGTAAAGCCGCGGGTACATGGCGAGAAAACGTAAAACAAAGATTAGATAATTCATTTGGTCAGGGAACAATGCATTTGTGTGTAAGCAAAAAGGTTCAAGCTCAGCATTGTGTTGCAGCCTGGGAAATGCGACGCTGATGTTAGTGTTTGTTACGTCTGTACATTTTATTGTGAAAACGAAATAATGGTATTTTGCTAATAATAAGTAAAAGTGAGTGCGATAAGAAATGTGAATATTAACCTGTTCTGTACCTCTACACTAAGGGGTATGAAGGCATGCAAAAATCAACACTCAAAGCAATTTCTAGACACGTCCCCAGCTACGGGCGGCATATCCAGGAAGCGCCAAAATTCATATATAATTTGAAGACAAAAAATCTTCACATAGTTTGCAGTGGCAAAAGAACGTAACCTCAAAACAGTTATTTAGAGAAAAGGCTGTTTTTGTTATTGTTATACTGTATCTTTTGTTTTTTCCTATTGCTACGGAAATATAACAAAATATTTCCGATGCTATTTCTAAAGGTTATTTTAAACGTTATTTCTAATTTCGTAAATATAATCGAAAGAAATATTTTTGATAGTAATAGCTTAAGCTTAGTTATGACAAGGTAAAGCGATTAACTTACCTAGAAACCACCACCACTAAAAGATATGGAGAACCAACTATTAAATAAAATTTTACTCTAATCGCCACATCAAGTTTTTGCCCGATTCAAACTTGCATTAGGTACCTATATAAAGAATTATAAACAAGCACGCTGATTACTCTTATAGGTATGTAATCTATAATTGGACGCTTACCGGCAAACATTATAATATAAACAGATAAAACCTAAGATCCTTGATCCTCTATCCCTGTACGATGTACGTACATACACGTTGCAAAACCAGCCAAGCTGGGTCTCTCCCTATATAGACTTCGCAGAAATGCAGAGCTGCTTGTATTTATTTCGACCGCTTACTTCATATGCAGCATTTTCAAATGCACTTACGAACAGACTTCGAAAATGCCGTCTTATAATTATTTTCTGGGGTTTGACGTGTATTTGTCAATGCATCAATTGTTTTCGACAGCAAATGAAATCGCATAAATATATCAAATGTGAACATTTCAACAACTTAGACCATCTCAACTTTAATGGATTTATTGTGATATCGGGCATGTAGGAACCGACTATTATTTTTATCTGCAGACAAATGTGACCTCCCAATGAGCAAACGACATATTTACATATGTCAGTATAGGGTCGCGTAAGTACATGAAAAATGGTTTCCAAACATGAAATTGATTGACGAGGGTTGGTTTTACCTTTTAGGTCGAGTAGTAAGATGAAACAAGTTAGGAACCTAGACGTTTGTTTGAAATTATTAACAAGCGACTTAATTAAGGCTCCACGATTTGCTTTTACCACTATACTTGAAGAAGACTGGATTTTATTGGAGTTTATTGGAGTTTACTCCTTAAGAATCGATTTTCATATATAAGCCCGGGGTATGAAAAAAATTGGGTGTAAAATCGAACGTATCTGCCTTTCTAATCTAAAAAGTCGTATCTCAGTATACGACCGGGGTAAAAATACGACTTCGTAATTTAGCAGGTTATGCGTTAAGCGTTAGACTAAGATCCCGATATAAAATAACCTTCACCGAGATGTTTATTTGATGAAGTGTATTTTATATTTAATTTAATATGTCAATAATTATATTGCATATGGGTTGCCAAACAAATTTTAGTCCAGGGTATGTTTAATTAATAATAAAAAAACCGGCCAAGTGCGAGTCGGACTCGCGCACCGAGGGTTCCGTACAAACACTTTCCATCCCTAAGTGGTTAAGTTAAGTTTGCACCTGGTATGTATAGCGCCCCATATAAATTAGGTGCAAAGTTAGGTATTAAAAAAAAAATTTATGGTTTTCGTAATTATTCCTTTATCTATGCTATAAGACGTTGCTTCGTACCAAATTTCAAGATTCTGAGTTCACGGGAAGCACCCTGTAGGTTTTGATTCCCTTGCAAGTGTCGAAAATTTGCAAATTAGGTGCAAAGTTAGGTATTAAAAAAAAATTTATGGTTTTCGTAATTATTCCTTTATCTATGCTATAAGACGTTGCTTCGTACCAAATTTCAAGATTCTGAGTTCACGGGAAGCACCCTGTAGGTTTTGATTCCCTTGCAAGTGTCGAAAATTTGCGGCATAAACGGCTGTATCTTTTGATTGCGTTGGCTTAGAAGTTTGATTTTTTCACAGCTTCAAGGGACAGTAGACCTGAGTAATTGATATAAATTTCAGCTTCATACGTCCACGCGTTCCTGAGAAAAAGGGTCTTGACAGACGGACAGACGGACAACAAAGTGATCCTATAAGGGTTCCGTTTTTTCCTTTTGAGGTACGGAACCCTAAAAATAATTGTTTTAAACATTTCACCGGTTTGATTAATATTAGATAAATTCTATACCAATCGAAAGTATGAAGCCCATAGAATATGCAAACGTTAGGTTGCCTATTCTTTTCCCGTCACAACTATTGGGTAGCCAGGTATAAACAGGTAAATCTATACCTACTAGCATTTTGCAAAGGTCTGATTGTTGAATTGAAATTAAATAAAATTAAAGATTATTTAATTATGAATTTATCTAATAATCAAATCGGTGAAATGTAAAAAAAAAAAAATTTAATTTTAAACTAAACATACCCCGGACTAAAATTTGTTATGCAACCCATATCCAATATATTTATTGTCATTTTAAACTAAATATAAAATACATTTCATCAAATAAACATCTCTGTAAAGGTAATTTTATATCGGGAGCTTAGTCTATAACGCTTAACGCATGACCTGCTAAATTAAGAAGTCGTATTTTTACCCCGATCGTATACTGAGATACGACTTTTTAAATTAGCACGGCAAATACGTTCCAAAAATATAAGTATTGCGAGGATTGACGTTTGGTTGTCAAAGGCGACGGTTGAAAATTTTATCAAATTTTATTTTATTTATAAGTTAATTCAGTTTTAGAGTCCTTTTCGCTGTTTTTGCGATGAGTGAGTCAAGTCGAGGTGTCGTGAGTGATACGTCACTTTTAGAATGTGGGCAGCGGGCAGCTCCGTCGTGGCTATCTGAAGTGGAGTTTGATAATAAGGCAGGGCCGAGTCAATCGGATATTGTATCGAACGCTGAGTCCATGTCGGATGTGCGGCATATAGCGGTGAAGCGTGCTTGTGGTCTGAGCGACGAAAGCTGTGGTTGTAGTGATAGTTTTATCACAATAGGCAGGAAACCTTAACGCTTGCGGGATTTAGCAACCGCCAAAACGCAGCTGGAGCCGGACGGTGTGCCTGTGCCTGACAAGCTATTTGAAGTTTATATAGTGTCAAAAGAAGATTTACCGAAACAGATTGGTTTGGCAAAGTTGCTGCAATTTAAGGGTATAAAAGGAATTTT
This sequence comes from Apotomis capreana, assembly GCA_947623375.1. Taxonomy (NCBI): domain Eukaryota; kingdom Metazoa; phylum Arthropoda; class Insecta; order Lepidoptera; family Tortricidae; genus Apotomis; species Apotomis capreana. Next base: position 24,513,627 of record OX392500.1, read on the forward strand.
ATCCGTCAAGTTTATGGGGCCACGTAAAGTTCGCATACAGTTTAACTCTAAGGATGATGCGGAGAAGCTTCTGGCTTCTCAGGAGTTTAACAATGAGACGAGACGTTCTTATTGGTCTAATATGGCATGCTGCACTTATGGAATTATAAGGCAGGTTGAGTTGGAGGTTGAGGAAGACGAATTTTTAAAGAATATTGAAGGGTCTGAAGACATTTTGTCAATATGTAGACTAAACCGTTTGGATCATGATGGGCGTTGGGTTAAGGCTGAAGCTATTCGTCTGTGTTTTAAGGGTACTTCTTTACCGCCATATGTTTATGCCTACGGTTGCTGATTTAAGGTAAATCAGTACACTTTCCCGGTTACCCAATGTTCAATATGTTGGAAGTTCGGTCATCTGAGCAGGTTTTGTCCTACTACTAAAGTTACTTGTCCGAAATGCGGCGGGGAGCATGCCAATTGCGAAACGACTATTTTTAGATGCATTAATTGTAAAGGCAGCCATATGGCCTTAGATAAGTCGTGCCCGGTTTTTGTGAAGAAGTAAGAAATTCGCAGGATTATGTCTGCTGAGGGATGTATATATAAACGGGCTTTTTGGTTGTTTATGCAAAATAAGGAAAAAAAGGATACGGATGTTTGTAGTCAGGATGCGCCATCTGTTTTTGAGAATGACTTAAGTTTTGGAAAGTCATATAGAGATGCTGTTTTGTCGAAGCCGTTACAATCTAAAGAGTCTGAAGATTCTGTCTGTCAGGCTGAGGGCCAGCGATCAGTAAGTCAGTACAGATTAGAGAGCGAGCCACAACAAGAGGTTCGTAAGCCGCGGAATTCAAAAAGAGTAACAGATGTGAAGAGGTCCGAGTGTCTATTGGTCAATCAGCCTACTATTGAGCGGGCTGATATGGAAGATAAAAGACAAAATAAGGACAAGAAGAAGAGACGTATTACTTTTGAAAGGCTGGTTGAGAAGACGAAGGATATTTTGTTTTCTACCGAAAGTTGGTAGGAGAAGTTCAAAACGCTGTTTGGAGTTGTTGTTAAGGAGATTTTGGATTTATTTAAGGATTTTTTAAGGAAGGTGATTTTGTACGTTTGTTTTTGTCTAATGTAAATGGCTAGGTCTAATACCAGATCTTTCTTGAATGTAATGTTCAATTCAATATTGGCGGAACCCTTATCGGAATCGGCTAAATTTGTATACAGTTTTTTTTATGTAAATAGTGTATACAAATTTAGTTGTTTTCGTGTACATGTTATTTTTAAGTTTATACGGTTTATGTTTTTATTTATCTATGTCTTTTAGATGAATGATGTTGTGTATTAGGCCTGCTGGAGCTGGCATGTTCATAAAAATGATCAAAGCTCCTTAATTAATAGATAAAAAAAAAAAGTATTGCGATACTACGGTAGAAAGGTCGTATCTTTGTATGGATTTCATAGTAAGATACGGTTTTTTTCCGTAGCACTGCAGACTCTAGTAACTAAACTAGCCGCTCGAGGGCGCTTTACATCACGCTTCCTTATTTAGTTACTACTCATGATCTCTCCAATTTGTTAAAAATCAATCGGAAGTAAATTTTCCTTGTAAAATATTGTAATTTTGCTGTATATTATACTCGTATATTAATATTATGTAAATGCCTACCTTCTCGTTCTTGTTTGCAGCACCCAACAGGGTACATAATGTGATACTTAAACTATTTACTAATCATTATGTGCAATAAACGTATTGAGTATTGAGTATATATTTTATAATCGTTCTTAAGGCCAGGCGCGCACCACGATTTTAGTCGCGCGATAATTTTGTCGCATAAATGCAAGATATGGGTTTATATGAGAGTGCGCGCACCACGATTTTCATAAACCCAGAAGTACGCTTATTTCTGCGACAAAATTATCGCGCGACTAAAAAAAAATCGTGGTGCGCGCCTGGCCTGAAGAGTAAACTCCAGTCGTGCGTCGGAGCTGACACACACACTTCTTTTTTATTTCCTTTTTTTCTGCGTTTCTTCTCAACAATGTTCTCCTCTTGTGAAATGCCGGTAGACTCGGACATGTATAAGTGTCCTTGTGGCGGTGTGGCCTACTTACAGAATAAAGTTTTTTCATTATTACTGTTTTATTATCATTGAGGTATTATTTATAATAGAGCCACAGACCCGAACAAAATTGTCGAAAAAAGTGGCACTGCTGTCATGTTCAAGTAGATGCCAATAACGCTTATTTATAATTTACAACAACATAATTACTTCGTACAAAATAACTCTTTACTCAAACGTTTAAGTGTCAAATTGGCTTACGTACTTATTACCACAAATATTTTTCGAGTAAATTAACTTTTTTAGCGTATTCTGACTCATGTCTCTTGTCAAACTTGGAACATGGCACGAATGGAGCAGATTTTAATAGTTTTACATACTAAAAATATTTTCATTATTATTTTATTTAGGTATTAAAATATATTTGTTGTTTGAAATAAATAAACTCGTAAATTGTTAATAACAAATTAAGTTATGTTTTTATTTAACAACTGCATAAAAGGGTCCCGACACTGCATAGAAGGGAACAGTAATAATGACATTATGATTTATCAACTCATCTTGTTCTAGTATGTGAAATGAGAGTAAGGCAAGTGCAAAATATTAACATTTTTAACCCTTTAAAGTGTGATGGCGTGGCGTGAAAGTCGGTGGCGTAGTATGCACGGCAGCACACATTGTCTTTAGGTGTTCTTGGCTTTCAAAGGTGTAAACTGACAGTGTCTAGACTCTGAGACAAAATAAAACAATGACAACAGAGCCATTTTTTTAATAATTTATTAATGTAACCTGTAGGATCTGCCTGTAAAAGGCATATGTTCATAAAACTGGCTCACTCGCTGCCGCACACATAGCAATGTCATGCGTCCACTCTCGCCCTCGGCTCGCGTGTAACTAACCAAGGCATCCTATGTGACGTGTGCCTGAGACAGTGTATATCTATTTATGTATAGATACCTACTACCACAAACACTACATAACCATTTTACGCTTCTTTTGTATACATTGTAATTTTTTTACGTTTTTATTGAGATATTAAAGCTGTGTTGAGTGAAAGACTTTTACGCTTCTTTTGATTAAACATAAAAAAACATATGTGATCATGCCGAACGAACACACGGGAGACGAATTATTTGGCTGAAATTATTCTTGACGTCTGTCTCTTACTAAACGTGACCTCAATGTTTCACGTTGTTTAGGATCGCGTGGGAATCTTTAATAAAAAAATTGGATAATTATTTATTGCACTCCTTTATTAATTAATAAAATATAAAACTATAGCGACTCCTTAGATTTTTGTTCTGTGATGAGGTGCATTTTGTAGGGACAAAGTTAATAATTCTAATCTAAAATATGCTATGATTTTACATAGGATTCGTTAATTAATCAATAGAATCTGCGTAAAAAAGAATATTCCGACCTTTTTCTTTATTTTATAGCTGTTATTTCTGCAAATTTTCACTGAAAATTAAGTCATTTTTGAGACCCGTCACGTGTCATGGTCTAAACGAGACTGATCGCCCAACTAATGCGATTTGTGATTTTGCATTACTTGGGAGGGTGCCATTTTTTCCGTCGGATTGTGTGTCCATGTTTATTATGAAACGTTTTTGGGTTCAGAATATATATACAGCCGTTTTAAGAGCATAGATAGGTACATAAATTCATAGAAATCCAGGCTATGATTTTCATCCTCTGCGAATAACTTAGTTAAGGCTCTATAGGACATCAATGTATGGGAACTAATATTTTTGTGATTAAAGCATGAGCCTTGGCACACTTGTTACTTAGGTGGACTAGAGTTAAAAACGCCCGGGAGACAAGCGCGGACGCCCCGCTGGTGGGGAGTTACGTTCCGCCACGCGTTCTTTCGCTTCTCCTATCATCGTATTTATAGAGACTATGGCATTTTTAGTATCGTTTTCGGATAAATTGAGGATGGCCAATCATTTTCTGGTACATTAATACCATGTTTTGTAGAAAAATTTAAATAAAGGCAAAAGTCAGAAATTCTTAGGTAAAAAAAATCTTTTAAATTGCGAATAATATTACCGTTTGATGACTTCAATTGACTGGTTCAAAATAAAACTAACAAGTCACAGATCTGATTATATAATATATTATTATTAATCTGTATATAAATACTTGAATTTGTACATATATTTATGTGTACGATACCAAACCGCCAGATACCAAACATGCCATAGTCTCTATCAATACGATGATACGAGGACCGAAAGAACGCGCGGCGGAACGTAACTTCCCACCCTCCCCCTCCCCACCAGGGGGGCGTCCGCGCTTGTCTCCCGGGCGTTTTCAACTCTTGTCCATCTAAGTAACAAGTGTACCAAGGCTCATGCTTTAATGACAAAAATATTGGTGTTGTCCTATAAAGCCCTAACTAATTTTTAAGCTCCTATAGCGTCTCGGTAACAAATTGTTCAGTAAACAAATTTATTGGCTATTTTATTAGAGCAAGAACAAAGCGGAAAGTTGTTTGTGATATACGACCATTGTTTGGCGAGTCTTGTCAGAGAGTATAGAATTCTACTTTGTAAACTGGTCAACCACTCAACGAAAAAACGACAAACAAATTACTCTATCTAGCTGATCAGAAAAAATCTCCAAGTGTATGCAACGACCCTGGTGAGTCATGTGTAAATTTTCGATATTGGCGAGCACTACATTCACAAAGCCATTTTACTTACAACTGTCAAATCAAGGTACTTAAATAGTAATACGTAGATATATTTCTTTCTATATAATTAAAATAAATAAATAAATATCAGACAACCTCACACAACTCAACCTAGTCCCAAATTAAGCTCAAGAAGGTTTGTGTTATGGGTACTAGGCGACGATATAACTACTTATATAGATAAATAAATACTTAAGTAGGTACATAGAACATCCATGACCCAGGCATAAATATTCGTGTTCATCACACAAATATTTGCCCTTGCCGGGATTCGAACCCAGGACCGCCGGCTCGGTAGGCAGCTGCTTTACCACTGTGCCAACCGCGTCGTCAAAACTTGTCAGTAGGAATGTACTTTTCTAATGTAATAGACCTCATAGTTAACTTTCAAGTAGGTACATAATTCACGTTGCGAATCCTTACCTACGTTTTTTTTTTTTTTGTCTAGGCACATAATTTTCTATTGACTACTCTGGAACTGTTTCTTACTCTTTGGCCCCACCGTTAGCGTAACGATTGCAAGAGCCTTCACGACGCGATTGTGTTTTATGACCTTGCAATTATTGATATTATTACCCGAATTCTCATTTGATAACAAGTACAGTCGGCAGGCTTTTACATGAATTATTGTAGTAAATAGTTCCTATTTTTGATATAGAATCGTTTTTAAAAAGGGAGATGTACCTATCTTTCAGCGATTCATAAAGATAGCGGGTTAACCTTAATTAACTGTGTCAAGTTTTATTTAATAAAATATTTTTAAACGTATTAAATTATACATACTTGGTTATTTATCACCAGAAAAACAAACCATAAAGGTTTGTTCGTTCCCCAACATAAATTCCACTCATTACCAACAAATCACAATATACGCATGACCAGTGACCCTATTTCATACCCAAGTTCTGCACATGTTAGTTTGATGGGAACATTGGTACCCGCAAATTTTAATTTCAGGCACTTTAACACATAATTTCATAAAAATTAAGCGAAGTATACTAAACTAACCAACAAAACCGTTTATATTTAGAGTTCATAAAATATCCAGAAACATTTATGATATTTGTCGTGAAAAAGTTTTGCGAGTCAACTTTACTGATTGCCATTCAGTTTGCTATCCACAATCGTGCTGCAAATGGAGAATTAAATTTAGTGTAGCATTCTACGGCATTGATATTATCGTACAAACGCAATCAAAACGGTACTAAATGTTGTTTGTGTTTCTGATTTATTTGCTTAGGTATTTGAAGGGACTAAAGGTCATTCCACTCCTCATGCGTCGATGTACGCGTTGTTTAGTATGAATTTTCATAAAACATGACACAGCACTTGCGTGACGTATTCGTGAATAACGCACTGCAGATGTGTGACCCATGATGTGGTTGCACCTTAAAACAAGTCAACAGAATACCAAGAAACACCAACCGCGTGATGCAGGCGTGTTGCCTACGCTACTGGTGTGGCATGGTTTTAAAAAAAGACAACACAAAAACAAGGAACACCCAGATTTGTTTAATGTTTTTCACAGAATTTTTGTTGAGTTTCAATGTCATACAAGTCGTTTAATCCTCCTAATGAACAAAGGCTGTATAAATGGCTGTAATTAATATTTATGTCTCGTTTGTACCATTAATTTTTACAGGCTTTGTTCTTGAAGCTAGATTGGCTAGGGCGCTAATTCAATGGAGCTTTGCGATATCTTTAGTGAGCAATATCTCGGCTTAATCACAGCACTTTTTCCGAAATATTTATATTTTTGCTTTTCGAGTTCCATAATAAGTAACGATCCAAGTTCTAAAGGAAATGTTTATAGTAAAATTAGACATATTGCTTGCATGTCATTCTAATTTGCACTATCGCTTTTTGACACGTTTTTAGGGTTCCGTAGCCAAATGGCAAAAAACGGAACCCTTATAGATTCGTCATGTCTGTCTGTCCGTCTGTCCGTCGGTATGTCACAGCCATTTTTTTCCGAAACTATAAGAGCTATTGTTGAAACCTACCAAGTAGCAATATAGTCGCAATATTTCGGATAGATAACTGTCAGTGTCAAACGTCTAATTAAGGCCCAGTAATTGAATGCTCAAATATCTTGGTTCTGTTATCGGGATCAAGGTTCCGCCTGGCGGTGGCGGCGTCGCCCGACACATTGTTTTATTAATTACCGCAAAAACGACGTTTAGACTAGCTGTTCTCATTACCAAAGTCGATGATTTGTGCAATGTACCTAGATAACTAATTTATATATTCGGTGAGCCAGCGATTATGACGAATTGTGTGATCACAGGATGAATTCGACGATTCTAATTACATGTCTTGGAAATCTTCTCTCTATGTCACTTTAGCGATGTGCTTCGAAGTAACTGTTATAGCATTATCGCTCTTTACGAAATAAAGTGAATTCTGGGTAATGTACTATGCATGAACGTAGATATAAAATTATATCGCTAACCGGACAAAATGTCGAGACATCGTTAAGCCGGTGATTGCAATCCCCAATCTTCACTTATAATGAAAATAACCGTAATGACCAGATTGCAGACGAGGACCAAAAACGACTAAGGCATGTGGGTTTCCTTTTTTAAACGTAATTGAATAAGTTAGAATATAACATTTAGAAGTTCATCGCCTCAATATTTTGACCCTGAGATAAAACTAACCACTGCCTTCAAGTGTTAAATGTAGCATTGATCAACTGCTCAATAAGTACGTCAGTTAATAAATGGTTTTAAGACCCATGGCTAGTCTATGAGGTAAGATAGATTACAATCAGACATGCAATCGCAATGGTCATACTACTCTATACTTATTCTTGAAAATTTTATTACAGTTACAATAGCATTCGTTACAGTATTCGTTAGATCATTCTTACAATTGTTTAGTATAATTTCATGGCATAGTATCTCTATAGTACCCATATAAGAAAGATCATCATCATACTATCACCCTAATATTATAAAGGCGAAAGTTTGAGTGTCTTTGTGTGTTTGTTACTTCTTCAAGCTCAAACGGCTGGACCAACTTTCATCGGTATGAAGGTAGCTGACACTCTGGATTAACACAGGCTACTTTTTATCCCGAATAAATTTAGTGTTCCCGTGGGATGTGCGGGTAATACCGCGCGACGCAGCTAAATAGTCTCGAATAAATATGAAATATTCTTTCAGCCTGAAGAAGATAATCAATTGATCCAGAAAAAGTGCTAATATGTTGATATTATTATATTATCGGCTATTTGACCGTGTAGATACGAACTTACTTAATTTTGCATCATCTATTTTCAGGAAACTGTGGCCCATTCCTCCTTCACCTCTTGCACGCAATTCAATTTGTTACAATTAATTCATTATTTCTGAAAAATAATGACAAATAAAATCCTACATTAATAATTTAAACGTACATTCACAATTGTAACAGAAAGTTGCATAACTTCTCTTGTTCCAATGAGCCGACATGCAGATCGTTAATGCTGGCTTGAGCAATGTATGTAGTTTAATAATTGCATGTGAGTGCGATTACATTCCATCAACGTATTAATGGTATTTTATGTCAGTCGTTCTCTTTTATTCGAATCATTTGTCAGGTCGAGAGTTTGTTGTTTACGCAATCTGACGAGAATCAAGTACTTCTCATGTTTTTTTTTTTTATCTTAACTAACTTTAACTTTACCGAGACCGCTGGCGGGAACTCGTATTGGAGGCCAAGACTCACTTCGGGTCGCTGCGCCAGAGGAGTAAGTAAGTAAGTTAACTAACTTTGAATTTAAATAGGCTTCATATCACAATGACTGCCTTCCCTCATTAGAATAATTAGATTACAAAGCAATCGCTCTAAAGCTATAGAGAGCTCATACTAATTTACTACATTAAACCAGGAGATTAGCATAATGCCCATTATTCACCGTATTATCAGAGGAGAGGACTATGAAAATCGAAAACCGAATAGTTTCTAAATTGCGATCCGAGTTGTGATGTACTGTTACGGTGACTGATCTCTTAGAGCTAGTATAACATTAAAAAAGCAATATATAATAACATCAATCAAGTTACGCATGCTCATTTAGTTTATTTATGGTATAGGTATTTTAAGCATGCATGCCGAGGTAGCTGAACAACTAAATTGTAAGCGCGGTATGAAAATGTTGTTACTACTCATGCAATACTGAGCAAAGATTAAACACATAATTATATTAATCTTTTACAACCATTTAAAGGATAAAAAGAAAAGAAGGATACAATAAATCTTGTCACAAATAAACACATAAAATGACTACACACATAAGTTTCCACACCACCAGCACAAACATGGTGATTTTGCTGCGAGATAACAGTGAACAAAATGCGATAGTGTTTTGAGCAAGACTCAAAGTAACTTTTTAACCGACTTCAAAAAAGGAGGAGGTATGTATGTTACTCGATATCTCCGAGAATCGTGAACCGATTTTCAATTTTTTTTTTTAATCGAAAGGGTATAACTCCGAGTTGGTCCCGTTGGCACTAAGTCGGGATCTGATGATGTAATCTTGGAGAAATCGAGGGAACTCTTCAAATGTTATAGGGACATGTACGGCGCTTTCGGTAATTTATTGATAAAGTCAAGAATTTATATTCAGTAAATAGGATTTGGGTTAAGGAAACTGATGAACACACATACGAATCACTAAAAAGCAAAAAAAAAAAAAATTTTAACAAAAAAAAGAACCGACTTCAGTAAAACTAAAAAGCCAACAATAACCCGTTCAAGTACAGATTACATTTGACTCACCCTTGGAAGTCGGTGCCAAACCTCGCGTAAACTATAAAATATAAATATAAGAACTGAGTGGTGTGGGATCGACTCCGAAGGGTGAGTCAAATGTAATCTGTACTTGAACGGGTTATTGTTGGCTTTTTAGTTTTACTGAAGTCGGTTCTTTTTTTTGTTAAAATTTTTTTTTAATTTTCTCAATCTTTGCCCCCGAATTGTCATTTCTCAGCCAGCAACAGGTTAATAATGATTAATGATTGATCCCTCTTTGTTCGAATCATTCGAACTTCGGTGCACTCTGTCTCTTTCATATAGCTATATGAAAAAGAGACTGATAATAACATAATATCAATTCGAAATTCGAATCCGGCCTAGAATCAAAATACGTTCGCAATACGCGTAATACCCTTGAAAAAGATAATTTTATAGGAACATTCCGATTATAATTAGGCCAATCGGATTTGCAATATAGGGCATCTAATGCAAGCGGAGTCACGGGCAAAGCCTAGTTACCCGATAACTTATCGGATCACGTTACTAAGCATTCCTGTCGCCATATCGTGACTACTCCATTATAAAGGTCACCGCTCACTGAACCCACAGTGTGAACCTTTGCTTTGTTACGCCACCGTTGCCTTACTTTTAATTAAGCACGTTACGGATATGAGAACTAAACCGGTTCCAATACACTCGGAACTGCTTTTTTTTCATTCATTAGGTTCCTCGTACGATACTACTATTTGCGAAGCGTGTCAAGGACATTTTTTTGCGACTCGCGCTCCATGCGTAAATGTTACACGCATAAGGAAACTAATGCACCAAATAGTAACAGAGGACGTGACTAGTTAACTAAATCTCTTTAACAATATAAAATTGTAAGTTTTTTCTAATGTTTAACTAGAGTAAACTCATTTTCTTAACGATTTCTAGATTATTTATACTTTATTTATTATAATATTCTATTGAGAGTCGACTATGGATTTCTATGGAGAGTGGTCATTATTTCAGACAAAATTTAACAGTGCGATGTAGGTTTTGCAGCGCCATCTATTGGTTAAAAAAAAATGACTGCTCATCACGCCGAAACGGCTAAATGGATTTTTAACTACTCTTGGTAAGGGGATAGCTGCGCATCCAAAAAAGTATATAGAACTACGGTAAAGAAAAAGAAATACAGACGATGTTGCTTCTAAGTTCTAGTATAAAATAAATACGTACTGTACCTATCCTAGCACCTAGCAGTAAGTAGCAAGCAGTGTGCAATGAACTGAGTATTACGTAGTAGGTACAACGTACACGCATACAACTTTACCATTGAACTTGGTTACAGGCCGAGCAACATGGCCTAAGGATCGTGCTTATAACCAGCGGTATATTCAACTGTACCTCTAGCACAACTGTGACATACGACTCTTTCTCACGCGAGAAATATAACCTATCCTTTTCTTCGCTGTTCTGTTAGAGAGTAACGGGTGATGCTAAGTCGACAAGAGGCCCGAAGCGTAGTTGTGCTAGACGGGCTGGGCTCCTCTTAATATCTCAGTCGATTTTATAGGCCCGATTAGATACGGATATGACTCAAAAATTAAGAGCTAGCGATGAAAACCGCTGCCTGTGGCTCCTTTGTTTACTCAATTTCTAATATAAAATAAAAAATAAATGTAGGGCCCAATGAGACTTAACAAAAGTAAAAGAAAAAATCAACAGGAAAATGCTTTACTTTGCTATTGTTCAAATATCGGTGATTCAAGATTTCCATTGTCTCTTCAATGTCAGTGTCAATCTTATTTTCTTTGAATTAATTTTCATTCAGGCCAAGGGTTTGGTATCTTCTTAATTACAGTCATATTTCCGCATAAAATGGTTTCTAATTGATTGATAGACTACATTTGGAAAAGTGTACATTTCATGGAAATTATATTCACAGAACAGCGGTAACAATTAAATGAAAACTTAATAAAAAAAATATACTCGTATATGACCAACGCATTTTGCAAGAGCAAAAACAGTGACTGTGACATTATACTTAAATAGCGAGAACTATTAAAAAGCTGTACGTGGTTTTTAACCCCTGAAGAGAAAGGCTCGTGTTACAAGTTATATGACTTATATGCATAATATTTACATGTATGTCTTGGCATCGTAGCTCTCAACGGGATATTCAATCCGTCAAACACATGAAACAGCGACTCAAAATTAAATGGCGAGGGGAACAACTTCATCCTTATGTTGTCAGTACCTAATACCACTTATTCGCACGAAGCTATTTGATTAATCATTTCTAATTATATATTTATCGTATGTCATATTATGTGCTACTGGATTACATATTAAAAGTTTTTTTAATGCGTTTCTTGTGAATAGGCTGTTGCTGAATCAGCGAGCTACAACTTCGACCCCGTATACTTGCCATCAGCTGTTTCTGAGGTCAATTACTAGTCAGTTTATAAAATAATAATAAAAAAAAATGGTTGGAGCTGCAAATTATATTTCCCGACTGCAAGATGACTGCGTTATTTTGCTTCGTTTGACGTGAACTTCAAGTCTTTTGCAGTTCAACACAGCCACAATAGGAGTTTTCATTGGAAATTCTTTGTTCAGCAAAGCTTTTTAAAAGTGCACCGTATAATATCTCGCGCATTTCCGATGCAAAAAGATCAGACAGAGACGTACAAAAGACTGAATGAATGGATGGGGAACAGTAAATCTCTGACTTCAAGAATAATCTAACTCCATTATACTATTCATTTCATCCCAGAATCCTTGGATTTTCATTTTGTTAAAATCCCGCTTATATTATAAAAAGCGAAAGTTACTACTTCATGCCGAAACGGCAGGATGGATTTACATTAAATTTTGAACAAACACGAGTTTAGTTTAGACCCTAACTTAACACACAGGCACACATACTTTTTAGGGTTCCGTACCCAAAGGGTAAAAACGGGACCCTATTACTGAGACTTTGCTGTCCGTCCGTCCATCCGTCCGTCTGTCACCAGGCTGTAACTCAAGAACGGTGATAGCTAGACAGTTGAAATTTTCACAGATGATGTATTTCTATTGCCGCTATAACAACAAATACTAAAACTAAAATAAAATAAATATTTAATGGGGGCTCCCATACAACAAACTTGTTTTATGGTACGGAACCCTTCATGCGCGAGTCGGACTCGCACTTACCCAATTTTTATTATCATCTATGTAGGTAGGACATTACATTATGTTTTAACGCGAGTGAAACCGCGGTCAAAATGTATTAAAGTACGTCATTGACGTAAATAGTCTTCAAAACGCGTTTGTATTCCGAATATAGGTACAGTCTGTTGATGAGACGTATAAGTGAACTCCATGAACTCAATGCCGCATAACGACCTGCTAAAAATAAATCATTCATTTATTCATCTGTTTAAGATGGGACGGGAGTAAAAATATCGTAACACATTGTAATCAATATAATAATAAAAATAATCTATTTCATTGAAATCGGAATGAAAATAAATGTAGATCAAATTGAAATTAATTCAATTCTTAGTAATATCATGACACAATTTGTCGGCATACTCTCTCCTCTTCTTTTTTCCATATTTATTAACCTAATTACTTCTAGGATTAAATGCTCTCACCATCTCTACGCCGACGACCTACAAATATATACCCAGGTAAGCCTTGGTGATTTAGATAATGAGATTGGACAAGTAAATAGCGACCTTAGTAGCATCTCCGTATGGTCCAGAAGTTTTGGTATAACTGTCAACCCTACCAAGTGTCAAGCAATTATACTTGGCAGCTCTAGGCAGCTATCTCTCATAGATTTTACTTGCTTGACACCGATCATTTTTGACGATGTTGCTGTTCCTTCCGCAGCCACAGTGAAAAACCTGGGTCTGGTTATTGATAGTAGTCTAACCTGGAGTCCCCAGGTGTCTGACGTCTGTCGTAAAGTCACCAACATTTTGAGATCACTCTATAGGTTTAAGCATTTTCTTCCGGTCTGCACCAAAACTGTTCTTGTCCAAACGTTGATACTTCCCATTATTGATTATGCTGATGTGTGCTAAGTAAGCTAGATCGGTTGCTCAACAACTGTATAAGATTCATCTTTGGCCTCCGGAAGTATGATCATGTATCTGCTTCTCGTCGTCAACTAAACTGGCTCCCTATCCGGGAACGCAGGTCATTAAAAATTCTATGCACTCTTTACTCAATTTTGTTTGATCCAGCAACCCCGGGCTATCTTAAATCTAAATTCATATTTTTAACTGCTCGGCCTGCGGCTTGCGAGCTGCGCTCTTCCCGAATTCACAAACTCACTCTTCCTTCTCACCGTACTGGTTTCATGTCCAATTCCTTTGCGATTCAAGCAATTCGTTTGTGGAACGATCTCCCTCTCTCCATTAGGAAAGCTCAGAGCAAATTCTCCTTCAAGCGCATGGTGCGCAAACATCTCTCCAAAGAATTTCAGGATTGATTGTCTATATGGTGTTTTACAGGGGTACATATGTATATATATATATATATATATATTATATATATATATATATTATATTATATATATATTTGTATTTATGTATGTGTATTGTATTGCATATATGTGTATGTATAGGTATATCGTTAATATATATATATATCAAACTTATTGAATTTTGTCTCGTTTTAGGTTTTTAGCCACGGCTTTTTATGATCCTGCACCAACTGCTAGTTTCTGTTTGGCCCTATGGTTGACTGGTAGAGAATGCCTTATGGCATTAAGTCCGCCATTTGTACTCTTACTTTTGTATTTTGTGCAATAAAGTTTAAATAAATAAATAATAAATAAATTTGTTAATACAAGAATAGTGTAAATCAAAACCGACGAATGTATTTATATACCTAGTTCAATTGTTACGACTTACTTCTTAAGTATACGTGCACCCAACCTTCGGTTTCGGTGGGATAACGGAAGTGAATGAATTCGATACGGTCTGCCCTGCCCAGTCATGTCTAAACGAACAATTAATCTGTTTCACGGTATTCGAATTTATGTCCACCTACATTTTAATTAGGTAGGTACAGTACTTTTCAAGGCGACATTCTTTATCCATGTGATCCGCTTTCGATATAAATGCATGTCAAGGTTAATAGCCGTTCGTTATTTTTTTGCAAACAAGAATAATTGGAGTCACTCAAAGTACATGCAAATAAGTAACTATGTGGGCGAAAAAGAATACTTTTCAAAAATTATCAATATTGGAAAGTATATATTTTTTTCGTCTTATTCTGTATCTACTTACTTTATATATAAATGCATCAAATGAAATTGGAACCCGAGTATCCTCGGCCCATCTCAAGCTAACGCGTATTCTCCATTTTATGGAAATGGAAAGAAATTTGGAGAAGAACAAACTCTGTTTTAGAAAAAATCTCTGGTTTTAAAACGGGAAAAGCTTTAAATATAAAGGTTTCATAAAACCAATGTCAATCTGTTTACCGTTAAAACAAACAAGACTCTATAAACCCAGAACGAATGCGCGTTACGACCTTTATATAAAATAAAATAACTGTACCTACAGTTACATTAGAGGATCATCCCAAGTAGCACACATGCTGCCCTTATACAACTTAAATTAGCTGTACAATGGCTGTATAAGCGCCTATGCAGGCTGTGTGCTACTGGGGATGATAACATTGCGTATTAGCGATATACGAGCCAACTAACTATATAATCGTTCGGACAAACTTATATGATAAAAATATTTTAGCTGTATAACCGAAAAAACTGTAAGAAGCGACGCTCAGCTAGAAGCCGAACTATTTTTTTAAACTCGCCTTTGGCTTAGAATTAAATTTTGAATAGATAATTGATAAGATAGAGTAGAATAATATACAAGAAGTAAGCATAATTGGATCATGATATCAATACGATACCATCCTACGGACGTCATTCATCGTTACATTTGGTAGTTGAAGAAATGATCTTGTATATTTTATCGAATTTTCTTAACTTTCACCATGTGAAGATTTCTACAACAAGCCAAAACATGCCTTGCTATCCAAACATAAATTTGCAATGGAAAACATATTTTCATTCATATCTTCACACTGTTCCTGCATCCGTTTTGAATTAAATCAAAACTTCAGCGAGGAACTGCATACATCTCGCGAGAAAGATTTTAGTAAGAACCAAGATGAACTTCATATATGCTGTAATGAGTACAGTAAGAACGAGTAAATGCGAAGTAGACATTAGTCCGTACACATGTAGCCAGTTTCACTCTATGTCCGGTTACTCGGTAAACTCAACGGGATGGAAATGTCAGGAAAAAGTGCGTCCTCCGGCTGGGACCGTGGATATTGCCTCCAGACATGATATCTGTACTAAGCAAGAGAGATTTGACCACAAGCCGACCACACAGTACCTAACAAATACCTACATTGCCTTTACTACTTATTTAGTGAGAGCGAGATTATTTTGTGAGGCACGTGTACACGCGCCAATGACGACAATTTTCAGTAAAACTACGTTGTAGGGTTGGAGTAGGTAACTCCATTCGAGACGATTAGCAACGAGTGTGGCCCTTCTGTCATACTAGTCTGTATTATATTGTATTCTATGTTGTTATGTCGCTCTATCCTTGACCGCATGTCGTAGATAGATACCTACTTATTCGTAAATCGCGCATCCTAAACTAACACATTTACATTTCAAGGACATGATGCCCTTGCCCCGCAGAAGGCTAAGGTTGTGAACAGGTACATACACGTTGGCTCAGTGAGCCGCACTCGTAACTTCTGAACGAGGAACATGATTTCTATTGGAAAAGTTAACTATCCACGTACCTCCTTCACGATATTGAAAGTGTTAGGGCTGTTTCACGCTGTTTGCGTTTAATCGATTTGTTATGAAACCATTTAGTTTTTTGATTGCAGTGCAGTCTAAACTGCAGATCTCTGATAGTTGAGTTTACTGTGCGATAAATTCATCAGTTTTTGACTAGTTTGAGTATCTGGAAATGTGGGGGGACATAATTGTATAGCAAGGTTTGCGTTAAAAGACCCAGGATACTAATTTATCAGGAGTTCATTAGTATTTTATGTACATTGTATTTAGTCAATACAAACAGAAACGTTGCTAGTTCAAATTTAAAATAACAACATGTTCTAGATTACTTAGACAAAGTTCTTTGTACAATGTTGTTTCTATTGGTTAGGTGTATTTATATTTTTCCGCATCAGACTAACCTCTGTACACCCTTATCCAATCACCACAATCTAGGAAAGTTGATAAGTCTAGGCAATTTATCTGGCTGTACGAGTAGGATTCAAAGTCGCTTTGCAAAGTAAAAGCTTTCTCAGGTAAATGATCTGTAAGCCTTTTGGTGCGATGATTAAAGTTACCACCTGCGATTAGCCAGATATATACATTTTATATTCAAATCTAGATTTATAATGACTAAGATAAGTAACATGAGAACATTTATGAGAATTCGAGGCCAGGCGAAGAATAGACGACAGTAAAATAGATTACATACGAATTCATGCCAAAATATTAACTTGGCAGCGACGGCTGAATAAGCAACAGACTTAAATCACTAGCCCCTTCCCGAGTTTTTCATGTAAGGCCATAAATATAATATATTATGCAACCTTTTATTGTAAAATTATGCAAAAAAACTACTCTTGATACCTATCTGGTTTATATCTGTATAATAACAGTGGATACATATTTATGATTCCAAAATGCTCGCGTAGGTACACTCACTTGCTTCGAGACCTCGAATAAAATTTGTGTTTAAGGTATTTTTTTCATTATTAAAGTACAAAATGCGATTTTAGAGACAATCGCAGTTAATCACTGTTTTGGCAACCAGTAAAGGATATATTACGAATTCCACCGCAATTTAGCATCTCTGCTAAACACTAAACAATTTCGTGATTTTGTCATTTCTCATTCCAGTGAAGATTTATGATGGCTGCCGGCGGCCACCATGTCTGTGAATATTCATGAGACCCAGACTTGCAGTTGATGCACGCAAACAAACGTGCCGAGGGACGTTACTATGGGATCCACAAACGAAATTCAATCAATATCTTCTAAACCAATGTTTTTTTATTTCCGAAAATGGTACGTTCAAGGGTTAATCTTTAAGAAAAACACGCGTGAAATTTCTATTTAGGATGTTAAAAAGTGGCATGTATAAAAGTTATTAGGATTATTTATTATACACCAGATGCCGATTGACATACGAGTTGAGATAAAATAACATTTCGTGTGGCATTTATAGCTCGACAAAAAAGTGTAGAAATAAAAAAGTGCTAATACTGTAGTGTCGTCCCTTTCTAATCAATCTAATAAAACGAAATAAGACAACAGTATTGCCACTTTTTAATGTCTACACTTTCTTGTCGGACTAATAAGCTACAGAGCGAGCTCTTTCTATACATTATGACTGTATGAAAGAGTTTGGTTTGAAATTGGTAGTAGACATATATGTATTAAAAAGTATAAAGTTATTATAGTAATCAAGGAGAATTTCAGTCATTTCAGCGGGCAAATGAAGCTTGTTTCGACACGTTATTGACGTGGATAGCGAATATGAAGCCGGTTATTTTTACAGAGCAGTTTCTACCCACTCGTTATTTTATTTCAATATATCTTTTTCATCCCATTGATAAATGTCTGGCGGTGATTGTGCATTTTTATTCACTTGATAAATATAATCAGATTGTTCAGTTTAACGTACACCTGAATAAAAGACATTTCAAAAATCATGCCTTACCGCAGGGTGATTATTTTAGCGTTCCAACGATGTCATAGCAATGGACCACGAGGTCTAAGAAGGTCAGCAATTGAAATCCCGTTAAGGCGACTCCGTACGTGGAATGGTGATTTTTAAAGTCCTAAGGCTCGTAATCTAGCCAACGGAAAAATCTGAAAAAAATATATGCTATTTTTGACTATTTCTTCTAAAAAATTATAGTTGGATTTTTTTTTTAAGCAATAATTACTATGGAAAAAATAATGTTGAAATAGGGTCGTTTTCAATTTTCAATTCCCTAAGGCTTCTAAACTACAAGTGATATTTACACGGCTCTTTCGCAAGAACATTGACAATTTATTGATCTTTAATCGTATTGTTTAAAAGTTAGTAAAATGGAAATTCGGTCTAATAAAGCATCAAAAAAACTGAATTTCCGCGAGCGCAGCCGTGCCCGGGCTGCGAGCTCAGTGTAAATCTAACCGTCGAAGGGGAAGGCTGTGTCACTTGCTCTCGCGATCCATCTAGTTACGGAAAATTGTTATAGTACCGGATCCCGCGGAGGTTCGATCTGTCTTCGTGCGTTTGAAGTGTATTTTAAGAGAGCGTAGTTCGTTTTTTCACACGACTACGCTATGCGCCATAACAAAAAGCACTCATTTTCATATAGAATTAAATTCAACTGTTTTTTTTTCGTATTTGAGTATCTATAAATTTTAAGTACTTATAAAAAAAATTGGCATTGCTTAGCATTCCCGAACATATTTGGATACTTAGATATTCTCAGTCATGGGCCCACACCAGACAGGATTCCCAGAAAATAACACTTTTGGTGTGGGTTTTAGGGCCCTTCTCTGTATAATATTAGAGTACCTTAGGTATTTCGGTTAGTAAAAAAATCTGATAATACAGATATTTAAGTATGATAACGTCTAATGATCTTTATGAATTCAACCCTAAGAGATATGAATATCCGTAATTCAGAACAAGTATTGTTCGTTTGAATACCATTGTAATATTCGGTAAAACGCTAATTTACGAATACGAATATTTATTGTAAGTATTCACATTCGTTGCGTCACTAGTACAGTACATGGCATGTGATATAAAAATACATTATAAAAAATTACAATAATTGTCTAGTCCAAGAAGGCAAGTGACAATTTTGGCATGAGGGCTTATTTATGTAAATATAGTCAGAATACATATTTGCATCAATAAATTTCCCACTTCATATTTAAATCTAAATGAGCGTTAGTAATTATTGACATATCCGCCGGGCCTAGCTAGACAAATACCTAGCCTGGCCATAAGTTCTGTTCCAATTGTTTACCGTTTATAAAATAAAAACCTGATTTTTATTACATATCTTTTAAAAGCCATATATAAATGATCAGATTACAGTTGAATTAATGAAAAAATATATAACTTTATTTAGACTCATCGTAATGCCCGGACTTGATTTTTGACTAATGCTCAGAATTTTTCTCTCTAAGTTTGCCAGAGAGCAATGAAACGATCTTGGATCAAATTAATCGATCGTGGAAGGAACGCCAAAACCCAAATAGCTTACGTAACCCAGACAACTGCTAAACTAAAGTAGAGCTGACACATTTGCCGCATGTCAACATTGTCAACCGATCTGCAGATATATATAATATTCTGTGGACCTACTTTTTAGGGTTCCGTAGCCAAATGGCAAAAAACGGAACCCTTATAGATTCGTCATGTCTGTCTGTCTGTCTGTCCGTCCGTATGTCACAGCCATTTTTTTCCGAAACTATAAGAACTATACTGTTGAAACTTGGTAGGTAGATGTATTCTGTGAACCGCATTAAGATTTTGATGCAAAAATACAAAAATAATAATAAATATTGGGGGCTCCCCATACTTAGAACTGAAACTCAAAAAAATTTTTTTCATCAAGCACATACGTGTGGGGTATCTATGGATAGGTCTTCAAAAATTATATTGAGGTTTCTAAAATATTTTTTTTCTAAACCGAATAGTTTGCGTGACAGACGCTTCCAAAGTGGAAAAAAGTTGGTTCCCCCCCCTCTAACTTCTAAAATAAGAAAATGAAAAATCTAAAAAAAACATATAATGTACATTACTATAAAAACTACCAACGAAAATTGTTTTGAACGAGATCTAGTAAGTAGTTTTTTTTAAAACCTATTAATACCTAACTTTGCACCTAATTTATATGGGGCGCTATACATACCAGGTGCAAACTTAACTTAACCACTTAGGGATGGAAAGTGTTTGTACGGAACCCTCGGTGCGCGAGTCCGACTCGCACTTGGCCGGTTTTTAAATGAAGCATTTTATAATTATAAACAACATCATGTTCTCTACATGTCGCTTTTGTTATTTTGTCTATTAATGGAATATTTTAGGATTTAGCGTCGCTTACGCAAAATGGCCGTCAAAATAGAATTAGGTAAAATTATCTAAACGACACGTTTCCCGAGAAATTAGTCAGGTAAAATAGTATGATCTTTTACACAACAATCAACACAGTTAACAATAAATATGTGAATGCTCATTTTATGGTCAGGTAAATATATAAATGTGCATAAATCAGCATGAAATAAATCAAGAAAAATCATCTAATCGCCTTTGTAGGAAATATTTCAGACATGAAAAGCTATTTATCGTACAATAAAACCTCACGATTAATGTTTTAATTAGAGGAAAATATTTATTTTCAAACATTAAAATTAATGAAGTGACATTTAAAGTTCTCTAAGACAAAAACTTATGGTCCAACTACGCAAATACAAAAAAAAACTGCTTTCGAAATGTAAAAGATTTATTCATCAGATATCACGTGAAATTTAAATTTTATCAATTTTTATGTGTGATCTGCTGAAAGATTTCCAGTGGTTCTAGACCAATGTATGGTAGCAAACGATAACTATGACTCTAATGAGAACAGCACAAGAGTTCTCAAGACTGCAGTCACTCGGTACTCATTAAGGAATTTTAAATCACAAACTACGTGAAATTTCAAGTTTTACAATTGCAATGAGATAATATCCTATCCTAACAAGAATAACAAAACTACCTACAACTCTGTGTGGTATAAGTGACGTCTCGTAAGACACTGTTTGAGTGAGATGGCGTTTTGGTCCATCAAGCGAGTCCAAAGTAATGCCTTAGCGCCACAGACACAGCTTTAACGGCCTTTATAAATATATTGAATTACTACCAAATGTGTGATATTTTATAAAACAGAACCGGTAAAGTTGTCTAACTACCAATTTAACGAAAATATTTGCTTTTTTAGTACATTCTATGCGACAAATACGACTCAATTGTCATTCAAGCAATTCAAGATAAGCGACACTAGTCAGCGTCAGTAGTCGACCAAAGTCATATCAGGTAAAAAAAGGATAAGCGCCAATGGTTTCATAGTATCAAAGCAGGTAAATTTGGATAAACGCCAGTAGTTAAGATACGACAATCAGGTAATTTAATCTATGTTATTTTTTTTTATAGAATCTTATATCGATTCTGTTTAATAATGTGGAATTACCACATTTTTAATCATATGCAATCAAAGATTTAGTGTGATTGACGTAACGATATGATAGCTCAGTTGGTAGAGCACTACGCCGGAAACTTAGGGTCGCAGATTCGAGTCCTGCTTACATTGCAGTGGATCACATTCAATTTTTCTTTCATAATTTACCTTTATGTTAATTTTATCATAAAGACAGGTAAAATGCCTCAAACGACATTAAAATATATTTTACGATCAGGTAAAAACAGTTAACCAACAAGTGCAAGGTTAGTTGCAATAAAGAAAAATTATCCAAGTTATTTGATCTGTTTTGACAAATAAGTAAAAAAGCTCTAAGGTTCATTATTATGCAAAAAACTTTTTATGTAGGTAATCTCCATTTTGCTAAAAAAATACCTCAAAAATCAAGTCGTTTGGTAGAAAAAAAATTTAGAGATTCTCTAAATCACCGACGGGATAAGCGACACAAAAGTCGTCAGACAGATATATACGAGACCCAACCCATTCGATGCAGAAAAATCTGTCGATCCCAACACTGTGTAAACTCGATATCCCAAAAATGTCGCTTAGATAATTTCTCCTTTCCAGCATCGGTATATTTTGACACTCAAGTAAATTAACATTTATAGGGTATCCATGAACATTGAAATTGGGTAAAAAATATCGTCTAGTAAAATATCGTCAATATCAACAAGTATAGGGAAAAATCTGAGAACATTACTAATGTAGTCATAAAAAACTATCACTGTTTATAAGTAAAGGTAAATCCGTTTTCCAACGGTAAAGTTGAGTTTGTCGCTCTATTATTTATAGTTTATCTTTTCATTAGATCAACATGACCCGGGGGATAAAGCTGTGCCTCCACTACTATGTTAAAATATCGGTTCATCCGCTGAGTCACGATATGATTTATATATTAAAAAACGGTATTTTTTATTTCTGCATGATTTTACACGTATAATCAAGAATCTAGTCGGCATTTTAACTATTTTTGGTAGGTACCTACACATACAAAAGAAACTAAAAAGTATTTTTCGATTCGAGACTTCCAAATGGCTAATTTCACTTATTTTTTTGGAAAATAGCTTTAACGCATTTTATTTTTAATATTTACTGTAGCGGGTAAATAGATATTTAGTAATCCGCAATAATTATATCATTGTTTAAATGATTTATTTTACTTCGAGATTTTTCAATGCCTTTAAATAAGGTATAAGGTTTGTTGATCTTCAACTCCCGCTCGGACTATGCGAGTGTATGAAGCTGCTTGGACGCCACTCAACGAGATTATGAACGATGTATTGTTCCGGGGGCGCACGGTCGGCGGGGGGAATAACGTTAGGCTCCGCCCAGATCCTCAAGGACGTTGGCATTAGGAGTCGCCTTAAAGACAGAAAGGAACGCACATAAGTCGTTTGCCAGCGTTTAATTCGTTGAATAGAACTTTTTCTTTGCCACCCAATAGATATTTGATTCCAATTTTGAAGAAGAATAAACAATATCAATAATTTCCTATAAGAATAACAATTCCATTTTACTCGCCTCGATAGAGGCACAGAATATATACGCGTTTTCCGGAGGATATCTCCCGAGTATCCAACTTCACAAAATAGTGCTAGTGAAGTCGATACTCGTTTCACAGTTGGAATCATTTATTCAATGCCAAATTGAGTACTTTATTTGACTCAGACAGGGTTCACAGTGGGAATACTTTCATATTCACGTGATGCGGGATAAACTGAAATACTTACTACAATCGAATAGAATCACATTTATATTAGAAAGGCTAATTTTGGACTTTGTTACTTCTGACGCTCAAACGGCTGGACTAATTTTGGTAACATTTTGGCGTGGATACCTGCACTAACACCCTAGATTGACACGTGTTTATTTATATCCCGAAAAAACGTAGTGTAGGGTTCCCATCGACTGAGCAGGTAACACCACGGGGTGCAGCTGTACACCTACTTTCATAAAGCGCAAACTGAAAAAAAATGCTTTTGAGCGGGATTCGAACCCGGGTTCCCAATCTCCCCTGGCTGAAACGAGCCTTGACTTGACCATCACTAGGCTATCGAACCGATGCCCTTCGCATCGATTTTTTTCAAACAGTCGCTGCATATAAGAAAAAGTTTTATACATCCATATTCCATTATAGTTGTATAGATTTTAATCTGGCACTAATCATTAAATTCCAAAATTCGATTTCGTTAGCAAATATTTATTTCCGCTCGTATTTTTTAATTGCGTTGAAGTTTGATTATTTCAGAGCTCGCAAGGGGCAGTAAACCTGAGTATTTTATATTAATTGTAGCTTGATACCTCCACGTGTTCCTGAGAAAAAGACCTTGACAGACAGACAAACAGACCGACGACAGAATTATTCTATAAGGGTTCCGTTTTTGCCGATTGAGCTACGGAACCCTCAAAACCAAGTATATACTATAAATACCACTCTTAAGGAAGTTCCAGACTTTCAGCACAATACCGCAGCTACAAGGGCATAAAGTACGTCACTGAATTTGAAATGACAAAGTCTTGAAGTGGGTTATTACTTATACTTCAGACTCGATATTAAGACGTGACTTTGAGAGTTGCGAGTGCGACGAGGTACGATGAAATTGAGTCAGAGTTACCTACCTTTTGAAGGCTTTTACAAACTTGAATACCTTACGTATAATGAAGTTGACATTCGGTATACAGGGTAATCAATCCAAATGGGTCAGTAGGGAGAAAACGAAAACTAGGTACCTATAAGAGATTGGGAAATCTCTCCATTGGAACCATGGCGTCTATTTTAGATTTAAGGGAAACTGCATTATTTTCATACTTTTTTTTCTTACTCTCATACATAACTGGGAAAGGAACCTGGTTAAAAATCTTTAAGTAATCGCATGCTGTAGCATTGTGACAGCGGCTTTGACCGGGTTACGTATGAAAATATATTAATTATATTAGTATTGGATTTATAAAAAATAAATAATGCAGTTCTTATTCAATCTAAAATGACGCCATGGTTCCTAACAACATATTTCCCTATCCCTTATAGTTTGTGACTTCTCCCTACTGACCCATTTGGATTTATCACCCGGTAGGTGTATAGACTTTGAGTAATCGAGACGCTACAATGAATACAACCATAACCGTATAGTTACAATAAGATCACTTTAAAATTTCAAATAGATACAAAAGCGAAGCAATTTTATGTTTTTATGAACTCCAACGTCTTGAACAAAATCGGTAGAGCAGTTTTTGAGTTATAGCAAAATTTCATAATTTTCTTAAAAGGACGCAAGTTGACTTCCAGAAGGTAATAAGTAACTACAGTTACTTTGGCGTTTACGACCTTTTTACAGAGCTTGAAATCATTCTCGTAACTTAGGTAACTCTATTGTGATTATTGTGAAGGATGAGCAACTACGGAACCCTACACTGAGCAGTGAGCGTGGCCCGACATGCTCTTGGCCGTTTTTTTTTTGATGTTTTTTGTTGGAACTCTAAGACCCTACCATTTTTAACAATGTTTTTTTGCATGAAAAGATGCACAATTGTAAGTTCTCAAACCTTAATCAAAAGATTTTCAATATAAATGTGCACATTTAATAATAAACAATAATTATTGGATTGGCGCTTACGCCATCCTGTCTGAGCAGCGCGCGAACTATGCCCGTCTCAACTATCGCGTGCGAAAGTAACGCGAGCTATCCCTTTTGCTTATTTCAATCAGTATTTGCTGCGTTTCCCACGATGGGCAATGGGCATGTGTCACTCGTCACGCTGCTCTGTTATTTTATACATCGATTTTACCACGTTTATTAAAGTTGGTGAGGTAAATAGCACTATTTACATAATGGGAAAGACTAAAAGAAGGGGCAAGAAGTTGCATTTTATATTTTTGCGCGTTAAGACTCGTGATATGAGAGAAATAATATACGAGATGTTGAGGGGCGTAGGGTACCAAATCGCTCGAGCCGGGACGCATTGGTGGACTCTTAACTCGCGTAACAGACCACACATACAGATCCTTTTTTGAAGTCGGCTTTTTTTTAAATCGAGTTTCGGGTAGTGATATAGAACTTTATAATTAGCCCAATAAAATAGGTATAAAATGTGTAAGAAATAATAAGCGAAAATCCGAAGTTGAATAGGTACCGGTATCCGATATCTGGTTATAAAATAGTACAGCACTTTTGAATATTACAAGCCTGTGAACTATATTTTATTGGTTGTTTATGTAATTGGTCGTGAAACGTGGCGACGTGACCGACCGACGCGTGCGTACCTACGTATCTCTAACTTGGTGATGCGTGCGACTACGAACGCGCGCCGTGTTTGCTTGAATAAAGGTGGAAAGCGGAGCGGCACTCCCTGATGTGTAGGGTATTTAGCACAGCTTTTGGCTCGTATCGAGACTGTCTTTCCGCAGATATTTAGTGCACAGTCATGAGCAATTGTGCAAGCCAATGAAATGGTTAAATTAGTAGTTGCATTGCAAACCATCCTCATGTTAACATTTATTTGATAAAATCTGATTTTAATCACGCTACGCGACGCGACGGCTAGCTTTTCCTTTCGAGAACTATTAACACTATTTACGATGTTAATCGGCCCGTTAAATTGCAGTCACATCACACGTGTGTAATGTGTATAAAATGTTGGCATAAAAATTACTTTTGACATAATTAATTAATGATCTGACCTTGAACTGTTTCATATTTAATAACAAGCGGCCACATTCAATTTCAATTGAAATATAGCCCTTTGAGCGTTATCTGCCAGACGGACATATTGCATTGACATAGCTGATCGACTTCTGCAAGCCCGGCTGCAATGAGTGAAAAGTTGTCATTTAAAGAGCTTATCGCTAAAGTGGGTATAGTGATAATATTTCGGACTGATGTCAGAAACGTCATATCTGTCTAATTCGTCGTGTGGGCCAGTTTCAACAAGTTGTAACTGGATCTGAATGCAAAAAAACCAATCGTTCCTTGTCACAAACCATGCATCATTTTGTACCAGACCAATAAGTACTTATTCGATTGTTCAAACTTCAAATGGTGTTACCGCGACTGTCTGAGATACATCTCTCAAAATGATTAAAATCATGAAATATATTTACCTATGTTATTTTAATGTATCTCATGTTGTGTTGTATATTCCTTGATGTTTGAGATGTGAAATAAAGAGTACCTACCTATTTGTATTGTATATATATTTTAGTAACCTGCAAACTTGTTTATCAACGGTGTTTTGTTGCTGCTAATTGATGTTGCTGCTATTAGAATAACCACATAGTACCCCTGGCGTCTATTTGTGTCCTAGATCTCAGAAAATTGAGGTCGGATGGCACTAGGTGGAAGGTCTCTGAACAACCCGGGGAGATACCACCCTATTACATTGTTTTGCCCCATTTTTGTATACTTTCATTGTTGTAGCCATTCAATGAGAGTAATTTATAGCCATTCATTGAGATGGATGGGGCAGTATCCTAGACATAACAAAGTATTCTAGTCGAACAAACAATGCGTGTGACTAGTTGGCACGCAGGGCACGCATAGGTATAAAGATTATACAGGATGTATTCGTTAAGTGTGACCAGGCGATTATTCCGTAATTACATGAAATATCAAACAACTAAAAACTGATATCGAAAGTACGTTACCCAATGAGTAAGAGTACATCAATAATATTTTTTAAATAACTTAACGATTATACAGGGTGTATACGTATCAACTACTACTAAAAGTATGACGTACGCATTAATTTTTGTATAATAGGACGTAAACGGAAACGTTCTCTATTTTTTTTTTTCGAGAACGTTCTGGGATCCATAGAAATCGGAGAACGTTCTCAAGAACCGCACTCTCTAGTAGACG
Organism: Apotomis capreana; assembly: GCA_947623375.1. Classification (NCBI taxonomy): domain Eukaryota; kingdom Metazoa; phylum Arthropoda; class Insecta; order Lepidoptera; family Tortricidae; genus Apotomis; species Apotomis capreana. The sequence goes on from OX392500.1 coordinate 24,541,253, forward strand.
TATCGTACAAGTACTGTAGGCGTTTTAATAGTTTTTTTTTCCTTTTCATGTTTCCATGCCACTTCGGTATATTAGGGACTCAGCTGTAACTGTAAGTGTAGGTACGTATACTTAACTTAATGGCCTTTCTCAGGACTAATCATTATCTCACTGGTAAATACATCAACTTTTTACCTGGGATCACTTTAGCGCATAAGAGTCTCCGATGCGGATAACTTTACGCGGTGGAAAATATTGCTTTAATAAAAAAGAAAATAAAACGCAAGACAAATGCGTCCGTTGCCTTCTTTTGTATTGTTCTATTTACTTCATTATTAATGTATGCTAAAATTGCGGCAAATATATCAACACCGTAGGTACAAATAAATAATCTACAAATTTGTTGTGAATGTATCAGTCGTCAATGTAATTTTTTCTCATTAAACAATCTTTAGACTAGTTAGCAAACTTAAATAGCTTTTCATGGAAGTAATACTCTGACAGTGAAACAAAAGGTAAAATTGTTGAACCTACTCGTGGAACGGACAACAGCGTTCGAGCGATAAAAGTAAAACTCTAGATTATTATGACTTCGACCGCCACGCCATTGCTATCTCTCGCATTGATGGATCGCAATGGTGGAAAGCTATTGGAAACAAGTAGGTCCGCCGCAGTTATTTTCTGGTAATCTACCTACATAGGTACGTATTTCAACCTTATCTGTCTATGTGTTTTGGACAGCTGTCATTTTTAGGGTTCCGTAGTCAACAAGGAACCCTTATAGTTTCGCCATGTCCGTCTGTCCGTCTGTCCGTCTGTCCGTCCGCGGCTTAGCTCCGTGATCATTAGTACTAGAAAGCTGAAATTTGGTATAAGTATGTGTATGTATAACGCCGACAGAACGGTAAAATAAAAATTCAAAAATTTTATGTTTTTCGGGTACCTCTCGAACACCTAAAGTGGGGGTGATTTTTTTTTCTTTTCAACACTAGTGTGTGGGGTGTCGTTGAATAGGTCTTGTAAAAATAATGGGGGTCTTCTAACATAATTTTTTGATAAAGTCAGCAGTTTTGTAAATATTTGCTCCAAAAACAAAAAAAATAGTGTCCCCATCCCTCTAACTTTTCAACCACGGGTCAAAAAAATTCGGAAAAATTCATGTAAATGAAGCCTTAGAATTACTTTCAACGAAAACTATATTGATCAAAATCGGTTGAGCCGTTTTTGAGTTATCGCCAAATTTCATATTTTTTCTTTAAAAGGATGTAAGTTGACTTCCAGAAGGTAATAAGTGATTACAGTTTCTAGGGCGTTTACGACCTTTTTATAGAGCTTAAAATCTTTCTTAACTTAAACCTCGGGCTTAAAACAGCAGTTTATTGTGAAGGATGAGCAACTACGGAACCCTACACTGAGCGTGGCCCGACATGCTCTTGGCCGGTTTTTGTTCCTATGGCTTAGCCTCTTTTCTCATAATTACCTATACAATGACAATTAAATTTGCCTAAGTTGCATTGACTGCTGAACTGAAGGTCGGGAAAAAAATACTCACGATTAATGATGACGATATGCGGTAGGAACTCCATTTTAACGTCGTCCTGTATTTTAAGTACGCTCGAGTTTCAGAGTAGTTCTAATGAAAATCGGGTCCGGAAAACAGAATTTACTAAGGCCTTTTTAATTATTATTTAGCTTGTTCCGTGAATAAACATAGAGGGTATCACAAATGATATACATGCTAACACTTATCTTTCAAAGTTACGCAAATCGCTGACCGTGTGAATCGATTCAGACGTCCCTTTCTGATAGACACACTTATAGTACTTAATTACATCATTAAACGATAGATATATTAAATTATTACCGATTATGCTTATCCGGTAATCCGGTTAAATAACGAGGAAGGAAATTGAAGCATCTGATCTAATACCTCATTAAGGTGGGTAAGTTAGTGGTTCTACGCTGATTATTAGGCCCAATCATAGAGTTATGTAACTGTAATTACTAATAATATAAAATCAAAAGTGCTGAAACGTTTTATGTTTATTGTTTCACGCAGTAACGATTTTACTTCAATGATTGGTAAGTATTAAGTATATAAAATTTAGGTAAAGTGTAAGCCTAGTAATTTAAATATGAACAGTGATACGGCACCTCATGTCCCCCTCTTCCCACCCCCTCCTCGTGAAACATATTTACTTTTCATTTTCTCTTTCACTCAAACATTACATTATGGTACCTATAGTTTATCAATGTTCTTTAACATTTAGCTTCCAGTTTTCGTAGAACACTTTGTACCTACCTATTAGATACTACATTTCAAAGGAATAATCATGTCGTTATATCAAGCTGCCAGTTTACACAAAAGGAGCATAATTAAATAATTATAAATGAATAAAAGAGGGCCGCCCACTTAAAATATAATGGGAAATTCATAATTGGCTGTGTACATTCCTGCTGGAACATTAAAAAATTGAATATGTTTTCAGGCGGTGAAAAGCAGTCATCGTTACTGAAGTAAATAACGTATTTTTTAATTCGAAAGTAATGCACTACACTACCGACCCTATCATATCCTAACGGTAAGTGACTTCAGGCTTGAACGTGGAGTTCGCATCTTCAGTAACAGGCGAAGGTTTTTTGCATGGGAAGAGAGCAGCAGGGAGTGGGATGACAGCATCTGTCGTGCGATGTATATACGTAAAATATGATAAACCACCGATAATATACGTAATATTATGTATGAGTGCGAGATGGATGAATGTTTTATCATTCACATATCAAGTTATCAGTACAGGCTTGCAGACACCACACCGGGTATATAAGAATGCTCAGACCCATTCCAAGTCGGCTACTCATGACTTCAAAACTTAAAGATCATTTCGTCGCCTGTTTTTCGGTAGCCCCATTAATAGGACCTTTGCTTAGACATTATTAAAAAAATGTCCATAGTTCTACATTGCTCGCGGAAAAAGTTACGACGGTAGTGACAACTTAATTTATGACTTCGATTTGTCAATCCAACTTATGATAGTCGAATTAATCGCGGGATATTTAAATAAATCAAACAGTATCCGTTTCTTTCTAACGCGTTATATATGCGTGCGAGTCAAAAACGCAATCATATATGGATTATTTACACACGGATACCCAAACCTAAAGCCCGCGAACGCAAATAAACTCTTACATTTTTATCTCATGAAGCCTACAATATAGAGGATCCTTTATCTTCATAGATCATTCATTTTATTTTCATCAAGTATTGAGTAGGTTTTGTGTTCAGGCGAATAAGCAACCTAATAAAATTATATAAAATCAGGGCATCTTAGATCGACTCATTAATTTTTATAAAACAGTGCTGAAAGAAGACTTTCTTCAACGATATTTATTTCGTAATAGTTAGAAGGAAACCACAAAAAACATGAACTAAAATGTATTTTACTTGCTCTGAATCTACATATGGGTATATAGGCACGAATATATGAGTGTCTACCTATGTTTTTTTTTACATTTTCGTCTGTATCACTACATAGGTAGTATAAAACGGAGTCGCTTCCTGTTGTCTGTCTGTCCCTATGCATGCTTAGATCTTTAAAACTACGCAACGGATTTTGATGCGTTTTTTTGAATAGAGAGAGTGATTGAAGAGGTAGGTTTTATATGTATAATACCTGCATAATTTATCAGCATTGCACCCGTTATATAATCTATGCTAACCAGTTTTATAATTATAGTACTGACGTGATATATCCAAAAAATACTTATTAAGGTATTGCGTCTTTGAAATGTTCGTAAATGCCATTATCACTAGTGTCAAAGCATTAAAATAAATCTTTAATCACAAAGAAATGAAATCTTACGCTTTTAATCGTTAGCCCGTAAATATGAACCCCAAAAATTACTGAATGCAATATAAAACAAAACGTTAACTTTTAGGTGTTTTAACTCAAAATCGCGCCCATAACGAGAAGAAGTAATTTCAGCCGCAGCTCACCGCCTCGGGAAATTAATATTTTGTGACCAAAACGCCAGAGTCATATTTCATTGTTATTAAAAACAATTTGACACAAGAATTAGACAGTTTTGTTGGGTCGTATTTCGTAAAGGCTTTAAAAGAGTAAAAAAATGTGGAGGTATTCGAGCATAATTTTCCTGCGTAAAACAAAAGAACGAGTTCGCGTGAAACAGTCATTATATAAGGCTTTTTACTAGAGTTGAGGCAGGCTAGAATACCTACAAATAAATTAATATAATAGATTTTTAAAGATACCGACTTTATTTTCTCGTAATTTATTAAAACCCTATGGACTAAATCTATTTCATACGATACAGATTATGGATAGCGATGGGCAGCTTGTAAGTTTCTAAAGTGATACTTTCACTTAGATTTCATTTAAGTTTCTGTACGCCAAAGCGAAACTTACTCTTAAATTTCATGTAAGTTTCTTTAACTTACCAATTGAAAATTTCTCATTAACTAACCGTTGCTAAGAAACGTAAACGTGCGTATTGAGTGGCGTGGTTCAGTGGTAGTGCAGCTGCCTACTGAGCTAGCGGTTCTGGGTTCGAATCCCAACAAGGGCAAATATTTGTGTGATGTATTCGTACTTATATTTGTTTCTCAGTCATGTATGTGTATTTTTCTAAGTCTTGTGCGTTTTTTTGCGACATACACGGCCGTGACTTATTTTCACGTAGAAGTTTGATTTTTCCACAGCCTCAAGGGACCGTAGACCTAAGTATATGGTGTTAATTTCAACTCGATACCTCTACGCGTTCTCGAGATAAAGGGTCTTGACAGACAGACAGACGGACGGACAACAAAGTGATCCTATAAGGGTTCCGTTTTTTCCGATTGAGGTACGGAACCCTAAAAAACTAAACAAGAAAAGGAGGACGCCGCTTGACGTAGTCTCTAACTGCCGTCCATCGTTTAACAACTTAGTAGCCGCCTACCCAAGGGGTTACCGTACCCCCCTTGGCCACGCGGCTACTGCCAATCGTCGAATTTCCGATTACAATCCGCTCTTCTGATGTCAGAGACGCGGAAATGTTTCATGAAATGTAAGTGAAATTTATCCTGTAACATTTCGTTCTGAAACGTTTCCTGTCAATTATATAATTTTCAATTCAATAGTTGAAATATTTCATCGTTGAAATGTTTCAGAAATTGCCCATCGGTACTCCTTACCCACTAACCGGCTTTCCGCTGACCAGCAATCTACTAATTCGTACAACAAACTCTAGACAGGTGTGGATGTATCTTTTGTCTAAGTTTTAAGGATTATGGTCCATCTAAATCATTTTTAGGGTTCCGTACCTCCGAGCTAAATACACACCGATGTATACACAAAACCCTTAGTATGTCCGTCTGTCACAGTCAATTTTATGAGCTATGATTGTACTGGATCGTACAAAACGAATATAACCATACACGATATTTGAGAACCTTCATATCAGCCAAAAAAATCCTATTTCATCTTTATTGACAATTAATTAACATAACCATAATCATAATCATAATCATTGATTTTGACGACGCGTTTGGCTCGGTTTGTAGACACCTGCCTACTGAGCGGCGGTCCCGGGTTCGAATCCTGGCCAGGGCAAATATTTGTGTGATGAACTCGAATATTTGTGCTTGGGTCATGGTTGTTCTATGTATTTAAGTATATATTTATCTATATAAGTATAAGTACGTATATCGTCGTCTAGTACCCATAACACAAGCCTTCTTGAGCTTAATTTGGGACTAGATCGATTTGTGTGAGGTTGTCCGATATTTATTTATTATTTATTATTATTATTGATTCACAGAATATATGGTGCGTACATAAGGTGATATTTATATGTTTTGGAATTGACAATTCATACATTCTGCAATTATACCTAGGCATGTGAATTTATATTACATTTTTCAAAATATGGGTAAATAGTGTGCATTAATATAAATACGAGAATGTCAAAGATTTTATGCTTATTTACTGTATACATTTTAAACAATGGTAATAATTATTCATAATTTCATCGAAAATTTTATGATCCATAAAAAAGGTACAATAGTAATGGTAATGACAAATAATAATCTCATAGAAAATAATTCAATAAATAGTTAATAATTCATTGTCAAATAATAAATAATTCAATTACATTAAAATTCCTCTAAGTATTTGTACCTATTGTCCGTCAAGAATTCTCTGACAGAATAAAAACACTTGGACAAAAGCCATTTATTAAGTGTACTTTTGAACGTCCTTGGATGGCACTCCTTGACTTGTTGTGGAAGTTTATTGAATATTCGGATTGCCATACAGTAACAATTATTCCTAAATATGTTAAGGTTTCCTCTTGGCAAGTGTATTTTATCCTTGTGTCGCGTTGACCTGGGAAAGTAGCGATCTCGTGTATCAAAATATTCAGGGTGCTCCTTTACCAATATGGAAATCTGTCTTATGTACATACAGGGCAAGGGAAGGACTTCTGTAGACATGAATAAAGGTCTGCATGGTGCGAGATAGTGGGCATTGCAAGCGGCCCGTAGACATTTTTTTTCATAGGACAAAGGATATTATGGATTTCCAATATAGACCCATGAAATCAATTCCATTTGCACTCTAGAGCAGAGTTACAACCGTAAACTAACCCAACACCAATGCTCCACGTGCACTTTCACGCACAGTACCTAAAGCAAACATAAGCTGACATAAATAAATGATCAGAGGCCCAGTCGAGCGATCTTCAGATCTATAAAGTATTATGACGACGATAGGGTTCATATATGATTCGTACATAACCATTAGTATACCAGTTCGACTCCATCTCTGTTTATTTATTTCTCTCAACTCATGTTTTCCACAATAAAATAAATTAAACTGCACGTAGAGCATAACCCCGGCACACACAGTCTGAATTACGGTCTCGTTTCAGACAACAGCAAGCGAGATATTGCCATATGACAGACAGAGACAGAGACACGTTCTGACGTCATTCGGTACGGAAACCGGACCGGAATTCAGACTGTGAGACCGGGGTAAGGGTTAGGATAGCTTACGGTTAGATTTCAACTCTGCTCTGGACGATAGCAAATGAAATATATTTTAGTTTATATTACTAGGTCGTACAGAACTCCCCGTGTGAACGTGGAAGGGCACGTAGAGAATTCGTTTTGGGTTATGTTACCGTTGCATTTTTACTCCGCTCTGGAGAGCAAATGAAATTGATTTCAGCTTAGAGAAGCATTAAGTGTACAAGTTTGACTCGATCTCAAGTGATTTATTTATCTCGAGTAATATTTGCCTCAGTGAGCGTGAAAGGGCTAAGTAATATGAGATATAAGAACCTATCATATATCAGTCATAATTTATCCCACCAAAAACATTTCATGTAAAATTGACGGCCAAGACTCACATTCTCATAACGCTTTCGCTGTAAAAAAGTTATCAGATCCCAGGAAAAGCCAAGCCCCTAAGCCCCGACTTTACTAACCCCACCACCTTGGTTTAAAAAGTACGGCATCAACTGGCTTCAAGCCCCTAAACCCGGAGTTTACTAACCCTACACCTTTTTTCAAAAGTATGGCTTGGCCGTTTCATAGAGTACCGTAAATAAGTCCAACGGACCGTCTGGCCCATATGGTATCAAGAAATTAAGTTTATGTCTTTAATAATATATACTTATAAACTTAATTCCTTACCATATGGGCCGGACAGTCCGCTAGACTTATTTACGGTACTCTATGGAACGGCCAAGCCATACTTTTGAAACAAAGGTGTAGGGTTAGTAAACTCCGGGTTTAGGGGCTTGAAGCCAGTTGATGCCGTACTTTTTAAACCAAGGTGGTGGGGTTAGTAAAGTCGGGGCTTAGGGGCTTGGCTTTTCCTGGGATCTGATAACTTTTTTACAGCGAAAGCGTTATGAGAATGTGAGTCTTGGCCGTCAATTTTACATGAAATGTTTTTGGTGGGATCTCATTTCTTTTTGTAAGGTGCCCTAGTTTTTTTAATTTTTTTGGGCTTGGGGGTTTCTTGAGCGTCAACTGAAGTAGACAATTGTGTATTTAAGAAATACTTAAGTTTAGCCCCATATATATACACTTTTATCCCCTATTATGGGAAACCCATACAAACTTCCATCCCCTTATTTAAAGGGTGGGGGGTGATTTTTTAAAAGTCCTACAATATGTATTTGATTTATAACGATGAGTCCCTATAGGTTTCAATTTTCAGACCTCTAGTATCAAAATTTGCGGAAGTTTCATACAAACTTCCATCCCCTAGTTTAAGGGGTTGGGGGGTAAAAGTTCCAAGTTTTAGAATTATGTTGTTGTTTGTGTACTAATACTAGCTTACATACCAAATTTCAGCTTTCTAGGTCATCGGGAAGTACCCCAGAGGTTTTGATACGTCAGTGAGTGAGTGGCAAAATCGGCGTATTTTAGGTACCTATAAAACCTAAAGTATAAAAGCTAGATCAATTAAATTTAGTACATTTTATAAGTTTGCTAACTGCATCTTAACCTGAGAATTTGGGCGCTCTAGTGTTAACTGGGACGAAACTATGAGGGTTTGAATATGAGACGAAACGGTTCGAGAAAAGGTAGGTAGTGCCCCCTTCTTTTTTGTTCGTCTTGGCGGGGGCACTACCGTGCCCCCAGATATACGCTCACTTAATTATAAGCTTGTCTACTAAAATGGTCAGTGCATATAATGAACGAAATATATAACTCCAAAATGTTTACATTCGTAAAGTATAAGCGTTATTTAGATATAATACCCTTTTGACATAACGATTATAGCATATAAGATTTAAAACTTCTATTATTCTTCTCGTACAGCGTATAGTAAAAACATAAACTAAACCGTACCTTACTTATATTACTGGCCGTAGTTCATTGGGGGACGCAGTTTAAACCTAACCTACCATTCTGGTAGCGGTTCCGATTTGTTGGGGTCACAGATCAAACCTAACCTAACCTACCTTTCTGGTTGCGGTAGCAGAAATTATTCAATTGGAGTGTTGAATGAATATTATGTAAATTGACCGTTTTTCCTTATAAGGTATTAATTTTGTTGTTACATCTGGCGTTAGTTATATCTTGTTAATATGAAATTATATGTAATGTTGTTATATCTCCTGAGACGCACCGGCGTGATCGAACACGTAGAGAATATTTGTTAGGTGTGGTTACAGTTACAATTTAACTATGCTCTAGAAAGCGAATGGAATCACAGTTTATATTGGGCGTGAGTAGTTCGGGAGGTACCTATTATAATAGTTCTGGATTTGCAAATGCGAATATTATAGTAAAGGTACATACTAGTTGGTTTGGTGATTTGACATCAATCATAGTACAAATATTTACTAGGTACCTTTTGAATTGCAATAATGTCGAGTAATATGTGTGATTCTGGGCACTAATTCGAGAACTATACTATGAAGTATCTCCAAATAAGCCATGTCTCAGGTATACTGGTCCGGTTTTCTTCAGACATTGTGAAATAATTCCGCAAAGGAATCCGGTTTTTTGGTTCAAATTAAACTTATGGTATAATAAATTAGGACACCTAATTCCACTACTTAGTCTATATTAATTAATCATTCTTAGGTACATACAGAAATGTGAACGAACATAGGAGTAAATCATTAATCCTGAAAATCCATCACGATTCCGTTTCCTTATTTTTTCCACGAAAATACGTACGCTCTCAGAAAAATATGGCAGCATAAGGTAAACGTGACCAGTGAATGAACTGTATTGCTTGCCAAGTTAATTAGCTATGTTTTGAATTTCAGCACTTGAAGCGCCCGCGTTTGACGCATTTCCTGACAAATATTTTCTTTATTTGGTTTAATTAACATTCGTACACTTAGGTAGGTACTTATTCGAATGTACAAAGTCTAGTTATACCTGTGAGATACTTAATGTTTCTACCACCACTAATTTTTGTTTAAAACAGTATCAGATCGTGATTACGAAAATCTTATCAGAAAAATATTTACCTAACCCTATTTCAATTTTATTAAACGATTGATATATTCAATCGTTCGTTGAATAATAGATTGTATTTAAACAAGGTTTTGGTACAAAGGTTTTGATACGAGAGAGAGGGAGTGAGTGTGAGGAAAAGTCGACGCATTTTAGATACCAACAAAACCTAATATATTAAAAGCTCTCAATGAGATTTAGTGCATTTGGGCGCTCTGTTGTTAACTGGGACGAAATGAGACGAAACGATTCGAGAAAAGTGCTACGGTAGTAGATACGATTCAACATATTAAATCGTTACATCACACTCATTCAGAAATGGGAAAGTTTACTTCTAGCACCTTCTAGTGACTAATAATGCAGTATGTATTTATGTTCTATGGCCTTGGTAACCGATTGTAGATTTTTTTTATTTACCCGTATTGCAAACGTGCCACAAATAAAATCGGTTAAGTTCGAGCCGGAGTAGCGCATTATAAGTTCCCCTTCACCACACACTAAAAGTACAAGACAAAAGACATGGTAACAGTAACAATAAATTAACCGCATGTAAGATAAGAAAATAGACTAATAGTTTGAACTATAGATATAGCAATCGTAGTATCATTATAGATCTCCAAAAATGTTATTATTGGGTAGGTATCTAAGAGTCTGTTCAATTTGCAAAATATAAAAATTTTAGTATGTATAATCAATCAAAATCATGTAGGAAGTAAGTAAGTAGTGGTCAAGAACCGCATTTGTACAACAACGCGAGCAAGGTCAGCCGCCCCAGCGAGGCCAGAGGGTCAGGTAAAGTAATTACTGCTCCTTGATTAAGTTAACTCTGTATGGGCTTACAATACTTTTACGACCCCACGGATCACACGTGGGTGATGAAATGTACAGCTATTGTTTTCATCACACTTTCTCGTAACTCAAGGGCTTACATGCTAGAAAACCGGGCGGTAAGTCGTAAATTACGTCCTAAGGCGGTAGGTATTATATTGAAAATTTTACGTTTGGTTATATGATTTATACCAACAGTTTTTATAAAAAGTCACTTTATTTTTACTGTAATATTTTAAATGCTTGCTTAAAGAGAAGTAATTGTAGATAATTATTATTATAAAAATGTTTAAGCACGTATTTCAATGATATTATTATTAATTTGTTTTCATTTCTTTTGTTCTATTTTCAAAATTTCTATTTTAATAAATATTTTTTGTATGTTGTGTTTTTGCCGATTACACGATATCCAAACGCAATATTTATTTTATTTGGATAGTCTACACCTACAGTCACGGCCTCTGATTGGTCGACGGTCGCCAACATGGCGGCAGAAATCAGAAAGAAAATGTACTAAATAATACCTTGTTTTGATTTATGGCGAATTGAATCGCGTTGTTTATCTTTTCGACGTTGTATTTCTGTAAAATTAAATGAATTGACTACGTATTTGATGCCATCAAATCAAATAAAGGAATCTCGAAGGAAAGGATTCCACTTGAAATTATTATCAATGCGGCAACAAGGTGGCAACAGACAATCTGAAAAAATGCGAAAGCTCAACTGGGTTTTATTGAAGATGAATATTTAAGAACGAATGTAACTCGAGAATAGGTACTTACCTACAGCTTAAATTTTCAAGTTAATCCTTTTGATTGAGTAGTCTTGAAAATAAACTTAGCTTTGTATTAAAGAATCGTTTTTTTATATGTGCAAAGATTTATTAAGTTATTTGGTTTCAGGTCGCCCTTATACTAGATATAATTCTTGTTTTCTGATATCTACCGCCATGACTTCTCAATTTACTCTACTACGAGTAATTCGTGAAGGTACATACGCCGCACTTAACACTTTCACAACCAAAGCCCGCTTGTAGCTTTTACTCAGCTCGCCGGGCAGATATGTACTATAAAAGCACCCACGGGTTGCGCCCACCTAGCAGGCTCTCGGTTCCTGAGGTTGTTTTTTTTCCTAGCCGTGAAAGTGTTAATGAAAGCATTATCACTATGAAGTGGACAAATATTAAATTGTATTAAATATAGTAGCTACATAATTAGTTTTGTTTTATAAATATTTTAGTATTGAACTGTTATTTATAACTTTTGTCTTATTTCCTCGCATTGTGTGACGAAAACGTCGTACGTTACTCTGATGGAAAGGAATTACAAACTCGTGTCGTTAGAGTTGTTTCTTCTAATAGACACTCGTTTGTAATTCCTCGTTTACCACCCTTGTTACGTAATGTACTATTACGGCACTTGGCCGGATTTTCTTATGTAATAATATTGCGATGGATCTTGCTTTTTTCGTACGAGAAAAGGCTCTTCGCGTCCACGTTTTTTCGGTGGCGATATTTTTATTTATAAACAAAACTTCAAGTTACAGACATACCACTACAACAACTACGACTACAACGTAGTCACTTTAGGTATTTAAAACGAAACACATGTAAGGTAATAACAAAAAACTATTTTCATGAATATTGATATACCGACATATTTAGAGATTAAATATAAATACAATTGTTTACACGTTTCACTACGTTTTAGGAGGGGTCGATATATCGCGTGAAATTACGCATTATATTCCGCCAAATGACTATTAGCCTATGCCATTTGCACTTGCGACATATCCTGATAGATCAGATATCACATTGCACCGACATGAGGGGTCGCGAACAAAAACTCTGGGAAAAGGAATCCACTAGACATGGGAAAAGCGTCACATTTCAATTGCCTTGAATTTAGTTCGAGTTCCGAAAAAATCACTGTGATTTTCTCATGCGTTTTACTCTGGTAATGTTCAAGTAGATGTTGAAGAAATCACATCTTCAGAATTGTGGTGACCTAACTCAAAGTCTTGAAGTTTTTGAATTAGGTATCTTTCAATCTAAATACATGCTTTAAAATTGAGGTGTCAATGATTTCGAATTAGGTCACTCACTGTAGTTTTAAAGGTGCGAATAATTTTGTGACGCCTTTTTGCCCTGACAAATAGCTGTAGTATTTTTAGTCCGATCACTGTGTTTTTTTATCGTGGTATCATTTATCACCCACCTCTAGAATCACAACCATTAAAGCTAGTGCGGGAGCAAAAGACGGCACCGAGGTGATTGTTTCGGAATTAGGCCTGTGAAAGGTCAATGTATATGCCAAACCCTAGCGGGTCCTATACACATGGATGTTATATGTATGGACATTGTAGGCATACTTATTACTTTACTAGGGGGCTTCGTTAAAGTTTTTGCGTCAACAAAGGGGGAACGTCGTCAGTAGAAAGAGTAGTTTTCCTGTTAAACAGGTGTTTGTTTCTAGCGTCATATTGTTAAAAGGTTGGCGAAAAATCAGGGATAAAAATCATAGATTAAATTTTGTTAAATCTCGACTATTAAACAGGTTTCTAACTGGAAACTTTTATAATCCCAAAATTGTCACGTGCATTTTTTTAAGTTTACGAATAATCGATAATTTGGCAATAAAAGTCTTGAGTTTGTCAGTAAATATTGCGTGTGTGGACATATTGGAAAATTTATTACATTCTCAAATCGCCAATTTACGAAATCTCTAAACATGTATATTTGTGTAGAATTTGCCCTTTTACATTCAATACGTTAGTTTAATTCTAATTACGTATTCTGTTTCTGTTTAAGCTATATTTATATCAATATATAAAATACCTATTCTAAATATCATACCAGTTTTAATTGACTCAAGGCAAAGGTAGAGATGCAGGTAGAGTCAACAAGCCTATGCAGTGTATAATCAGATTAGAACGGGCTCCATGCAGTGACCAAGCCGGTAGGTAAACACAGTAATTTAATAAACACATGCCATGCTTAAGCGGGCGCTGAAATCTGTAACGGTGTTTCGACAATTAACCTTGCCCGTAAAATATTCAATTCAATTATAAAGACTATGATATTTGGCGAAAAAAGATATAGCAAAGGTATGGTAAAATATGGTATAGGCATATTAAGAAATGTAAATGAGTGGTAGTATATCATTAACTTGATTATGCACACCAAGTAGGTATACAAGTAGTTAAATGTCGACTAGTGACTCTAAAACATCACAACCCATTATTCGCCTATCTATTTCTTTTTTTTTACACAAACCAACACAGATACACTACACGGCACGCTGTTCAACACATTTCCTGATCTGGATCCACGGAAGATCAGCGTCGTGGTGCTCAAGAGTGCTATGACATATGCTGAGTGGACTCCATTTTTGCAACCAGAACACCGTTTAGCTCATAGAATTTCTATAGAAGTATAGATTTTAAGTTAAATTTAATATAAAAATGTATGTAATTCAATTATTTAGATGTAAAATTTAAATGTAATTGGTTGCAAAATAAATGTATCTTCTTCTTCTTCTAAATACATTCCACGTTTCATTTATTTCATTTATTCGTTCCACCATTGCTATATATATTTGTATAGACGTGATACATGGCATCGTTTGAGTCCCTCGGGTCCTGTTAGCGCATAGCCACTTATCAATGTCAATTAATGGAGCTTGAACAGCAAAAAACGTCCGCAAAAGAGCTGAAAATAAAATAAAATTGAAAATAATGCAAAACTTCATCGAGTTTGGGCCCTGGTTAATAACTACATAAGTGTGTATTTCCATATTGTCAGTACGATCTTACCTAGTACAGGCAAGTGTAAATATGCATGCATCCCTCTCAATAATATGTCCCACCGCTCTTATGTCAACGAAATATAGTTTCACTACATATTTATGAGAGGATCCAATACATAATTATTTATCCACTTGACAGTAAATTCTCGATAGTTCCTCAGTGCTTAAATTAAAGGAGTCGCTCGGTCTGAGTTTCTATAATGTCAAAGTCGATGTGAATCGAAGTCAATGACACCATAAGTACTTCCCATGGCAAATGATTTCTCTTGTATTCGTCTCAACTCTCAGGTGGGCCGCATGTTGTTCACATTTTTATCAAAGATATATTATATATGACTTTACATTGAGACAAATGATTGTCTTGTCATAAAACCGCACCACGTCTGTGGAAAGTGACTGTCATCTTCGCAAAACTGCCACTCAGTCTACAGACCAACCCTATCTTGGAATATTTATTTTTCTTTAATATACTTTTTCAGCTTTTCTGAAAAATATATTTGAGTAGGTAATTTGGAATATAACTAGCAAAACGAAAGTGTGAGATAAAACTCATTCACAGCTAATCTCGGCAGAAAGTTGGGTCGATGATCACCCCTCTCATCTCACGAGATGCGAAATTGGATATTGAACAAGTTACGAGTGGCATTCATAATAACAGATGGATAGGTATTTAATCTAAGAGAGAATGAATACCTCGTTTGTGCTTGTATTATTTTTTCAAGATATTACATACCTACGTGTAATTAATTTTGGATATTTTCGGAATCCAAGTGCGTAAAATAGTATTACAAGAGTAAAGAGTGTCGTACTCGCAGTATTAGATAATTACTACCATAGGATTTATAATGAAAATAATTATATGTTCTGATTCTGGATTTTATAACAAGAAAATGTCAATATACCTACAAATATGGACAACTGGTATGTTACACCCAAGAGATCGTAAATCACAATAAGCATCGGTATATAAGCAAGGATCAGAAATTCGCATAGATATTTACATAAAGAAGGTAACATTATATTGCTATTACACACATACTTAAAAGAAAGCCTGCTTTATATATCGACGTATCTATCCGAATATCCGGTCCACAGATATAAGACTAGACTAGCGAGGGTTAAGAAATTAGGAGCCAGACTGGCTAAATATGCTTAGATTGTGTCTTTTAGTCTTCTTATACCTCGTTATTTCTTTTTTTCATCGGGTGCCATAATATTATTCGTGGGAACATTACTTTTTAGGGTTCCAACTCGAGCTATCGTGCCAAGAGGCTGCCCACAGGGTGGAGTTATATCACCACTCCTGTGGAACCTCGTAGTGGACGGATTAATCCGGAAGCTCAACGAGGTGGGCATCTACACTGTAGGCTATGCAGACGATGTAGCGATCCTCGTAAGAGGAAAGTTTGAGGCAACCCTCTGCGACCTTGTGCAAGAGGCACTCAAAATCGTCGAACAATGGTGTTCTGACCATGGCCTGTCAGTCAACCCAGCTAAAACAGAACTAGTCTTGTTCACCAGGAAGCGAACCATACATATCAGTCGCTTGCCAAAACTCCAAAACACAACTCTGACTCTCAGCAAAGAGGTCAGGAATCATCCTGGATGACAAATTACTATGGAACAAACACTTAGAAAACAAATTGAACAAAGCCTGCGTCGTATTCTGGCAGTGTAAAAGACTAGTTGGTAGAACCTGGGGCTTACACCCCAGGATCACAATGTGGCTTTACACTGCGGTGATAAGACCTATTATCACCTACGGCGCTGTGGTTTGGTGGCCCAGAACCAAACTGACAACAGCCAAACATAAACTGCAGCAATTTCAAAGACTTGCTTGTGTAGCAACGATGGGCTGTATGAGAACAACACCCACAGCGGCAACGGAGGTACTGCTAGGACTGCCACCCCTTGAACTGTTCATTCAGCAAGAGGCGGCATCAGCAGCTATCAGGCTGAAGACGCTTAACCTCTGGGGTGTAGCACACGGGGGTCATGCCGAAATACTTGAGGAAACTATCAAACACGAGCCAATGATAGCTGCTCCCAACGACAAGATACCCAAACAGCATTACTTCAATAAGAGCTACGAAATCGACTTGATTGAAGAACCTAACGATCAATCCGATATACATGAAATACGCATATATACGGACGGGTCAAAGACACAAACAGGGACAGGAGCTGGAATATACTCACCTGAAATAAACGTAAACATATCAATAGCCTTAGGCAAATATAGTTCCATCTTCTAATGTGGATGCCTTGCCATCACACAGGCTACAAAGGCAGTTGCTGCGCGAGGTATCAAAGACCAAAAGATACGTATTGTTTTGTTTCCGACAGCGCTGCAGTCTTACGAGCTCTGGAGAATAAAACAATCAAATCCGGGCTCATACTAGAGTGTCACTCAGCATTGCAAACGATCGGTTCGAATAATCGGATCACGTTGCAATGGATTAAAGGGCATAGTGGGTCTCTAGGTAAAGACGCAGCCGACCAGCTGGCAAGAAGAGGGTCCGATCAATCGGCAATTGGCCCAGATCCTTTGCTCCCCTTGGCGTTTAATCAGCTGCGTACATGGCTTCGTCACAGAACACGATCACAACACGCCGATCAATGGGCAGAAACCAGAACATGCAGGCAGTCCCGGGAAACAGTCCCATATCCAGACACACACCTGACAAAGCGCTTATTATCGCTAAGCAGGCCCACCCTGCGAGTAGTAGTAGGCACTATCACTGGACACTGCACACTTAACAAGCACTTATATGTTCTAGGAATGACCGATAGCCCCCCCAAGTAGCACAACTGGGGTCTAAATAGCTCGTATATCATGTCTAATTAGATGCTTAAGTGAAATTTACCACCATGACTAAGTGCTATATAGGTGGCAAGAACCCTTATGCCACCAGTATAGAACCAAAAGGAGAAAAATTGCAGCCTATTTTTGGTGCTAAATAGAATCCATAAGAGATCTCACAATTACCTTAGGTGGTAATTAGAACTATGGGTGAAAGTTATGCGCAGTGAACGAATGAAAACATTTCAGTTCGGTCAATGAGTGATAAATGAGTCGCCAAAATTATCTTTGAGTGGCGAGGCAACTGTCAAATTGTGTTTTATTAAAAGTAATACGTGATCTGCCATATTCATTTTGGATTTATATGTCTGTTTGATTGTGATTAAAACTTTACGTTATACAAGCATTGAAATAAGCACGAAATTCTTGCGAATTTTTTTTTACTGTGAAACTATAGTATGTTTTCTTTGTAAATTTCGACGCGCCCTTCATTTGATCAGGAATATTAAAAAAGAGAGTGCTAAATTAAATAAGGAATAGATACTGATAAGAAATAAAACTGTTAAAAACCTGACCTAATGATTGTAGGTTACGTAAAATGTTAAAGTAACATCGTCACAACTATCAAAAGTCTGTGATTATGCGTGAGTGTGATAAAATTCTGGTTAAAATAATCAATTTTCATAGGCTTCCATTTGTAAACATGGCGAAACAAAAAAGATCCTACAGTGTTTATTTTCACTTATTTGTTCCCTATTTGGAACTATCAAGTCTAATAATCACTTATTTGTATCTTGCGAGTGGCAAAGCAGTGAATGATATTACCAATAGTAATTATTTGCTCTTTTGTAGTTAAACAAGCAAGACTATTAAATATATTTTGACAAGGCGCAAATAGGAACAATAATAGAACTTTTAGTTCGTTAGTGGTTTGAAATAAGTGAAAATAACTGCTTTTGGTTCCAAGAACCTCCTACTGAGACCTATTTATGCGTTGGAGTGGCAATAAGGTACTTCTTAGGCCTTAAAGTTGCAATATTTTTTGGTTCCAAAAGAGCCGTAAAATTATCCCTTTAGCCACTATTGGTGATATAATTCGCTATTGTACTAGTCATTTGGAACTTTTAGTTCCAAATAAGGGTATGTTCCCGCTTATATGTAAAAGTTGCTTATAAGTGATTTTAAGGCCTTATATAGCACTATTGCTTCTTATTGAGTGACAATTTGAACCTGCATGCAACTTTAAGTAGCAAAATCGACTTTATCCCACCATAAGTAATAAAGTAGAAACAAAAAACGTTCATATGCAACTACAAGTGATAGGATGAACTCATATACAGTTTTGAGTTGTGTTTAAAGCTATAAGTTGTATCAAACAATGTTAAACCACTCATTTATGAATATTATGAATGCTCTGTATAGATGTAAGACTTTCATGCTAATTGTTATTACTATCACTTTATGAATAAAGATTATTATTATTTCCTTTATTTATTTTAATTCTTAGGCTAGTTTTTTACAATATCTGTATATAAAAAGTAAAATACAATAAAGAAATTACAAAATATATATACATATTATAAAAAACCTAACCTAGGGTGCCGCCGGCAGCGGGGCAAGGCCCAGGCTACCGGTGGTTAGGGCTGCAGAGAGAGGAACCTCCTGACAATGCGCGCCGTGTCCAGGAGTACCGCCTTCTGTATCTGGCCCTTGATCCAGCCATCTAGCGAGAGTCTCTTAAGATGTTTGTCGAGACTCTTCGCTATAAGACCGTTCGCCGAAACGACTATCGGAACAATGATCGTCGAGTCAACATCCCACATGGCGGTCACCTCGTGAGCCAAGTCAAGGTACTTGCTGAGTTTGTCCTTCTCAGCCTTCACGAGGTTCTCGTCATGGGGGATGGTAATGTCGACGAGCACTGCCTGGCGCTTGGATCGATCTACCAACACGATATCAGGCTTATTGGCTACAATAGTCCTGTCCGTGATGATAGATCGATCCCAATAGAGCGTGGCACGACCATTTTCGAGAACTGGCATCGGTGCGTACTTATAGTACGGCACCTCAGACCCCACAAGACCGTATCGAAGAGCAAGTTGCTGGTGAATGATCCTGGCTACTTGGTTATGTCTGTGCAAGTACTCGCCGTTAGCAAGATGGGAACAACCGGAGATTATATGCCTGAGTGACTCACCGGGACGGCGGCATGCCCGACAAATGTCGACCGTACCGTCCTTCAGGATATATCTCCGATAATTGTTCGTCATCATTACTTCGTCCGCAATTGCACAGATAAAACCTTCGGTTTCCCCGAAGAGATCCCCGAAGCGTAACCAGTTCACCGACGCGAGCAGATCTACATCGGGCCCCGTAAGGGCCTTGTAGAACCGCCCGTGTAGCTCCTTACTCTTCCATACGGCCTTGCGGTCATCGGTGCTAAGCACCTTTGGTCTGCGCCAGTTCTCGTTTGCTAAGGAGAGAGAGGTGAGGCCTTTGTCAACTGCTACTACATCGCGATGAATCCCACACTCGCTGTTTAGGAAATACTCCCTAAGACTGCACACCTCGCGGTTATGAAGGTCCTTGGCGTTTAAAAAGCCACGGCCTCCACACTTACGCGGGATGTACATTCTCATAACTGACGAGCGTGGGTGCCTCATGCGATGTGTAGTGAGCAGCTGACGGACCCTCGTATCCTGGACGTCCAGCTCAGTCTGAGTCCACCTTAGTATGCCAAAGGAGTAAGTGAGCAGAGGCATCACCCAAGCGTTGAAGGCGCGCGCCTTATTACCGCCGGACAAAAGACTGTTAAGCACTTTTGTCAAGCGACAAAAGAAACGCTCCTTCAACGCCTGCTTAATGTCTCCGTCCGCAATACCCAATGACTGTGACATACCAAGGTACTTGTAGGTTTCAGCTTCGGAGATAGACCTGAGGGACATTGTCTCAGAAAGTTGTAAGTTCGCGGAATTTACGACTTTCCCCCGCTGTACATGCATGACCGCACATTTGTCTACACCAAACTCCATTTTGATGGCGCTACTGAAGGTTTCTGTTACTTCCAGTAGTTCCACCAGATCCTGGCGTTTTGGTGCATACAGCTTAAGATCATCCATGTACAGAAGATGAGAAATGACCTCACCTCCTCTTCGAAGCCGGCAACCTAGTCCTGAATCCTTCAGCAGAGTGCTGAGGGGATTCAGGGCTAGGCAGAACCACAGAGGACTCAAACTGTCACCCTGGAAAATACCTCTCTCAATCCTTATCAAGTCCTGCGGGCCAAGGGGGCCACCTCCGCCACCTGGTTGACGAAGGACTGTGGTCCACTGCCTCACACACGCACCTAAGAGGGATCTTAGAGCCGTATCGATTTTATACAGCTCTAAGACCCTCTCCAGCCATGAATGAGGCACCGAATCATAGGCCTTCTTATAGTCAATCCAGGCGGCCGAGAGAGACCCCCTGTTCCGCCGGACTTGTTGGCATATGGTCGTGTCAATGAGGAGGAGCTCTTTAGTACCACGGGACCCAACCCTACATCCATTCTGAGAAAAGGCCAAAACGTTGTTCGCAACAATGTGCGTGTTAATTTTTGTTCTCAGAATGGACGTAAGGAGCTTGTATAAAGTGGGCAAGCACGTGATGGGTCTATAGTTTTTCGCTTCCGTGGTACTACCGGACTTATGGAGCAGGAAGGTAACACCAGTAGTCATGAAAGATGGCAGGGAACCAAGCTCGAGGGCGTCTTGAAATTGTGCTGCCAGACGTTCGTGTGAGGATCGAAACCACTTGATCCAAAAGTTGTGCAGCCCGTCCGGCCCAGGACTCTTCCAGTTCTGGGTCATACGGGCCGCACAACTCACATCATCGGGGCTGATGGTCACAGCCCCCATGACTTCGATCGGCTCACACTCACGTCTGACAGCATTCATCCATTCGCCCTCGGTGTGATCGACTGGCACCGACCAGATACTACGCCAGAAATTAATCATGGCAGTAGGATCCGGTAGCTGCCCGTCGGCCACACATTGGTCGGCTCCCTCCCACTTTCGGTATACCTTCCTCTGATCGCTTTGAAAGAGACGATTCTGTTGGTATCGATCCACACGCTCTCTGTAGCGACGAATACGGCCTGCCCATGCATAAACTTTCTGCTTTAGGTAGTCGATGCGCTCTGTGACACATGCCATGTAATCGCAGGGCCTGGTGCCAGTCCCCGCGAAGGCTTGGGTCACGTAGCGCATCACACGGGGGCGGTTGTTGCCCCCCCTAAAGCAGATTAGCTTGGCAATGAGAGTCCTAAACGAGCCGATACGCCGCTCGATTCGTACTTGCCAGGCAGGAACACCCCCGGCGGTCCGCGGTGCTCGGTCAGTGTCCGGAAATCTGACACGAGCAACGCGGCACGCCGCGATGGCCCCGCAGTATATGATCGAGTGGGTATCAGCTAAATCTTCGCTAGCCCGAAGGTACGGGTCTAGCAAAGCGTCCAGGGCTCCCATTAACGCTAAGTTGCGTTTATGGATTGGTAAGCGTGGTAATCGTGGCCTAGACTCAGGTGCGGATCGATACCGCGCAATAGCCTCTTCCAAAGCCCTCCTCAACTGCTCATTGGCCTGGGGACTTACACTGCTCGCACATCCTTCGTCATCGGCATCGGGATCCGTCAGCGGCACCCCCGGCACCAGGTTGGGCGCTGGCGCCGGAACCGGTGACATAGCAGGCGGATCCCGAGTCGGCGCAGAAGCCGCACGAGTGGCCAGTACTTCCAGGCGCAGTCGATCAAGTGTCGCGTCGTCCAGCAGCTTGCGCCGCTGAATGAAGCGCACCTGATCGGATAGCCGCTGCGCAGATACGGCGATGTTCGGATCAAAAGCAAGATACAGAGGCAGCATCCTGTCCCGGTACGCGGACAGGTTGGTTCCTCCCTCTGTAGCCCCGTAATAGGCGCGCATGACGTTCTCGTTCATGGCTTGAGACCATCTCATGCGACGCACTACACCACCGGTAGCGGGGGCCGTGGATGGGGCAGATTGCCCCGTAGGCCCCAAGCGTGCCGGCAGCGGTGGCCGTCCTCGTCACGCAGGTGGTCGCGGCGGCGGGGGCGGCGGCCCGCGCTCGTCGTCACTCGACTCGCTGGTGTCGGGCGCTGTTGCGAACTCGTCTTATTCGAAGGTAATATAGTTTGTAGTAAATTTTCCATTTCGAATAGTGTAAAATATGGTCTAAAAACGTTACTTATACATAAAAAAAACGATAAATATTTACGGACACCAAAATATGACAACGTATGTCAGCCGTTTTTTTTTTTTTTTTTTTTTTTATTATTATTATGTCCTTTATTTATTTTAATTCTTAGGCTAGGTTTTTACAATATCTGTATATAAAAAGTAAAATACAATAAAGAAATTACAAAATATATAAACATATTATAAAAAACCTAACCTAGGGTGCCGCCGGCAGCGGGGCAGGGCCCAGGCTACCGGTGGTTAGGGCTGCAGAGAGAGGAACCTCCTGACGATGCGCGCCGTGTCCAGGAGTACCGCCTTCTGTATCTGGCCCTTGATCCAGCCATCTAGCGAGAGTCTCTTAAGATGTTTGTCGAGACTCTTCGCTATAAGACCGTTCGCCGAAACGACTATCGGGACAATGATCGTCGAGTCAACATCCCACATGGCGGTCACCTCGTGAGCCAAGTCAAGGTACTTGCTGAGTTTGTCCTTCTCGGCCTTCACGAGGTTCTCGTCATGGGGGATGGTGATGTCGACGAGCACTGCCTGGCGCTTGGATCGATCTACCAAAACGATGTCAGGCTTATTGGCTACAATAGTCCTGTCCGTGATGATAGATCGATCCCAATAGAGCGTGGCACGACCATTCTCAAGAACTGGCATCGGTGCGTACTTATAGTACGGCACCTCAGACCCCACAAGACCGTATTGAAGAGCAAGTTGCTGGTGAATGATCCTGGCTACTTGGTTATGTCTGTGCAAGTACTCGCCGTTAGCAAGATGAGAACAACCGGAGATTATATGCCTGAGTGACTCACCGGGACGGCGGCATGCCCAACAAATGTCGACCGTACCGTCCTTCAGGATATATCTCCGGTAATTGTTCGTCATCATTACTTCGTCCGCAATTGCACAGACAAAACCTTCGGTTTCCCCGAAGAGATCCCCGAAGCGTAGCCAGTTCACCGACGCGAGCAGATCTACATCGGGCCCCGTAAGGGCCTTGTAGAACCGCCCGTGTAGCTCCTTGCTCTTCCATACAGCCCTGCGGTCATCGATGCTAAGCACCTTTGGTCTGCGCCAGTTCTCGTTTGCTAAGGAGAGAGAGGTGAGGCCTTTGTCAACTGCTACTACATCGCGATGAATCCCACACTCGTTGTTTCGGAAATACTCCCTAAGACTGCACACCTCGCGGTTATGGAGGTCCTTGGCGTTTAAAAAGCCACGGCCCCCACACTTACGCGGGATGTACATTCTCATAACTGACGAGCGTGGGTGCCTCATGCGATGTGTAGTGAGCAGCTGACGGACCCTCGTATCCAGGGCGTCCAGCGCAGTCTGAGTCCACCTTAGTATGCCAAAGGAGTAAGTGAGCAGAGGCATCACCCAAGCGTTGAAGGCGCGTGTCTTATTGCCACCGGACAAAAGACTGTTAAGTACTTTTGTCAAACGACAAAAGAAACGCTCCTTCAACGCCTGTCTAATGTCTCCGTCCGCAATACCCAATGACTGTGACATACCAAGGTACTTGTAGGTTTCAACTTCGGAGATAGACCTGAGGGTCATTGTCTCAGAAAGCTGTAAGTTCGCGGAATTTACGACTTTCCCCCGCTGTACATGCATGACTGCACACTTATCTACACCAAACTCCATTTTGATGGCGCTACTGAATGTTTCAGTTACTTCCAGTAGTTCCACCAGATCCTGGCGTTTTGGTGCATACAGCTTAAGATCATCCATGTACAGCAGATGAGAAATGACCTCACCTCCTCTTCGAAGCCGGCAACCTAGTCCTGAATCCTTCAGCAGAATGCTGAGCGGATTCAGGGCTAGGCAGAACCACAGAGGACTCAAACTGTCACCCTGGAAAATACCTCTCTCAATCCTTATCAAGTCCCGCGGACCAGGGGGGCCATCCCCGCCTCCTGGTTGACGAAGGACTGTGGTCCACTGCCTCATACACGCGCCTAAGAGGGATCTCAGAGCTCTATCGATTTTATACAGCTCTAAGATCCTCTCCAGCCATGAATGAGGCACCGAATCATAGGCCTTCTTATAGTCAATCCAAGCGGTTGAGAGGGACCCCTTGTTCCGCCGGACTTGTTGGCAAATGGTCGTGTCAATGAGGAGGAGCTCTTTAGTACCACGGGACCCAACCCTACACCCATTCTGAGAAAAGGCCAAAACGTTGTTCGCAACAATGTGCGTGTTAATTTTTGTTCTCAGAATGGACGTAAGGAGCTTGTATAAAGTGGGCAAGCACGTGATGGGTCTATAGTTTTTCGCTTCCGTGGTACTACCGGACTTATGGAGCAGGAAGGTAAGACCAGTAGTCATGAAAGATGGCAGGGAACCAAGCTCGAGGGCGTCTTGAAATTGTGTTGCCAGACGTTCGTGTGAGAATCGAAACCACTTGATCCAAAAGTTGTGCAACCCGTCCGGCCCAGGACTTTTCCAGTTCTGGGTCGTACGGGCCGCACACCTTACATCATCGGGGCTGATAGTCACAGCCCCCATGGCTTCGATCGGCTCACACTCACGTCTGACAACATTCATCCATTCGCCCTCTGTGTGCTCGACTGGCACCGACCAGATACTACGCCAGAAGTTAATCATGGCAGTAGGATCCGGCAGTTGCCCGTCGCTCACACATTGGTCGGTTCCCTCCCACTTTCGGTATACCTTCCTTTGGTCACTTTGAAAGAGACGATTCTGCTGGAATCGATCCACACGCTCTCTGTAGCGACGAATACGGCTTGCCCATGCACAAACTTTCTGTTTTAGGTAGTCGATGTGCTCCGTGACACATTATTATTATTATTATTATTTAGAACTTAAAGCTATAAGATAAGCTGCAAAATTCACTAATGTGCTGCTTGGGCCCTATCTAGGGGATGCCTATCGGCCGAAGAAACAGCTAACCACGTGATCCTGGAATGCGCCGCCGTAGCTAAGAAACGGGCTGAAATCCTCAAAGCACCGAGGTCACTTCGTGAAGCCTGTGGAGACACCAGGAGAATCCTGCGCTTCTGGATGGAGTTAGGCTGGCTAGACTATTAGCTGCCAATCATGCACGCACAACGGCCCGAATATACACGGGATAAGTGCGGAAAACGGAGCCCATAACCATAATCATAGGGTTCCGTACCCAAAGGGTAAAAACGGGACCCTATTACTAAGACTTGGCTGTCCGTCCGTCCGTCCGTCTGTCACCAGGCTGTATCTCAAGAACGGTGATAGCTAGACAGTTGATTTTCGATATAGAATTTCTCAGTATTATGCTGGATAAGCACTTAAATTGGAAGGTGTATATTGAACAAAGATGTACAAAATTAAACCGTTTTGTTTTTGCACTTAAACGATTACGTGGCACTGTTTCAACAGAAGCCGCACTCACGGCCTATCACGGCTAGGGCTACGTATCATCTGTGTTTCTGTATGGAATGATTCTGTGGGGAAATTCTGTAGACATAGACAGAGTATTTAAGATACAGAAAAAATGTATCAGAGTCATTTGCGGTGCGTGGTTCGATGATAGTTGTGTCCCACTATTCAAAAAGTTACAGATTCTGCCTTTGCCATGTTTGTGCATCAGAGAAGTTTGTATTTTTGTAAAAACTCACTTAAGCTACTTCGAAAAGCGTGGACAAACTACACAAAGGCAGACTAGATTAAAAGGGAGGCATCTGCTACAAAAGCCGCGCTGCCATACAATGCTTTATAAGAAAAATATCTTTAATATGTGCATTGACA
The DNA here is from genome assembly GCA_947623375.1 of Apotomis capreana. NCBI lineage: Eukaryota > Metazoa > Arthropoda > Insecta > Lepidoptera > Tortricidae > Apotomis > Apotomis capreana. The sequence goes on from OX392500.1 coordinate 24,567,641, forward strand.
TTTACAATCGCATTCCCAACGATATAAGGTCTATGGAAGGAAATAGTTTTAAAAGAAATTTAAATATATGGCTGCTCGATGGATGTTTCTACAGTGTAAAAAAAAATCTCGAGACATGTAGAATAAGGTAGAATTAGGCTATTGACATTATAATATTATACATTTAATATTTAATAATCAATTATTGTGTCTGCTTAGTTTATTTTTATTTTTAAAAATTTGCATGCCTGTATGTAGGCTGAATACATGGTATTTTAAATGTATTTAACACCTTTAACACTGTATTCTTGGCAAATAAATCTTTGAATCTTTGAATCTTGAATTTTTCACAGATGATGTATTTCTATTGCCGCTATAACAACAAATACTAAAAATAAATAAAATAAATATTTAAGGGGGGCTCCCATACAACAAACGGGATTGTTTGCGTTAACTTTGCACCTCATTTGTATGGAGCGCTATACATACCAGGTGCAAACTTAACCACTTAAGGATGGAAAGTGTTTGTATGGAACCCTCGGTGCGCGAGTCCGAATCGCACTTGTTATTAATCATCCGCAAATAAAATGTATGAATTAACTGAGTACGTATTTAAATGAATCAGTATGCGTAGTCACAGCGGGTTTCACTCAGCCGCAATTGTAAGTTTCCCGGGCCTATGATGGCTGCGTTTATCACGCGATAAATAAGTGACAAAGCATCAGTCACTCACACTCGCATCTTTTCAAAACGTAACGGATGCTTTGTCACTTATTTATCGCGTGATAAACGCAACCATCAAAGGCCCCGCAGCGTAACATAACGTCTCAATCGCATTTTAAAAAAAGCTCTCGGAGAAAATGGACCAATCAGGCTGCGTCTTTGTGAAGCCTAAAAGATTTGCAATAAATCCGAGGAATGTGGTTGGTCCATTTAACACAGCTCTGCTCCAGTGGCCAGGCCGCCTAAGTATGTACTTAGGTACGCATTAAGAATTCCCTTCTAACCTTTCCTCTGGCTTTTTTAATCCGGCGACAAAAGAAATACTACAATATTCATTAAGAAACGAAAGACACGATTTAAAAGAGGTTTGTTAAAAGAACGCTGTGAGAAATACTTTGCTCGGTCTTGAGTGCTTTGAAAACTTGCATTCTTGGATTATTTTAAAAGATTTTTTCTGGTTTCAAAGATTTTAAACAAAATATAAAATGAAAAATGTAGTAAATTTAACTCTCTATAACATTGTCGAAGCTTTCTTCTAGCTAAAATGCTCCTAAAGGAAGATATGAGCAAAAATATGAAGAAAGTGCCGGTTTTTTCAATATGGCGGCGGGCGCGGAGGGGGGGGAATTGTGCATTTTGCATTTTAAACACTGACTAACCATCCTAGACAACATATCAAAAATTCAAAACTACCGGACCGTTTGTAAGGTCACACATAGTACTTTAGTCTCTATTCACCGTATTATATGTATATAAATATAAGGTAACACAAATATATGGTAGGGGTACGCAACGCAGTGCCCTTGGCGAATTGTAGTTCGACAAAGTAACCACTAGTAGCGCTGTACTCTACTTCATACAAATCGTTCACGCTGTCGCTAGAGTATGGTCACGTTAACTCATGGAAGGGTACTGATATGTAATGAAATGGAGACGCTCTGGTTACTTACCCCGCTCGGTCAATAAATTGATTGCTTCGCTTGACACCGAACAAGTAAACAATTTATTTTCACTTAGCAATCTACCTACTTAATACATTTTTGGAGTCATGTTCACATTATTGCCGTCCTAACTCTGGAGATAAGGCTTGCAGAGTGCAGACACATTGAATTAAACTACGATATTTTTTAAGCATGGTAAATAATATCTGTGCATTTTTTATTTATTAATTTTGCTTAGCGTCACAAGAAGCCACAAAATATAATCATCGAAAACGTCGCGAATTAAAATGATATAAAATATACCTGTTTAAATTATCTAGATCATAGCGGAAACCGAAGTCAGAACTTATGATATTAATAATTTATGTCGTCTATCAAGACAAAATATCTCAGCACGAGGTAACAAAGTGTAACTTCGTAATATGACACGATTGTTTGCTTAAACAATCCCGTAGATTATCACTTCCCCACCACTCGTCGAAGTTTGGACACGGTTTGATCCAATTGGGTCACATAATTAACCTTTATCTGTTCACCTTCACCGGATGTAAACTCCTATTGTATAACTTACAAATCAACAAACTTCGCAAATTTAGCGTATGTTACTGCTACTAGGTGACGATAAACATCATTTTAGTTCAAAAACATATTTAAAATAATGGTGCACCTAGTCCTCGATTTTTTTTTTAAGATAGTAAATAAACCATACTTTATAGAAGTATGAATAGCCCCTTTCCTAAGAAATATCACCTTTTCCTGTTTAGTGTCACATATGCACCTAAAAATAAACGTCATATACTTAATTATAAGTATAGAAAACATCCGAGAACCAGTAGCAAATATCCAGCGAGCTTAAGGTTCGTTTGTCACGCAAAAGACAAATGACAAAGCACCCAACACTTTCTTGCATTCGAACAATCGTTGGAGTGTGAGAATGACGAATGATATATTTATCGCGGGATCACCGCAACCATCTTAGGTCCACTTAACACATAAAAGCTTGCCCTTGCCTTGCCGGTATCGATTAAAGGATTGCCGTTGTGCCGACTTACGTAGCTAAACGTGCCAAGTTTTATTAAATATCAGTATAAGTTATAATCATAACTAAGACTGATATTTAAATAAAATAAGTTATTTCATACAAACCAGTGTTTGATACAGAACTCAAGTTTAATAACAATTTGCAAATTGCTCACGGCGATTTATTATTAAGTTTTTTATAAAAGTGCGAATCCGAATTTTGAAACGATAATTCAACTTGAAGAACACAATTTTGTTTCCAATTTAAGCAGTAAACCGCAACTGAATCGATGAATGTATATAATTATGTACTCGTACATAAGTATACAGTCTCAATTCTTCTGACGATATTGATGGAAAAGTATTTATGTTGTAATTCGTGGTACAGAAAACTCGATTGAATGCTTAATTTGATCATTCGACCCACTTGTAAACAACCAGAGTAAGGCTCATGATTTCTTTATTATTTAAAAGCAATAACATACATGTTTTCAAAGTATAAATCTGTCAAAATAGCTTGACAAGCATAATATATCACATCCAAATTTTAGATTTGCATGGATAAGTTAAACGAGTATTTGCGTTTAATAGTGGTTGTTTTTGTATCAGTTGGACCTTGTTTCCTCTAAAGTACGAGCGGAAGATCCTAGGTCCAAGGCTTAATGTTTATGACTAAAATGACTTTTTATTAGCCTCACGACTCCCACAAGAAACCGTGTCTCGAATTAGTTTGTTAGCAGATTGATGGCCCACGCTTAGGTGCAGAAAAGTCCTATAGGCACTTGACAAAGGATTTAACGCCGGGCAACAAATAGGCTTTCCCCAGCGAATTACCGATATTGGCGAGGCCTACAAACCGAGAAATACGCTATCCTATTGCTACTTGTTATATTTAACCACAAGTAAATTCTCTAACGAGATACGTTGTAACAACACACTTTGGCAATACAAACTATTTGCGGTCAATCGCCCGCTGCACAATCAAGGTCTTTGGAGAACCAAAACTGACCAAGTTATTTGACAATTACAAAAAATTATCAACGCCATAACTGCTGAGTTACCTAAAAATATAGACATTCATAATGCCTTTATGGTGTTAAAAACTGATGGGTCGTTCTCAAAATATTTGCACCGCCACCTGTCAACAGGTTTGTCTTAGAAGAAGTTTTTTACACCGCATTATTTTAATTATCCAATTATCAACACATATCGATAGACACTTTTTACTTAGAGGCCAAATGCTTTTAATTAAAACTAAAGTATAATAGTAGACAAAAAAACGATTTAAAACTAGGTTTTGTCGGTCACTTGCCGTGTCCCAACGCGAGGTACTAATGTTTCGTTGTAATAAAAACATATACATTACCGACTTAGCTTAAGTTCAGTACTCCATTTTATTTTCATATATGATGAGGATTGAATACTACCATATCGAATAATAATACTATGCTTATGTTGTGAATTATTTGCAATTTAAGTTTGTCCACGCTACTTTTTGTCGTTCACTTGTCATGAGACAAACATTACAATTATGCGACTACTATTTCGTTTCCCCTGCCTCACCCCGCATAAATCGAGACCTTCAGTTGCCACCTAACACTGTCCCGAGTGACACGTCGTCAGTGTGCTCCACTAAAAAAATATGATACATACACTTACGCGAGCGGGAGTTTGTAATGGGTATGTAGTCTATATTCTGCCTTCCATATTTTGGTTGACGTGTGTACTATTGCATTTATTTTAACTTATAACGCGTAAAGTATGGTCTACTTTTATGTGTATAAATATGCAGTTCATCAACGAAATACTTTATTTGTTTTGATGACTTAACTGTCATTTTGTCCATCTCCTGTATGTCGTTCACTTGTCTATAAAAAAACAGGTGAACGACACATACGGCAGGCGAACGACAATTATTTAAACACTTATACAAAATTATTTAAAAACCAGGTTTTATCGGTCACTCGCCGTGTCTCAACTCATGTTTCGTTGTTATAAAAACATATATATTACCGAAATAGCTTAGTTTGAGTATTCCATTTTACTTTCAAGCTGTCTTAGGAATCGTTAGCAGGCGACGCTCGCTCCAGATTTCGAAAGCATATCCTCTGCCTGTCAGCGGCTTTGAGCGTCCAGGTCTCAGCCCCATAAAGAAATATGGAGAAGGCAAGTGCACAGACGAGGTGCATGTTAGTCCAGTTAGGGATGGTTCCGGTTGGGGATTTCTATTTTTCTATATTTTGGCCGAGTTGGTTCATCGCTGTTTTGGCCATTCCGATTCGTCTGTGAATCTCTGGTTTACATGTGCCCCTACTTGGGATAATGGAGCCAAGGTACTGGAAGTGATCAACAGTTTCGAACTCTTGAAGCAGGTTAGTCTGTGTCGACTAGTAAATGGTCGACTATCATCAGCTTGGTCTTTTTTTTATTAATATCGAGACCCATTCTGAGGCTGGTTGTTTTGACTCATTCCAAAAGTTGGGCCACTTCTGCTTCGGGTGATGCAAAATAGGCGATGTCTACCACGTACCTTCAAGGGCTCCATATCTGTTAAATACTATTGGGGATATGATGCATCCCTGTCGTACGCCTTTCCGGAACTTAAAGTTCTTGTATGTGACATCTCCTACCGTCACCATTCCGTATCCAGACTCGTAAAGGCTTTATAAAGTGTTACCAGATGTGCTGGCAGCTTCAGACAATACCTCCCATAGCTTACCCCACCTAAAGCAGCCGGAGGCTTTCTGGTAATCAGATGTGAAGGAATTCCTCGAAGATGACGAAAACAGCAGTAGGTAACTCAGGGGGCAAGAAACAATATCTCAAAAGAGGCAGTATTAGGATGCAGAAATGTTATTTAAATGATTCGCTGTTGAACCTTCATAAGAAATTTAAAAAATCACGTGGGTATGCTTGAGTTTTGCATCATTTGCCGGTTATGACCTTTCTGGATTGTACAGGCTTCAAAAAACCACCTGAGAAATGTCCTATGAGATGAGAATTAAATGCTTGTTTTCTTTATGCAAATTACTAACATAAGGCAAAAAATATAAATAAAAAACAATCAAAAAAGCACTAGTTGACAGTTCAACGTAGGTTTTATTTAAAATGTCATTTACCTGCAATCGTCGTCGTTAACCTGCTAACAAATTCAGTTAAGTTGGAACATATTTGTCGCAAACCTGCACCCATTGTCGATAACCTGGTAACAAATGTCGTTTACCTGACATCGATGTCTTCCACCTGTCGACCTAAAATTTTAAACACCTATATCTTCTAAGATATTCAATTTAACTACTTCCCTCGACGTGATATCAATTGTCTGAATATATTTCTAGCGATCCTATGAAAAATAAAAGAAGAAATCGCAACTTTAAAAAAAAATGCAAAATTAACGCAGCGGTGCAAATATTTTGAGAACGACCCTGATATACTTTACAGCCATGCTTCAATTTCGCATCTTAATAACGAGAAACATGTTTCTACACTGGCTTAAAATTACTATAAGTTAAATTGGAGCACACATGATATAATAATATAATGACTATTAAGCTCGTTAATTTCCCTAGAAGAGTTCACACGCAAATCCATTAACATTGAACGGAAACTACATAACGTATCATCGCGTCTCGTTATACGCAAGATACGTAATATCCACCGCAAATGAATCATCGGAGTAAGATTGATGTTGTCGGACGCGTAACTTGCGAGATAAGTGGAGCGGTATGAGTTACAAACAAACAAGTTATCGAGTCTACACTCTACACGTGATCTCACTTGTTCAAGGCGAAATGTGCCGGGGCATTGCAACGAAGAAAGTCGCATGTAGCCGAGTGAACGAACTTGTTACTATTATATTACGCAATGCACATAAGTGACGACTGTCAAGGCGACCAGGGAACAACTTTACCGCCTGCAGTCTTTCACGGCTTTTGACGAAAATTTTGTCTTAATTTAATCACAATAGCTCCGAGCGTTAAGCGGCTTTGAACGTAAATCAAATGTTGACGAACCAAATGAGTTGAGTCGACGAGAGACAGAGATCAAGCCTTAAATTATTTATTATTGCATTGAGACCGACTCTCGTAACGCTTTGTATTTAATGCGATTTTGCGAGTTAAACACAGTGTTGAGATGAATACTTCGAAATTTTCAAGGTTCAGCTATCGGCAACATGTTCTTGACTCAATTCTCGATAATTATTATTGCCATATCTGCAATAACAATAAGTTTGAGCGGAGTTGAGTGGCCTTTCCGATTTCTGTTGAATTTGGTGTGACGTAGGTATAGTCAAGGGCTATACAATAGTTCGTCGAATGGTGCCTGGCGTATTTCGAAGTCCCATTTAAATATGTCAATCAATCAATCAATCAATCATAATCACATCTTTCCACTTTTCATCAGCTAATCTCGGCGCTCGCGTTATTGATATAAATACCACATCTCGCCTCAGATATTCCCTTTACTTTATTTACGACGCGTCAATGGTTTTATGTGGGTTCTCGTTGGTCGCAACTCTAATATCTGTTGTGTAACCTACAGCTTGTGCTATAAGCCTAACTAGACCGATTACTGAGCGATATTTAGTGCCAATAAATGTAAATTGTATTTGTATGTGTGAGGTTTTCAAACGTGAAAAGCATAGTTGTGATGTGAGTCGTTTTCAAAAAATGTGTACATTACTACTAAAATGTGTGTCCTCATAAAAAATCCTCGAAAAAAATATGGTTACGATTAAAATAAATCAGTTTTTAAATTTTACAGACTAATATAAAGCATACTGCATATTATTTCTGATAAAAAGCAATGAATTGCTATTCAAATCTTTACATAAGTTTAATGTGAAAAAAAAGTAACAAATAAACTCCATACATTTTTTACTGTCCCCCTATTTGGACGACATTGAAAACAATATTTTTATCAGAATTTTTGTACAGAAACTTCCTAGTTTTTTGTATCATAATTAAAAAGCAATGTTTTAAGTGTTATGTCTGATAGATAAACTATTAAAATTTACCTTAAAGAAACTAAAAATGATATATTAAAAATATGTCCTTATAAATCATTACAATTTCATGACACTGATTTATTGACATAATTAACTAACTTTTTGTATCGCAAAGAGTAGGAATCTAACTTTAATCACTGGCAAAACTGGTCTTGTCACGAAAAGAAACATCACAAGGACGCGCCACCATTTTTTTTGTCGTTGAGACATGAAAAAAAGTCCTGTGGTTCAATTGTGAAAAAATAAATTTACCTTTTCCTAACGAAGTATTCTCAACAAAAGTAAGTACATTTTCAAGGATTCACCTATAGCAATTGTAATAAACTTAAATTATGACTAGAATAATAGATTACGCTTTCAATCTACTAGTAAATGTGATTATGTTTTGTGTAAAAGTATTTTTTAAGTTAAGTTTTACATGTTACTGACGAACAATTTCCTGACATTTACTAACGTCAGTAAATTGTAGACGGTAAAGCTGTGGTCTCATGTGTAAAGTATGAAAATAAATAAGATATTAAAATGCGTGTTAAAATGTAACGAATAAAAATAAAGGAGAGAAACAATAAATGCTTACAGATTATTTTTATGTAACTAGATACATAGGTACTCCAGATAATTAAAAAGAAAACTGAATATGTTTATCAATAGGTTACCGCGCGCAAAATTAGATGAAATAAAAAAAATATATATATATTTATATTTATTATTTAATACTAAACAAAGAGTCTGTATATTTATTAATTAAGTACTATTTGTTTTGATTTATTTAAATGTATATATTTAGTTATACGTAAGTTACCAATGTGTATCTATATACATAGAAAAAACCGGCCAAGTGCGAGTCGGACTCGCGCACCGAGGGTTCCGTACAAACACTTTCCATCCCTAAGTGGTTAAGTTAAGTTTGCACCTGGTATGTATAGCGCCCCATATAAATTAGGTGCAAAGTTAGGTATTAAAAAAAAAAATTATGGTTTTCGTAATTATTCCTTTATCTATGCTATAAGACGTTGCTTCGTACCAAATTTCAAGATTCTGAGTTCACGGGAAGCACCCTGTAGGTTTTGATTCCCTTGCAAGTGTCGAAAATTTGCGGCATAAACGGCTGTATCTTTTGATTGCGTTGGCTTAGAAGTTTGATTTTTTCACAGCTTCAAGGGACAGTAGACTTGAGTAATTGATATAAATTTCAGCTTCATACGTCCACGCGTTCCTGAGAAAAAGGGTCTTGACAGACGGACGGACGGACGGACAGACGGACAACAAAGTGATCCTATAAGGGTTCCGTTTTTTCCTTTTGAGGTACGGAACCCTAAAAATTAAGTTATACAATAAGTAGGTAAGTTATACAAAAACTACCTTAAAAACTATACAAGATATTATCAAATAAAACTTCATCATTTCAGCCTATTGCAGTCCACTGCTGGACGTAAGCCTCCCCCAGGGTTCGCCACATGGCCCGATCTCCCGTTTTCACCATCCAGTCACCACCAGCCACTTTTTTCAGGTCGTCGGTCCATCTGGCCGGAGGGCGTCCTACACTACGCTTGCCGAGTCGTGGTCTCCACTCGAGAACCCGTCTACTCCACCGATCATCGGTTCTGCGACAGATGTGACCAGCCCACTGCCACTTCAGTCTGCTACACTTCTGAACTACGTCAGTGACTTTGGTTTTTTGTCGGATAATCTCGTTCCGGACTTTGTCCCTTAACGAGATTCCGAGCATACCCCTTTCCATAGCTCGCTGTGTGACGTGTAGTCGGTGGGCTAGTTTCACTGTCAGGTTCCACGTCTCGGCTCCGTATGTCATGACCGGCAGGACGCACTGATTGAATACCTTGGTCTTCAGGCATTGTGGCAAGGGTGACTCGAAGATGTGACGCAGCTTTCCAAATGCTGCCCAGCCAAGCTGCACTCTTCTGGTGATTTCACTCTCGAAGTTGTCTCTACCCAGCTGTAACTTTTGTCCTAGGTAGACGTACTCCTGGACAACTTCAATGGCTACACCTTCGACGGAAACGGGCACAGGGACGATGTGCTCGTTGAACATGACCTTAGTCTTGTCCAAGTTCATCCCTAGCCCAACGCGTCTCGAGGCAGCATTAAGACCGGACAGCATTTCCTGCAGGTCTTGCAGCGATTCTGCCATTATAACTATGTCGTCAGCAAAGCGGAGGTGTGTGAGATATTCACCATTGACATTGATGCCCATTCCATTCCACCGCAGGGTCTTGAAGACATCCTCCAGAGCATCGGTGAAGAGTTTCGGGGAAATAACGTCACCCTGTCTTACACCTCTAAGCAGCTGGATGGGTCTTGTTTGGTGGTTCTGCACTTGGACGGACATAGTCGCCATTTGGTAGAGACTTCTCAGCACCTCCACGTACCGCCAGTCGACTTGGCATCGCTGCAAAGACTCCAGAACGGCCCAGGTTTCGATGGAGTCGAAGGCCTTCTCGTAGTCCACAAACGCCATACACAGCGGTTGGTTATACTCCTCGGACTTCTTTATAACCTGCCGAACAGTATGGATGTGGTCCACGGTGCTATAGCCTTTACGAAACCCAGCCTGTTCCGGTGGCTGAAAGGCGTCAAATCTTGATGCCAGACGATTCGTGATGACTCTCGAGAACAGCTTATAGACGTGGCTCAGAAGCGTGATCGGCCTATAGTTTTTAAGGAGCGTTTTGTCTCCTTTCTTGAAAAACAATGCCACTACACCTCTGCTCCACGCCTTCGGGGTAGTCCCATTGGTTATTACAGAGTTGAAGAGCCTCTTCAACTCCCCAAGAACAGGTTTACCCCCAGCCCTGAGGAGCTCAGAGGCTACTCCATCTTCACCGGGAGCCTTCCCATTACTAAGCTGTTTGAGAGCCGCCTCGATTTCGTCGACATCTACGTCTGGGAGATCTTCAGTGAAGTGGCGGGTAAGTGGGGCTCTAGGGTCTCTCGCGTCAGGTGTAGGCTTCGGTGCATGCGAAGCATACAGATGTCCGTAGAAGTCCTCAATTTCAGCCAGTATCCCCGGGACTGATGTGACGGTTTCACCATTCGAGGTAGCTAACTTTGTCAGATGACTCCTCCCCAGTGTCTTGGTAAAGACTTTCGACCCCCGATTTCGCTCGATCGCCTCACGTACTAGGCGAGTGTTCCAGCTGCGAAGGTCGCGTCTCACCAAGCTCCTGATTTTCTTGTGGAGTGACTGGGGATCTGACAAAGTTTCCTCTGGTGTCTCACGTCTAAATCGCATCAAATCCAGGGTCTCGCTAGAAAGTTTGGACTTCTTATCTGACCGCCTTTTCCGAAAGTGCCTCGTTCCCACTTCGCGTATCACCCCAATTACGCCGTCCAGATCCTCGTCAACATTTGCCGGGGTCTCCAGTGCGGCGAATCTATTTGTCAATTCCAGTTGGAATGCATCATGTCCAGCTTGGGGCACATTTGGACGAAGAACAGACCTCACCATGCGACTACGTTCGAGCTTAAAATTGATACTTAGGGTGCCTCGCACAAGCCGGTGATCGCTACCGGTATTAAACCTGCTGATCACTGAGACATCCCTAAATATGTGCTTCTTGTCGGCTATGATGAAGTCAATTTCGTTCTTCGTCACACCGTCGGGGCTCTTCCAGGTCCACTTCCGTTGTGGCTTTTTCTGATAAAAGGTGTTCATACAGAACAGCCCCTGCATGCTAAGGAAGTTGACCAGCATTTGGCCCCTACGGTTTCTGCGCCCATAGCTATGCTGTCCCAAACAAGATTCACCGCATTCTTTTCCCACTTTGGCGTTGAAGTCCCCCATGACAACGGTATAATGGGTTTTGGTGGTACGATTCATGGCCTTTGACACATCGTCGTAAACGGCCTCCACCTCCTCATCTGAGCTGCTCGACGTCGGCGCATATACCTGTATGACCTTAAGAGAGTATCTCTCGGTCAGTTTCAGTACAAGGTACGCTACCCGTGCCGAGACGCTGCAGATCTCCATCACGTTGTCACGGAGGGCTTTGTTGACGAGGAATCCCACGCCACCCTGAGATTGTTGGCTCCCTTCCCTAAAGTAGAATAGATGGCCCGACTCAAGGGTTATCGTGTCCTCCCCCTCTCTACGAACTTCCGATAACCCGAGAACATGCCATCGTATCTTCTCTAATTCTACTTCAAGGATCTGGAGGCTTTCGTCCAGCCGTAGACTGCGTCCGTTGTATGTAGCCAGGGTCAATTGTTGGCAGCCGTCCGTAGCCCGGGGATTCCTAGCACCCCCTACCCTACCGTAACCAAGGCCGCTGCCGTGGCCTGGAATAGTAGGGCGGCCGGGAACTGGGGGCCGTTTCTTTTTGTGTCTAACCATAGAGGGTATTGCCCGTAGTCACCACGCTGGGCATGCGGGTTGGTGACCGCAGTGTATTTATGTGGACTGTGTTGTCTACACAAGAGGCGCTGCTGCCCACCTCTCGGATGGTCCCTTAATCGCCTTCTACGATACCCACGGGAAGAAATGGGGTGGTGCTATTCTACTCCGCCGGCACCACACGGCAAATAAAACTTACATAACATTAAAACTAACAAAAAAAAAACCTAGAAACTAAACTAACCTAACCATTGTTTTTTTTTAATTTTGATTTTATCTTCCCTATCAAACTTTTCGAAAATACTAAATTTTCTTTGTATGGAAATACTGGGCTATGTCTAGAAAAAGGATATTTTTTAACGCTTACCCTATTGCATTTAGTGTTGATCGCTTTGCTACCCACACTAGCGATACTTTTTATTTTTAGTTTTATTTTTATATTCAGAATATAACAAACTAAAAAAGTTTCAGAATGCCGCTAACCGGTGCCGAACGGCAAAAAAATATATTGAAAAAGTAAAAGAGCAAAACCCTAAAAATATGAAGAAAATAAAATCGTCTAGTTAAGTCGTCTAGCTCTTATACTTAAAACCATTTTTTATAATCTTTTCATAGTTAAATAAATATCAGAATAAATAAACAATAAGCGATTTTTGTTTTGTTTCCAGCTTTCCTTAATACAAAATCAATTGTAATAATGCAATCATAGTTATTTTTTGTTCTTTCTAAAGAGGAACCAATAAGATATTCCTCATAAATATAACACTGTTACTACTACAATATTACCTAATTATGAATACAGCCTTACTTTTACAACTTCCTGACATTTCCTAACGAAACATTTTACTGACAATTTCGTGACGTACACATATTTTGAAAACGACTCATATATATTATGAGCCAAAACCGGTAACGTGAGCATATTTGGTACCTACGATGCCACTGTGCGCATTTAGGTACATTTTTATTAAGTCTTTAATATTATTTCACTTTTAAAGAGTATTTTCTAGTCTAAAAATACTAAGCTCGAATCGAATTGCTTAGTAGTTTTCAAAAGTATTCTCTTGCAGAAATTCAATTAGAAGCGTTCTCTTAAGTAAAAATAGTTTAAATTAAAATGAGATCGTCCAAATGAGGGTTACGAGTAAATAGTAAGGTTCGTTTTAATCTTCTTGAGTGTGTTAACTAGTAAAAACGTTTGAAGTTACCTGTATAATATACTAACAAGATTTTGTTACACTGGACGTTAATATCGTCTTACAATTCGGTTCCCCTCCGTTAGCCCGAAAAAACTTTTATCCTATTTTCATTGGCCCTAATTTGGTAACCCGTAAATCACTAATCCGAATTTTCATTCATCCTTATTAATGAATAGCCCTAATTTCAGGAATCCGAATTTTCATAATGCCTAATTTATTAGGTCACGTAGGGAAGTACCGTTCTATTCGCTTACCTATAAAATAAGGCACTTGCCCGTATGTTTAGTAATTAAACAATATAAATAACCTGAAGTACCTCCCGCTCGATAAAATAACTCATCCATAAATCTTTCATTCAGGAATACATCAATCTTAATATATTTTCCCAAATGTAAGCAGTTGACAATAATGCGACGCCCGAGTCACGGGCGAAAATTCTCTAGACAGAATCTAAATAAATACAAAAAACAGTCACTTGTAAAGCAAATATTTTAATGCATCTACTAAAAGCCACATCTAATCTGAAATTATAGCTAAGAGGGCGATAGGCACGTTCTGCCCTAATCAACCCCGAAACGCCTTGGACGTGTTAAATCTGGGTTTTGCCCGGACAGTGACCGTTTGTCTCAATTTATGGCGAAATGTTAGTCGAAAAGGAGACATCCCGTTACCAGTAAAGTGCGCACACATTTAGACCTTTGTTGCGGAGAACTGAAAGAAATGAAATGACGCGTGAGCGTCAAGATATTCGATTTGACACCGCGAAAATAACGAGAAATGTATAGAAGCGGAGTCTCCAAATTGTATCTGATAAACGCGAGCTCACGGGTTTGTTTATTTTTGAGCAGTTCCTTCATTGCGTTTTATTCCCAAGCGTCCGCGATTAGGCTATTCTTCTTTTCTTTATGTACTGCGATGATAACAAAGAAATCATACGGCCTGCCTGCTGGTCAGCAGTTACCGCGGTCTAGGGACGTTTTGCAACGTCAGTGAAAATTATAGTCGTCAGTGTAAGTTACCGACCCATAAAATTCTTGACTGGAAGTGCCCTAACCTCCACCAATCAGAATCATTTTATAACTGTTGCGACTATCAAATGATCAACATTAATTGATGACTTAAATATCCATTATAACAAAGCGAGCACCGCAAAATTGAGCCTTAAAAAACTTACTGGAAAAAAATATTCACCTACCGGCAAAATTCCGTGTCGGCGTCGCTATAGGGTGGAGTCGACGAGATGTGATATAGAAAGGCATTAGTGTCGCTTCGATGAGAAACAGAGGGTATTATTTTATTATCCGCCTGGCAATACCTTTTCAGGACAAATACTATATTCATATCGTTGTGGCGTGACATGAATTCGGTAGGTACTTCGATAAGGTTGCTTTAACACCTCCGCTGGATGACATAACGTTTACATGTAAATTGGCTGAGGGATCGGATGAATGGAATGGAATTGAGATAAGGTTTTGTTTCCTGCAAAACGTTTAGTCTCATATTAAGTCCGTCTTGAGAATCCTTAGAAATTTGGACCCTTCAGCATTCTGTAATTGATTTAGAGCGTTTGGAATTTGGCTTGAATATTCAATGCGGTGTTTGTTATAAGCCAATACGGTATGGTAATGATGCTGACGCTAAGGCACAAGCATCGGGAAATTTTAAAAATAAAGCAGCCAATCGTCATGTTTTTTTTTTCAAAAGCAAGCTCTTATATATTGTTATGCTATGTTATTGTTATTGTTATTTTTATTTTATTTATTTATTTATTATAGCTTTATTGTATATAATCGTTTATTTAAAAATAACATATGACGTGGTTTTATTTGCACAAAGCCGATAAAATAATTGGCCACTTGAAGAAACTGAAGGACAGTCCATGAAATATAACAACGAGTCAAGAGTAACCACTGCTCATAAATCACAGATAAAAATATCACAGCATTAAGGAAAGATTCGGCCATTTTGAGGGTTCCGTACCTCAATCGGAGAAAACGGAACCCTTATAGGATCACTTTGTTGTCCATCCGTCCGACTGTCTGTCTGTCAAGACCCTTTATCTCGAGAACGCGTGGAGGTATGAGTTAAAATTTAAACCATATACTTAAATCTACGGTCTAGCTGTGAAAAAATCAAACTTCTACGATAACGTGAAAAAAAGATACGGCCGTTTATGTCACAAAAAAACGTACATTTCGACACTCAAGGGAATCAAAATGATAGGGTACTTCCCGATGACCTAGAACATGAAATTTGGAAAGTAATATCGTCACATACTACAAATACCTACTTATAAAAATCTGAAAACTATACATTTGTAATAAAATCATAATTTTTGAATTTCGGGTAGATACTTCTTATTTCCACAGTATACCTTTTAACTGACAAAATAATTCAAGAAAACCTATATTATTATATTATTGTATTTATTTTAAGGTTTTGTGGAGAGAAAGTTAATTCACTATAATTTAATTACCTTACCTACAGATAATATTTATCAACAAATAATTGTTCGGCCAGTAACTTGGCATATTTAGATTATGCTAACCGTTCAACTGATAACCACATCTATTGCTTTAAACATTTTTTTTTATTGTTTATTTACCTACTTGTACACTATTTGAATATAGTTAAATATGAAATTATACAGTAGCGGAAAAAAAACATAGTCCATTTTAAAGATAAATAGGATCCAAGGAATCCAAATGAAAATTTCCAAAATTGTAAAAGATGAAAATTATATAAACATGTACTTTTATTGTAGTTTCAATTATAAATATATTAGGAACTTCTAAATAGTAGTACCGAATGCGAAATTTACTGGCCAACTGGCCTAGTGCGAGTCGGACTCGTGCACCGAAGGTTCCGTACAAACACTTCCCATCTTAACTGGACGGGCACCTGGTATGTTTGGCGCTGTATACAATGAAGTGCAAAGTTAACGCAACCGATCACATTTGTTGAATTAAATATTTATTTTATGCTATTTTTAGTACTTATTTTTTTGCTGTTATAGCGGCAACAGAAATACATATCTGTGAAAATTTCAACTGTCTAGCTATCACGGTTCGTGAGATACAGCTTTGTGACAGACGGACCGACAGACAGACGGACAGCGAAGTCTTAGTAATAGGGTCCCGTTGTTTACCCTTTGTGCACGGAAGCCTAAAAAACGCGTATTTTTTAAAGGGCGCATAGATTCGCCGCCGCTGGTTTAAGGATGAGAGCCTATTCAAAATATCGAGGTAAATAAGTAAATCCAAATAAAATACCTATACCTACGCGATTAAGTGCCGATTTGTTATAACAATGCTAACCATGTAAATTGAACTTTATAATCACTGCTCTGACATTGACCTAGATCGGACCACTTGTTTTTATCACAACAGCTATTATGTCAATAAACGTTACTATCGTGGCCACTGGACACTTTCTCTGGCGGCTCAGGATATTTGTTATAGCGGCTGACCCAAAAATGTTACGTGACACCTATTTGCATTTGTGAATGCAATAATATGCAGCAAAAAATCAAATTACCTTTATAATGTAAGAATCAATTGGCTCAGATATGAGGCGAAAGCAATTTCGCAGCGTTTATTATAGTGGGTTCATTTAATTTGCTACAATTCTGGCACCGTGTTAATGACAATGAACGTTGCAAGTTGCAATATTGATGTTGGTTGCGTTCCGCTGGTCGTTACGCTGGTTCGTAGTAGATGCTTTGTACAGTCAGGTGCATGAGCAGATCACAGATCTGTTTGGCGCGCCGTACGAAATGTACAATATCTTAACTTCTAAACTAATGGCTTGATGTAAATGAAAGAAAAACAAGTGAGTATACTTCTAAGGCTATACGTTCATAAAGTTTTAAGTGATTTATCAAACCCACTGACATTCATAATTAAGCTACACAATTTTTCAAATAATTTTTATATGCGATTTCAAGAAATCGTCATCATGAAGGACATGTTTCGAACTTGTTTGGAGCTCTCCATTGGTTGACGGGTAGCTGTGCCTGATGAACAACATCATAAATTGTGACCTAAATGGTATCTTGGAAGCTTCCAAGACGTTTTTCCAATGAAATTAGTTAAGTTTTGATAACGTCTTGTAATCAGACCAACGACAGTGGTCTTGGCGTTATCAAGCTCCTGGAAAATTAAGTGAGACTAAACTGACAACTTTCTCCTTTGCATAAGATCACTAGAAAGGTTTATTACCTCACGATTTAGGAATCAAAAGTAGAGTAAGTGCCTAAACAATTAAACTTCGGTGCGTATTTCAATCATCTTTCACTCAAAGCAAACATCAAGTTAAATTAATAGTACCTACGGCCCAGTTTAGTTTCATTTGACCAAAAGCATCATTTTTCCGAATTTTCATATTTCATAAAGCGGTCATCGATTGCTATACAACGTAAGGTAATGATGGGATGTATGATATCCCAAAAAAAACGTCGATCTTAACGTGGTTTGTGAATTATATACATACGGAATATTCGAAATAATAATGCTTTCGGCCAAATAATACTTCAGACTATACCTGCATCTGTCGAATTTACAGGTCTCTTAGTTACTTGTAAAGTAGTAAACCTAAATTAACTTATTTTGCAATAACGTTAAAATGTAACACCGCGAAGTCGCAAGGGTCGAGGGCGGCCGGCCAAACAAATAAGGAAACATTTGTTCCTAATAGCAAAGAAAACAAGGTGGCTATAAAAGGCTTTCTGCAGGATTACACTGCGCCCAGCTGTATGTATGTGATCATTGATCATTTGGACTTTTTCCGTAATAAAAGTAAAAAGTGTTCGTCGTATGGTATTATAATTAGGTACTTATAATAATAAATCTACCTATTTTGTTTTCAGCCTATTAAAATGTTGTTGTCTTTTCTATTTCTTCCTATTTCAGTTTAAAATGTGTGTGTATGAAATTATAAGCGATTAGTAGTGAAACTACCTAATCAGGTTGCTTATTTAGGCATATGTATATCAAAGTACACTCAAATTGGCCGCCTAATAGTAGGCGCCTTTGCCCAGCAGTGGGACACTCTAACAGGCTAATTAAAAATAAAAATAGTAGGTATCTACTCGCTAGATAAAACTGTTCCCGTTGAGGTACGAGTATATACCCGATAAGAAACTGGTTTCGCCTGATATTATACTTGTAATTAAACTTTGAGAAACATGACTCAATTAAGTACCTTTTAAGTAAAACTATAAATTTTATAATACTAATACCTAATGGACAAAATAAAAATTCAGACAGCCGTGGTAGTAAAAGAGTCATTTTCAAAATACATGTACGTAGTTAAGAGCTTTAATTAAAACAAAACTTAATTGATTCCATTGTGTTACGATACTTACCCATATATTTTGTATGAGTAACTTTCGTCACACAAAAGAAGCGATCGTAATTTTGTTTTTATTAAGCCTTGAACTATGTACATGTATTTTGAAAATGATTCAAAAGGTATTGACGAGCGTAGTGTTCCTAAAATAGACTGCACGTCACATAGACGTAATGTAATTCTTCTTATCTTATTTACATTACATTCAAATTATAATCAAGACTCTCATCAATTATCTCTATTATCAATTATCGATATGAACGAGACAATAAAGTAAACGAGTACTTTATCGCTGTCATTAAGTCTCGGTAAGTAGCAATATATTATCAACAACAGTGAGATCTCTTGTTTTTGCAACATTGTCGTATTGATATTTCACAAAATGATTTCACCACCAATCAGTGTAAAAGGGAGCAGCTGATCGATCGTTTTTTTATGCTAGAAGTTAGCAACTTAAACAACCCCTTCACACTTAATGTATTATGTTATGTTATTATGAATCTTAATCAAAGCAATACCAAATTTAGCTTTTTATACGTCTACAATTTTGAATGATTTTCAGAGAAAACTTATAGATCTTCGATACAAAGACGAAACCAGTCGAACTCTATGATATTAGATCGCAGGATTATTTATAACATAGTGATAATAAATGATACTATACTGCCAACCTGCACTGAAGAATAAGAAGAATAAATGATAGCGGAACGAAGCAGCTTCCGTCTTCTTCACACATGAATTCCTTTATACTCCACTAGGTTTTCAGTCTACTTGTGAGACACGAGTGAGACACGCATTTTGCATTATAATATCATATTATCCTGGACCTATGTCACTCTTGCCTATACGTTCTTTACGCGCAAAACGCTCCGTTGCTCCCTTATCACATGAACAATAGATAACAGACAATTCGCATTAATGAGACACGGAGATACAATATCGTCGCAAAGATGCAGAGTGTAATATTATCGTGATTTGGTAAGCGTAATTATCAAACGGGGACGTGTATTTGTGCTTTAAATTATATTGTTATTACAATTCTAATCAAAAAAAAAAACAGTCCTTTGCAAATCCGCGATACGATAACGTGCCAAACAATATAGGTATATAACGGGTTATACTTACTTGCGTATTTTTCATGCATGCATGCGTTAAATATGTGACGAAATAAAGAAATTCAAATTCAAATTCAAGTAGATATACCAACCCTCCCACCGCGAAAAGAAATAAATATAACAATCACTAAAACGCAAATAAATATAACAATCACCACGAAATACAAAACTCAACTCTTGTTTCTCCTCTCTCTAAGGCATCAGCAAGACATAGTAGTGATTTTCCAAACAAAGTCACAAAAAAACAGCTAATTTAGCCGCAAATGCTAGTAAAAGTTCAATAGTGGATACTATTTTTCTTCAAAGAGCGAATGTTTTAGCACTGACAAAGGTCTTTAACCTCAATGCAATTAGTCGCATAGTAAACCATATTTATTTCATTGGGTTTTCCTCAATGGCTATACACAATGTAACGGTTAGTCAGATAATATTAAGCGGTTTACAATGACTTGTACAAACCCGTCTTTCACAACGTTTCCTACCCAGCCGTAACCGTGTCGAGGAAAAACGTGCGAGGGAAAAATAATAAGGCATTGTATTAGTACTTGTAACAGATAACCGCGTACCGCGATTGACATTGTCTCAGTCTGACAGCCTTTGTAAGCGATTACAGCTTGGTAAGGCTGCGCGATCAAACTGGAATCTTCACCCTACTGCAACTATAAAATGACTAGAAGGTGCACGCAACTTAGTCCGCGTAATCGAGTAAAAAGAATCCTATGACCGTCTTTGGATGTCCAGCGATCCCTTTGTTGTTTCAGCTTGATGAGTTCACAGTTAGATATTTTTTACCAACAGCTACATGGCGCTGTTAAGATTTTTTCTGATAAAGTGACCCCTCTACATTGAAATAGTGAACACTGATTTTCAATAAAATTTTCGAAAATAGTGATGTAAAAACATAATTTTATTGGCGTAGCCGATACAGCATAGCTATTCATAAATGACTATATTGTAATGTATGACTCCGCTGCGGGCCGCCCCTGACTAGCTCATTGCCAATTTAATATTATCCCGCCACTTTAATAAGTACGAATCAAAATATATTCTCTCTAAATAGTATTTAGATTTCACGTTTGGCATATTTTCTTATGACAAATTGACTATTTGCTTAATGGACCAGTATATTTTGACCTAACTACTTAACGTGTCTAAAATAATTGGTTTTTTTTACGGGTAGAGGTTCATTTCTAAAAAAGTTACAGATAACATAGCAGCTTTGTTATTTTTCTTTTCTAAATAAAGAAAGAGAAATGCAGGTCACGTCCACGGAACAGGGGTGGCAGCAGAGGTGGCCATAAAATTTAATATTAATAAGCATGGATGGATGTCCGCCCTGAATATAACTTCATTTTGGGGTCGAGACATTAGGTTCGTGGGGTCCCAGCACCCACAAAGTATTTAAAGATCCGAGCAAAAGGCCTATCGACACTACTACATATACTGACAACCGACATCAGTATTGCGATTCAGCGACGAAATTTTGCCAGCGTCTTTGGGGCCATGCCGCGGGGGCACAGTTTTGTAGATTAATTTTAGGTGCATTTAATTTATTTTAGTTTTATTATCTTTTACTTGTACTTTATTTTTAGGGTTCCGTACCCAAAGTGTAAAAACGGGGCCCTATTACTGAGACTTCGCTGTCCGTCCGTCTGTCACCAGGCTGTATCTCGAGAACGGTGATAGCTAGACAGTTGAAATTTTCACAGATGATGTATTTCTATTGTCGCTATAACAACAAATACTATAAAATTTAAGACGACGCGTTTGGCTCGGTTTGTAGACACCTGCCTACTGAGTCGGCGGTCCCGGGTTCGAATCCCGGCCGGGGCAAATATTTGTGCAAATATTTGTTCTTGGGTCATGGATGTTATCTATATATATATATATATGTATTTATATATTATGTATATCGTCGTCTAGTACCCATAGTACAAGCTTTGCTTAGTTTGGGACTAGGTCAATTTGTGTATCATTGTCCCTTAATATTTATATTTATTGAATATTTATATTTAAAAATAAAATAAAATAAATATTTAAGGGGGGCTCCCATACAACAAACTTGTTATAGATTCTGGTACGGAACCCTTCATGCGCGAGTCGGACTCGCACTTGCCCAATTTATTTTTTCATTGTGCAGGTACTTTAATTGTAATTTTTCTGTATTCATGTACCAACTACAACTATCTCCATACCAAATTTCATCTAAATCGGTTCAGCGGTTTAAGCGTGAAGAGGTAACAGACAGACAGCAGACAGACAGACAGACACACTTTCGCATTTATAATATTAAGTATGGATATGGATATGGATTTTTAACGTAAGTAATCATATTAATATATTGTAAAAATATTGTATTAAGAATATCAGATTTATTAAGAAAGAGAAATCAATTAATCAGTCAATCAAACTTTTCAAGTCATTGAGCATGTTCTGTATTGTGATGGTGAATCAATATTTAGCAGACATAGGTGAATTAACAATAAATGTTTCGACTTTTATGGTAGGCGCATACGTAATTAATCTCTGTCCGCGTAAGAAATATTTTCCGTTATGATAAAATGATACAAGTTTAGTATTTATTAATTATGTTAATAAACTAACTTCCTTTTAAATAACGCAATAGTCAATGTGTAAGTAATTACGAATGTCACTTTCTGTTTCCTTTATACGCCTAGAACGAGAGGCCTCATACATATTTATGAAAGATGAAGCCAATTTTGATTATATGTAGGTATGCGTGTCTACAGAGACGTTCTGGATTATGACGTTGACGTCGTCGTGAGTGATGCGTCAACGGACGACACATTAGCCCGTGGCTCACCAAAACTGGCTTCACTTTCAAGCGCTAACTAGGTTTCTAGATGTATTTATTTTAAGTAATACCAGTAATACTAACACACTCATCAATCAATCGCATTCTATATTTCAGTATATATCTAATATCTTAGTAAGATATGAGTCTACACACTCAGTTACGTACACAGAATTGAGATCGTTAAATTTTCCAGAGGTATTCATATTAAAATAAAAATGAAAGACGAGAAAACCTCCAAAACTTAACCCATCTTTGCGAAATTTTAGGAACAGAGTGGAAAAATAAGCGGTAGTATGTCCTCTTAAAAAGTTCTATGATAAATAAATTTGATTGTGATATAATATCTTGTAATGACACATTTTAAAGTAACATACCTTGCGAATAATAAGAAAAACTATACCATGGGGCTATTGTAAATAACTATCTAAATTGAAGCTATCCATATGGTTGAATACTCGAAATTATTAGTTTTTTTTTTAAGTATTTTCTATTCTATTTTTTTTAAAATGGCAACCGGTCACAGTTAAGCGACCATTACTGCCAATGTCTCGTTGCCAATCGCACTCGGCGACTAGATAGAGGATTGATACCACGTTGTACGGTGAGTTGATAAAATCGTGCTTTTTGTAAAGTGATAGCGATTTACAAAAAACCACGCGGACTATCGGGCCTTGACCCAGGAAGGGCTATGTACGCTTCAAGTTGAATTCTTCATTAGCTATTCACACATTCGTTTGATCACTGCGATCCCGAGAATATTCTCAGTTATCGGAAACTTCTCATGTTTAAAGTTTTGCAACATGAGAAACGTCTCGTCGGCACATTGCCCTCAGGTTATTATATTTATTACAGAATGATTACTCGTACTAATCTAGGAAGTTTTGTAGTCAAAATATCCAACGGTCTATGATGATACGTGACAAATAAACGACAAAGCATCTGTAAATTTTTGACAAGTATGTGTATGTAAGAGTTAGGGATATTTTATTTAATCGCGTATCCGCAGGATGTATGACGGTTAAATTATGTGAATAATAAGCACACGCCAGTGGTTGAGCATTAAGTTTAGAATAATATGTTCCACTGAGAAGTGCAGTGCGGTAAGTGAAATGCAAATAATAGTAACTATGTATCATTCTGGTTTACAACAAATTGTGGGGTAATCGTCTATACATAAGCATATACACATAAGACGGTCTAAAATTCTATTATTTCGGAGCGCAAACTTTTAGAGGGTGAGTAGTTTACTTGTAATTGGATAAAAGGGTTGTTCTTACGTTTAATGTGTGTATCACATGTACCTATCTCTATGCAAGTTCGTCTCTAGCATTGAAGTGATGAACCGATTTAGATTTATTGCTTTGTTTAAAAGGTGACTTATTCGAGATATAAAAAGAAAATTAATTCAACCGTTTAAAGACCATCAGTTTTAAGGTGTAAACGAATGTAAGGTGTAAACGAAAGTATTTGGAATTGGAATACAACACAAGGACAAAAACTCAATATTTTATAAGTTGGTCTTATAGATAAGCTGTTGGTCGATAAAGAGAATCTGACTTTCATGAGATATTGAGGAAACTTAGACCAACTTCTGGGAAACTTTCAGTGCTATAAATGATTCATTAGGGCAAACTTATTCAGTAAGTAAATGAAATGAGCATTGTTCTCCAAAAACACAGATGAAAATTATATTTCACTGGCCGTAAAAAATCGTTTGTTCTTTATATACATAAGTATTGTATACTTAATGAACTATTGGTAAGGTCAACTTAATGAGACAATTTCTACATCAGAGGAGACACATGCCTCTGTTAATGATATACATTAGGGAAAAAAGGGCATTCAATCTTAGCTCCACATGGCAATTTTTTTTGTCATCAAGTACAATGTAATCATTGTACCAAATTAAAATTAATTTGGGTGCTCCCTCTAATGTGAGACAAATGTCTGATGTTCATAATTATAAATTGCATTTTGAAAACAAAACCGAAAGATGATAATAAAGAATGTTTCAATTAATCGCTTGCGATAGTTGACGATAATGTCATTTTTATAATTTTTTTATGTCCTTTGCCCACATATAAAGCTTGTTGAAAGTTATTCCATACTATTTTCTATACGAAAATTGCAACATTTTGAGCGACCTCTAAATATCATCAAATTGATTTAAAAAATGGTGAGTATCGTTTTAGTGGGTTTTTGACAAAAAAGAACCTTGTGGAGAAATAATATTAAACATTTAGTTTTTATGGGCCTAAGACTTTGCTATGTTAAGAAGATTATTATTATGTCGAACTAGTATCAAGGTACTCGTAGTAGTAGTAGGGGGTCGGTGTCAACAAAAAGTTTCTCGAACCCGTCTGTTTTGAGCCCGGGGAGCTGGTAACGATAATTTATCGCACTTATAAAACTGACTTTGCTAACGAACTTCTTCAATTTGATCTAAGAAGTTACAATAGATTAATCTTCTTTATATAAATTTCAATTCGTTTACGTAAACTTAATGTTATTCTAGTAGACATTTAATAGTATTTTATGCAATCGTTGCACAATGAAGTTTCTTAAAGTCGAGTACCGCGTTTAGGTCGCGAGACTTGCCGAGTGGCCTAAGTAAGGTACGAGATTTTAAGACTTAATTGTGTAACTATTGCATACAATACTTTTTATACGAGCAAAACACAGAAAAACATTTTTTTTCTTTAATCGTCATTCCCCACTATGAATTTATATTTTTGATGTAACCTTTTTCGTTCAACTAAAACTAACATATTAAAAAAAACATGATCGCGATGGTCATGGCGGGTGCCTCGTGATTGGTTAAATTTTTTTGACAAGTAATTTCAACCAATCAGCAAAGTAGCGTGCTTTTTTTAAAATCAAATACCTATGCTGTTGTTCCCTTTTTGAAATGATTAGAGTTGAGTACCTAGAGAGATGTCTTATGAATATTAAAGTTCTGTAGCGGGTACCATAAAGTATAGAATTTTGGTACAGGATTAAAAAGTGGGTTAATGTGATTTTGTCTGTGAAATTATAATCGAGATTAAAGTACGCGAGTATAAAAAACTATTTTTTCTACTCCAGTACTTTTTTCTGTCATTTATATAGTTACTAACTCTAATATAAAGACATAAATTATGAAAGTCTGTAAAAGTCTATACTCCATTGCCCAAAAAAACACTGCTAAACGATGTTATAATGTCGCCAAAAAAAACATCACTTAGTACCACAGATTACAAGATAAACAGCTGCATTCACACAATTTGCAATTTAAAAAAAAAGCTTATTGTACCAAGGCATTGCTGCCAACTTAAAAAAAAGTTTTTATCAGTGCATGGATGTTTAGTATAGTGAACCTTTATGTATAAGGTAATATTTTTTTGACAGATGGACGTCAATAAAAAAAAGTTTATCAGAGACTATTTTTTTTTAATTTTGGTGATTCCGAGCGGGAACATGTAATAATTTTCTTTGTTGTTTATTTGCATTTTATTTATGAAATATCGAGTCGTAGAAAAAGTATAACCCATGCCACTCGCGTTTTTTGCTCCCTCTTATACAACGGTTGCATAAAATACTATTATTCGTTACTCGTTAACAACTTATTTAATACACACACAATTTTACCTAAGAACTATTTTATTAATTACTTGTTAACAACTTATTTAATACAATCACTTATTTTGTGAAACAATAACAACAGCAAGTTGGCTTATCTTTGATATGATTAACTCCACAGTTAATCATATCAAAGATAAGACTACTTGTTGTTGTTATTCTTTTACAACATAATTAAGTGAGGGTATTCAACCTAGCCTACCACATACTCGTACATTATAAATATTTGAAAGCACAATCACCCAATACAACTTATCCGGTATGGCTTGTATGGCTTTAAATAGTAACTGGAACAAATTAATGTCTTCAGATAAAAACTCAAAACAATGGAACTTAAAGCAGATTACAAAAAGTCCGAAATATTTTTTTATGCATAGTTAACAACATAATCCCGCTATGCGCGGAATTATTCCTCAAACATCCATTTAAAGTATTAATAAAATAACTTATTAAAATAATAAAGATTACTGGCAAAAACCTAAATAAGGAGTAGACGACTTACTAATTAATTACACCCATTTAAGGAAACCTAGTGCAAAATTGCAATTTATGATTGAGTTGCTTAAGCAAAATATTTTCACTCATTCATTCAATTAGTAAACATTGCAATATCCTGGAAGTAGAACTAAACATTAAACTAGCGTTTTCCTGCAGCTTTCTCGCGTAAAGCTAACTTTTCTTCTCCGTAAAAAAATCCGGGATTTAAAACATACGTTTTTCTTGACAATGTTAGTAAAAATAACTGAAAACCTTGTCATCCACGCTTCATCCCAAAAATCCTTACCTGAAAATAAAGTTCTGATTCTACACACCAACACTAGAAAGGTACTACAACTGTTTTGTACTTATAGTAGTTGTATAGCGTGCTCCGCGAGTGCCACGGTCTCCGCGGCTCACTTCTACGGACTAAACCGCGCGCGGGCGCACCCGATATATTTATACGAACTAAAAGCGGGGATGAAGCTTAACCGATATATTTATTATAAATTTAACCATAATAATCTACTCAATTATGTGAGTAGGCTTAGTTGTATGAACCACGGTCGTGTGGTAGTCCGGTTTCAAGGTTAGAGAAAAGTTGGGAAAGGACATTGCCAGCGAAGGGTGGCGAAGGTATAGTACTGACACTCGGTACGCTTAATCCAATAATGCTTGATAACGCTCGCTCTTAATTCAATGTCAAGTCATGTAAATCAATTCCGTTGAAAGTGGCTCATATGATGATTTTAGTGCCTTGGTTCAAGCCGAGAGGCCTATTACGTATTCTGTGCTGAGGGTTTCAGTCATGGCGTCGGCATCGCAACCGTATTTATTTGGTTGTATTCATATGTCATTTTATTATCTAGGTCTACCCCTTTCTTACAAAGTGCAAGGATGCGTAGCGAGAGCGAGGTATGTGTTTTTGTTAACCAATAGAACCAGTTGTGCTGAGCGAGGATAAGTAAATGAAGTTATTCCATGGTTAGCAAAAACACATCCCTCGTTACGCATCCTCGCACATCTCTGGTGGAAACGCAGCCTTAGCCAGTCCTGGTTCTAAAGTCGAAAGACTTTTATTCAAATTAGGTAGATAAGAAATAAGTTTCTGTTAAAAATTTCATTTTTGCGACAAGCTTTTATAGCCGACTGTACTTTTCTTTGAACATCCATCAATTGCTTACTGATACGGCTTTAAAGATCCCAAACTCGGTAGGATTGCTTTAATTTATTACAGAGGTCCTAGGGCCACCTTCCGACTCCATCATCAGACCAGCCCCATAGTACCATATTATTTTACCTGTTGTCATCAAAGTTGAGTAGGTACCTATGCAAAATTCCGGTTCAAGATATCTGCTTCAAAATTGAGTTGCAAGATTCCGCAAGATCAAATATAGGTAGTATACATACATTGCTAGTTAAATAAAAGCTTTTACCTACTCGTAATGACATACGTCGAGTGAGCAGCGTTTTGGTTAAAAGCATACTTCTGATTTTCCTGGTCGTTACGATTATGACACTAATTTATGACCCAGTGTTAAAAAAAGAGATATGCCATTTAAATAGGTGAAACACCAAATGGTTATTTTGCCTATTTTGAGACGTTTTCCTCATGTTTTGGACTTTGGGATTTATTAATTCTTACTTATATTGAAATAAATAAACTGCCTAGTGTTTTCCTCATTTATTTTAATATTTTCCAGGCGCCAGGCTACCTACTTATTTTGTGATATAAATAAATTTAAAAAACAATAACTCTTTTTAATATTCAATCTACATAATATTCTAAATACTAAAACTTAACATTCCTAAAAAATAAAAATATGTACATATAACCTAGTTAATAACAAAAAAGAGAGCTAGGCTAAAAGCCGTCCCGCATTCCTCCTGAAGCAAAGGTGCCCATCCCAGTTGCCACGTTGAATAGCGATAGACAACCTTTGCATCAAGAAGGACCCGGAACGAGGATCGAAAAAAAAATGTTGTTAAAAATATTATTGAAAAAAACAAAATGTTGTCTGCTGTTTAAAAACGCATTTATCAAAATTGGTACTAAATTGTAATTTTGCACGAAAAGAAACAGTAAGTTTCCTGCTGAGCGTATCTTCCCATCATATGTATGATATTTTCCGAAACTCTGGTAGATTTGACTTTAAAAAAAAAAATGTGACTTCAAAGGAAAACTTACTCGCTAAGTGACATTCCCTAGGTGGTTTATTTATAAATATGGGTACAGCACGAAATAATTATTATATCAATATTTTATTTTTATTAAAGCAGTAACGTCTGTTAACGTAAACCAAATGTTTACAATGAAGCGAAAAACGCTTTTTTAATTATATTTTGAATTTGATCATGTAAACACCTGTTTAAAAGTTGATTACTGTTATTTTTAACCGACTTCAAAAAAGGAGGAGGTTCTCAATTCGAACTATTTTTTTTTTTGTATGTATGTTACTCGATATCTCCGAGAACCGTGAACCGATTTTAATTTTTTTTTTTAATGGAAAGGGTATTACTCCGAGTTGGTCCCGTTGGCACTAAGTCGGGATCTGATGATGGAATCTTGGAGAAATCGAGGGAACTCTTCAAATGTTATAGGGACATATACGGCGCTTTCAGTAATTTATTGATAAAGTCAAGAATTTACATTCAGTAAATAGGATTTGGTGTGAGGAAACTGATAATGAACACCACAGGATGGCCACTAGAACTTTTATATGAATCACTAAAACCCATCATCATCATAAATTAAGTTCGCATGGCGATGACTCGACGAGATAAAGCGTTTCGTAAATATAAGCAGGATCGGTGCGACGAGAACTGGGGCCTTTTTAAAACTGCCAGAAATCGTTGCAATCAGATGGTAAGAGCTGCGAAGCGTCGCTATATTCACGAGAATATCTCTACGTCCTCTCCAGCCGATACATGGAAATTTTTGAAATCTCTTGGTGTCGGCTTACCCAAGTCTGAAGTTGATATATTTACTTTTTCTCTTAACGAACTAAATACACACTTCTCTAAATCTTCTCCTCTCAATCCCGTTACTAAATTAGAAACTCTATCTTTTATTGCTTCGCTTCCTTATACCGATATTGTGCCATTTACATTCACCCCAGTTAATGACGAGGATATCCGCAAAGTCGTCATGTCAATCAAGTCCAAGGCTGTCGGACATGATAATGTGAGTAGAATCATGATCATTCTCATTCTAGACTGCATTTTGCCTATTGTGTCTCACATTGTCAATACTTCATTGCTCTCTGGGGTATTTCCATCCTGTTGGCGTAAGGCCTTTGTAATCCCTCTCCCTAAAGTTTCAAACCCCAGTGCTCTCAATCACTTTCGTCCCATTTCAATTCTTCCATTTCTCTCCAAAATTCTCGAGGCAGTTGCTCACAGACAATTATCTAGTTTTATTAATCGTAATGTACTACTATCTCCTTTTCAATCTGGCTTCCGCTCTGGACATAGCACCACTACTGCTCTCCTTAATGTCATCGAAGACGTTAGACATGGCATGGAATCAACCAAGGTTACAGTGTTGGTGCTCATCGATTTTTCAAACGCTTTTAACGCGGTTGACCATGATCTACTCCTTGCGATTCTAAGGCACTTGCGGGTATCGTCTAGTGCAACTGAGTGGTTTTCGACTTATCTCTCGAACCGTACCCAGGCTGTAAAAGGCAAACGGTCATTATCTGATTGGTGCGATCTAAATACTGGAGTGCCCCAAGGTGGTATTCTATCTCCCCTGCTGTTTTCTGTCTTCATCAACCTTATAACGACTAATCTTCTCAGTTCTTACCATTTGTATGCTGACGACTTACAAATTTATTCCCAAGCAGACGTCAGTGACATTAACTCTGCTATCTCTCTGATAAACGATGATCTGAACCACATCGCTGATTGGTCTAGTAGATTTGGCATTTGTGTTAATCCCACTAAATGCCAGGCTATAATTTTGGGCAGTCAGCGGCAACTTTCTAAGCTCCCAGCCACCTCTGTTGCTCCGATCCTCTTCGATGGTGAGCACATTCCCCTCTCCAAGCAGGTAAAGAATCTCGGTTTAGTGTTAGACTCTAACCTGGCATGGAATGGTCAACTTTCGGAGGTAAGTCGGAAGGTCACTGGTACGTTGCGCAACCTTTATAAATTTAAAAACTTTCTTCCAGTAAGTACCAAAAAGTTACTTGTGCAGGCGTTGGTGTTACCTCTTATTGATTATGCTGATGTGTGCCTCACGAACATCACACAAGAGTCCCTCAACAAACTTGATCGTCTTCTTAATAATGGTATACGGTTCATTTTCGGACTTCGAAAATACGATCATGTTTCATTATTTCGCCGTCAGCTTAACTGGCTTCCTATTCGTAGTCGCAGATCCCTCAGGATCCTTTGCTGTCTGTTTTCTATCCTGTTCGAGCCTTCTACACCAGGATATCTCAAAAGTAAATTCATTTTTCAAACTCCCCGTCCAGGCTGTGAACTTCGTTCCTCTCGAACTCTCAAACTTTCCATTCCTTCGCACCATACTGGTTTTATGTCTAATTCTTTCGCCGTTCAGGCATGCCGTCTCTGGAATTCACTCCCTCTCTCTATCAGACAAGCCCCAAGCAAGGTAGCTTTCAAGTGTATGCTGCGTAAGCATCTGCTGGAACAAGAGCTCGAATAGTTCATCCATCATCCCATGTTGTAGACTTTCGTATATATTTATATATATATTATATTATGTATATATCTGTATATTTATTATATTATAGTGTGTAAATGTAGGTATATGTATTTTTGTATAAACAGTAATATAATATTTTGTATTTACTTGTACTCTAGATCCTCTCTGTACCATCAGATTTCTGATTTGCACCCACTTCTAGTATCTCTGTTTGGCCCTATGGTTGACTGGTAGAGAATGCCATTTGGCATTAAGTCCGCCATTTGTATTGACTTTTGTTTTGTGCAATAAAGTTTAAATAAATAAATAAAATAAATAAATAAAAAGCAAAAAAATATTTTTTAACAAAAAACAGAACCCACTTCAATAAAACTAAAAAGCCAAAAATAACCCGTTCAAGTACAGATTACATTTGACTCACCCTTCGAAGTCGGTGCTAAACCTCGCGTAAATATAAGAACTGAGTGGTTTTTTTTTTTACTTGTTATTCGTTTAATACATATTGTATGTAAGGTTAAGAACCTGTCTACATTTAAATTACTTTGCATGTACTTCTTTTAATAATGGAAAACTGATGAGTAGGTACTATGGGGTGCACAAATGCATGGCCAATTTATGAATGAATTCATTCCTAAATGGGCCATGCAATTCTGCAGCTTACTGTACATAATATTGTTTAAGGATAAGCGTAGTAAAATATGAGGTTTGATCAGCGCGGATTAGGCTTAAGCATCAATCAATCCGTGCTCCCATACTTAACAAAAAGTGACAGGTGACACAACCATCTTAGACCCGAAACGTGCGTAAACCTGCGGTCCTGCCATATGTGAAAGGTGTCACGGCACCGACCATACCGTGGGTCACGGATAGGATTGGAATCATCACAAATTTAACATTGACATAGAAAATTTTGTTTTTCTCAGTCAACCTTTGACCTTCGGCAGGGACGCTCAAATAATTAATATACGCGATATAATCCGTATTGTTTTCTTTAAATGTGTGACGGTCACCGATACCGAATAAAATATTGTAAATATTATGTTCGTTTACACAATTGTTCTGTTTTTTTTTACAAAAACACTATTCCATTGACAGAGGCTTGTCTCTTGATCGTCAGTATTATAAAATTTGGTGGCAGACGGTTATATTACAGTGGCTTTTGTTGCATTTTACCAGTTTCAAATTAAAAACTTTGACTCCCACTGTGCCATATCCGTCGGAAGCATTTCTGTCGCTCCGCTACATACTTGTCGTTTTATTTTCACAGTATCTGCGGGTACGGTAGTGCCCCCGCTAAGTCGAGCAAAGCGCTTGCCGGCACGCCGTAACATCCTTTTCTCGAAGCCATTCAGACCATTTTCAAACCCCATGTATTTCATTATGGACAAAGCTAGAAGCCCGAATTTTTAACTACCAGGAGAACTTGATATCACCTAGGTATGTTCCAAATTACATTCAATTTGAACCAGTAGTTTAGAAATTATTGCCAGTCAAAGTTCCTTAATTTTGTCACTCACTGCTCACTGATTCACTGATTCACTGACTCACTTACATATGATCATATGAATTCTAAGTTACTTCTAGCAGACACACAAGCTTGAAATTTCGACCTCTATTACGGTTTGGTGTAGAAATCATTAAAAAACCTAAACATTACAAAATTTCCGTGTAGTTTTCCAGTTATGCGAGCTGCATAGATAAATTTGTATTTACTTATGAACCCTATAAAAATACAAGATTACAAAGTTAACTTTGCGGTTCATATAACCTTCGGGTTAGATACTAAGACCTCAGGCACAGAATATTAATACATACAGAATGGACACGCTCACCGTCGCCGCACCGAGTTACCTCACCCCGCAGGGGCAGTGAGTTGGAATCGTGATAGTAACGATGATGATGATGGTGGTAACTGGTGGCGGTGGTGGTGATGGGGTTACTGATGATGATGATGAAGCTAGGGACTGGTGTTGGTAATGAGGGTGTTGGATTGTTTAGATGATGATGGTGACTGGTGGTGGTGATGCGATGGTGTTGATGAAAGTGGTGACTGGTGGTAGTGATGGACGTGTTGGTGATGATGATGATGATGGTGGTGGTGGTGACTGATTCTGATGAAAGTGGTATTGATGATGATGATGATTATGATGACGACCATGGTGGTGACTGTTGGTGATGATGATGATGGTGGAGTGGAGGTGACTGGTGGTGATGATGGGGATATTGGTGGTAATTTAGATGGTGGTGACTGGTGCCACTGGTGGTGGTGAGGGAGGTGTTGGTGATGATGATGGTGATGATGATGGTGGTGGTGGTGATTGGTGATGATGATGATTTTTTTTTTTTAATAATAAAATCTTAGTGTACATTAGGTGTGTTACATAGCTGAATACATTATTCGATTAGTACAAACAAGTCGGGATAATGTGATCGAAGCTTTCATCCCCTAAACTAGGTGTGAACCTGTGCCTTAGGGGCTTGAGTTCGTCACAGTTCTGTGTCTAAACTAACATGATTTGGACAATGTAACAGCAGAAAAACATAACTAAATTCCACATAACAAAGATGTGTCTATGGTAATTAAAAATTAATAAGTAAGAACAGTTATTCAATTATATTCAAGTATTATTAATTGTGCCTGCTACTTTATATATAATTATATAATAACTTTAACGCCTGTAAAACTCAAGAAACTGTTTCAAGAAGTATTTCGGTGTCATGGTAAGATAAGCTTAGCAGCCAAGTTTGCAGTTTAATTTTGAGCTCAAATTTTGACAAACAGTATATAGAGATCAAGTTATTGATTTTATTATAAAGACGGGAACCTTGGGCAGCTGTCTGTCGGCGCGCAAACGAAGTGCGGCAGGGTGTAGCTATGGAAACGGGATGTCCTCTTCGTTTTATAGAGATGCTAGTGTCAAATGGTAGGAGCGAGTGCTGGCGTAAAATAATCCGCTGCAAATAAATTTGTCTCACTGAGAGGACATTGGCTTCTGAGTAAAGTTGAGTCGTGGAGTAGTCTCTCCTTTTAAACAGCATCACTTTTAGGACGGCTCTTTGTGCTCGCTCAGCCTGCATCAGAGTGGATTTGTAGGTGCCCCCCCAAACTGGTATACAGTAGGCGATAATTGATTGGCACAAGCTCTGGTAGACTATTTTCAGCGTGTCTATAGGCGCGGAGTGTCTGAGCTCTTTAAAAATATATAGTAGCCTACGGAGACGTGTACAAAGAGCCTCAATGTGAGAACGCCAATTCAACCTCTCGTCAATATATACGCCTAAATATCTAATATCTGGGACTATGGAGAGGGCATAACAGTTGCAGTTAGGAAATTGAGTATTACAGGTGTGGGCTCTCACTATCCCAGATTCATTTGGGGGGGTTGGGGAATTCGGAAGACAAAAACGTACTATCTTTGATTTTTCAACATTTAGAGTTAGTTTGTTATTTGACAGACATTCTTTCACCCTAAGTAATGCGTACTCAGCAGTTTGTTTGGCCTTCTCCCAGGTTTTATGGTATACCAGTAGAGCTGTGTCATCCGCATAAGTGAAAATTTCGCAATTGGGTATGGACATTTCACACAGCTCATTTATGTATATTAAAAATAGGGTCGGGCCAAGAACGCTGCCTTGTGGGACACCATAATGGAGAATATCGTCATTACTTCGGTAGGAACTAATTTTTACGCATTGCGAGCGATTTGAAAGATAGTCTTCAAATATTTTTAGGGATAAGCCACGAATTCCAATTCTTTCTAATTTTGATACTAGAATAGGGATAGAGACAGTGTCGAAGGCCTTAGAGAGGTCTAAGAAGATGCCGTAGCAGTGTAGCTTATTATCCAACTTATTGACGAGCGCATTTGTGAAGGCCGAGACAGCATCCTCTGTAGAGACTCCGGCTCTAAAGCCGTATTGATT
The DNA here is from genome assembly GCA_947623375.1 of Apotomis capreana. Lineage (NCBI taxonomy): Eukaryota > Metazoa > Arthropoda > Insecta > Lepidoptera > Tortricidae > Apotomis > Apotomis capreana. The sequence goes on from OX392500.1 coordinate 24,602,841, forward strand.
TGTGGCTATAAGTTGATATTTGTTGAGGTAGGAGGTAAGCCTGTTATTGAGGATTTTTTCTAAAATTTTGGATAGTGAGCTTAGTATCGAAATCGGTCTATAGTTTGCGACACTGGCTCTATCACCATTCTTGTATATTGGGTGTACCACTGCCTTTTTAAATATATTGGGGAAGCAACCGTTTTCGATGGCTAGATTAAATATATGGGTTATAAATGGAACTAGGTATTCTTTTGACTGTAAAAGGACCTTGCTGGGGATATTATCCCAGCCAGTAGCACAGTCAACACGCAAACTAATTAAGAGGCGTTCAACTTCGGCAGGGTCAGTTGGGGATATAATCATGCTGTTACACGGGGGGATACTAATCGAAGGGGGAGAAGAAGAATAATTAGAGGTGATTTTAGAGGCCAGATTTTTCCCGATATTAATGAAATAATCATTGACTATGTTGGTAGATGCTTGGGCGTCGACAGACAGCTGGAGAAGCTCATTGGGTGACTGTGTTGTCCGATTGATGCTGGTTATTGCCTTGATAGCCTTTCATGTGGCTTTGGGGTTATTTCTAGCCTTTTCCAACTCGTTTCTTTCATGGGATCGTTTTAATTTCCTGAGAAGTGCGTTGCAGAAGTTACGGTAGCGTTTATATGTTAACTTGAGTATCGAATTATTTGGGTTTTTATTTGATTTATAGTGCATACGGTCGCGGTTACGTATGCAACGTACTAATCTGGGAGTCATCCACGGTTTAATAATTTGAAAATTTTTTGGTGTTAGCACTTGGCGCATGTGTTGTGTGATGACTAGTTGTAGAATATTAACAAATATGTTGGCGGCCTTATTGGGATCGACAGCTTCCATAACTGCACCAAAGTCGGTGCGCTCTATAGCTTTTTTAATGGCAGGAAAGTCATAGCGAGTGGAAGAGTTTAGTACTGACGTGTCTTTTTTTATATTTTGTAAGCAAACACATGTTGGTAAATGATCAGTTATGTGAGATTGAAGGATAATTACAGTTGTAGTTGTTTTTGTTGTTGTCAGTACATGGTCCAAACAATTTTCCAATCTGGTTGCAATGTGATGGGCAGGGAGTAGGCCTAGACCTGCTGTCGTAGTAAGATACTCGTGCGAATGACGATCAGTATTGTTTAGTTTAATATCTATATTAATGTCTCCCACAAGAACAATATTGTTGCCAGGATTAAGAGAATTTACTACATTATATAAACTGTTGTAAAAATTATTAAGGTCTTGAGATGACGGGGACCGGTAAATACAGATAAATGTTGTGTTAGATATTGTGCAAACTAAGCAATTACCGTCAGAGAAGACTGGTTCAATTACAGTGGCCGAAACGTTTTGCTTTATATATATCGTCACTCCGTCATTCTGTGAATAGTTACAGTTTGTGTAGTAGCAAGTATATCCTTTGAGTATAGGGTTAGGTCCCGTTACTTTTAACCAACACTCAGTAAAAACTATAATATCAAAATCTATTTTTGTAGTTGTTAACATGGTTATAAATTCGTGAAAGTTCTTATTTAAACTCCTTATATTAAGAATAAGAATAAGAATAAGAAGAATACTTTTATTGAATAACTGTGTACATAAGATGGAAAAGTGAATTCGTTTCAACAGTTTCCCGACTTCGGGCATACAATAGTTATACTTAAAACCTAACTTATAGCTAAGATGCGAAATATTCCCCAAGACTGTAGAACACTCTTTGAAACAGCCAATTTTTTAAATTAGTTTTAAATGCAGTTCCTTCTAAGACCTTTAATTCGGACGGTAACTTATTAAATAGCTTTATGGCACTTATGAAAGTACTCCTTTTGTATATACTTGAATTTACTTTAGGTAGGATAATATTATATTTATATTGGTGTCTTATTACTTTTTACTGCAGATTTTTTTGTAAAGTATTCCACATTACTTTTGAGAAAAATACATAATTCTAAAATATAAATACATGTGAGAGTTAGAAAACCTTTTTCTTTAAATATAGCTCTTAGTGATTCTTGGTTGCTAATGCGAAAAATAGTGCGTATACATCTTTTTTGTAAAACAAAAGTAGACTGTACATCTGTAGAATTCCCCCAGTATATAATTCCATAAGTCAGCAATGGATAAATGTTACCGAAGTATGCGTTTTTTGTAATGTGTTCTGAACATGTTTCAGCAAGTATTGATAACGCGTAGCACTGACTCGATAAATTCTTATTGATTTGTGATATGTGGGATTTCCAATTAAAATTAGGATCTATATGAACACCTAAAAACTTAATACTATTTACTGTTTCTATTTTTTCTCCTGCTTGATTTACATTTAGGGTTAAAGGGCTAGTTTTACTATTTCTAAATTGCATGAGTTTGGTTTTACTCAGATTCACATTGAGATTCAGTTTTCCAAGCCATTCAACAATTTTATGCAGAGTACATTTAATATTACACTCCAGATCGGAAACATTTGATTTTTCACTTGAAAAAAGTATAGTAGCGTCATCTGCAAACAATACACACAGTTCATTAACTATCTTTGGAAGTTCATTAATATATATTAAGAACATGAGCGGCCCAAGGACGCTTCCCTATGGGACACCTATATTTACAGCTTCAAAGTCTGATTGATAATGCTCAATGATTTTAGTTCTTTTTGAATATTTTGTTAAAGATGTCAGTTGCTGTCTATTGGACAAGTAGTTTTCAAGCAACTTCAGCATGTGGCCTCTTATACCCACATTCTCCAACTGTTGTAATACTATTTTATGTATAACACAGTCGAATGCCTTAGACATATCTATAAACAAGGCACAACAAAGTTTCTTGTCATTTATTTTGTCCCAGATTCCTTTAAAGGTCTTAAATATGGCTAAAGAGGTGGATTTACCTTTTTGAAATCCAAATTGGTTTGAATCAATAATATCATGTGCATTGAAATAATTTATTAACCTGTTGTATATGACTTTCTCAAACACTTTTGAAAAAGTTGGTAATATGGCTATAGGTCTATAATTGCCCATATTATCTTTCGCTCCTTTTTTATAAAGAGGTTTTATAATGGCTTTTTTTAAGTCATCAGGAAAAATACCGGTTTCGAGTGTGAGATTTATTATGTACGCAAGTGGATGAGCAATATAGTCCACGCATGCTTTTATTACCTGTACTGGTATTTCGTCATGTCCGGCACTTTTTTTTTGATTTAAGTGATTTTATGATCGTTTTTATTTCTTGGGTTACAACTGGTGTAACAAAAATGCTATTACAGACTTTGGACAAAACTGGTTTGTAATCCGTTGGCGTCGGAGAACTATTTAAGTTTTCATTTAAGAAAAAATTATTAAATATTGTGGCCATATGTAATGGATCTGTAATAATTGCGCCACCAATATTTATCTTTTCGACCGTGGTGGTAATAGAGTTGTTCGAGCATGTTTGGCTTTTTATGAGTCCCCAAGTCGCTTTGGGTTTATTCGTGCTGTTCCGCAAATAATTGTCATTTGTTAACATGAATAAGTTTAATGCTATTTATTTGTGATGGCATAAAATCAATACACATCTCAGGAGGACAAACAAAGCAGTTGGAGATGGTTAAATCATCTATATCACTAACAATATTATTCATCATTTTTCAAGTAAAGAAAGACAATATGCCAAAATTCCAAAGAAAAGGCGAAGCCTAAGGCGGAGCCATCCAGGCAGTAACCAAAGCATGACTGTAGCTGGTATCGTGAAATGGCAAAAATGCTGCGTAGCTGTGAGTTAATACGGCGTTGGTAAGAGGAATGTACAGGCAGTATAAATATTTGAATCATAGCAAATGAAAAGGCAAAAAGCATAGAAATAGCGTAACGGCATATAGCTAAATATAAAAAGAAATAAAAATCATGCAAAATGACAAGGTAACTTAGGGCTAGTCATTGTTTCAGTACTCCGGCTAGACATTTTTCTGATTTGATATGTATAGGATTTGCATCGGCGTCCGTTTTTAGAAAGACTTTCCCGTTTGAGTGCCAGCATTTGAAGTTATGCGGCTGGGCCCATTGGCGGGTATCATACAGGAGCTTTTTTGGGCTGGTGTGAGATGCTCATCCACGTAGATCGGTTTTTTCTGTCCCGGCAGGCCTATGGAAGTAGAGTTGAGTTTCTCTTCTTTCGGGCGCTCTTTGTTGAATTTCCTAGCTGAAGATAAAAAGTCATTCATTATGATGATGTTCAATCATTATGATGATGGTGTTGTTGTAGATGATTATGATTATGACGATGACGATGATGATGACGATGATAATGCCGATGATGGTGATTAGGTATAATTATGGGGGTGTTGATACCGATGGTGATGGTCATAGTGGTGATGAATGATGATGACGATTGTGATGACAGTGCTTGTGGTGATGGTGATGACGATGATTATAAAATCAACATCCTCACCATATTACCACTTCGACCATTACCACAACCACATCCCCAACACAATAACCACTACCATTACAACTACCACCATCATCGCCGCCATCATCACCACCCTCATCATCACCATCGCCATGAGAGAAATCATGAGAAGGATCATTATTTATAATGAGAGGAGTCATTATGGATCATGAGAGGGAGTGACAAGTCTGTGTGGTTTACATATAGTTAAATGTCAACATCGGTAGTGGTAAAGTGCAAAACTCCGCAATTTCGAAGTATAATAAACTAAGAAGTATTTACGCTTCATCAAAACTTTCGAGAACAGCCCACAGAGACAGAGAGTGGGCTTTAAGAAAGACAGTTGTGGATACACAGATAGAGTAGTCCCTAAAGGAGAAATAAGGAGGACCACTTACAAAAAGAAATGAGATCCCATCAAAAACATTACATGTAAAACAATGCAAGTCTCGCAACTTTCTACCGAAAAAAGTTGTGAGATAGAATATAAAACCAAGTCGGTTAATTTATTCGGTAACTATCAAAGTGACCCTTCGCCTAGTTCAAATCAGTTCTAATGAAAATAAGTTTATCGTTAACTACGATCATCATTCCCTTTTACTGCTTTGAATTTAGTTCTTGAAAGAAGAAAATCACAAACTGCAAATCTAATTGTAAGAAGTGTCATATTTGTATGGTTTTATAATTTCACTGGAACTAATTTCTTACACTGGCAATGATTTTATGATGGTTAGTCAACAATGTCAATGTCATTCGTGGTAAATATTTTAAAAGACAAATATTTAAAAATGTCCAAAGAAAATGCCGAAACTGCCGAAAATGTCGTGAACGTATGATTAAAAATAAAGTGTACACGTATTTACTACACGAAAAACAGGAGTGCATTCCATTAAATGATATTACGAGGTTAACATAGTGGAACTGACAGGTATTTAAACTAATGTGGTTATAGTGGGTTGCGATTGGTTGCAAAATTGTTGCAATATAAATCTTATAAATAGCGCCCTCTTGACAATCCTCATATATTTCTGGTCAGGCTTTATATTAATTAATATCAACGTATTTCAACGTGTTAACCAATATACTTTTATGATAATTATTATCTACTAAATAAGCATATAAAACATTACATTAAAAAGATAGTAACTTTTTAATAAAAACTTTTTGTCTACATCTTACAACTAAACGTCAAGATTTTCAATTTAAAAAAAATTATTACCGCCCTAGGGCATAATTTACGATTTACCGCCCGCTTTTCTAGCATGTAAACCCTTGATTTACGAGCAAGTGTGATGAAAAAATATTAATTGTGTACCTAACCTTTTTTCCTAAGTTAATTTCATGAACCTAAATTAATTTTATGGGAAGTACCCTCCAAGTTTTGATTCCCTAATCTTATTCGTCAGGAAGACAGACAGACAGACAGACAGACAAGCAGACAGACAGACATACGTGATACTTTAACATAAGTGTGCCGTTTTCTTTTTGAGATATGAAAACCTAAAACTCTACTAAATCGTCCGACCATCTTTTACGTTATGCTCTTATAAACTTTACTATTACTTTTCATTTATTCAGGATTTCCGTAATATATTTAGCTATTTATCATATGTGATTTATTTTATTTACCTAATAATGTATTGTCTCGTAATCAAAGTGAAAACTAGTCTAATTAATAACATTTTTCAACGGTCTACTTAACTTCAACCGATTATCTTGTTAAAGTTGGTATTTTAGGCAATAGTTTACAATTAATTTAGCATTTTTTTTGTGTAGGTACTGATAACGAATAAGGAAAGTTTGACAAAGGGAACCTAATTTCAATATTCTACACAGTAAAATTTGGTTATCTTTGTCAAACTTTCGTCTTTCGTAAAATAAAAACCCCAAAAGATGAATGATACACGAAGAACGAGAAAACCTAGTAAGTAATGCTAATCGCTTCATCAACCACAAGCAGCAAGTCACCAAGTTAATTTCATTAATACTGTATCCATCATAATAACTTCCGCAGATGAACTGATTGGTAGGTATCCGTTCAGTGAGTGTTGCCAATCTAGTACTCTAAGCGTGCATTTTAGAAAGATATTCTATGTGGACCGATTTTTATTTATTTTGTTGTATTTTTTTTATTGTAGTGATACGAGTATCATGTAATTGTACATATTTTTTCCGTAAGAAAAACAAATTTCCCGATGTCTAAACTTTGCGTCACACTTCCATTGAATAACGAAAATTCCATTTCTTTTTGTTACTCAAGGGAACGTTGTCAGGCATTTTTTATAAACATCGGTTTTTTTTGCACGGAAGGATAAACACTATATAGGTACCTACTTACCAATTTTCACTAAAATCTGGAGTAGGTACTTAATAAATATAATTCTGAAATTTTATTTTACTAATATATTATTATGGTACGTAACCTGGAGGACGAAACGCGCTGGACCGGTAATCCAGAGGTGTCAGGTTCTAATCCCGGTAACGGCTTCTCTTCCACCAGGTTGGTAAAGGTTTTTTAATGTAACAATTGTGGTGAGTACCCCACATTAAAACAATTTGATATCACGTTATAGGGCAAATCATTTAATAATAACACTCCATTATATTAGCTCGACGTGTATTTAGATTACAAACTATGTAATTGAAAAAATCAAATATCACTCATTTTAATTGTGTTATTACTATGAGATTTAGCAATTATGTGCAGTCCTAAAGACAATACAACCATATGGTATCATTAATGTGATTAGAATAATGGAGCCGGAAGACGCATTGGTAATCCTGTAAAGACAGTCATATTTTAGCTGTGTTTGTGCTTGAAAAATGAGCTTTTCACTTCTCCTGCTCAAAGAGTAGACGTTTTTTGTTGCTTAGGGAGTCGTTTCTGTCTCTGGGGTTTAAATAGACCATTTTATAATAATTTATATGAAAATTAAAAAAAACACTTGCTAGCGGCCAGCTACATACAGATTATTAAAAACAAACGAACCAGATTAGATTTGCCGAAATTTCTGAATGTCTGGTAGCCGTTTACAAAAAAAAATTAAAAGCGCCTATGAAAACGATGGGTGCAATTAGACGTCTGTTTACGATCTTACGTTCTTAGGCGTTTTTCTGTTCTTACAATTGTCTGCTCGTCGTGTCATAGTTAAAAAATTGGGCAAGTGCTAAGTCCGACTTTTATTTTTAGTATTTGTTGTTATAGCCGTATAGCGGCAATAGAAATACATCATCTGTGAAAATTTCAACTGTCTAGCTGTCACCGTTCTTGAGATACAGCCTGGTGACAGACGGACGGACGGACGGACGGACGGACGGACGGACAGCGAAGTCCCATTTTTACCCTTTGGGTACGGAAGCCCTACCCCTAAAAAGATCAGGGAACTTTCGCGCAAGGTAACATGATGATTTGAATTATTTTCTATCTTCTCGCAGTCTAAGTGAAAAGCAGTGTCGTTTATCACATGTCTAAAAGCTATTAGGTACTTATTGATTTTAACACGTAGATACGTTCTTAAATTTACCATAAATAAATAAGGGACCTGGCATCACTGAATATGCTGACTACGGACCAAGTTCGTATATTAATGTAATGATTATGTATCATACGCTATCTGTCTTCGCCTTTTATACAAAAGCATTTTAGGTGGATAGGTAGCGGCTGGCTTTTACGACCTCCATAAACTGGATATTTCCACATAATCCGTACACAATTTCCTGCGTTGATCTTACACAATTTCTTTTTATTTTGGATGTGATAGTACCTAAAGGCAGATTATTTTATTATGTCACTCCGAAGAACGTTATCCGATGCGTTTATTATGTCAGATATTTTTAATATACTCCTAGGTAATTTTATTTCATTAATTTATTTACCTTTTTAACTCGAATTACGTTTTAGTTCGAATGACGCTAGATGGTCACAGTCACAGAGTAGTGGCCTAAACTAGGCCAGAGATAGTGGGCAGGAAGATAGCGGGGAAATTGTAGATAAGACCAGCTCAGATGGCGTGAAATTTGAGAAAACTTTAGACAACAGCGGATGGATTTGGGCTGAAAAGAAAGAAAAGTAGATTTCTCAAAAACACTATAGCTACATAGTGTTTTGTACATACCTATAGTAGATCATGTCGTTTCTAAGATATTCGATTAATTTAATTTTGATGTTTACACATGGCCTTGATTAAATGTGAGTTTCAAAGTATCTTCAAGTGATTTGTCGTAGCATATTAGGTGACGTCTACGTTTGGTTAAGACGCTCGACTGGACGTATCAACCAATGTCGAAATTTCTCCACTTTCCTCCATCTCATTTTATTTTAGCTTAGAATCAAGGACTACTCCGACCGAGGTCCCGCCTGGGTCGTATTTCCCCCTAGTCTAGGGACCCACTCCCAGACGCAGGACTAACACCATGTTTTCCTTATAGGGTAGGGGGCCCCAAATGTCAAATGCCTAGGGGCCCTCGCCCTGGCAGTATAGTATTATATAATCTGTGCCCTGGCCCTCTAAGTCCGGCCCTGGGTCCCGCACGAGATTTACTCGTTTGAGTTGTTCATTACATAGCCCATAATTATGATAAAATAATGTTTTTAGTGAAAGTAATATGTTACATTTTGATTTACTTTATTTCATCAAGTTATTTACTGTGCACTAATCGCTTAATCGGTTAAGATCATCTTGGAGGTGAATGCAATCGGTTAGACTAAGACTGGCGCGGCGATATAATCCCATTAGCGGGTTATACATCCACACAAAGTCAGACTCACTGGTAGTGAGGGCTAAACAGCCGCCCCTAAAGGTACGGACAGACGTGCTGAAAAAAAAGCATGCTCATAAGCTTGCTTAAAATTAGCATGCTCTGCAACTGTTCACATTTGCCAGCAATAAGCATGCTTGTTTTAAGCACACTCATAAATAAGCATGCTTAAAGCAACCGTACGGACATACGTACTTATTTGGCACTTATATCTCGGCCAAAATGGATGTACACAGATATAGTGACAGTGCTATCCGCGCAGAACTCAATATAATAATCATATTGCTTGCAACGGAATTGATAAAGAGCATTTTGGTGAAAAAGAAAAGAACTAAAAAAGGAGAATTTGGGTTCGTAATTGAATAAACAGAAGAGAATCACTGGGAGCAAGTAATCGATTGTTGGCAGAGATGCGAAGCGAAGATCTCGACGGTTATAAAAATCATTTGCGCATTTGAATTGCAACTGTCGCGGATCGAGATCGAATCGATAATAGCATGCTAATAAGCAAACCTGTTCAGACGTGCACGGAGCACGCCCCCTTCCACCCGCGCCTCAGGGAGCATGCTCGAAAATCAAACGTCGGTTGATTTTTCAGCATGCTCTAAATAAGCTTGCTCATTACTAGCAACGTTGTGTCACACATGCTACTAATGAGCACTTGCTCAATAAAAGCATGCTTTCGTGCTAGTAATGAGCACGTCTGTCCGTACCTTAATACAGTTCAAGTAATGTGTAAAAAAAAACCGGCCAAGTGCGACTCTGACTCGCGCACCGAGGGTACCGTACAAACTTTCACTTATCCCATCTTAATTGGCCTGGTAGAGTAAAGTTTGCACCTGAAATGTATGGCACCGCATGCAAACTTAACGCAACCGAGTTCTCCAAATATGATGTTTGAAAAGGACTATATTTTTTATGATTTTATTACAAATAGTTTTCAGATTTTTATAAGTATTTCTAGTATGTGACGATATTACTTGCCAAATTTCATAGTTCTAGGTCATCGGGAAGTACCCTATCATTTTGATTCCCTTGAGTGTCGAAATGTACGTTTTTGCGACATATACGGCCGTATCTTTTTTTCACGTTAACGTAGAAATTTGATTTTATCAGCTTCAAGGGACCGTAGACTTGTGGTGTTAATTTTAACTCGATACCTCCACGCGTTCTCGAGATAAAGGGTTTTGACAGACAGACAGACGGACGGACAACAAAGTGATCCTATAAGGGTTCCGTTTTTTCCGATTGAGGTACGGAACCCTAAAAACGGTCAAGCGCGAGTCGGACTGGCGCACCGAGGGTTCCCGTACTATCTATGAAAAGCATATCAAATTTTGAAAGGAGGAGGATAGATAAGATATCCACGTCCCGCCCCGCTTCCAGGCGGCTTTAACTGTGACGTCTGCGACTAGATATGACTGGAGATGGGCGGTGGGTAACCTAGTTTATTTATCGGGTATTTACCCAGTCCTTACCTAATCTATCGGGTATTTACCTGATTCTACCCAATTAGCCACTTATTGAAAGTACCTATAATTGAATTAGGGACAGGAAAGTAAAAAATAGCTATAGCTAATCATCACATGCGCGCTCATCTCTAGCTGAGACTACGTCTAACTGCACTGCACGCACTTAAAACTTAGACTTCATCTTCGACATTTCTTTATTACCACACTTCGACTTAAGTTAACGGGACGAAATAACTTCTAATTAACTTATTTAAAAGAAGAAGTTCCTTCGATTTCATTGATTTTTGGGGTCGTTCTGTTTTTTTTCTTTCGACATTAAAAGTTTAATATTCAAGTTGATAGCATAATGGCGACTTTGATTTACGTTACTTTATTTTTACTCTGCTCAAAATAGGCATTAAGGAGACGTCATCTTTCCGTGTATATTTCGCGGTGGGTTTGGAACGTCAAGCTTTTATTTTTCTTTCTATGACTTTTAATATTTTTCGAACCAGCTAGGTTTGCTACAGAGATTTACCATTTTTTCCAATCCTATCGCGTAAAACCCACGGGAAAACCCTATCGCAACATAGAATTTGAATAGCACGGGGTAGTGATCTAAACATAGACAGTATGCGCGAGTAATTCACGAGCCTTTAGTGGACCTGGAATAAGTAGAGCATACACACGCGTAATCCTCACGTCATGTACATGCATGGATTACTTAGTGAGGGATGTACTTTATTTTGCTTAGCTGAAACAAGTAGAGCTTAGATAATTTGGGATACGCGAATAATTTGGGTGGAAAACGGGAATTAATACAAGTCTGATCCGCGGTAGTTTATTTTATTGAATCCTGTCTGTCCATCATAACTGGCCAAGATTTCGCATGTGATGTAACACAGTGTCACCTACTTTTTAAATTGCTAAAATTTTATTTTGCTGTTTAGAGGGCGATGGGCAATGTTTTTGAAAGAGTCGCGTACCATAGTATGTTGTTATGCTAGAAGTCCTCGTTCAACGTTTATATTATTTCAACGTATTCCAATGCAATAATAATGGGGGTACACCTTCCACTCTTTTTTCATAGAGAATAACAGAGGCTGTAGCAATCTGTTAATTTCTAATCTTTGATAGGTACTTGGAATTGTTTATCTAAGCAAAGGGCAGCTGGGCCCTGGCTACACCTATCAAAATGTAGACTTTATTCGAGCAGTTAGGCCGAGAATTAATTATTCTTGGCCGGCGGTTGCTGTTGTTTAACGTTCTGAACATTAAACAAAGAATAATACAAAATTATGATAAACAGACGCCTATAATCTCATGCAGATAAAAAACAGAACATATATATAATTATGGAGCATGGATATTAAGCAATTAAAAAAAAATTGTTACCTACTGATAATGTTTTCCATCGTATTTTGTGGGATAATTTCATTCCGCATGATTTCTCTATTTACTTCAAAGAAAAAGTTGAAATGGAAATGTAAAACGAGTGTTCCCTAGAAAATACGATGGAAAAACATTATGCACCTCTACCGCTATATACTTTTAATGTAGGTAAACAGTCATAATGCTAGTACACATCACAGCGACAAAAGCAGATGTAGATGCCGAAATTTAATATCAATTTTTTTATACTGTTAATGGTGTGTATTAGGCCGGCCTTACACAGTCTGAATCCGAATCTGAATTTATATTATTAATTCAGAACGCACGGAATTGCATACAATTTATTATCCCCCCTCACACATTATGATTTTTTCAGATTGATCTCTCAGAATGATACCGACGAGCGTTATGAATTCAGAATATGAAAATTCAGATTATAAATTCCGGACGCACCTCTTTCTATACAATTAGTACGGACGAGCACACCCCTACTGGTTTCAGAATTTCAGTTGCTATTGCAGACTGATCAATCGGAATTTTTATTGATTAGAACTTCTGCGCCGTCTACTTTTTCTGTGTCATCAAACTCTTATCCCAAATGAGCGTTTATTTTTTTGAGTCTGCTCACTTGTTTTCATTCTGGAGTGTTTAGTGCATGTTTAGTGTCATAAAATATGACTCATAATCATAATGTCAAATAACACGTCGCGTGATTGAAATAACGCAAAGGAATACTTATCTCATAAATAAAGTCTCATAAACTTAGATACCTATTTTCTTAATATACCTTGACGAAAAGTATTATACAAGTGTACTTTACTATTATCGGTTTCATTTCCTAAGGAATATGTGGTCAACCGACAACAAAAGTCTATGTTTACAAATGCGCTCAATTCAACGAATAAACTTAGTTCTGTATTTGACAATAGCTCTCGAAAAAAATGGTTTTCCAGAAATAGATGTAATACCACGTAAGAGATTATTAATTTGCTATTTTTATAAAATATACAAGCAAAACTCATGAATTCTCAGTGCAAACACAGTCCTTTGATTACTGCGATGTTTTTGGTGCTCTGCTCTGTAGATTTATTTTTCATTGTTTCTCTTATATCATTTTCATTTGGCATAGCTACTTAATTCTAAAATGCGGCGTTTTTTATCTAAATACTGAATTGAAACTGTTGAAAGTGACCCATATAATAATATTGATCCTAGGATTTAAAATTAAAAGTCACTTGAAATCAACAACTAATCAAGCCAAAGCCGTAGCCTTATTTTTGATCAAAATTCTATAATTGGTTACAAATAGGTGATTTCTAGGCAAGTATTTAATGTTAATTAGGATAAGTAAATATCTAAAGAAGTCTATATTTGAAATATGCTTGCCAAAGAAATGAAACTCGCAACTTGGCGAGACCTAAAGTGATTATACTGATTATAAAAAATATTATTATCTTACAGCTGTAACATTGTAACAATGTAACATATATGGTCATTATGAGACACTTTAGAGATGTTTGCCTGTAAATGGCAACTTTCAACGTCGCTTAATGCACCTCTAAATTGCAGCAGTCGAGACATACCAGAATTTTCCGCTTAATAGGTTGCAAGATGTAATATTTATGAAATCAAAATTGGATACTAAAAGATTCAAATACGTAATATGCGTACTACTAATATATGTTAATACTTGCCCCGTCTGTTACGTAACCAAAGAGATACCTAGGGAAATATCGTTACTAAATGTATGTATCATTGTTAAGAACAAATCGAGCATGTAGAAAACAAAAATACCGGGCAAAAACAAGTCTTGGAAACATACATCAAATAACGTCAAGTAAAAAAAAGGTATTTTGATGGCAAAAATAGTTACTTTCTTTCGCCCCCAACGATAATTGAACGGGAATGCTCAGTTAGAATCTAGGCCCTAATTTTATATCAGATTTCTAAAGTGGGTGATATACCTATGCTGCCTAGTATATTTTAGTTAAATTTGTGCGATATTTATATGCGATGCCCTAGATATCAGACGCAAACTTAACTTGGCCCGGTAGTAACGTGAAATGCCACTTTATGCAGTTCGAATCGCAACGAAACGAATCGCGTTTTAATAACAGTTAAAGGTGATATATCTGAAACATCGCTTATTTGGCTATATCTCAAAGCACACTCGAATTAGTACGCTGTGCCATGTCGCTCTAGAATGAGGTCGAATTTCAGCATTTGCTGGTAAAATAAATATAAGTATACTAGCGGCCGCCCGCGACTTCGTCCGCGTAGATTTTTGATGATGACAAAGATATTAAAATAGGTAAATGAATTTTATTCTTAGTTAAAATGGTCTAGACTATGCAATTGTTAAAGAATTTTTGAAGATTTTCCAATTAGATTACGGGAAAATTGTTTGCAGGATGCTTTTAATATTTATTCCGTCAGTTACCTAGCTGATGCTTTTAATCTTTGGCAAAAATGACTGCAAGATATAGAGCGACGCATGGATTTGGAGTTAGAGAATGGGGATCTTAGTTATTATGAGTGAGATTTAAAAAAAAATGTTAAATATCATAAGGCTGTTAAAACAATCTTAAACTCAGTACTGGAAATCGAGAGATGGAGGCAGTTTAATGAAGAGTATCTCTTTTAATAATAATAAATAATAAACTTTATTTCAAAACAATAATAAATAATGACCTCTGTTCATAAGAAGGCAGCACTGGTATTTGTACACGCCGGCCTGGCTATTAAACGAAAAGAGTGGTGTGGCGGAGTTCCCGAGGGGGGGCCAAAATGTTTCTAAATGGTCTAGCAGGTACCCCAGTTATTAAAAAGGCTAAAGTTTAAAGAAAATGCTGAAATGTGACCATTAAAAACTAAATGCACATAAGCGAATTTAATGATGCGATTACTATTTTGGTCTACAGGCTAGTAGTATTGCTTGAAGAGTGATTCAATATATTCTGGTGCTATCGCTCAAGAAGCTAAATAAAGTAAGAATAGGTATATAAAGTATAAATTATTCATGTGCTGATAGACAACTCACTAAATATAGGAACACATAAAGTTTGGAACACAATAAATAAGAGACAGCACTAAGAAAATATTGTTGACATTCAACCATAGAAAAGGGGCTGCAAGTTCGTTTTAAAAAAAGGACGTAGTCACTGGGCAGTAGACAGGAAATAAAAAATATATAAACTGATAACGTTAGCGTAACACTTCTTTATAAACAACATTAGCGGTGTTCCCTATACAAACTTTGCACCCCTTTTTAACCCCCTTAGAGGTGAAATTTTTCAAAACGCTGAAATCACTTTTTTTGTATTTGATTAAGTAAGCTATCTACAAAGTTTCAAGTCTCTAGTTCAAAAAATAAAGTTTCTCCCATATAAACATTGCACCCCTTTTTAACCCCCTTAGGGGTGAAATTTTCTAAAACGCTGAAAGTACTTTTTGTGTTTTTAAATAAGTAATCATTCTATAAAGTTTCAAGTCTCTAACTCCAAAAAAAAAGTTTACCCCATACAAACTTTGCACCCCTATTTAACCCTCTTAGGGGAGGTATTTCCGAAAATCCCTTCTTATCTCTAGCCCACGTTATAAAAGTAACCTACTGTGCAAAAATCAACTTTCTAACATTAGTAGTTTCGGCTGTGCGTTGATGAGTCAGTCAGGACTTCTTCTTTTATATATATAGATGATTTACATCTTTGTGAAAAATCGCTTGTACCTTACCTCATTAAATGAACGGCGGTCTTCTCTTTATAATATACTAGCTTTTGCCCGCGACTACGTCCGCGTGGAACTTGGAATTGGAAGTATGGAAGCAACCTCGTACAACACGACAGATATCCATATCTAACTAATCACCTTAATTAATAAAAGGGATTATTAAAAGCGCCTAAGCAAATGAAAGAGCAATTGTGCTTTTGGTCTAATAATTAAATTTACTACAGGGTCATCAATGTCATCATGAATTACTTACTCACTTTTCAATCTTTTTAGGGATAATTTCCAGGATGAAAACTATACTATGTCCTTCCTCGGATCTTAAACTATCTCCATGTCAAATTTCAACAAAATCGATTCAGCGGTTTAAGCGTGAAGAGGTAACAGACAGACAGACACACTTTCGCATTTATAATATTAGTATGGATATTAAATTTGTCTATAACCTGAAAGGACTAAACAGATTTCCGGGAGGCTTAATCAAAAACCGCAGCAGGAAAACCAAGTACGAGTAATAGGGTAACCCTATTCAAACAACACCACCTAGATAAGACGGTAGAACCAGCTTTTGAGAAGACTACTTATTTTATTAGAGTAACTTAGTACCTATTGCAGCATAATACGCTGCATACTTACTTTTTTTCATCAATCGCATGCTAACCTCCTTTGTGGTACTGGCCGTTAACAATAAGTAGATGTTTTTATTTAAAATTTCGTTCTTGTCAAATAGTTTTTCTGTTGACGGGTTGTCATGAAAAAGATTATTTGTTTTTCTGATTTGTTACTTCGAGACGCTTTGAGAAGTAATTTTCAGTAAATTATATTTGATTGTAGCCTGGAAGTTTTTTGTGATATATGTGAACGTTGTCTTGGGGCAAGCTTCGTGTTTTGGTCGGCTATTCTATCTATGTTTTTTAACGGCTGGGCATCCGAGGTAAGTGGTATCATGTCCAGACTTATTTAAAGATATTGTTTTTATTGATATATTCTAGCAGTTCAAAAAATCTTATGTTTCCAATATTATTTCCAGTATTCTGCCCGGAAACTAAATAACTAACGGCTGTCTGGACTGTTGAGTCGTCGACGCGAGCCACGAGGTGGTGTTGTTTAAGTTGAAGTTGATTTTCTCGGCGGGGCCAGTTTTCCCCGGAAGCCCGAGCAGTATCATCACCTTCTCCACATGCACTTCACATACTCAAGCTAAGATAGACTAACAAGCTTTTATAGTCATTATTTTTTATTTATATCTACAATTCTTCACTGCGTTCGCCGGTTGTCTACGTTTTAGTTATTATAATGTTTTAAGTTTAGTTCTCAATTCCAAATTGTACGTCAACGATCGAGCTGACTCCGGGTCACAAAACATGATCAGAACTTTATGTGATTCCAATGCATATTTTTTTCTTTTTTACGCCACCGACATTTAAGTGTAGAATGTAGTTAGTTTTAGTTAAGTTTACTTATGTTGATTAGTTAGTTTTTATTTTATTTAGTTCGGCTGATAGAAGTATTTCGGCAACAATATTTGGTGTTTAGTTATTTTTAAATTTAGCTGGGAGGTTAACCCTTCCACAGTGCACGGGTGAAATTTTCCTCCATTTTGTTACGTGGCATGAAAAACTTTTAATTTTACACGCGCGAACTTTGATATCAGTCAGCTGTGGGTCAGCGACCTGTTAAATAATTAATTCCTTTTTACGTTTTAACTTTGTTGTAAATATAGCGAGTAAATTCTTTTTTACGTTTTACCTGTTTTTTATGTGTAAATAAAAGTGTAAATAATTAAATTTAAATAGTATCGAAAATAATTAAAATTTTAATATTATCGTGAAGTGGCTTTTTTTTATAAGTTTATGCTACAAAAATGGCGCCCGAATAAAAAGGTTTGTTATTTAATTTTACTTATAAATAAATTTGAAATGATATTTTTCTCATTTTTAGAGGGGGGTGGGGTCCGCTAACGCGTTCATTTTCTATTTTCAGATATTTCCTGCTAATAATATTTTTTGCCTCAGCCAACTGTACCAGCCAGTCTCTCTGACTTGTCGCGTATATTCAGCGGTCAACCGCAAGTTTTCGTCTTCGAAACCTGACTGGATTTTATTTTCGCTCTGCGTTATTTAAACAAAACAATATATATATTTTTTTAAATTTGCAACCATCTTTCATTTGTTTGTATATTGAAGTGTAGCCGTTTAATTTATTTCCGTTTTTCCTTTCTCTAGTTAAGTCTTTCTCATGAAGTTAAGTCAATGTAATAATAGTTATTATTTCATTTTTGTTGGGTATTAAAATTCCTTTTTGCGATTTTCTGGTTTTTGTGTCAATACCTTGCAGCCTAAAATGGATGACCCAAGCGAGTCACCTATTCGGGAAACGCCACGTCGCTTCTCTAATCCCTTTGTTCCGTCTCCACGCGTATTGGAACCGCATTTGTACGATGACGAGCTACCGGCGCCGAATTCGCGCGACTTACCACAACCACCTCCTGCACATGCGTTCTTTCAAACAAACCACGAGTCTTTGAGCAAATGGAACTTGTCATTTTCAGGAAAGTCCTGCGTACGCGAATTTTTTGCGCGAGTCGAAGAAGAAGGTATAGCTCGTGGATTTACCCCTGCCTACGTTGTCCGACGGTTTCACGAGTTGTTGTCAGATAGCGCCTTGAAGTATTTTCGCTCGATTCGACAACCAGGACTGTCTTATGCAGAACTTAAGGCCGCGTTTATTAGGACTTTTGACGTGGCAGATTATGATTTTAAAGTCGAGCGACAACTCCGTACTTATCGACAGGGTGAACATCAATCAGTAGTTGACTTTGTAATTGACATTAGGGATCTGAATTCAAAGTTGAGGAACCCGATCTCAGAAGGTGATTTGTTCACTATTATCAAGTACGGACTGCACCCTCGTTACCATGCGTGTCTTGCGACTAATATTGTAAGAGACGTGGACGCTCTTCTAGAAATAGCCAGGAATTTCGAAACTTTCTCGGAACCTTCTTCGGCAGTTATCGCTCCAGTTGATGTGGCACCTTCTCACATTATCTGCTTGAAATGCAAGTCAACGGGCCATCACTTTCGTTTGTGTCCCAACGTTGCTGATCCTATCTGTTTTCGGTGTAATCGTGTTGGCGCCATCACTCGTGACTGTCCGCAATGTAATCAAGCCTCAAATTCAAAAAACTAGATAACGGCGCATCAGCAGGTCCAGTGGTGTTGCCGCTAGTTGTCAATAACTCCTTAGATAATCGTTTGTACATTGAAATTTCCATAGCCGGGAGCAACGTTAAAGCTTTATTGGATTCCGGCGCTCAAGCTTCTCTTATTGATGTGGCCCTTTTGTCTAATCTTGGCATATCTTATTCTACGGATATCCAGCCGTCAGTGGTATCGGCTGACAATTCACCCATTCGTATTTTAGGTGGTGTGGACATTCCTATTTATTTTAATGGTTCTTCGATTGCCCATCCCTGCCTGGTAAGCCGTGGGTTACCAACGCAATTTATCCTCGGTATTGAATTTTGGAAATCTTTTGGTTTGACTGATATTTTGAGTCAGGCTTTTAAGAGTGATACAGCTGGTAAGCTCTTTGTTCCGGCTGGTCCTCATTCAGAAAGTCAACCGCATAGTGTTTGTGAGGCTCGTTACATCCACCCGCGTCATGTCTTGACTGTGGAGCAGGAAACCAAGCTTCAGTCTGCGATTGAGTATTTCGAGGAAATTTCTTCTGAGAAAATTGGTGTGGGTTGTACATCGTGGTTGTCACATAAGATAGAGACCGTTGGACCGCCTATTCGTCAACGCTACTACCCTTTATCTCCTGCTAAGCTTAAAACTCTGAACGAGGAGGTGGATAAGATGTTGGAGTTAGGTGTGATTCGTCCTTCTCGGTCACCGTGGGCAAGTCCTGTCGTAATGGTCACGAAGAAAGATGGCAGTGTTCGTTTTTGTGTTGATAGCCGAAAACTTAATAGCGTTACTGTGCGAGATTCTTATCCCCTTCCTAGGGTTCAGGATATTTTAGACAATCTTAGGGGTGCCAAGTACTTGACGTCCCTTGATTTCAGAAGTGCTTTTTGGCAGATTCCCCTTGCTGACAAGGCTAGTTGTGAAAAGACTGCCTTCATTGTGCCGCAGCGGGGTCTGTTCGAATTTGTCCGTTTACCTTTTGGTTTAACCAATGCTGCGTCCGAAATGCAGCGTTTGACAGATCTTATTGTCAATTTTGAGTTTACTCCTGAATCAGATGACTTTGTTTTCGGGTATGTAGATGACCTAATCCTGGTTTCTCGTGATTTCGAGAGTCATTTACGCCTCATTCGTAAGGTTCGGGACCGACTGAAGGAAGCTGGCCTCTCAGTAAACCTTGAAAAATGTGAGTTCTGTAGATCCGAACTCAGGTATCTTGGGTATATAGTGAATGAACAGGGTCTTCAAACCGACCCTAAAAAGCTAGAGGCTATAAGTGACTATCCTACACCCACCAGTGCTAAGGCTTTACGTGCTTTTATCGGGATGTGCTCTTATTACCGACGATTCGTGAAAAATTTCTCGACCATTATAGCCCCACTTACTAGATTGATCGGAAAAAGGAAAGGTCGTGATCATATCCTTTGGGATGATGACGCCGAACAAGCTTTTAATAGGCTAAAGGCGGCTTTACTCAGTGCTCCGGTGGTGGCTTGTCCCGATTTTTCTAAACCTTTTATTCTGCAGTGCGACGCGAGTAAGGTTGGTCTTGGGTCCGTTTTGGCTCAGGTTTTTGATGGCGAGGAACGTCCAGTGGCATATTATTCTCGTTTGTTTACCAAACCTGAAATGAATTATAGTACGTCTGAACGTGAACTCTTGGCAGTGTTGGATTCAATCAAACACTTCCGCGGTTACCTAGATGGCGTCAGGTTTAAGATCGTCACAGATCATATCGCGTTGAAGTGGTTGATTACTCTTGACAATCCCTCTGGTAGACTTTCCCGCTGGGCTACTATGATTTCCCAATTCAATTTTGAAATCGAACATCGAAAGGGTGTCTTAAATGTCGTTCCTGATGCGCTGTCTAGGCGACAAGTGGGTTTAGTCTCCTTCGTCAGGGGTGTAGAACCTACACCCGATCCCTGGTTTGAAAGAGTTTACAACGGTGTGGTTGAGTCACCCCGTATGTTTCAGGCATATACGATCCGTGACGGATTGCTGATGCGTAAGATGGCTATTGATAATCCGTTAGCTCCGAACCCTTGGAGGATAGTGCTTCCATCCACTAAGGTTCGTGAAGCCATAGCCGAGGTCCATGAACGATTCCCCAACGTGCATCCTGGAGTTATGAAGACTTATATGAAGATGAGGGAACTTTACTATTGGCCGAATATGTTTCGTGATGTCTCCGAGGCGCTATCTGAATGTCAAATCTGTAAAGCTTACAAGATTGCTAATACGCGACCGCGTGGCCAGCGCTTATACCCAAGGTCCGTCTCAGCTCCCATGGACTTGTTGTCAATCGACTTGATTGGACCGTTGCCAGCAGCGTATTACGGATTCCGGTACATACTCACCATGGTAGATGTGTTCACAAAGTTCGTGTGGTTAGTTCCTCTAAAAAAGGTTGACGCTAGGTCAATCTCTAACGCCTTGGAATCGGAGGTAATTCTGCGGTATGGTGCACCGGGCAACGTTTTATGCGACAACGCTACAGTGTTCAGGAGTGATAGATTTGGAACTTTCCTTGCGTCTTACGATATTCCCCCTCCGTGCTTTACTCCCTATTATTCCCCACAAGCAAATGTTGTTGAACGATACAACCAATGCGTCATCACCACACTGAGCATTCTGGTGGCCGATGATAATCGTAGTTGGGCTAGACAACTCCCTAGGGTTTCCTTGTATTTGAACTCTTGTATCAATCTGGCAACTTCTTTTTCGCCAAACTTTCTGATGTACGGTCGAGAAGTAACCACAGCTCGTGAGCACGTTGGAGCCCAGCCTGAGGTCCGCAATTTGGACCTGAGTCGGGGTGAGCGTGCAGCTAATTTGTAAACTTTAAGGGAAGTCTATGCGAAAGTTGCTGACGCAATGGTTCTGGCCTTTCAGAGAAATTCTGACAGGTATAATTCGGGAAGGGGACCCGTTTTGATGCGTGTTGGAGACGTTGTCTGGCGTCGCAATTTCCATAGAGGAACAGCTGACGAGGAGAGGGGTGGAAAATTTGCGCCACGTTTCACTGCGTGTCGTGTGCTCCGCGTCGTTTCTCCTCAGGTCTATGAATTGAAGGACCTTGATTCTCCGCATGTTGGGACTTACCACGTTAAGGATATCTTAAAGTAGTTCCCAACCCATGATTTATTGTTGCTCGCTTTCTTCTTCTGGATGGCCTTTGTCGTTCTGGACCGCGACAATACCACCAGTGGAGAGACATCGGTGTTAACATTTTTCTTATTTTTTTATCGTGTCAGAGTTATTGTTAGGGTTATCATTTTGATTTTTTGTTTTGGTGGGAGGATAACTGCAGCATAATACGCTGCATACTTACTTTTTTTCATCAATCGCATGCTAACCTCCTTTGTGGTACTGGCCGTTAACAATAAGTAGATGTTTTTATTTAAAATTTCGTTCTTGTCAAATAGTTTTTCTGTTGACGGGTTGTCATGAAAAAGATTATTTGTTTTTCTGATTTGTTACTTCGAGACGCTTTGAGAAGTAATTTTCAGTAAATTATATTTGATTGTAGCCTGGAAGTTTTTTGTGATATATGTGAACGTTGTCTTGGGGCAAGCTTCGTGTTTTGGTCGGCTATTCTATCTATGTTTTTTAACGGCTGGGCATCCGAGGTAAGTGGTATCATGTCCAGACTTATTTAAAGATATTGTTTTTATTGATATATTCTAGCAGTTCAAAAAATCTTATGTTTCCAATATTATTTCCAGTATTCTGCCCGGAAACTAAATAACTAACGGTTGTCTGGACTGTTGAGTCGTCGACGCGAGCCACGAGGTGGTGTTGTTTAAGTTGAAGTTGATTTTCTCGGCGGGGCCAGTTTTCCCCGGAAGCCCGAGCAGTATCATCACCTTCTCCACATGCACTTCACATACTCAAGCTAAGATAGACTAACAAGCTTTTATAGTCATTATTTTTTATTTATATCTACAATTCTTCACTGCGTTCGCCGGTTGTCTACGTTTTAGTTATTATAATGTTTTAAGTTTAGTTCTCAATTCCAAATTGTACGTCAACGATCGAGCTGACTCCGGGTCACAAAACATGATCAGAACTTTATGTGATTCCAATGCATATTTTTTTCTTTTTTACGCCACCGACATTTAAGTGTAGAATGTAGTTAGTTTTAGTTAAGTTTACTTATGTTGATTAGTTAGTTTTTATTTTATTTAGTTCGGCTGATAGAAGTATTTCGGCAACAATATTTGGTGTTTAGTTATTTTTAAATTTAGCTGGGAGGTTAACCCTTCCACAGTGCACGGGTGAAATTTTCCTCCATTTTGTTACGTGGCATGAAAAACTTTTAATTTTACACGCGCGAACTTTGATATCAGTCAGCTGTGGGTCAGCGACCTGTTAAATAATTAATTCCTTTTTACGTTTTAACTTTGTTGTAAATATAGCGAGTAAATTCTTTTTTACGTTTTACCTGTTTTTTATGTGTAAATAAAAGTGTAAATAATTAAATTTAAATAGTATCGAAAATAATTAAAATTTTAATATTATCGTGAAGTGGCTTTTTTTTATAAGTTTATGCTACACTATTCAATAAAATCTGATACGTATCCACAGTTTGTGACTTATAATGAATAGAAACTTTTTTTTTTTTTAGCTTTGAACAATTTGCTGCCAACAATGTATACCTAATATTACTCGCCAAACTGTGACGTTTAATGGCGAGAGGCGCTCAGTTTTAATAAATATAATAACAACTTAGTATGCCTAAATTAAATTATGTTAGTAATATTTAGGTACAAATACAATGAAATGGTTATTATACAATCTGCATACGTATTGTATTTACTATGTAGGTACTTCGCCCTCGACGACAGCGCGTGTCAGCGTGTTTACGGTGACACTGGCTTATCGTCGAGAAGGAAGTCCTTTAGTTTTGATTTTAACACTGTTTTACTTATTTACCTGTCTTGTTTTAAAATATTTGGTATTAAATATTTAGAGGTCCTTTTACCATAATAGTTGTGTACACTTGGCTGAATTAGTTTTCTCTGTGTAACACTTCTAGTCTTAATCCTATTATTCTTAGCTACTTTGTGCTCATCACGATAAAAATACTAGAATATCCTGAAGTCTATCAGATATTTAACTTTTTTATCAACGGGTAGAATTTTACATAACGGAAATAACTTTTCATATTCTCTATTAAGTACACTTGTTTTTAACATGTTTACTTACCTACGAGGAACTTTATCAGTCTTATCTGTATATTTTTTACATCTATGACTGACTGACATAGTGATCTATCAACGCACAGCCCAAACCACTGGACGGATCGGGCTGAAATTTGGCATGCAGGTAGATGTTATGACGTAGGCATCCGCTAAGAAAAGATTTTTCAAAACTCACCCCCTAAAGGGGTGAAATGGGGTTCCAAAGTTTGTATGGGGAAAAAAGATTAGTTAGACTATTTTATTCGAAACTTCACAGGAGTATTCCTAACGATAAATGAGTAAACACGTGTTTCAGGTTTTTTGAAAATTCAACCCCTAAAAGGGAGAAATGTGGTGACAAAGTCTGAAAATCAGCATGGGTATTGTTTTTATGGTTTATCGGGTCGCTGATTACAAAAACCGCAACGATTTTAAAATCCAACGTGGCGGACGTGAGTTACCATCTCCCCTGTTGGGGTGAAATGGGGTTGAAATGTCTAAATACTAAACCGCTGGTTCTAGAGAGTTCAAATTTGGCACGTAGGTTCCTTATAAGGTGTAGGGGTGCACTAAGAAAGGAAGTTTGTATGGGGAAAGAAGATTAGTTAGACTATTTTATTCGAAACTTCACAGGAGTATTTCTAACAATAAATGAGTAAACACGTGTTTCAGGTTTTTTTTAATTCAACCCCTAAAAGGGAGCAATGTGGTGACAAAGTCTGAAAATCCATTGGTAATGCTTTAATGGTTTATTGGGTCGGGTCGCCTGTTGGGGTGCGATGGGGTTGAAATGACTAAATATGAGTACGGGTGTAATTTTTATGGTTTGTTGGGACGTTAATTACGAAAATGCCACCGATTTTGAAATTTTATTTGTGGTCATGAAAATTCTTGAAAGCATTTGCGCCAAATTGCAATTTAATAGGTCCAGTAGTTTTGCAGCAAATCGATTGTAACAGACGGACTGAAAGACAGCTACACGTGATCCTATAAGGGGGTTCTTTTTTTGCTTTTGAGGTATGGATAGAGACCCGCGTTATCCTAATAGATTAAAAAAATAGTATTTGGTGGCATCTCGATCGTCGTCAATCGGTACCTATAGGCGGGCGGCGCGTTGGGACGGGAGGAGGAGGAGTAATGATCGGGAAACTTCCTGCATCCGTAATAAATACATTCAAGCTTTTCAATAATAAGTCATTTCAGAATTCTGAATTACGTTTATCTGGCTCAGAATAATACATTTTTTATTCATCAACGAAGAGAACCTCAATATCTTACAATAGAACATGACGTATCTTATAACATGGCTTAGAATCATTAAACCAATCTCGAATATCCCAAATCGATAAGCGGAGGCTCGGGACATTATAAAAGCTTTATACAAATAAAATGCACACATATCCCGGTGTCTTAGCTTCACTTCGAGTTATGAATTTTGAAGTGAACTTTATTTGGTACAGTAAAAGCTGAGATCGCTTGATTTGAGTGCTTGAGTTTTCGGTTTGATTTGATAAAGTGGAGTTATGATAAAATAAAAAGTATTTCCCAGTAATATTAGAAAAGCGAAAGTCTGTGTATGTTTTGTTACTTCTTCACGCTAAAACGGCTGGACGGATATGCATGAGGGAAATGCAGATTGCAGATTATACCCTAACTTAACAAATAGCCTACTTTTAATCCTGAAAAAAAGAGCATTGTTCCCGTAGGATGATGTATATTATACTAGCTTTTGCCCGCGACTACGTCCGCGTGGAACTTGGAAGTATGGAAGCAACCTCGTACAACACGATAGATATCCACCTAATCACCTTAATTAATAAAAGGGATTATTTAAAGCACCTAAGCAAATGTAAGAGCAATTGTGCTTTTGGTCTAATCATTACATTTCCGACAGGGTCATTAATGTCATCATGAATTACTTACTCACTTTTCAATCTTTTTAGGGATAATTTCCAGGATGAAAACTATCCTATGTCCTTCCTCGGATCTTAAACTATCTCCATGCCAAATTTCATCAAAATCGATTCAGCGGTTTAAGCGTGAAGACGTAACAGACAGACAGACAGACAGACAGACACACTTTCGCATTTATAATATTAGTATGGATTAGTATGGATAGGCACGCGAACGATTTTTTAGTTCTAAATGTTGACAATAGATGGCGTTAGTAGTAGTTTAAAACGCGCTATAGTTGTGTTTTCACTGAGTTACATATACCCGATGATGAGTGGCCGCCACATCTTATAGTACATACTACTATACATAAATATTTATATTTATTTATGTGCACAAAGAAGTTTTGTAGGCCCTATTTTTTTACACACGCTAAACAAAAGTAAAGCCGCAAAAACGATACATAATTAATAATAATACTTCTTAACGCGAGCGAAGCCGCGGGCAAAAGCTAGTCTTTAATATAAGTACTGAACGTTTGCCTATACACAATAAGTCCATAACTAAGTAGTGAGTCAGCAAGCGCATAATACACGACTCGCAGTGTTTTCCTATTTAAGCCATTTAAGGCGACGGGTACTGCGAAACTAGCGCAGCGCCACTTTAATTTTTTTCTTATACCTTCATAATCTGATATTTTTTTAGAAATAGCTGAAGTCTAGGAGCTAGCAAAACACCTTTAATATTTATTAAATGACTTTACACAATTTGTTCACTGTAGTTTATCCTACAAAACTTGTTCACGTCAAAAGCGGCCACAATAGTTTGGGCAAGTTTTTAGAGATAACTAAAGAACAAGAAATTGTGTATAATCCATACTAATATTATAAATGCGAAAGTGTGTCTGTCTGTCTGTCTGTCTGTCTGTTACCTCTTCACACTTAAACCGCTGAATCGATTTTGATGAAATTTGGCATGGAGATAGTTTAAGATCCGAGGAAGGACATAGGATAGTTTTCATCCTGGAAATTATCCCTAAAAAGATTGAAAAGTGAGTAAGTAATTCATGATGACATTGATGACCCTGTAGAAAATGTAATGATTAACCCAAAAGCACAATTGCTCTTACATTTGCTTAGGCGCTCTTTTATTAATTAAGGTGATTAGGTGGATATCTATCGTGTTGTACGAGGTTGCTTCCATACTTTCAAGTTCCACGCGGACGTAGTCGCGGGCAAAAGCTAGTAATATTATAAATGCGAAAGTGTGTCTGTCTGTCTGTCTGTTACCTCTTCACGCGTAAACCGCTGAATCTATTTTGATGAAATTTGGCATGGAGATAGTTTAAGATCCGAGGAAGGACATAGGATAGTTTTCATCCTGGAAATTATCCCTAAAAAGATTGAAAAGTGAGTACCTAAGTAATTCATGATGACATTGATGACCCTGTAGAAAATGTAATGATAAACCCAAAAGCACAATTGCTCTTACATTTGCTTAGGCGCTATTTTATTCATTAAGGTAATTAGGTGGATATCTATCGTGTTGTACGAGGTTGCTTCCATACTTACAAGTTCCACGCGGACGTAGTCGCGGGCAAAAGCTAGTGATTTAATAAATACTAAAGGTGTTTTTCCAGCTCCTCATATCTTGTAATTACTGAAAATTGATCTGGCTTAGAAGATATAATAAAAATTCGTAAGTGGCGCTAGTTTCGCATTACCCGTCGCCACTGCTTTGAGTTGGTAGAACTTCCCCAGCAAACATCTTAACCTGTTACAGACATCGCTTACATGCGGTTTCCAATTAAATTTCTTATCAATAATTAGGCCTAAATACTTAAAAGTCTCAACATACTCTAATTTCGTACATTTACAGTTAATTTTGTTTACATGTAAGCAGTCATACCCCAAGTAGCACAATTGGGTCTAAATAGCTCGTATATCATATCTAATTAGATGCTTAAGTGAAATTTACCACCATGAATAAGTGCTATATAGGTGGCAAGAACCCTTATGCCACCAGTATAGAACCAAAAGGAGAAAAATTGCAGCCTATTTTTGGTGCTAAATAGAATCCATAAGAGATCTCACAATAACCTTAAGTGGAAATTAGAACTATGGGTGAAAGTTATGCGTCCATAAGAGATCTCACAATAACCTTAAGTGGCAATTAGAACTAAGGGTAAAAGTTATGCGCAGTGAACGAATGAAAACATTTCAGTTCGGTCAATGAGTGATAAATGAGTCGCCAAAATTATCTTTGAGTGGCGAGGCAACTGTCAAATTGAAGTAATACGTGATCTGCCATATTCATTTTGGATTTATATGTCTGTTTGATGAGTGATTAAAACTTTACGTTATACAAGCATCGAAATAAGCACGAAATTCTTGCGATTTTTTTTTACTGTGAAACTATAGTATGTTTTCTTTGTAAATTTCGACGCGCCCTTCATTTGATCAGGAATATTAAAAAAGAGAGTGCTAAATTAAATAAGGAATAGATACTGTTAAGAAATAAAACTGTTAAAAACCTGACCTAATGATTGTAGGTTACGTACAATGTTAAAGTAACATCGTCACAACTATCAAAAGTCTGTGATTATGCGTCAGTGTGATAAAATTCTGGTTAAAATAATCAATTTTCATAGGCTTCCATTTGTAAACATGGCGAAACAAAAACCGTCCAAGAGCATGTCGGGCCACGCTCAGTGTAGGGTTCCGTAGTTGGCCATCCTTCACAATAGACAATAAAATCGAATTTAAATTACGAGAAAGATTTCAAGCTCTATAAAAGGTCGTAAACGCCAAAGTAACTGTAATTACTTATTACCTTCTAGAAGTTATCGATTATACGCACCAGATTGAGCGAAATGTTTTAATGCAGTATGGCACTTAACTAATATGTGTAACGTTCGAAGTATAAGAACACCGCGGGGCACTTACGTCATTTAAAAGAAAATTATGAATTTTTGCGATAACTCTAAAACGGCTCGACCGATTTTATTCAATATAGTTTTCATTCAAAGTACTAATAGGGCCTTATTTTCATGAATTTTTCCATAATTTTTTGACCCGTGGTTGAGAAGTTAGAGGGGGGGGACACTATTTTTTGGATTTACCGAGCGAATATTTACAAAACTGCTGACTTTATCAAAAAATGATCTTTGAAGGCCCCTATTGTTTTTAAAAGACCTATTCAACGACACCCCACACGCTAGTGTTAGAACGAAAAAAAATAATCACCCCCACTTTAGGTGTATGGGAGGTACCCGAAAAAAAGTTATTTTTTTAGTTTTTATTTTACCGTTATGTCGGCGTGATACATACACATACCAAATTTCAGCTTTCTAGCACTTATGATCACGGAGCTAAGCCGCGGACGGACAGACGGACAGACGGACATGGCGAAACTATAAGGGTTCCTAGTTGACTACGGAACCCTAAAAAAGATCCTACAGTGTTTATTTTCACTTATTTGTTCCTTATTTGGAACTATCAAGTCTAATAATCACTTATTTGTATCTTGCGAGTGGCAAAGCAGTGAATGATATTACCAATAGTAATTATTTGCTCTTTTGTAGACTATTAAACAAGCAAGACTATTAAATATATTTTGACAAGGCGCAAATAGGAACAATAATAGAACTTTTAGTTCGTTAGTGGTTCGAAATAAGTGAAATTAACTGCTTTTGGTTCCAAGAACCTCCTACTGACACCTATTTATGCGTTGGAGTGGCAATAAGGTACTTCTTAGGCCTTAAAGTTGCAATATTTTTTGGTTCCAAAAGAGCCGTAAAATTATCCCTTTAGCCACTATTGGTGATATAATTCGCTATTGTACTAGTCATTTGGAACTTTTAGTTCCAAATAAGGGTATGTTCCCACTTATATGTAAAAGTTGTTTATAAGTGATTTTAAGGCCTTATATAGCACTATTGCTTCTTATTGAGTGACAATTTGAACCTGCATGCAACTTTAAGTAGCAAAATCGACTTTATCCCACCATAAGTAATAAAGTAGAAACAAAAAACGTTCCTATGCAACTACAAGTGATAGGATGAACTCATATACAGTTTTGAGTGGTGTTTAAAGCTATAAGTTGTATCAAACACTGTTAAACCACTCATTTAGAACTTAAAGCTATAAGATAAGCTGCAAAATTCACTAATGTGCTGCTTGGGACGTGTGTCCTACTACTTATGTCTAAGTTTTCCTGTTGAACAGTTTTTGCTCACAAAATTACGGCTAAAAAATTACGAACTTTCACTTAATCTCTTCCCCAGCTTTGTTCCCAGCCCTACAATACCTACGTCAATTAGATCGAAATCCGACTTAGGCACCCAGTCCCTCAAAGAATGAATTTCGCCTTGGGCGTCGAACAAATTGCGTAAGCATCGAAATCAGTGCGTAAACCCGCGTAGGTACATAATCTATCTACTTGTCTCTGACAAAACCGCGACGATTTATGGAGATAAATTACGTAATTTGGTACTAAAACGTAGCAAATACATAGACTATCTTCCGGAAACACTTACGTTTAGGATTTTTCATTGTTATGTTTTCACGATGTTGTTTTTAGTAAGAAATGATAGTAGACTGAACGCACCTATATATGTATAGGTAGCGGTCTTGGATTCGCGTCTCGCTACGCAAAATCACATTTGTATTTAGCACGATCATTGTATAGAAATAATTATTTTGGTTGAGCGAATCCACTTAGCTTTGTACCCGATGAACAATACCATTATCTGTGTTGTTAGCTGCGGCCACAACTGCCACTTCAAAATGTAAGGCGTTATAAGTGCAAATTACTTTTACACTAAATTAGTCTATAAGTCAAACGAAATAAGGTTTACTCTTAAATAAATAAATAAATAAATAAATATCGGACAACCTCACACAAATCGATCTAGTCCCAAATTAAGCTCAAGAAGGCTTGTGTTATGGGTACTAGACGACGATATACGACGACGATGATAGACGATATACTCTTGAACAAAGAGAACAGAGATGTTGGTCACTTCATTGTCATTATAAGCATCGAAACGAGCTTCACTGCTCTTTCACTTACGAAGTGACCAACATCTATGTTCTCTTTGTTTAAGAGTAAACCTTATTTCATTTGACTTAAAGACTAATTTAGTGTAAAAGTAATTTGCACTTATAACGCCTTACATTTTGAAGTGGCAGTTGTGGCCGCAGCTAACAATACAGATAATGGTATTGTTCATCGGGTACAAAGCTAAATGGGATTCGCTTAACAAATGTGATTCGAACTATATTCCCGAGTGTTGGATGTTAGCCTGATTCTGAGGCACTGAAAATTTGTATAAATATGCAAATTTTTGGAGTTTTCAGACTAGAATTCTGACTTTCCTATAAGACTGAAGACTTAGCTTTTATTCTGGTCTTTAGAACATGACAATTTAAGCAACTGGTGTGAGTTTAAAGTTATCAAAATGTATGTTTGGTTTAGAGAAAACAAATTGAAATTTCAAAAAAATCAAAACGGGTCCACTTTAGCCGCTATAAAATCTAGGTTTCAGTGGGAATAAAAATTTGAGTTTACCATCAAATGATCGTAAGCTCACATTTACATAGCAAGTAGATTTTATACTGTTATTTTTGCTTGGTAAGAAGATATGATTTTTTGAATATCGTAAATATTGCAGAACACTATTAGTACGACAAAGTCGTTTTTTTATGGTAATCTGCCAATAAATAATGGTTTTCTTATCATAAAGGAGTTTTATTAAGTTCTGTCATAAAAGGTAGTGTTAAATTTTGATTGATGATAGTGAATGTATAGTACTAGTGGACTTTCCAGAAAACTTTACGTTTATTATTCAAGATGAAGTACAATCATTTCATGGGACAAATGACCAGGCGACTTTGCACCCATTCGTGATGTATTTTAAAAAAGACGGTGTAGTTCAATGCAAAACCTTCCTACAAACCCGTTATCAGTGATCATTTGACACACAACACAATAGCATTTTAGGCATTACAAAAGGAATTTATTGATAACATTAAACGAACCAATCCTTTAATAAAACAAATTCATTACTTTAGTGACGGAGCCGCATCGCAGTATAAAAATAAAAGAATATGGCAAATTTGTGTTACCATTGATGAAGATTTTGGACTGCAAGCAGACTGGAACTTCTTTGCTACAGCACATGGGAAAAGCCCGTGTGATGGTGCACTGCACCATCAAAAGAATAATAATAATAATCAAAGATAGTTTGCAAAGAACAGCGGAAAGTCACATATTAACCCCTCAAGCGACGTTCGACTTTTGTACGGAGCGGATATTACCTGGCATTACATTATTTCGTGTCAAAAGCAGAGATGTAGAAGCTTCAGAATCAAGCTTAATAGAGAGAATACGAGAATTTATTTACTCACGATTAAAAATACTAGATCATACCAAATCATACCATTATTACGAACGTCTGTCGTTCGACACTTTAAAAGCTCGTAAATATTCAACATTACAAACTTTTGAAGTTGTGACAGTTAGGAGGCAGTCATCGAAACGTAGAAGTAAGAATTAAATTAATTTTGTAATTTTCTATATAAGTATTTCTTTATTATTAGTGATGCTTTTAATTTAGTTAAGAAATAAATAATATTTAGGTTAATTTCAGCATATGATCTATCGTTTTGTGGTAAATTCAAATTTTTATTTACACTGAAACCAGGAGGTTATTGCATCCAAAGTGAACACGTTTTTATTTTTCAAAAATTTCAGTATGTGTTTTCTAATACTATATAATACATATTGCCATCTAAAATCAATATTAATAGTTAGAATTTAACTGTTACTGAAGCTGTGATATAAAATAAAATCCTAGGTCTAATAATACAAGTCAGGATTTTTATCCGAATACCACGAAAATGGGCCAATTTTTAATGATTTTTAGTGACACGGTATTTTATGCTGAAGTATTTGGAGGAAAAGTTATAGTGCATATAGGATACTATGTTTATTAAGGAATTATATCCAATTAACACCATTTTTGTACATAATTTCTGAACAAAGTTTCATCATAATTTGTGGCAGTAGGAAAATGACACCATTCTGTACTTTGGATGGGTGCGATAAAAAGATAAGTATACAAAAAAAAATACGACAACGGTTTTTGTGCTTCAATGTGTCATGGTACGAGTACATCCTCATTTTTTTTCATTGAAATCTGTGACCACGCGGTAGCAAAAATAATTAATTTCAGCTGTTTTCATATGGAATGACTCACACACACATGTACGCATGCACAGTAACACACTTTCACATGGCGAGCGTATCTATCTACTAAGCTTAACAATGCTAATTTTCTCTAGATATAGATGTAATTGAGAAGAGCGAATATTATTATTATTTGTACGTCGCACCCTTTCACGGGACAATGGTGTCCCGGACCTTTGGGAGGCGTGCACGGAGCCGAAGCCAACGAGCAGAGGCCCTTTCGACAATTTAATGAAATCTAAGGGGTACACCATGCGGATGCTCCCCCTGCCTGTGTCATGGGACGCACACAGAGACAGCACCCACAAGATGTAAGAACTATTGTGGTTGTATGGAGTCTAAACATGGTACTAAGCTATTACATGAAATGCGATGGACTAACTACTGGGCTATTGTTTGAGACAGCCGGACGTCTACCAGGAAAAGTGTCTCATAGCAAAAAAACTGGTAGACGATGACTCTCCTCCCGCTAGATGGGCCCCCATAAAAAGCGACACATAGAGTGGCCTAAGGGCAACACCAGTGCGGAAGGCTAAGGGCGGAGAGGTGTAATACTGAGCTTTAAACCGCAGCCAACTAACCCCTTACGTTTCCACATCCGCCCCCGAGCCGAAACTCTCGCGACTCCACTCTGCCCGGCTGGTTAAGGCAAGACAGAGGCGGAGGCCCCGACCCATCACCCCCCATCAGGACCCCCAGGAGCACTCAGGTACGTGGGGTCGCTACCCCCCAACAGCTCGCCATAAGCTGCCCTGCGGTGTTATTATTATTATTATTATTAAATATTTATAAATGTTATCTGTATACGCATCATCGTGTAGTGAAATGCAAATTGTGTTCATAGGACCTCACGATCCAGACTTGACCTAGTGTGAGGACCACTGATAAAATCTACGCAAATACTCTCACTGTATAAACCCTGTCATATATATGTACTTGTCTTGCATGTAATACTTTTTGGTAAATAAATGAATTTTGTATTGTATTGTACTTAATTTTTGTACTTAACTGATTGTTGTTCGTTTTTCATGTTGATTCTATTAAATTACTTGTTATTTTGCAAGTGTATTTTTATTATTTCCTCACATCGTTTGAGAAAAGCACTATATATACCTCGGCGGAACGAGGATGCCTGACTCGCATCTTTTGCAAGCCTCGCGAATCTCGCGATGATCGGGTTGCAAACCACCTCGTCAGGCAATCCCCTACTTTCCAGGCCTCGGCAATAATGTACTATTAATTATTCTTCGTTGTCCACTTGTGTCTCCGGCCGTCCACGGGGCTTGTTCTGTAGGTCAAAATTTCCAGAACGGAAACGTTGGCACCAATAATGTACCGGTTTTTTCTTTTGCAGTAGCTTCCCCATACGCATTGTAACATCCTACGAGCCGTTTCTGCAGCACTGGTGCCGAGGTGAAACTCACGTAAATATAGCGATATTTTAACTTCTCCATATTTTGTACAGAACGATGTGAAAGCAAAACAAATGACGCGATAACAATTGACAACATTTCATATTTATAACAGGTGGAAATTAATATAGAGATCGACAGGGCTTTATGTCGTGTACCTTAAAAAAAAATCTCGGAATTTATTCTTCTGTATTTAAGGAAATATAAGAAAATACATCAAATAACTGCAATCTAAGACAATACGGGCTGAATAGGGTTGTTGTCTAAACCAAAGAGCGAAAACATAGAATTTTTTTTTATTTGACGTTGACAGATGACAGATGCATACGCAGTTTTATTAAGTTTTTTTTTAATAAGAAAACCGACTAAAGTAACCGTTCCATTAAGTTCTGGTTTTGGTGTTGCCACATTTTAAAATGAGTATGTTTTTATAAATTAATAATAAAATAAATAATCATCTCAGAAAATAAATAAAAACAGAGATTACTTCATCTTTTTAAGCAGAATTCAGAAAAGTAATAAAATGATAGTCTTAAAAATATGAAATGTTGTCAATTCCATACAAATCAAAGTTTTTATTATCGTCTGTTTCTTCCTCCAAATACAAACATACCTAATAATAATAACATTTCGTAGCCATTCACTTTGCTTTCGTTATGATTAAGTTTTGGAGGAGGAAACACTGGAAACTGTTGAGAACGAAACTTCCACTTTGTATAGCCAGGTTAACTTTGTTACCAGGTGCAAACTTAATGTATACGCCAGTATGAAAAAATAAGCAGCACTCTTAAGATCTCTGTCCCACAATCACGACCTCTTTCGATAGCAATTTTCAATGCAATTTTCATTTATTTTTATAAAAGAGCGTTTTCTAAGCAGTCAAACTGTGCGTAAAGTCGGTGCTACTTCTCCGCACTAGTAATTTTTACTTTTCATTTTCCTTTAAAATTTTTAGCTGTGACCAGGGATCGATACCGTTATTTTGCTCCATACAAAATAGCACAAAATAACGTTATTATATTCCGGTTTTTCGCTCATTATCACACATGTTTATATTTTAGTGGGCTAATTTCAAGGATCTATATCTATAACGAAATTCTACATAACACAAGCCTTTCACATTCGAAAAAAAACGCGAAATTAGAGCGTTTTCATGAATACCGGTATCGATCCCTGGCTGTGACTGACAGCCCGGCACAGACGTTTTATTATTTAAAAAAAGTTTGATACATTAGTCAAATACTTACCTCTTTTTATTATTATTACATAAAAGTATAATGACACCTCGTCATTAAACACGTTATTAATTACATTAGATATAAATTTTGATAAATTAGCTAATTTTAAATACTTATTCATTAATTACATTTGGCTGAATGTACACGTGCTCGTGCCATTTTGATATAAGACGCATGTAAAAAAATGCTTATTGCACATACTATAATAGGTAAGCCTGCCATTTTTACTCATGTCCGCCATTTCAGTCGATCTGTGAAAATCTGCTAAAATAATTTATAATATCGAATTCAAGTGACGAATCAATCAATTTAAGCCCGGAGAATGTTATTCATGAAGTAATTTTTTTTTAACTACAGCCTCTTACCGGATAAATCAAAAGCAAAATACTACTTTCGCTCTTTAGCGATAAGACCGCCTATTGTCTACCATTTATAAATTAAGGTTTCGATTGCAATATTTTTCTTGTTGGTGTACAATAAAGAATTGTTGTATTGTATTGTATTGTACTTTCATTCCAATTTACAAAAAGTAATTGTAAGTATTTAAGTATTTTTCATTTTCTCGACATTGGTCCATTCGTTTGTATTGGTCCATTGGTTCGTCATTGGTATGCATTGGCATAGTACTAAAAATTTGTATTAAACACGTGTTACCGGTCTGATGATGAAGTCTGACGATGGCCACAGGATGTCCTATACTTAAGCAAGCTGATATACTTACCTATCGTGTTTGGGCTCATTTCAATTTAACTTGACGAGAAAAAAAAACATTTGGACCAAAAGTACAGTAAAAGCATATCTCGAAAAACGTTACTTAAAACTTATTTTAGAGACTGACGAGTGATTAACCATTCCTTGATTATATAACCAAATCACAAATGCTGCTGAATTTTAAAAGGACACAAACCAACACTTATCGAAATATTTGCGGAAAACTCGACTTTAAAAAACAAATAAATTATATCATTTTAAATGTAAATAGAGCACACCTGTTTAGCAAAAGTAGAAACATTTGGCGGAAACTTTAGAGGAGCTGTGCTGAATATTTGATTGTTTGAATTTGTCGTTTACTTCAGTTGAAGCTCGTTGAAATTTTTAACTGTTCTCTTGGAGATCTCCAGAAAGAGCTGCCTATGCCAAGCAGGTATCTACGTGAGCTGAAAATGTTTAGTCATCGTTGAAAATGAAATAAACCAGTACCTAAGTTTTCCGAGGAAAATAAGACGTCCTTTTGTATTTGACTTCTGTCTGTAGTTAATTAGCAGCTTTTTTTAGGGATATTATTAAATGCACATCTGTATAATTTTTCAGCACACTAGGTAACTCCACTAATTAACTGAATGCATACCAGAAAAACGAATGCTGTGCAAAAAAAACAATTGATTAACTGAACATGTCCTACAAAAAAAACTTAAACATCATACAGACATGTACGAGTAACTAACCCTTCTTCTGCAATAAACATTATCTTATCTTATCTTATCTTACAAAACGAGATGACCTTTTTAACCGAATTCACACCAAAAATATGGTTCGTACCTACATCGGATATATTTGAAAGTTTCACCAAAAATACTGACTTACACACTAATTATCCTCGCACTGCACACTAAGATCTGACTCGGCCAGGTTAGGTTAGGTTAGTTTTTTTTTATATCCAGTAAAACAGTTTTGCAAATACCTTTAAATATGTGGCGTGTTGCCACAGCAGAAAACTCGGCGTCCGCGCTCTGCCAATGGCGCGCGTTCTAGCGACAGCCAATGGGAGGCCGCGAGCGCCAGAGAGAAAAATATGGCGAATCTTAATAAACCGTAGTTAAGTTCTCTGCGCGTTTTAATTCCATAAACTCTCCTAAATAGTGTCCCAACAGTGGTGACCCCGTTCTAAATGAACATTTCGCGAGTGCTACAAGAATGCGACAGTTTTCGCTGTAAAAAACACTTGTGTACAATGAACTTTTCGCGAGTACAACGAAAGTGCGAAGTTTCGATATAAAAACTTTATTTTATCGTGCGAATGGTGCGTGCGGCTAAATTTACCGTGCCCAGGGACACTAGCGTGTATAGTTGCATAGTTTTGCCAATGGCACACCTTGCCTAAACGTATTATATGCAACTACATCGCCGGGCGCGGTTTTCCTTTGATGCCGCCGACCGCGACATTTTGCCGTGGCCGTCCTTCACTGCCGTCCTGCAGTGTTCCGCTTGCTGAAGGCAATCGCCCCTGGGTGTGGGCGATGACTGGAGCCGACCCTGATTTATGCCTGTTGGGGTCCAGCGCCCAGCTGTGCCGCCTCCTGCTGCCCGCGCGGGCGCATCCGCGCCGCCGGGCTGTTGCCGCCGCCGCTGTCGCCGCCGCCGCAGGAGTTTTCAGCTAAGCCCAATTTCATTTACCTACCAACGTTTCCAAAAACGACGAGACTTTTGGTTTTAGATTCAACTCTCGGTTGTGTTATTTACGTTGTGTAGTGTCGTCAGTGAAGTGCGCGCGTATTTATTTACGAACTCATTCGCGTATCGTTTTTCACGAACAATTTCGCGTTAAATTAAGTACCTATAAGTAGACATAGATTTTGTTTTGCACCTAGACTGCATTTTGAGTAATTTTGTGTAATATAATTATCATAACCTATCTTGCTTTAGAAAAACGAAGCCAGTTTGAACAACTATGTTCATATAACATGTAAATATAATTTCATTTCTTTCGGTTAATTATCGCATTAGTTATATGTACCCATACATACTATGTTATATACATATTTTGGGAATTTTTCAAATACTTATACCTAAGCTTATATTATAACCCGCCGCGTCATTTCTCATTTGTTATTGTTAGCGTTTCTATTACGTGCCTATTTTGCGCTATTACTTAGAGCCGTATTGTTTATGTTCGCGCGACAGCTTTGAGTTTTAAATTACGGACGCGGTATCAGGTTATTTCTATGTGATGTTTATGTTTAACCGAGGTTATTTTAGTACTAGATGTTTAATTTAATACGTGTATGAGTGTATTGTATAGGTTTAACTTGCTATATTAAGTAGAATATTACGTTGCATTGGTAAAATAATTTTGAATATTTGTGCACGGTTACTACTACAGGTTCTCACTTGTTATTCACCTGTTACTCACTTAAGATATTTTAAGTGTTTTATTGTTTTCATCAATAATTCTCTTTAATTTGACTTGTTTTGTTTTCGAATTGAACTATTTTCATATTTCGCAATGTCGTCCAAAGAGGAAGAACTGCAGAAACAGGTCACAGAATTACAAAAACAAATAGCCATGTTACAAACCGCAAGCCTTCAGCTCCAAAGACAAACTACCCCGGAACCGCAAGTTATGGGTGTCTCAGTTAAATTATCGGAATTTTGGCGTGATTATCCGAAAATATGGTTCACGCAGGCAGAGGCACAATTCGAGATAGCGGGTATTACGTCTGACTCGACAAAATATGGACACGTCTTGTCCAAATTGGATGCCCATTTGGCCGACGAGGTGGAGGACATCCTTGCCAACCCACCTAGTAACGACAAATACGAGCACCTTAAGTCGGAGCTCATTAAACGTTTTTCAACGTCCAAAAAGCAACGCACTCGACAATTGCTCAGTGAGGAGCAACGAGGCGACCGGAAGCCTACGGCATTTCTTCGGCACCTGCGCTCCTTGGCAGGACCCAAAGGGGATGACGACATCATTCGCGAGCTGTGGATGCGTCGCTTGCCAGCTGAAGTCCAGCGTATCCTGATGGCGCAGGAAGACTTGCCCTTAGAGAAGGTGGCTGAAATTGCCGATAACATTATGGACACCTTACCTCATACTCCGGTCGCCGTATGTGAAGCTAGAGCTCGTTCCCCGCCTGTCTTAAATAAAATAATGCACCGTCTGGAGGAGTTGTCCAAGAAGGTGGATTCCCTGAGCAATAATCGCTCGCGCTCATCCAGGTCCGCCTCGCGTCCAAGATCAAGGTCGTCGTCTCGCTCTGGCTCACGCATGTGCTGGTATCATAAGAATTATGCCAAGAAAGCGAGCAAATGCATTAGCCCATGCAGCTGGGTTCCTAATAAGGAGGGAAACGCCAAGGACGGTCAGTAGAGGCGGCTACTGATTGTGACAACCCCGGCCGCCGTTTGTTCGTTACAGATCGTGGAACTGGACGTAGATTTTTGATTGACACCGGTTCTGATCTATGTTGTTATCCTCGCAGCCTTCTTAAAGCCAAGCAGTACCCTTCTGGTTTTGAGCTGCGGGCCGCGAACGGCAGTACGATTACTACTTACGGCCACATTACTCTAACTCTTAACCTCGGGTTACGCCGGGACTTCAGGTGGAATTTTGTTATCGCGGATGTAGGTTCTGCAATCATTGGTTCTGATTTCTTAGCCTACTATCACCTGTTACCGGATTGCCGCAACCTACGTTTGATCGACGGCACTACCAATCTTCGGGCAACCGCAACGGTAGCTGAGATAAATCAACCCAGCGTAAAGACCATTTTACTTGGCAACTCCCAATGGGAGAAAATCCTCAATGAATTTGCTGAAGTGACGAAGCCACCTGGTATTACAAGGACTATCAAGCATTCCACCGTACATTTTATTACCACAACGGATGGTCCTCCGGTCTCGTGCCGTCCTCGCCGTCTTGCCCCCCAAAAATTACTGGCGGCAAAGAAAGAGTTTGAGGATATGGTCAAATGCGGCACAGCACGACCGTCGAGCAGTTCTTGGGCTTGTCCTCTGCATATGGTTCGTAAGGGAGAGAATGGCTGGCGTCCTTGCGGCGACTATCGCGCCTTAAACGCCAGAACCATACCCGATCGATACCCTGTCCGTCACATAGCTGATTTTGCTTACAATCTGTCCGGCTGTAATATTTTTAGCACTATAGACTTAGTAAAAGCTTACCAACAGATTCCGGTTAAAGCCGATGATATCCATAAAACAGCCATTACCACGCCGTTCGGACTCTTCGAGTTTCCATATATGAGTTATGGTCTTCGAAACGCTGGTCAAACCTTCCAGCGTTTTATTGACGAGGTCGTGACCGGCTTAGATTTTTGTTACCCCTATGTTGATGACATTTTAATTTTCTCCCGTTCCGCCGAGGAACACGCCGAACATCTGCGTGTTCTTTTTCAGCGTCTATCCGAATACGGTGTAGTAGTCAATCCCACTAAGTGTGTGTTTGGTGCCGAAGAGGTTACGTTCTTAGGCTACCGTATTTCCAAAGATGGTACTCGTCCGCCTCCTGAGAGAATATCAGCTCTGCGGGATTTCCCTCTACCGAAAACGGTCGAAGGCCTCCGCAGATTTTTAGGCATGGTTAATTTTTACCGCCGTTTTCTCCCAAACGCTGCTGAACTTCAGGCTCCACTGAACAACGTTCTAGCCTCGTCGCAGCTCAAAGGCGCAAAACCAGTACCATGGACCACAGAATTGGAAGTTGCATTTCAGCGATGCAAAGATCATCTCGCTGAAGCAACAACCTTGAGCCATCCACTACCTAACGCAGACCTAGGTTTGTTCACGGACGCCTCGTCCAGCCATGTCGGTGCATGCTTGCAACAGCGCATCGGCGAGGACTGGCAGCCCCTAGCATTTTTCAGTAAGAAACTAACTGCTCGGCAGGCTATCTCGCCGGCATATTATAGGGAGCTATTAGCAATTTACGAAGCGGTCCAACATTTTAGGCATATTCTGGAAGCTCAACATGCAACCATTTATACAGACCATAAACCGCTGATTTATGCGTTTACTCAACGGCGTGAGAAACTGCCTCCAGTACAGCTTAACCAGCTGTCTTTTATTTCACAATTTACAACAGACATCGTACACGTCCAGGGCAAGGAAAATGTCGTGGCTGATGCTATGTCTCGTGTAGAGGCCATCCGCATTGAGGATAATTATGCCGCTCTGGCACAAGAACAAGCAACGGATCAGGAGTTACATAAGTTGAAGTCTGACTCTTCTCTAAAATTAGAGAAGGTCCGAATTCCGGGCACTGACGTCGATCTTTTCTGTGATATTTCTACAGGTAAACCACGCCCATACGTAACCCCGTCATTCCGTCATGCTGTCTTTAAAAAGTTACACAACCTAAGCCATCCTGGCTCACGAGCATCTGCCAAACTAGTTTCGGAACGTTTTGTTTGGCCTGGCGTACAAAAAGATTGTCGGGATTGGGCACGTTCTTGCACCCCTTGTCAACGCAGCAAGGTAACCCGACATACGTCTACTCCCCTTGGCCATTTCAACAATCCGACGAAACGTTTCCGCCACATCCACCTTGACATTGTGGGCCCTCTCCCACATAGCAGAGGTTTTCAATATTGCCTCACTGCTGTGGACCGTTTCACCCGATGGCCAGAGGCTTGGCCTATGGTGGGCATAACGGCGGAAGAAGTTGCTGAGACATTCTTCAGAGAATGGATAGCTCGTTTCGGTGTACCTTCCCTGGTGACAACGGACCAGGGGCGTCAATTTGAAGCAGCACTATTCAAAGCCCTCATGGATCTCTGCTCTTGCAAACGCGTT
Source organism: Apotomis capreana (assembly GCA_947623375.1). Taxonomy (NCBI): domain Eukaryota; kingdom Metazoa; phylum Arthropoda; class Insecta; order Lepidoptera; family Tortricidae; genus Apotomis; species Apotomis capreana. The sequence continues at coordinate 24,645,304 of OX392500.1, forward strand.
CGCACCACGAGTTATCACCCGTGTGCCAACGGCATGGTTGAGCGTATGCATCGACAGCTTAAGGCTGCCCTGATGTGTCACCAAGAAACCTGGCATAAAAGGTTACCAGTTGTACTCCTCGGCATGCGTTCCGCTGTTAAGGAGGATTTGCAGACCTCTTCTGCCGAGTTAGTGTACGGAGAACCTCTGTGCCTACCCGGCGAATTTATAGTCGCACCTCCGCCTACGGATCGCGTCGAAGATACTTCAAACCTAGCTACCCAACTTAGCCGACGAATGTCCCAATTACGACCTATTCCTGCATCACGTCATAATCATCGTTCTACATTCGTGTTTAAGGACCTGGCATCTTCATCTCATGTATTTTTAAGAGATGACTCCGTAAGGACGTCTTTAAAGCCACCTTACACGGGACCATTTAAAGTCGTAAATATTAATGACAAAACAGTTACCATTATGGTAGGAAGCCGAAATGTAACTGTCAGTCTGGACCGAGTAAAACCGGCCTATTATACTAAAGATTATTCAACACACTCATCGACCAATCGGGCTCCTGACCGTGCAAATCAAGCCTTGCCGACGTCTCCGCAAACTCCACCTGTGGTGCCCGTTGTTCCGATTGTGCCACCTGACCAGGAGAAATCTGAGAAACCTGTAACTACGCGCTCTGGGCGAAGAGTTCGCATTAAGACTCCTTTTGACCTATGACGGGTTCTGTAGTTCTTTCTTTTCATGTACTGTTATAATCATGTAAGTATATATAATGTAAGTATATATAATGTAAGTATATTTAATTTAAGTATGTTAATTTTCTCAGTGGTATATTGTATTGTATAGTTATTTTTCTCCGTGGGGGGGTGGTGTGGCGTGTTGCCACAGCAGAAAACTCGGCGTCCGCGCTCTGCCAATGGCGCGCGTTCTAGCGACAGCCAATGGGAGGCCGCGAGCGCCAGAGAGAAAAATATGGCGAATCTTAATAAACCGTAGTTAAGTTCTCTGCGCGTTTTAATTCCATAAACTCTCCTAAATAGTGTCCCAACAAATAGTATATTTAATTCGCATTATTTAGTGTGCAAGTCAGTATTTTTGGTGAAACTTTCAAATATTTTGATCGAAAAAAGGGAATATAAGGTCAACCGGGGTAATTGCCACTTTGGGGTTATTGCGTCTATTTCAGTTACTTTTTAAACAACGTTAGTTACTACAACTTCTGCCATCTAGGGATATGGGAATAAACTACTTGGAGGGTAACACGTAACATAGAGGGCGTTTTGGCGTATCGTGTTCAAGAGGTCGACCATTTTGAAATTTAGTTTAATGCTAGATCTACACGTTGCATGACGTAAGTCAACAAAGTCTGTTTACATCCCCGTTTTCTTTAGATATTTGATAATTATTTGTAATAAATGTGCCTACTATATTAGTAAGACGATATGTTCGAACCACTATTTTTCTATTTCACTATTTTTTTTTTTTTCACTATTTTTGTTGATAATGCTTTAGGTTTGGAAAAAAATCTATGTCAAATTCTTGGAGGTAATTTTTTAAATTTGGCAAAATGCGTCTCATACTTTGAGTTACTTGCGTCTGTGTATCGCATTTGCCCCAATGTCAGGTGTCGACAACCTTTTTCTTGGTACTTTATAAATACATTTATTCAATAAAGTGGATACAATACAAATACAGTACAAAAATTATCGTAAAAAAATAAAATTCAGTCGATGGGTGGGAGGGCAGCACCGTCGTCGAATTCCAGCCATTTCACTAATGGCTTGAACCTGTAACGTGTGCCACGAATGCACATGCTAGTTGCACGTATGATCGCAACGCTTACCCGTGCTCTAAGCCAGCCCAGCACCGTACTTATAGATCGGTGCCAGCGGTCTGAAATGGCTTCTGCCATGTGTTTCATAAAAGAAGACATTTGTGGGGCTTACTGTACTTGGTTTTAACAGTATAAAGAACATTTTCGAGCTTATTTTTACCAGAATTAATGCATTTTATGTAGTTAAATTAAAACATAACAACTAATTCAGGTTCGTAAAGTTTTATGAATAAAGGGGTTATTCTACAAAAACTTTTTGTTTTCGAGATAGTATATAGTTATTTAAGAAACGCTTATATTCTTAAATTGTTTTACTTACATGTAAGTTCTTAGACGAAACTTCAAAACAAATTATATTTTGTTTTAAATAATGTAAAATATGATAGAAGAAAGTATTGACCTTAAATATCTTTAACAAAACTCCTCATGTGGATAAAATCTCCACTATTTAATTTCACTCATTAAATAGGTCAGTGACAAAGATAAAAATTAAAGCTCTCGGAACATTTCTAGATCTTAGACTTTTGACCGACTAAAAGGTTTACAACATCTGGAAATTAGGTACGTTTGGATAAATGCGTCCACATATTGTAGACGCGTTTACCCAGATTATACTATTTTCTATCTGAGCTCGTTAGTAACTGTTTTTGATCTCTTGTATTTAGCTTTATCTTCTAGAATACTGTATTACAAACATGTTTCATGAATTTTTGAAAGCCTCTTCGTAATTGATCGTGAATGGCTTAAAAAAGACGCAATTATCCCAACTGGGACAAATGCGTCTAAATTTCCGTTTTTTTTAAAAAACGTCTAGGTATATCGTTTAATTGTCGCAAACCAAAAACGTTACTACACGAATTTTCTTGGAAAAAAGCCACAGGAAGCACAGCGCGTAAGAATATTTCTATACAGTAATTAAATATTTCATAACTTGGGGTTAAATGAGAGTATAAAATATCAAAAAAAAACGGTGACGCCATTACCCCGGTTGACCTTACAGATATCGATTTAAATACATGCCTTTTTTTTATACCGCAGAGGCTTGAGAATTTTGTCGAAAATTATCGTTTTCTATGAAAATTCGTCCTAATTTGCCGGACTCCGTAACTCAAAGACCGATATTTTCCACCAGTACCTATTCCGAGACTTTAGAAGAAAAATATTTCCGAAGGTTAACAAACGCATTATTTGATATTTTTAAGTTACTACGCTGAACTGAACTACTGTACGCTGCCGATCCAACTTTGAAGGCATACGTTCATGTGGATGTGAAATTGATAGTATCAACAAAGAAAGACTTTCTACACATTCTTTACATTGAGAATCGTCAACGATAATAACGCCATCTAATTGGCCAATTATTTTAAAAGTATTCCGCCCGATTCGTCCGCTTGTAGAACCGCAGCTTGTTCGAGATTACTGCTAGAGGCCGTGCGCTGACTCAAAGACAGGTGGCAGCACTATACCAATTTTGCCGAAATGCCACTGAAATTCTACTCTTTAGGTATAGCCTGATGTATGTATCAGTAACACGTACATATTATATAGTTGTTACTGAGGGTCGTGAATCGTGATCCCCTTGGGAGTGAATCTTCTGATTATAGGTAGGTATAGTGCCACCTGTTTTAATCCGACCATCTGAGTGGACTACAACTTCTCAGACGGTTACCCTCGATGTACTTACCTATAGACCAAAAATTCCTGGATCCAAATTTACACAGAGTGCAACTGCTTAAGCAAATAGATGGCGTAAATTTATCAACAATTCCCACTCTATTACTTCTACATAATATACTCTTTTCACCAATATATTAACCATAATGCCACGTACTTTGACGGCATCAAAATTTACGATTTTTAATTAACTTTTTGCGCCTTTCTTAGGTGTGGATTCACAATAGGGTCTCCCAATCTGGATTACTAGGTGGTCTCACGCAGTAGTTATAATAGGCTAATATGATATGAAACAACGTCTATGAAACAAAACTTAATATCCTGTAACTAAACTGTTGTACACATTACGTTTTATACTGTTTGGGAGCACCTTTAGTGAATAATGAAAAACATAGGTCTACAATACACAATAAGAACAAACATATATAGGAAACAATATTTATTGACAGTATAAAAGTTAATAAAATTATAGAATAGCAACCATGGTTACAAAAACATTATCCAATTGATGAAAAATGGCGTTTAATCAAGAAAAGCATAATAAATAAAGCAGTATTTAGTTAAACACCAAGGACAAAGGCAACAAAACAAAATAAAAATAAATCTTAAAATGAAAAAGTAGGGATCAAAATTCAAATTTTATATTTGTGTCTCCTATTTGTGGATGAGTGCATCGGACCCACAAATAACGAGTTACACTGGTGTTTCACTAAATGCATTGAAAACCGTGCCATTATTTATTTAAGTTTTTCACTATTTCCACAACCTGTCTCCCAATCAATAACACCTTAAACTATTTAAGTCTTCTATTCAGACACGCCTAATCTTAGTCGGAACAGATGACACATGGAATTGGAAATGTAATGCCGCATTTACGTATTTGTCTCGCCACGAATGGCGATACAAATACCTAACAGATGTCTAAATGCGGTTTTATCTAAGATTGAGGCGTCTGGTTTACCCTAAATTGAAATTCGATAAACGCAATGAATTGCATTCCAGTCTTTGGCATTGATGGTCCATTAATTGTGACCGTCAGTTAAAAGTTAAATAATAATTTCGATGTCAGCAATTCAACTGTAGATCATTGACAGTACTTAATCACAAAATTTAATGAATATTATATTTAATGGGATGATCGAATGAGTTTGATGAGTATTCAATAAATTGAATTTAATAAGTACCTACTAACATTTTTAAAATATCATTTGAATATTTCGCACATAATACATGTGTAGTGCGAAATATTTGGTGTAAAAATGAGAGTTACTAAAAATCATTTTTAGTATCATCAAATGTAAGTTAAATCATTTTTATTTCATGTTTTTTTTTACAACTCACACGGCTCCTTGTCGTTTAACATATGGATCTACGAAGCCGCGAGCCGACGGGCATTTTTTCAATAGAGACAGAAACAAAACTTTACAGGTGAACTACTTAACATTTCACCTATAGCTCCTAGGCCGGTATGCCACTACATAATTAGTAATTACCGTATTGTCATATCATGCTGTTTTAAATGACCATAGACTATAGGGCGAATTTCCGTTTGAACCGCGCGGTTTTATCGACATTCTGGTCTCATGACTATTACCACAATGGAAGAGCAATACGCTATAACTGAGATAAAACTAAATCATGACTTTAACCATCTTCTCATCCTACATTTTTTGAGATAAGAATGACGAAAAAATACGCCGTAAAAACGCTGAAGTTTCGCCTTAAAGAAGTACGCTCCGTAAGCGAGTTTATGGCACTGGATATTCGGCCTCAGGGCTATCACTGCGAATGAAGTAGGAGCCGGAAGCCCGCGACCCGCGGTATCACAGCCACTGCATTAGATATCGCGCGATTATCGCGACGTGGCACGGACTTAAACTAAGTTATGTATACACAAATGCAAAATACTGAATAACTCTACTGGAACTTCTTTTGCGTGATTTATAAATAAACTAGATTCGAAACGTTTAGCGGACACATTCATACCTATTCATTCTTTCGTGTGCCCGTTTCTTCCGAGTGTAGACGTAATATATATAACTTATTTTTTTAAACTTAACGTTATATCTAGGACGAGGCCTCAACTTTACGAATAAAAGAAAAATCTAACCTCACTTAGCAGGCCTGTATCGTAGTACTGATAAAGTTATTTAAGGCAGATACTGTATAAATACTAGTACCCATGGGACACTTGACTTGACAAGTAAATTGGCAAGTACATAATATAACATGTTATAAAGTACTACGTACTACAGATAAATTGAAATAACCATCAATATAACTTTACTTATATATACCTACATAACCCTCATAATATTGTTTTGTGATCTACATAGGTACGTTGATCACACGCGTACGATATACTAGAACCACCAGTATTATTGTATCCTATAGAAATAAAAGCCTTTTCGGGTTTCTATAACACAGTCATATTCACAGCAATTATCTAGATACCTGGGATCCCATGGTCCATGAATCCTAATGTAGGTACACACATTTTACGTACCGATGTGGAGGTGAAAACTGAGTTCGTTTTTTAGTAATTAAAGAGCTTTTGTACGAGTAGGTTATTTCAAACTGATCTAAGGCACAGGGGAAACTCGTTATGCAAACTGATTTCTCTATAGGTGATGGTGTTTTGGGTTTCATTCAATGTCACCCGTATAGAAGTCAACTACTTGGTAACGTTGCTGGCAGCAACTTTGGTCTTGATCCACTTGGTGGTGCGCGACAACAGATCTGGTTGTTGCGAGGGGTCCTGCCACGCTTCGAGGTTCATTTTCTTTATCTCGTCACAAGGCACCTTAGGGTTTCTGTTGAACAAATAATAGCAAAAATAGAGCAGGCGAATATACAAAACAGGGTAGTAAGAGACTGACGCTCAAGGTATAATACCTACTACTAGCTACTAGCCGTTCTCTTTATACCTACTAATAATGAAAAGAATGATACTTTATTCTGTAAGTAGGTAGGCCACAAAGTAACCACTTTTACATGACTGAGTCTGAAAATAAACGCCGAAAGAATCTCAACGGTCAGTTATTTTTTCGTAAATGATACCTACTTAAGTATTACAGCTGCTTAACAATTATTATTAATAATTCTTGAAAGAAACTGAAAAAATCCAAGTAGTTGATAAAATATGTAATCAGAAATATCTAGAAACTGTAGAAGAATAAAGAAACCTTTAACATTAATCACATCCAATCAGTACTTTATCAAAGCAACATACAGCGTGTATTTTTGATACAACCTCAAACTTTACAAGTTCTTAGCATAGGGCCTAATGAATGTGTTTTTCTACAAATTAATTTAAATGTACGATATTTTTTCCCCTTATAAAAATTCAGCACGCAATGTAACTCGTTTTTATTCTCGCTTAGCTATCTACTGTCAATAACAATAAAAGTCAATGTGTCAAATAACTGTACGCAATACATTGCTACTCGAAAAATTACAAAAGTTAATTACCTACGCACTGGTTTAACACTAAATTAACTATTTGTTGAAATATCGGTTCGTAGCACTGAAATCTACGTCTGGTTAAAGTTTGTGGCTATATCAACAATGCAAAAAGAATAAGAATAATTGTTTATACCTGTCAGAGGTCGGCTGGAAGACGTCCCTCTGCACGGAGGTAAGTCCGCCATTGTCGCATAGCAACCTGGCCAACGATGTGCGCTTGAGCTCGGCCAGCTGTCGCTTGCTGAAGCTCCCGGCTTCGTCCGTGTGCGAGTAGAAGTAGCGGTCGCCGGCGCGCGTGCGCCACAGTTGCTCCTCTGTAACAGACAAACAAGATTAGTATAAATATTGACGACGCGGTTGGCTGTTTGCAAGCACCTGCCTACTGAGCAGCGGTCCCGGGTTCGAATCCCGGCCAGGGCAAATATTTGTGTGTTGAACTCGAATATTTGTGCTTGGGTCATGGTTGTTCCTATGTATTTAAGTATATATTTATCTATATAAGTATATATATCGTCGTTTAGTACCCATAATAGACCGGGAGATAGTGACACAATTTTCAAGCCTTCTTGAGCTTAATTTGGGACTAGATCGATTTGTGTGAGGTTGTCTGATATTTATTTATTTATTATTGACCAAAGGTAAATCATGAAAGAAAAATGTAATGTCATCCATTGCAATGTAGGACTCAAACCTGCGACCCTACGTTTCCGGCGTAGTGCTCTCCCAACTGAGCTATCACATCGTTACGTCATTCAGACTAAATCTTTGATTCCATAATTCCACGCTACTGGGGCACCCTCTGAGTCATGTGTTTTTAAAATGCTTATGCGCATTAGCCATACCATAGAGTGTGCGTCATCATTGTGAAAATGTTCAACTCTTTGTCTCAACGTCGTAATATAGGTAATTCGAATATCGATCGACATGATGCTGACGAATCGCGAACCGATTCGAAACATGTCGAGCGATATTCGATATATAACGACATGAGTTAAGTAGGTAAACCCGTTTTATTTGTTTTATTATTATGCCTCAGACTCGCGGGAGTTTTCTTTGACATTTTGACGACGCGGATAGCGCAGTGGTAGTGCAGAGCCGATGGCTCCTGGGTTATGAATGTTTTCTATAGATTCATGACATTCCTATTAATACTCTTATGGGATTTACGGTTTCGGTCACGATTACGTTTAATGAACAGCCCGACATGTTTTGAACTCGTATAGTGTTTATCTTCAGGGACATCTATTCGACCAGGTTCGCGACGCCAACGAAGGGTCCACAAATGTTGGACCGTTCCCGACTTCCTGGCCAAGAGTGAAACCGTCATTTGCAATATTATTACTGATATGTTCGTATTTCTGGCTCTATTAATTGTTTAGTCTATTATTTCCGTATATAATATCTATTGTTATTATGCTGTCAGTCTTTCGTTCTTTAAATTAAATATGTACACTTGACATATTTTTCAGAATAACCTGCACAGTAATAAGCCTAAAATGTTTCATTATCAATAGCGCCTTTTATTTTCAATCTGTTTTGCGGTGGCTGGTGCGAACAATAGAGTGGCTTTGTGCCATACAATGATATTGTTTGGCGTATATACAAAGCTAGCGTTAAACATTAGCGAGTAGGCACACTTTTCATTGTGACTAACCTTGAAATAATGAACTAATTAAACATTAAGTATAGAATGCCAACTCTTTTCATCATCATCATCATCTCAGCCATAGGACGTCCACTGCTGAACATAGGCCTCGCCTTTGGACTTCCGTATATACCGGTTGGAAGCGACCTGCATCCAGCGCCTTCCAGCGACCTTTATAAGGTCATCTGTCCATCTTGTAGGTGGACGTCCTACGCTGCGCTTGCTGGTCCGCGGTCTCCACTCGAGAACTCTTTTAATCCTTTGTAAAATTTACGAAATTTCGTAATGTTCTTTAAGCTTTAGGCCATAATAAATAACAGCATTTTCTTAAAATTTTTGCTTCACTAAAAATGAGAAATGAATGATGAGAAAGAGCGGTTTATATGAAAGACAATAAAAAAAGCTCACTGATAAGGCACGTGAAGGTCGGTCCGAGGGTAGAGCCGGGCAGGGCGGCCTCGGCCATGGCGCCCGCCACCACGTCCACGTCGCCGGGGTGCGCGTACACCTCCATCAGCCGGTCCACCACCTACCGAGAAAATATATACGTTACATTAATGATTTCTCCGAAGACACAGACAACCCCCACTAGACGGAGCATGTAAGGCACAGACAACCCCCACTAGACGGAGCATGTAAGGCGACCCGCGCGCACCAACGATATGGTACGGCAGAACATTAAAGTATGAACACGGCGGCCACCGTTTAGTTGCGTCCTTGTTTATGATCCATGCGTACGTCAACGAAAAAAGAAATTAAATAAATAACATGGTAAATTGTAGTGTTAAGTGGTGTAGAGACCTCATAAACATGGACGCAACTAAACGGTGGCCGCCGTGTTGATACTTTAATGTTCTGCCGTACCATATAATTGGTGCGCGCGGTTCGCCTACGGGTCGCCTTACATGCTCCGTCTAGTGGGGGTGGTCTGTGTACGAAGATAATACTAATATTATAAATGCGAAAGTGTCTCTGTCTGTCTGTTACCTCTTCACGCTTAAACCGCTGAATCGTTTTGATGAAATTAGGCATGGAAATAGTTTAAGAACCGAGGAAGGACATAGGATAGTTTTCATCCTGGAAATTATCCCTAAAAAGATTGAAAAATGAGTAAATAATTCATGCTGACATTGATGACCCTACAGGGTCAGGGAAATGTAATTAGACCAAAAGCACAATTGCTCGTACATTTACTTAGGCGCTTTTAATAATCCCTTTTATTAATTAAGGTGATTAGGTGGATATCTATCGTGTTGTACGAGGTTGCTTCCATACTTCCAAGTTCCACGCGGACGTAGTCGCGGGCAAAAGCTAGTCATCATATAGTCGAGTTCGCAGATCTTTTACGTCATGCAATAAGTATGTCAGATAAAAAAAATGTACAGTATAATAAAAACTGACGTTCAATTTAAACTAGTGGCTCTGTGAGCTGTAGACCTAGCGAGTTTGTTTCAAAATTACTCTTTTTTTTTAAGGCTAATACAATGTACTAATATGTACGCAATTATTTTTAGATTTCGTAAACCTGAACGACAAAAAAATTAAATATACTTATCGAGCCTACTTACAAAATTTTACGAGAATCGGTTGAGAAATGTGACCTGTAGGGGAGAACAGACAAATATCCGGACATACGAATGATATTTTGGCGAAGGTTAAACAGAGGCGCTTCGCTTGTTTCGCTTGCTCGGTCAATTATTACTACTACGAGGGAAACGGTTTACCAGCCCGAGCGCTAACGAGGAGAGACGCTAATCAGTATAATAGCTCAGGCGCAAGTGTATTTTAGGGTAATAAAGTACCTAGAAACGGTCTGCCGTGTTACGGAAAGTTAAACCAACAATAAACCCACAACAGACGTATTTAGACCGAAGTGACCATAGCTTTTGAAAAAATTGGGCAAGTGCAAGTCCGACTCGCGCATGAAGGGTTCCGTACCATAATCTATAACAAGTTTGTTGTCCATACAATCCCATGAGCTCCCCTTAAATATTTATTTTATTTTATTTTTAGTATTTGTTGTTATAGCGGCAATAGAAATACATCATCTGTGAAAATTTCAACTGTCTAGCGTTCCGCCAGCCACCGTTCTTGAGATACAGCCTGGTGACAGACGGACGGACGGACAGCGAAGTCTCAGTAATAGGGTCCCGTTTTTACCCTTTGGGTACGGAACCCTAAAAATAGTAACACGAACGTACCTCCTGAGGGATGACGTCAGCGAAGTCCTGGAAAGAGTTAGCGACAGGAAGGCCGCAGAGCGAGCGGTAGGCTGCGTAGCCTGGTAGTCCGTGGTCGCGGCCGCGTTGCACGTCCACTGCAAGTGCGTCCAGACCGCCCAGCCAGCCTTGTCGGATCTGCAATAACGGACGATTTTGAGAAAATGCCTTGGGATTACGCAATTCTTACGTGTGAATTGTAAACCTCGAAATCCTTCCCATTCCGACAATACTCAACGCGGACTTGTATTCCACCTTTATGCTGTCGATATACCACTGATTCGTACGAAACGCTTTGCGTCTAGGTACTTTTCTTATCAGGACAGCAAGAGCGAAACTGATTTTCTGCGCACCTTTTCCTTGAAAAATATAACTTGGATCTCTTATAGACGAGTGAATAGGCATTTTCTAGGCAAGCATGCTCCATCTTGGGCATAATTTGTCGCTTAACATCAGGTGCAATCGAGGCTTTTTTTTTTTATTTGTTTGACTATCCATACTAATATTATAAATGCGAAAGTGTGTCTGTCTGTCTGTCTGTTACCTCTTCACGCTTAAACCGCTGAACCGATTTAGATGAAATTTGGTATATAGATAGTTTCAGTCCCGGGGAAGGACATAGGATACTTTTCATCCCGAATAAATGTAGTGTTCCCGTGGGATGAGCGGGTAACACCGCGAGGCACAGCTAGTCGTAAATAAAAAGAATATATGTTTTTCCACGGTTTCAACCCCCATCGAAACCTGAACATGCAACATTCGGATATACGAAGTAATTTTTGGTGAAGCTGACATCAGAGACACTTCGCTCGCTCGGCGACGATTGGAACACCCACGTCATAAAATATACAGTTGCCGAGAAACTTCTTGAGCCTAACCTTGACTGCGCAGTAGCCGATTTACGTACAAATATGCATGCGCAGATCCGCCATTTTGGGTCAAGAAGTTTCTCGGCAACTGTACGCCCTAGGCGAATATCAAGAGCAAATAGCAATTACTAACCTCTCGACTATTTTGTCGCTCAAAAAACGTGTGATTCCAAATATTCGACTAAAAATGTAATAATACATCACAACCTGGGAATGCGTTATATACCGTGGGATCACGCTCCTATGCATGGTTACCTACATATTTTATCACGTGCAAAAATTACTCGTACGTATTCCTTAATTACTAATTGACGGTGTCAAAACTTAGGCAATAAATTACTGACTTGACGTAGTTACGCACAAACGCGAACGTTCCAACCCACACATCACACGAATTCGAATTTGAACTCATTCACATTATAGATATAAAAGTTCTTATTCAATTTTCAGCATCTTGTGGGTTGGATCGTTTGTGCGTAGCTACGTCCCAGTGATTCATCATTAAAGCCAAACAATGCCATTAATGAACAAACAGCACGATTGTTGTATGTACTTATATACAATGAATACTTTACAAAAATATTACATTTCTTTATAAATTTTCTAAGAAAAAGCTTTAAGTTATAAACAGGTTACGTATTCAAATACAAACAATGAGATAATTTATCCTAATACTAAGATAAGATAAAGATAAGCAGATATTAAGACATTTACAGCTAAAAACGCGTGTACATAATGTATGTATAGATACAATTACGTGCACAAGCGTATCACGAGTAAACAGCGTGATCAAAAGTAGGTATATATGTATAAAGTATTGGTAATTCAAGTGACTGGTAGTAAATTTACCTAAATGAGCCGTGTACTAATGACGTAAGGTAGGTAGGTACAGTCAGCCAAGACAGTAGTTTACTAGGTACTACTTTTGGAACTCATGAAATAGAGTCGCACGGACCTAAATTATATGACGTCTTAATTTGATGTGTGTAACTGCGCAATAACAATAACAGCTTATATGTATATGCATTTACTTTTAAACAGGACAACCTACATTACATGCGTCATTCTTAGCTGAGATGGGCGATTTGTAATTCAGTATGCACGTAACGAATCAGCGTTATAACTTATAAGCTAGCGAACACTACAAATACTATGAAGGTTTAAAATCGTAGTAAGAAAGGTTGATATTGTTTACCAATTATAGATATTTTTAAAAGTAAACCTCTTAATCTTAAATGTGAATTATGTGCAAGGAACAACTTGTACCACGTTTGCAATCAGTGCTGAATGAATTTCAACCACTTAACATAGATGGCAAACTTGACAAAGAATCAGCATGTAGTAAAAAGAGCAAATATGTTACAACATTCAACCACATGCTTTAAAAATATTGAATAAAACAAGTAGGAAACTTACATCGTCGTCGTAATTCAAATCCATTCCCTGGCTCTTCTGCTCCGCCATGCCTCTCAGAATCTTCTCGAGGCCGCCAGCAACGATAGCGGGCTTGAAGTACGTCTGCCCCAGCCGGTGCGACGTGACTTGTTTGTTAGCATCTACCAGCTCGATATCCTGGTCTAACAGGCTGTGAACGAAGTGGAAGGCGGCCGTCGCGAACGAGTTGCTGATGGTGGGGTTCACCTCCGAGTTGTAGCCGGTGTCATAGCTGTCGTACAGCTCGTCGAACGCTTTGCCTGTAAATACATACATCTATACTATTATGAAGTTTTAGATTTGTATTGAAATTCAGTTTTCTATGAGAATCTTAATGAGTGCTGCAGGATCGTCTTTTGTTTTGTACGGGCGCGCGGTGCCATTCTAGCCTGGCGCCATCTATTTTCATAATTTCCTTTGTCCTCGCATCACGGCGAAACGGCTGCGCAAATTTTAACCATTTTTGGATCAGGAATAGCTGGTCATCAAAATATGGTTATAGGATACTTTTAATCCGTCTACGGGAAATAAATAAATACGCCTCCAAGTGATCTTAAATTATGCTAGATACATAATTGTTCGGGGCCAAATAAATATATTATTGTCGCAAGGCGGTCTTGAAATAATAAACATTAGATAAGATGCGGTACCTATGCTTTAATATCGTGGGTTACCTAATCTAAATATTATGATTATAAAATCCTTAATGATATTCTAATCAAATAATATTTTGGTGAGAAGCATTTTAAAATAGATATTATCATAACTTTATAGAGCAGATAAGAAACAGTTACACGAACTTAAACGACTCCTCAATCAGGTAGGCACCTAGACCCCGTAGGGACTGCGCATTAGTGTCAGCGCATGGTTTTGCGCCATGCCCCGAAGGGCCACTTTGCCTACGCCTAGCCACTGCCTTTTGGTTAAGCAATAGGGCATGGATACAGATGCCGAGAAGAGAAGTTCTTATCGCGTTGCTAGAGGCATCAACAAATCGTCTTACCAGTGAGCGCCGGCATCCAATGCTTGTAGGTGATGTGCTGCATCTCAGCCACCACAATCCGTCTCGCCTCATGGTAAAGGCGGTCGGAGTTCCAGCCCGGATTGATGGCCGCTAACGCGCGAGCTATACGGTTGTGCTCACGAAGCCACAACGCGTACATACTGGTCAGCCACGGGTGCATGTTGGCACGGGCGTCACCTAATACAAAACGACTTATTTAATTATTTATACATAAACAGGGTATAATTTACATGCACAGGACCTGACATTGATACCATGAAATTAAATTGAATGTATCAATATTTAAACGGACGCCGACAAATAGTATTGTTTACCGTACTATGTATGTAATATATCCAACTTCAGTTGTGTCAATGCTAATTTAAAGCTATACCTAGTAGCAAGGTCATAATATCGAAATCTACCAATTGGTTTTCTCTTTGTTCAATTTTGAATAAAAACGAAAATGCTGCATATATCACGAAAAAGTATCCAACCTACCAGCTTTAAAGCACGTAGCGTCACCACCAGTGGCCAGGCAGCGGGCAGCGGGGTCGTCGCTCAAGGGCGGGAGCCCCGCTCCGGGCCCCGAGGTCTTGAGTAGGCCTCCCTCCTTTTCACGCAGTGCTGCCGCCACGCGACCATTGGCGCCATACAACTGAGACCCGTCCAAGAAGTGCGTGGCTTGATTCATCTAAAAGAGAATATTTCGTAATTATAAAGGGTTTTTGGAAATTTAAAATCATCTAGTTTATTACCATTAATAATTTTGTCACAGCTTTTTAATGATAATGATGAATTGGTGAATCTGCTGAATCTGCTCGGAATTTCACGAGCGGTATGTGAATAAGTATTATTATCGCATTGTAAATTGAGATTCATGCAGTATCTAGGTTACTATAAAACTTCCCTGTCTTTCATCACATGTTTATTAACTAAACTAGCTACCTGTACCTAAGATTTTATTAAGAGTATAGACCATCATTCTTAACTGCCACTAACTGCACATTTGACTGAGCAGTGACTTTACTTCCAAATTCAAAAATGTCTCTGTCGCACAAGAACCTTTTAAGCCAGATATTGCAGAGATGGCACGTTTCCAATTTTAATTTTGAACTTCAGAGTAAACGATCTTGAACGGAAGATGGCAAAAGAGCCATGACATTTATTACCGGAAAGCCTTTCCAGCAAGTTCCGTTTAAGCAATCAACATACCTACCTAGCTACACAATAACGATGATGGACCGGGACCGATTGACAGATCATAAGGACAACACCAGTCATAACGATCCTTAGTAACGGGGGACTGATTGAAGAAAAAATTATATACTATAATTACATTATACACATTTCCAATGTATATATTATTTATATATTTGACTACCTACTTACATATTGTACTGTGCTGTTTAATAACAAGGTCATTGTCAAACATCTGTCGCTGCATATTCCATCGTGGAAGTTTCCAATATTTTTATTACACCGTTATCTTTCATTAGTATTTTTTTTATCGATACTAAAGTCTGATAAGCCACGGTCTAGAAAAAGTATATCATATCTCGATGAAAACGTGGGCACAGATGAATAGATAGAGATAACAACTGGAAATTTACTAGAAAACTGTAAAGGTACATATATATTGTGACACACCATTATTAATTATACTGAGTAATTATAAGGAGTAGGTATTAGGTAGGTAGGTACCTAACACTAACTAGTGGCGGTGAGCTGTAGACCTCACGACTCTGTTTCAAAATGGATGGAATGTATAATTTTTTACTTCTTCAATCGCATTGTCCGCCATTTCAAAAATACCGAATATATCGGAATCGACAAAAAAACTAGGTATATGTATATGTATATATACTTAAATAAAAAACCTACACAAATTTCATGACAATCGGTTAAATAATGCGAGAACGGCCGGAAATCCGAAAGAAGCACAACGTCTCATCCAAATATCCGGTTTTACAAATAATTTAGGCCAAGCTAACTAATTAATTAAGTATAATTTTATTATTACATCCATGGATATTTTTGGAGGCAGATAGGTGCTAGTGTACAACGAATAGTACGAGTAATTAAATACCTACAAAAAATCATACCTACTTATCAAAACTTAACACCGATTTATGAATCATGTGTTAACAGAAAGCCTTAAAACTAGGTGTAAGGCCTCATTTTACGGAAAACATCTATATAAATCCTTTAACAGAGGTCACAAAACAAGGTCAGTGAACTGATATTATTATTCGGGACTATATACTTACATATTTGCAACAACAAGGTTAGTAGGTACAGTCAGCGACACAAGTCTTTTAAGACTTTATAAAACCAATTTATACTTTATTTTAATAACCGAAGATTCAAACGAAAAGGTTAGCTAACCAGACTATAGTCTTGTTTACGTGATCAGTTTTACCTTGAGCTCGAGTTGCATGAATTGCACCCGCTATTATGCAACTAGGTACTTACACACCCCGTGTTGGAATTGGATGACAAATAGATGATCTACGTAGTAAATGGGGGCTATTTTAATGCACTGCGCACTGCCTACTTGTTTGTTAGTTCTAGTTTGGTATGATAGGTAATAAGTATATTAATTGATTGACGCACGATAGCTATCTAAATCGTAGTCAATGTGAGCCCTTCCACATCAATCCACAATAATAGCAGAATTATTATTAATTAACATCACAATCTATAAACAGAGCTGAATTACTGCCAAGGAAATTCTACATAGCATTGTTATCTTCGAATTTTGTGGAAAACTGAGTTAACACCGCATTGTTAACTCAGTTACAGTGTTTTCATTCTCAGGTACATGAGAATTTACAATGTAATGATTCTCAGGTACGGATTATGTTTCTTATTGAAATAATTGAATGGATATTAATTAGACTATAATTTTTTAAAGTTGAATGTTGAAAGCAAGACGAAGAAAAATAAAGGTTACTCTGTAGAATATAATATATGAAACTATTGATAGCTCAGCGCCAATACCAATTCTTCCATATTAAAATTCTAACAAGCTAATATAAAATTTATTGGGGTCAATTATGACCAGTACTGAGAAGTGCCTACTATTTCTCATGGATGGTACGTATTTGACGTTGCCTATTGGTCGATGATTTATTATCAACATCTTCAGACGTCGAGCAGAGACATTATCGTCACAATAATAACTCGTAACTGACGTAAATTAATGTCGAGTTGATACATTATCGAAAAGGATAACGACTACGCGACGGTTCATTACACACGAGATGCTTGCCTGTTGTACCGATTCATCAAGCTAAAAAGCAAATGTTAAAGCTTATTCAATACTTGTTATTTAAAATACTAGGTAGGTATATCCAATAACTCACCTGTTCAGAAGCACCAAAACTGCAATCTCCTCTATATGTCGTAACCGACCTAGTGTACTCCATGCAGGTTTTGTACTGGCTCTTGTAGAATGGGTCGTCGAAGGGCACTGATATAGGCATGCAGCTCGGATGAAGGTAACGAGGCGACAGTGCTGATCCATCATTATCACAGCAGCGGATCGGCTGGTCAGTGTGAACTGATGAAGAAACATTATAAAATGAATAAAGACATTCTGATTTAGGAACATTGAAATTGATCCGAAATTTAATAGGCGTTATTATTTGCGATTTGCAATATTATGTGAATAGATAGAACCTGAGTTGGGAATCGTAGGATCAACGCATTCTGCTCTATTCTTATAAAACAGGTTTTGCAAACAGGGTGCCTGCTCATTGCTAAATATAGACCTAGCTCCACCAAGGGATAGTATCTAACTAATAAGTAGGGAATATGGTATGTGTAATTTGAGCTCCAAGTACTTACTTGTCTTCCTTACAGGAATGTATACTAGATCTTGATAAATGAACTGGCTCCAAATAGGTAAGGCGATGGTCTTTGCATCATCAGGCCGATCTAAATTGCTGGTAAGTTTAGTGCTAACAAGACGAGCGGACGGTAGTGGTCTGTGACTCACTGAAGTACGCGGCTGAAATGCAAAAAATAACGTATCAAAATGTTTATTTTAATATGTCAACAGATCAGGGTGCTTTAATTGTCACAAATAACCAACCTCTTCAATACCGTCAGCATATCTTGGATGCAAAAGCCGCTTATACCCAGTGAGTGCTTGGCCCCAAGAAGATCGCACAGGGTTATTGCATGAGCCGTCGAACGACCGATAGCGCGAAGACAGCTTGTTGGAACGGCACGCCAACCTTTCCAGTGCCGCGCACTCGGGCCCGTATTCGCTGTCACGCAGGTTCAATGTACTAATAAAACTTGCACATTCCTCTTTATTCAATCCGTACCTAAAACACAAAAAAAATACCTTTAATAAGGGCCTAACCAGAGACTCAGGTCATGAGTGTACAAACCTCATTTTGTTCTGTTTCTCGTAAAGATCCTAACCACATATTAGGGCTATCCTTTTGCATTTTAATACAAATATTTTTTTGCATTACGCGCCATACACTAATAATTCATTTTATAACAAAGATAATAATCAAAGACGTCAACAAGGAAAACCTTCATTTCGAACCTTAAGTAAGTTACCTGACTAACCTTGTGCATCGAGTTACAATCAGATTTTGTGACGCTTTTGTAATAATCATGGACGACTTTTCATAAAGCATCGCGTCATCTGAAGGGAGGCCTTGAATAATAAATCCCTTTCCTGGTGAACCAGCTTTCGGCGTGATCCCAGCAGCATTCAGATTTTGCTCTAGCCTCTCCAACATAGATACAGTAAGCTTGCTAATACTGATAGACTTGTTAGTTTGGATCCCAGTAACAGGGGGCAGTCTCCTTAACATATCTTTACTTGGAAATGGGAAGTCATACATTGGAGGCGGGTGAAGGTTATCTGAAAAGATAAAATAGCTATGTAATACAAATAAAATTGCAAATGAGCCAATTGAGTTTCTAGTTTTGGAGTATGCTTACCAGAATTAACTAACAAGTTCAGCGGATAAGGGGCGACATGGCTCCCAAACGTCACACCCGCCCATAGCACAACTCCCAGCATTACTACCTTGATCATTTCTTCCAGAATACTGAAACAACACCGAAAACAACAGTTAATAAAGCGTTAACACAATCTGTGGCGGAAATAGCTATTTAACTCCGCTCAGCAGCAATAATCAAGTTGTTGCGCCAATTTTAATTACATTTACAAATACGAGTTCTAATCAGGTCCAGAAAATTTATACAAACCGGCAAATAAATCAAACGTCCAACATGAATGGACTTCTAATGATAACTGGTAAGTTGGGAGTGAAACTGGTCGACAGCGAATAAGCAAACAGTTTATAATAAAACACATATTCTGATATCTGGGGCAACGGCTAAGGGTATCGTATGGCCTTTGGCTGGTCCAGTCTGACCTTAAACAAATAGGTAGTTAGTTCGCAGATAACTAATGTTATTACATTTTAGTTCGCTTATCATAAAGCCAAGCCTCCGATGATGTAGGGACAAGCCCCCGGATCCTCCTACGCGTGTCAGACTTGCAATATCTAATAAATCTCTAATTAACTTGTTTGGACAGATAGAGTTCCGTATTATGTCATGACCTGCAATGTGCAGTACATTAGGAAGTAGGTATCTATAAGTTACATTCTAGACTGAACGCAAAACCAACCCAGCTATTAAAATGCATTATAATATGTATTATGTATATTCAACACGGACATAAACTGATCAAATAAGACGAAATATCATTCAAGAACAAGCTTATATAAACATTTTGTTCTTGAACTTTAATCACAGCATTGAATTTATTTGTTTACCTACAATAAAGTTACTTTATGTGCCAGTTCCAAATAAAATCCCACTTTCCTATTAATTTACAACTACGAAGAAAACTTTTATCCGTGTTCCCCAAGTTCGACTCCTATTAATCTCTTTGATCGTTAAAAGGATAAATACCTAGGCGAAACAAACAGTAAACATAACTATGTCAGATGCAAACAACGAAGGTTCAGAGCAAAATACCGCAGAATATACACACATCACTCAACAGAAGAGCTTACCACGGATCTGGACAAAATGACTTGAACAAGATGATGCATTCGCGCCTCTTTATACCATGGTATGTGCTGGGGTATTTGTATTAGCATGTTGTTGCCATAATACAAAACCTGTTTTTTATTCAGGTTGTTGAACTTTCTATTATATGTTGTTCCTTTGAGTTCCTTATGTTTATAGTACAATTTTTTTAAACAAGCTCATCCACTTACCTGCATTCACAATGGCATTGTGTCTAATACAATCTTATCTGCTTTTGTTCTCGTAAGCGCCAACCAGTTACTTACAAAAAAAAGGTAAGAACTACATTGCGTGGATATTGAATTTTCAACCTTATTCCTTGTTATATAGGTTTAAAATGGTTGATGATGAGAGATGATTGTAAAATTCCAAAAAAGTTATGATTACCATTATTCTGTTAGTGTATTTTGTAGTTTCATGTCAAAGGAAATAGAGTCGATAACCTATATTAACCTTCCAAGGTGGTTACAATCTGCGTTTACTACGAGCTCGCTATCTTAATTTGTGGTTTAGGTACCACTCAATGGTATTCAGTCCGTAAGTGGCTTAGCTTAGAAAATTTGTACTATAACACCTTACGTTTGGGAAATAACAGACCTAACCTACCTATGTTGTCTTGCTGTACGTAGGTAGGTGTAGGTACTTAAGTTGCATTTGATTTTTTTTTTGCCTATTTGAGCCGTCGTGCATCGCTACTGCGGTAGGTGTAATTTTCTGCATGAGCATTATTTATTAAGAAAATTGCAATTTGCTGACCATATGATAACGGGCAAACATGTAATTGCCGTATCACCACAAATTTCGTTGTAAGTATGGCATACGGCCAAAATTAATCTATTCCGTTATTTTGAAATTATGATGTCCGCCGCACCGAAGCTGGTCATCGCTGTTTCAGTGGTTTTAATAATATATACCATGCCGAGGTTTTTCTGGAAGGTTGGTTCAAGTTATCTCAATAATGAAACTTAGACAACCTTCTACCAGACAGTTATCTACTGCCAAATACCTAATCTTATTTATTACATTCAGATATAAAGTGTAGGTATGGCGGCGCCATTCAGAGGGAAAAGTTACGTAATCTTATATCCTTTATCGGTATATAGTACAATTGAATAAATTCCATGTAAAACCCAGACTTTCCTTTTTATTTCCAAACAAAGAATACCCGGGTCGTTCCGTTACAAGGATATAATTTGGAATAGCTCATACTAACCGACATTGGCGTATCGAAAATTATTTTTCAGGCTGGGCCATACTCATAGTTGAAGTCATGAATTTCTATCGGTAAGCCAAAATCCTGGAGTACATACTAGACCATATGGAGGTGGGCACGGCCCACCCTGCCACCCCCTGAATACGCCTATGCTACTTACGCCCTAACGCGTATACCTACCCTACCACCACGACGAAAGACAGACCATACAAGATATCTATTTTTCTAGACAAAGATTCTGTATACAATCCGGTTGATAACAATATATGGGTTTTTTTCTATAAAATAATTAATGCCTCTCTGGCACAAAAAAAGGTGTTTTTCTCAGTCAAGCTGTGACAATGGCAACTGTAAAGCTACCAAAACGTCAGGGAGGCTCGGATAATTAATATGCGCGATATAATCCGTTTCAATTGTTTGATTTAAGAGTAATGAATAGCCTTCTGGTACCTACTTGTGTAACTGTCTTTGCACATTAGGCCCATCTGACATGTACACCTTTATTTTTAATTCATAATTATTTATAATAAGTTTCTGTCAAAAATTTCATATTTGTGACAAGTTTTTATAGCAAACTGTACTTTTCTTTGAACATCCATCAATTGCTCACAGAAACGATTCTAAAGAGCCCAAATTCGATATGATTGCTTTATTTATTACGGAGTTCCTATGGCCACCTTGCAGCTCCATCATCAGATCAGCTCCACGTCATCATAATATTGCACTGTCACGCGATTTGCATATTCGTGCAAAATTTCAGCTCAATCGGAAACCGGATAGTGGGTCAAATTTAACTTACAAGATTCCATTACAACGGGACGGGTGAAAGTAAATAAAAGCTTGTAAAATGGGAACCTAGTTTGCACAAATCTAACTTTGACACATAAAATATGTTTTTCTCAGTCGACCTTTGACAAAGGTTACGTCAGGGAGGCTCAAAATATAATTAATATTTACGCGTTATAATCCGTAAATGTGTGACAGCCGCGGAAACCGAAGAAAATATTATATTTTGTTTAAGACGTTTTCAATTATCGATGGAATATCGCCAACCCTATGTAGGTTAAAAGAAATGTTAAAACTTTTGTAAACGACAGTCCAAACTTCCGATTTCCGAAGTCAAATTGAACGAATGAACGAACGATATTTTATGACACCAACTTTCACTCATTTTTTTTTTTAAACAGTAGTCAAAGACATTCTACAAACTAGTGTTAAATACGAATATTCGCTCGACAATAAAATCAAAGAAGTTATGTCTTGTGTTGAAATTTGTGTTTTCTCACTTTCTACTTTTTCTTATGTTTAACCTGAATCATTTAATTATTACGTCACCGGTTTCGACAAATACATGATCATCGAGTAATGAGAAGTAAAAGGTCAATTAAATTTAGGTACCTACTCATTTTCTAAACAAAAACAATCAACAATAATATTATGATGCTGTCTTATCGCGAAGCTTTCCATCCCTGTCTCATTCGACATACATTGCGTTGCATTTACTTACGAAAATGATATGACATGTAATGTAAATGATACACCGATCGACTTACGTGGAATGCTCCCCACAGCCATCACATTCAGACCGCCTTCTGGAACATTTCTCTGGAGCCTTGATCTTGGTAGTTTCAGCGTTCAACATCGACTTTCCTTCAATGATCCGTTTAAACAACATAATAGTAGGAGCAGGATTTGTTGTTTACAACAATTGTCACGTTTCTCGCGAATGTTTAATTTGTTAAGCACTATAGCTGACGGGACTTGCTCGAAAAAACGATGTTCCATTAGATTGGCAATAGAGCCAATTTTACCTCTACTGCCAAACTTGCACTGAATGGCAGTAACAAAGCAATGGAACCAACTCGAACTCGAACTAGCAGCGCAGGCCCGTTGGAGGCGCGACTACGCCCCCCGCCGCGCCTCTCACCACCCCCTCCCTAACGTCGCCATAACCATAACACTCCATTCCATGCAAAGGTAATAATGTCACAGTGTAGAAAAAATACAATAATAACGCAGTATCAAAAATATATTTATATAAACTGTAGAAATAATTATCATAAGTAAACGAAATTAACCGATTACAAACAGGAATAAATATCGTTTTAGTTTTATTTGTAAGTTTTTATTACTTTTCCGTGTTAGAAAC
This sequence comes from Apotomis capreana, assembly GCA_947623375.1. Lineage (NCBI taxonomy): Eukaryota > Metazoa > Arthropoda > Insecta > Lepidoptera > Tortricidae > Apotomis > Apotomis capreana. Next base: position 24,668,875 of record OX392500.1, read on the forward strand.
GTCAGTAGACTATTAAAAAATAATTACTTTGTTAACTGCTTAAACTTAGACTGTGGTTTCGAGAGATTTTATTAGCACTCTAGGCTCTAAGTAATAATGGAGCTATTTATTTATGATACAAGTGTGTAAATAAATTAACACGAGTCGGAAATCATCTTACTATTCTTACATACGAATTAATTAAAAAATATTTATTTATCCAGTAAAAGGCACTGTTGATTAACATTTTATTCTTCTTGAATAACCTTTTTCCAGGTTTAAATTTATTGATTCGTCACTTGAACTCGACATTATTTTAGCAGATTTGCACACATCGACTTCGAAAACAACAAGACCAAAAGTAAAAATTTTGTGTGTAATAGGTACTTATTAGTTTATTGACTTTTTTATATTAATAATAGTCTAGATTCAGAATCAGAATCAGAATATTATTTATTGCCTTAAAAAACTTATCCTAAGAATTACATTGCTAGTAACTAAAAAAACAATACAAAACAGAATAAAGTGAGGCAATGGGTCTCAGTCTCAGCATGTGCTAGGTCAGTAAAGCCCAGCGCTGGTTTTCAGACTAAGCCCGGAGATTAAGTCGGCTGCTGACATGTTGACAGTTCAAAAAAAAATATTTAATTAAATGTATAATATGACAAAAAAACAATAATAATAACAACGTAATGCAAACAACTATAATAATAAAAAAAAAAAATAAAAAACTACTAAAATAATGTAAATTAAATTACAATAACACCAGCATGGAGGTTTGTGAGTGTGTGTGAATGTATGTATTAGTGGATGTGTTTGTCTTTGACTTGTATATGTGTAAAATATATGTGTGTGCAAAAAAATGAAAAATTGAAAAATGAAAAAGAGGGAGATTGTACATGAATGTAGCTAAAAAGTACGGGTTAATGTGTTGCACGAAATTGGTTGGCATATTTTCGTTTCGCATAGCAACCATTGGCACAATCATCATTTCGCACAATTGCTTTTTGCCTAAATTTCTTGGCATACTATCATTTCGCACACGTTTCTTAATGTACATTGGCATAATGTTGATTAGAACAATACTCCTATGGTCGAATAATTGTGTCGCCGAAATTTATATGGCATAATATTCCGTTTGCATGATTATTTTAATACATCGAAAAATGAAAAATCCGACTCAATATTAATACGAAACATCAAAATACCTACCTAATCTAAGCAAAGTCGGACCTGCGCGGCTCACTCGCTTCGCTTCCTCGTTAGGGACATAGTTCAACCTAACACTCCTCCTCGCTTCGCTCGTCGTCGTACCTAACCTAAGCCAAGTTGGATCTGCCTTAAGGTGAAATAGGTAATGTTAAGAATCGTAAGTCAAGTCGGACCTGCGAGGCTCGCTCGCTTCGCTCGCTCGTTAGGGTCGCAGTTCAACCTAACACTCCTCGCTTCGCTCGTCGTCGTACCTAACCTAAGCCAAGTCGGATCTGCCTTACTTACCTTCCTTGCCTTCGTCTCTGTGAGGGACGCAGTTTCAACCTAACCTAACCTAAGTAGTTTTCTGGCACCGATTCGGTTCTGTGGGTATGCTATGGTACAATTGACAACATTTCATATTTTTAAGACTATCATTTTAGTACTTTTCTGAATTCTGCTTAAAAAGATGAAGTAATCTCTGTTTTTATTTATTTTCTGAGATGATTATTTATTTTATTATTAATTTATAAAAACATACTCATTTTAAAATGTGGCAACACCAAAACCAGAACTTAATGGAACGGTTACTTTAGTCGGTTTTCTTATTAAAAAAAACTTAATAAAACTTGGTATGCATCTGTCATCTGTCAACGTCAAATAAAAAAAATATATATTTTTTCGCTCTTTGGTTTAGACAACAACCCTATTCAGCCCGTATTGTCTTGTATTGCAGTTATTTGATGTATTTTATTATATTTCTTTAAATACAGAAGAATAAATTCAAAGATTTTTTTTTAAGGTACACGACATAAAGCCCTGTCGATCTCTATATTAATTTCCACCTGTTATAAATATGAAATGTTGTCAATTATGCCGCAATAAATTCGGCGGAGCTTATATTGTGCTACATAAAATTTTGCGAAATAAAAGTTGGCGATATTAGTATTCTGCTATTCAAATTTGTGCCAAATGAATATTATGCGACATAACAATTGTGGTAAGTATATAATTTGTAACGTATAAATATCGTCAATATATTTAAACCATAGTACGTTAAATAAATAAATATTAATTAAAGAAACAATAAAATTCATTAATATCAAAACAAGTAATATTAGAGACTACTAACGCCATCTATAGGATTTTGTCGGAATCACCAAGTTCACAATTAAACGTTTCCTTAAACAGTCATGTTAGTTCGCGATAATTAGTTCCAAAAACAACCACATTATTAGGAAGCGGCGCGCGCGCAACGGCTCTTTCTTTTCGATCCAAACGCGAGACGTTCAGGACGCTGCCATTATAATTTTTTTGAATACTACTTAATATAAATGGCGAAACTTCGTCCCTGGATCATTAATACTTTAATAATGTAGCCAGGCGAGCTACCAAATAAAAATTAAATGGAGGAATAAGGAGAACCCAAAAATGTAAGTAAATTCTTTTGACGCGAATTCAAAATGTACCTACCATGACACGTGTTGGCTTGTGTGAAGTGCTTTGGTTAACCGGGTTCATTATTTCTAGGGGTTCTATTTCCAAGTCTTAAAGCTGCATACACTTTTCTACGGGAATATTTGGGACCTGGCAATGACTACGCCGTATAGATGGAGCTGCATCTGATGTCGAACTGGACCCTGGGCTCTGCTTCCTGAAGGCACCAGCGTGATCATCTGATTATTGTGTAAGAGTGTAAGACTAAAAGGTCAGTGTCATCTCCATTATCTAAATGTGATCAGTGCCATACCGTGAAAAGTGTAAAACAACATATAACGTGGCGCCCCAACGTGGGGCGCCACTCTTGTATCGTTTTTTACGCGTTACCACCGGGTTACTCACCGTTGGCATGAAACTCTCTTTTTTTGAAAATACCTCAGGGCGCCTTTTTACTACTGTTGGTGATAAATGATAGATGTTCTTTACGGGAGGAAAGTCTTTAATACAAATATATGTTGTTTTACACTTTTCACGGTATGGCACTGATCACATTTAGATAATGGAGATGACACTGACTTTTTAGTCTTACACTCTTACACAATAATCAGAAGATCGCGCTGGTGCCTTCAGGAAGCAGAGCCCAGGGTCCAGTTCAACATCAGATGCAGCTCCATCTATACGGCGTATTCATCGCCAGGTCCCAAATATTCCCGTAGAAAAGTGTATGCAGCTTTAAGACTTGGAAATAGAACCCCTAGAAATAATGAACCCGGTTAACCAAAGCACTTCACACAAGCCAACACGTGTCGTGGTAGGTACATTTTGAATTCGCGTCAAAAGAATTTACTTACATTTTTGGGTTCTCCTTAGTCCTCCATTTAAGTTTTATTTGGTAGCTCACCTTGCTACATTATTAAATAAAGGGTACGTATTACAATCCCGAATGTTCATAATACCTACAGTTGATATACCGATGGTCAAAATACCGAAAATCAAAATACCGAAAGTACGAAAAGCCAATATTCGATACACCGATGCTCAAAAGACCTATTTTGAAAAGATCGAAAGTTCAAAATCTCGAATTTTATAATACCGAAAGTTTAAAATCTCGAAATTTTATAATCCCGAGTTTTGAATCTCGAAATTTTATAATCCCGAAAGTCAACCATTGTCAGTAAAATGCCAATGAAAAAAAAAATTTTTTCTTTTAAGAATATGATAATATAATTGTAATCCCGAAGACTGTAATCCCGAAGACTGTAATCCCGACGGCTAGAATTCCTACAGTTCAAATGCCGAACGATTAAAATAGTACAACAAAAGGAGCGTTTTTTAGGGATATAAAAAAAACTAACCTAACCTAACCCGGCCGAGTCGGATCTGCTCTGAAAGGTGAATCATTTAAAGTTTAAGAATAGGTTGGTTGAGGTGAATCAATCACCTTTCAGAGCAGATCCGACTCGGCCGGGTTAGGTTAGGTTAGTTTTTTTTTTTATATCCCTAAAAAACGCTCCTTTTGTTGTACTATTTTAATCGTTCGGCATTTGAACTGTAGGAATTCTAGCCGTCGGGATTACAGTCTTCGGGATTACAGTCTTCGGGATTACAATCTTCGGGATTACAGTCTTCGGGATTACAGTCTTCGGGATTTCATCCTTTCGGTCAAACGTTCTTTCGGGATTTTAAACTTTCGGTCAAATAAACATTCGACATTTTAATTTTCGGCCTTCCATCCATAGGCCTTATGAAATTCGGTATTTTGAACTTCGGCATTGTAATACGTACCCATTATTAAAAAAGTATGATCCAGGGACGGAGTTTCGCCATTTATATTAAGTGTAGTATTCAAAATGTGATAATGGCAGCGACCTGATCGTCTCGCGTTTGGATCGAAAAGAAAGGGCCGTTGCGCGCGCGCCGCTTCCTAATAATGTGGTTGTTTTTGGAACTAATTATCTAGTATCGCGAACTAACATGACTGTTTAAGGAAACGTTTAATTGTGAGCTTGGTGATTACGATAAAATCCTATAGATGGCGTTAGTAGTCTCTTATATTACTTGTTTTGGTATTAATGAATTTTATTGTTTCTTTAATTAATGTTTATTTATTTAACGTACTATGGTTTAAATATATTGACGATATTTATACGTTACAAATTATGCGACAGTATCATTCGGCTAAAAATGATTGTGCGAAAACGATTATGCGAAGTGTATTTCGGACAATAGAGATTGTGCAAGATAAGGGGTACCCGAAAAATACCTCGAAGTAAATTATTAAAGAAAACAAGCAGACTATTGATGATTCGTTTGAAACTAACAGTTAAATAGACGTAATACACACAAACTTGAGCACTGTAATAAAATCTCCGTAGCACGTGGTGAGCGCATGCACACCGCGTGGTCGACCCTGTTTCCTGTCCTACTCAGCGTGGATACATACGTCCCGCTCCCTCATCACGCAGTGACAGCATGCTCGAAATGCCGGTTTGTTTTTGCTGAGGACACCGTTCGCATCATACATTCATACGGACCTACCTTTATTTATAAACTTCATTCGTATGGATCACCTGGAAATAACTTTTGCGAACACACCTTTTGTGTATTGTCGGTAGTCTAAGTAGGTACTGAGTTTGCGTACGTATTGTGATACCTACGTGTCGTATAGATGTGTAAAATACTAGGTTCAGGTGGCTCAGAAGGAAATGGATACAATACAATACGAAGACGTATATACCTATATTTATTTACCCCACCCCACCCCACTTCCAGGGCGTCTTAGTCTTACCGCTCTCCTTCCGCTCTCACTTTGGCTCTCACTCTCACCTTCACGGTCAACTTAACTTAAGGGCTGACAAGTTTATAACAAGGCCTAAAATTAAAGACTACCCTTTTTTAGTTATTCAGAATAAGTACCTTTATCCACTACTACCATAGCTCTCATAAGAGCTCAGTAAGTTTATGGATCCTCTGGCTCGAGGGCCTTGCTTGACTATCTATCATCTGCAGATGCTTCAAAGCAGCGTTGCATTTTAAATAGAAATAGATATCTTTTCACCAGAGCGAAAATAGATCATCTGTGCAAATTGCAATGCAATACACTGTCAATCAGAGCTACTTCAAGGCTACTTCGTATTCCTTTAATACTTATTCTAAAATAGTCAGTGTTTATAATTGCAAGTACTGGTTCTTATGAATGTAAAACTCCGAACCGGAAAAGAGGTTTTTGTTGTTTGACCTAGTTAAAATAATGAACGTTCGTATTTTTTGGAGCGAAGCTCCCATGGATCGACTCGAATGGACTTTGTGACAATGCGCAGACCTCAGCGAGTTCTCAACCGATTTTAGAAATTTTTGTTTTAAAATGCAAAAATTTAATTTCGCTAGGTCGTGACGAAGAGAAAATTTCGAAAAAAAAAAAAAAACTCCGCTCCAATTTATGGTGCAAGCTTAGCCGGTGGCTGACTCTGCATCGTACTAGTTCAAATTACAAAACCTACTTACTTTACAGTCCGTGAGCTCTCAGATTGCGATTCGGGTTTGGGTGAAAACTGTAAGGTTCGTATCTGGATCGCGCAAGAGCGAGCGAGACAGGTATAAAACTCGAATCGCATTATAATTCTGACAGCTGTGCGTATACGATACGCGCTTTTTGTGCATTTTTTTGTACTTTCTGATACTTATCGAGATAGAGGCGCTTGCCGGGTGAGTAGGTATAGATGGCCGACCGTAGGGAGGCCGGATAGTGATACGAAGTCGGCAAGCCCTTTTCACGGCTATAAGTCAAAGGCATGTATAGTGCTTTTCTCAAACATATGCAATGATATAAAAAATACACCACTCAAAAAAAATAAAATTCAGCTGTTAAACACGCTCATGAACACAGACGCCATGTTTTAAAAAAATACTTCCCGACCTAGGCCTTCAATTTTGTATGAAATTCCTTTACAGTTCTCACGAGTTGTTGCGCCCGAAACGTGATACTTCAAAGCCTGTTATAACGCCTTTTATAACATGCTTATAACGCACGTTATGACGGCATTTCTTTGCATGTTTGAGAAAAATCACTTGTTGGATTTTTGTCATGGAATCCGAACGCTCACCTTAACGTGAAGCGTACTGTATCTGTCAGTAGTGTCACTGTCAGCCAGTTGAGTTGAGTTGAGTTGACAGCTAATCAAATTGTGACTACATTAGATTTATTTTATTGCAAATCTATTTCTTGTTGTGGAAATAAAAGTACAAAAAAAATACCAAAACGTTTGTTTCTGTTGTATAATCTACTTTTCGTAAACACAATGTCTTCTCATCTCAGTACTAAAGATAGGTTGTTGTCGCTTATAGATGATATTGAATTAATCGCAAAGTAAGTGGTTCTCTTCAAGAGATTTCGCGTCCTAACGCATGAATGTTGTTAAATTGTGTTTGAATTGGTTACAGGGAAATTATCGAAGTATCGATAGCTCCTAAAGCCCACAAGTTGTCTGCAGCCGATCATGCCCAGTTAACTGACTTGCTCTTGGCAAAAGATGTTGAACTCAAAAAGACATTAGATTTGGCTGACGAACAGGCAAAAATTCAGCAGAAAATGAATGAGCTTAAAGCTGAAGTAGATAACAAGGTACCTGATATACTATTTTTAAGTACTCTTGGTTTTAATATTACTCTTAATGTTTAACCACACTACGGGATTAATACTTTCTATTATCACCACAAAATAAATGTAAATTTAATTTATTTTTTCTAGGATCAAGATATCTACCATTTGCAAAGGCAACTTAAAGATGCAGAACAGATTTTGGCCACTTCATTGTACCAAGCACGTCAAAAATTGGCATCAATAGTGAAGTCAAGAAAACGCCCTGTTTCATCTGAGGAATTGATTAAGTTTGCACACAGGTAGACATGGCTGTTATCATTTCTATATCAACATGTTGGCACGACTGTGATCTGGTTAAGAGGGCGCCAACGCGTTGGCTAGCTATCTCTCTCACCTAGCATAAGCGTGAGCGAGATGGAAGTGAGTGCTCGGAAGCGCAGAAATAATGTTTTTGAGTTATGTCATAAACATGTGCATTTTATATTGAAAATAGTTTTACACTTTTTGAGAACTTATAATTGTGTATCTATTAAGCTAAAAATCTTTTTTAAAAACGTAACGGTTTTGAAGATCCAACTGAAAATATCAAAAAAAAGGGTTATGTTTGAGAGATAAAAGTATCGAGAAAATTATTTCCAATTTTTACCAATTGTGTTTTCATGTTAACAAGATTAAAAAAAAACTGTTCAAGTTTCTTATTTCCAAGGGACAGATTTTTAATCACAAGATTTAGGATCATTCGCCTAACGAATTTTGCATGGGCTCTTAAAACCATTTATTTCTACTAATATACATTCTGGTTGTGCTAAGTTTACACTTTATTTGTATTCAATTTACTGGTACTGCTTATGTGTATTATTGTATGTTCATTAAAATGATATTTTTTTTTATTAACATAATAACTTGTGACTTACTTGAACATATTTCCATTAAATGTTTCCAGAATAAGTGCCTCAAATGCAGTGAGTGCTCCTTTGTCCTGGCAGCCTGGAGATCCACGCCGGCCGTACCCCACAGACCTCGAGATGAGACTGGGAATGCTTGGTCGCCTCTGTGACCTGCCACTGAATGGACACACACCGTCTACACTAAATGATTTACACAGAATCACAACTGGAGGAGGTAGGACTAGATGACTAAAACATGTTCTCAGAATTGTTGCATAATTTTCCTACTATTTTGTTTAGTTATTGATATCACAAGCTCACCGTGTGATCCAATAGACGCTAGTAAAAAGTTTCTCTCTGATGAGACATCTGTTTGTTATGTTGACCATATTGGTAGCATTAACATAAATTTACATTCATATATTACACAAAGCACATTTATATTCAAACAAAGTATATATGCCTGTTTGTTTCTTTACCAATCCTTGGGACTATTAATAGAGTTATTGCCAAGTTTTATTGTATTATTACTATACCTAAAAATGTTTCTACCAGGAAAAACAGGTGGTTAGTGCTTTCATAACAATCAACAAACCTGTTGTCGATAACCGCCACATTAACATTCTAATGGAAATACATATTTATATAGTTACTAAGAAAATATTCACAATATAGACAGACAAATGAGACAATACATACTGAAAATTTTGACAGCTTGATATAACGACTGTATATTACAAGTTAGAAAAAAAAATTGGAGAGGACCAAATTGTACGGATTATGTCCATTTGTCTATAATTGGTGGTGCGCTAGGAAAAGCTTGTAGGGAAAAGTATTATTTAAAATTGGTACTTGTTTAAAATTTTGGTGCATATAAATTTGTTTTATTAAGGGGGAGCATACCATAACACAGTTTCCTTTTAGTTCTTTTTTATTTTAAGGTACAGTATCCTAAACACTATATAATATAATTTCTCGCTCACTAACAACATTGAGACATTCATGGTCCAATTTTCGGTTGACAGATGATTTTGCACCTTCAACTGTATAAGCTTTAATTTTCCTATTCACTTGTTTATTAATGTAACATTCAAGTTCCAGCGACCGCCAGCAACCAGTTCACGTGGCATCCGTCAGGCGAGCTGCACATGTCGGTCGGCGGAGGCAACTCGGTGCCCATCGACGCGCGAGGCAAGGAGGCCCCTGCCCAGGAAGATGTCGAAGTGATGTCCACCGACTCAAGCTCAAGTTCTAGTAGTGACTCACAATGAAAACGACCCCGATTGTGAACTAATGCAATATTAGTCATGATTCAGTTTGTTTAAGTGATTGGAAAGGATTTTATTATGGTTCATATGAGTTATACGGAATTGCAGTGTTCGAAAGACTGTCACTAGTACTTTGTTTAGTGATATTTACAGTAATAGTGATCTTGTTAGTGTGTAATGTTTTTATAATGATCTTTAGTTAGTAAGGTGTTGTAATGCTTACAAGTTTAGTGTTCTAATGCTCGTAAAAACGCATGTTCTTTAAAGAAGAATTATCATTCCTTTCAATACATAATGTCATACTTAGAAAAATCTACCTTTATATTTACTTAAGTAATTTTCTAGGCAGTTAAATATGCAAGGAACATAGAACAATCCAATTGTAACAGGTTGTTAGCATATTTTCTTCATTACTTAATTGAATGCAGAATGTATGGGACATTGATATTATAGTATATATCGGTCATACACTAATATTAGTGTATGACCGATATGTACTATAATATCGACATAATTCTGTGCTAGAAATAAACATTCTGTGAAAGCTGTATTATAGCATAATCGAAAGTTTGTGAAACAATTAAGCAAAGCAAGTTTTTGACAAAAAATTAATTTTAGTGACAAGCTTTTATTGCTGGCTGTACCTATTTTTCTTTGAACATCCGTCATCTACTCACCGAGACCATACTGAAGAGCCCGAACTTGGTAGGATTACACCGTCTTATTACAGCGTTCCTATGACCACCTTTCGGCTCCATCATCAGACCAGCTTTATGCTTCATTATTGTGTTGTCATCGTAATTGTATTATGTACAGTTGTACAACAAATTTTTGCTCGATTGGTCACCAATCTTACTTGCAAGATTTGATTGCAGACACCGGGGCATGTGAAAGTAAATAAAAGCTTGTATAAAGAAGATCAAATATATTATGCACATAGTTTAATTTAACTTTTAATGGGCAGTGTCGCTTGAATCCAGATTTAGTCTTCCAATTTAGCTTCAATCTGGCTTCGAACTGCCGCCCTTACCGTGAGTTGTATTGCATCTTTGTGAGTCACAACTCACAATCTAAAGCAGTACTGGCGGCTGCTTGCCTGGGTATACAACTGGGCTGGTTTGGCCACCAGCATAGTGTGTAGGAGCCTTAATATTCGGGTGCTCCCTCACTGCTAGCGTTCGCCTGTAATGTAACAATATAAGTAAATAATATGCTCGCGGTGAGGAGCACCCTTAAAGGCGTAAGTTGAAGTGAAGTGTATGATTTTGAATGAAATACTAAGTATACAATTTTTTATATGAAGTATCGGCCTCAGAGCAACATGGACCCAAGAGACGATAAACGAGTCCCTTTGTCAAGATAACTGCAATATACATATAGGCAACTTTGTAGACTTATGTCGTTATTAATGTGTGCGTGTCATTTTAACCTCCTGAGTCCCAGACCCAATGATATCTAAATACAAATTTAGACCTTATTGAGTTCGAGTTTCATTTTTTTTGGATATCAGAAGGTTACGCTCCGCCGTATTTTGTGAAGCTTGGCCGACAGAAGGTCGACCTTGTATGGTTTATTAGTATGTTCCGTGCGGCGTTATAGTCTCGATCCAGGGGAGCGCCGTTGCAGTCTGGACAGACGCCGCGTCGCATCCTATGGTCGATCTTCAGACGATGAAACGATCCGTCCCGAGCGTTGCACGCCGAACAAGCTTTACTCGTGTACGCCTCGTTCACCGTCTCAACGGTGATGTTTCTTTTGGCTCTCAACTTCTTCAATAGATCGTCGTGTCCGAACTTTCGACCGGAGAATGTGGCTCGATTCATAAACTTCGATCCGGCTCCGTACAACACTAGCACTCGATCCGAAGGCGTGTATCTGAGAAACACCTCTCGCACGATGCGCTCATTGGTTCTTGTCACATTGATGTATTTGTCCAATTTGAGTCTAGTGAGTTTTGAGTGTGTCTCGAAAGGTTTCTGTCGAGCTTCGAACCATTTCAATCGAAACGTAGCGTAATGAGCGGCGCCGGAGCTGCTTTTCGGTGTCAATACCACTTCTAGCTCTTTCTCGATGTGCTCCCTGTCCAACCGTTCGTCAGTTTCGCTTTTCTCTAGTCATTTTTTCCTCACTCGATCGCGCTTCCATTCGAGCGTGTGAGATCGTATCCATTTCTTAGTGATGCGCTTAAATCCATATCGGTCGTCGCACGCGGCTATCGGTACTCGGCTGCCCGGATCGACGGCCACCGTCCTATCGTACGAAGCTTTAAATTTTTTTAGTTTTTCTTTTTTCGTTGTAATCATTCGTCGAGACATCGAAATCGACACCGAACAACCATCCGTTTGAACGTTGCATCCGAAATTTTTCATGTCGATCGTCTTGCTGTCCAAATACGGCGCCCACAGTTCTTGCCGGTGATCGGTAATTTTTGTCCAGTCACTAGGTGTCGAGGTAGGGTCGACTCGACGTAGGAGTTCATGCCATCCTCTGCTCGTATACGTGACGTGACTAGGTTGAGGAAATATGATGAACGAAGCGTCGCCCCTTTTGATCATCGCCTCTTGTATTCGCAACCATTCCGGTATGGTTGTGTACCATGGTGAATCGACGTTGATCACACGACACACCGCGTTGAGTTCGTCTTCGTCCGATGTGTATCGTTTCTCGAAGAATGCATCGTTCAATCGACGATCGCTTCTCTTTACTTTGAAGTATCGCACGAGACGCGAATACGCGTGCGTCGTCATGTTAGTCTTCAGAACGGTCCAGTACTGTTTCGCCAACTCTTGGACAGTGTAAGATCTCAACCGACCATCGTACGAACTGACATGGTGACCTTCGATCATTCGAGCGTAGGCTTCTGCGTACGGTCCCTTGCCTTTCAGAGCGTACACGAAATTCAACATGTCTTGAAACGATTTTATCGAAGCGTCACAGTTGACAGTCTTAAAATAAAAATCTATAAAAATTCCTAGTTTGATGTATATTCTCGACAATTCCGCTACGTCGGATCGTATCTCTCTCAGCAGCCGATTCGTCATTAGATCGTCTAGGAGCGGACACAGCGCCGAGCGCAGACCGCGCTTCACAACGTACACTTCTACATCGTGTAGCTCGTCTTCGACGCCTCGCTTTCGTATAGGCGCCAGATGATTTTTACACAATTTTGAACTTCTCCTCTGATGATCTGTACCATCGCATGATTTGCAAACCATGACGGTACTGCATAGCGAGTATAACCTATCTACTTAACATGTCTTTATTTTAATTTTACGGAATTGAACTTTTTAGGAATTAGACACAGACTGATAAACGTGTTGTTTTGCGTTGAAATTATATTGTTTTATTTCTCTACAGAAATCACAGAATAAGAGCAATTTTTCAAATATTTATGTTCTTAATTTCTATCCAGTTCATTTATTCATTTCTATTCTGTTCTGATTCTGATTGTAACTCCATGTGTCTGAAATTGATTTTTATGTTGATTGACTAGTCTTTACTACTTTGAAAATTTCATTTTACTCAAACGATAAACGTAGAAATTCAGTAGGTATGACGTTAGTATGCACTTAGGTACTAAGGTTGGAGCGTTGCTCTGAGGCATGGGAACATATCTCTCAAGAGTAAATGTAATTTAAATAAAAAAAATGGTTTTATTTTTATCGAATACTAGAAGGTGCAACTTAGTCCGCATATTTTTTTTATGTTAACGGTCGGCTATAAAAAGAATTAACTATCTTTGGTAGACCGAAAAAATATGGTGGGATAACTTGGATTGGGTAACGAGTGGAGGGAGCATGGAGCCTCGGTGGTGCAACAGAGTGGATGCCTTTGCCCAGCAGTGGGACACATATAGGCTAGGCAAAAAAACATCTTTGGATGTCCAGCTATCCCTGTACTAAAATTGGTTAAGATCCGTCCAGCTGTTTCACAAGGATAAAATACAATTTTAGCAACAAATGACGCTGTAAAGCTGGAACCGCGCTGTTTCCTGAAATAATGACCCCTCTCCATAGGAAACTAATTTTTCAATATAATTTTAGAATTTTATAATTGTGCCACTCAATTGCTTTGAATTTTGAGTTGGACTCTATTTATATCTATACTATTATCTATACTTCTATACTATTATCTATACTTCTATACTATTATCTATACTATTATCTATACTATTATAAATCCTAAATTTGTATTGAAAATAAATTTTCTATGGGGGGAGGTCATGATTTCAGGAAAAATCTCGATAGCGTGATGCAGCCGGATAGTTGTTTTGTATGGACACGCTTCGCCGTGCCAACCTGGCGCCATCTGTTTTCAAAAAAACCGTTGTCCTCGCATCACGCCGAAACGGCTGGATAAAAAGTTACCAATTTTGGTACAGAAATAGCTGAACATCCAAAGATGGTTATAGGATACTTTTTATTATGATTAATATTTATCTCTGAAAACATAAATTCCATGAAATATTTTCCTTACAATGTGTAACCTTATAATGACAGCGTTTGTGATTTTGAATTTAGAACGACGCGACCCCCGCGTGGCTCTTACGTGTACAAAAACTAAAAAGTATGAATTCGACATAATACCTCCTCGCGGCCCACCGGTATTAACAATAAGGTTAAGGTTGTTTGAGGCGTTGAGTTACGGAAACCGTCTTAGTTAGATAGAAAATATGGCGCCAATTATCGACCAACACAGACGAAAATATGAGTGCAATGTTCGTTGTAAATTGGCTCATGCTAAAAAAAACATACATTTCTTTAAAAACAGAATTTGCGACAATAGGAACTAATTAATGCTCTTTTATTGAATATGCAATTATATTCTTCTGTAGTTTGTAAGTATTGACCATAAAAAAGCCCGGAGACGCAATAAAAAATGTTAATGAATAAAACAGATTTTAAATGCCATTTTATCGAGTGTAATTGAAATAAAAGTATTTCGAATCAATTTAAGTAAATTAAATACATTTTTAAATATGTTTTACCAACCAACATTTAGAACATTAGGCGCAAATTTTGGTATTGTTTGTGTTTGGCCTAACTTACTAATAAGGTAGCGAAATGTATAATAAACGATAAATATACGATATATTTAGCCACAATTTTGCATCTATGTAGTTTTTTTAATATATCAAATTTATTCAAAGCATTAAATATCAGTAATTCTTTATTTTTAACGGTGTGTTGAGATTTTGTTCTCAATGACCAATTTTCCGCTAGATGGCGTTGTTACTTTGACAAAATCTCCATACTAGCGGCTGCATCGCGCTGTTAAGATTTTTCCTGAGTTAATAACACCAGCTCCATACATGTAAGGTTTTGGAGCCATTGATGGGTCTCCTCGACACCAAGGCCAGGATTCACGTACGTCGTTGCGTGCCCGTGACCACGATTCGGCACAAGCTAGGGTCTAGCTGTGATGGGTTAACCTGGACTTCGAGGATTACTACCGAAGTTGTTGAATATTGATCGCATACCTAATAAGCAGCAGTGTATCAGGTATTGAGAGTTGCTGCTCGACAATGTATGCATTTTATATGAAAAACAACCATGATTCGAGACAAGACAAAATTATGAAATTTACAATGTAGAAAGGATTTCACCTAGCCGGGATTTGAACCCAGAACCTACTGAAATAATAACCGTGTTATCTCATGCATTTTCCTTTGCTTCCTTATTCATTATACCACGGATAACAAAACAGTGAGGCCATCACGTATCCGTTCAGTGGTGCTGTCGCCATTATTGACGTACGCTCGATTGAGTTGTTGGCACCTGAATCTTATGGCGTTACTTAGGACATTATTATGACAGGTCATATTATTATTATATTAGTATTAGTACCATTGTAGACGAAAATAATTTATTGTCATCTATATAGATGTCATTAATATATATGTTCAGGTAGGACTATGAGCTAATTATTTTTCAAGGTGCTTTGAATAGTTATCTACAATAAACAATAAATATTCAAAATGATATCTATACTATTATCTATACTTCTATCTATACTATTATAAAATCCTAAATTTGTATTGAAAATAAATTTTCTATGGGGGGAGGTCATGATTTCAGGAAAAATCTCGATAGCGTGATGCAGCCGGATAGTTGTTTTGTATGGACACGCTTCGCCGTGCCAACCTGGCGCCATCTGTTTTCAAAAAAACCGTTGTCCTCGCATCACGCCGAAACGGCTGGATAAAAAGTTACCAATTTTGGTACAGAAATAGCTAAACATCCAAAGATGGTTATAGGATACTTTTTATTATGATTAATATTTATCTCTGAAAACATAAATTCCATGAAATATTTTCCTTACAATGTGTAACCTTATAATGACAGCGTTTGTGATTTTGAATTTAGAACGACGCGACCCCCGCGTGGCTCTTACGTGTACAAAAACTAAAAAGTATGAATTCGACATAATACCTCCTCGCGGCCCACCGGTATTAACAATAAGGTTAAGGTTGTTTGAGGCGTTGAGTTACGGAAACCGTCTTAGTTAGATAGAAAATATGGCGCCAATTATCGACCAACACAGACGAAAATATGAGTGCAATGTTCGTTGTAAATTGGCTCATGCTAAAACAAACATACATTTCTTTAAAAACAGAATTTGCGACAATAGGAACTAATTAATGCTCTTTTATTGAATATGCAATTATATTCTTCTGTAGTTTGTAAGTAAAAAAGCCCGGAGACGCAATAAAAAATGTTAATGAATAAAACAGATTTTTAATGCCATTTTATCGAGTGTAATTGAAATAAAAGTATTTCGAATCAATTTAAGTAAATTAAATACATTTTTAAATATGTTTTACCAACCAACATTTAGAACATTAGGCGCAAATTTTGGTATTGTTTGTGTTTGGCCTAACTTACTAATAAGGTAGCGAAATGTATAATAAACGATAAATACTCGTATACGATATATTTAGCCACAATTTGGCATCTATGTAGTTTTTTTAATATATCAAATTTATTCAAAGCATTAAATATCAGTAATTCCTTATTTTTAACGGTGTGTTGAGATTTTGTTCTCAATGACCAATTTTCCGCTAGATGGCGTTGTTACTTTGACAAAATCTCCATACTAGCGGCTGCATCGCGCTGTTAAGATTTTTCCTGAGTTAATAACACCAGCTCCATACATGTAAGGTTTTGGAGCCGTTGATGGGTCTCCTCGACACCAAGGCCAGGATTCACGTACGTCGTTGCGTGCCCGTGACCACGATTCGGCACAAGCAAGGGTCTAGCTGTGATGGGTTAACCTGGACTTCGAGAATTACTACCGAAGTTGTTGAATATTGATCGCATACTTAATAAGCAGCAGTGTATCAGGTATTGAGAGTTGCTGCTCGACAATGTATGCATTTTATATGAAAAACAACCATGATTCGAGACAAGACAAAATTATGAAATTTACAATGTAGAAAGGATTTCACCTAGCCGGGATTTGAACCCAGAACCTACTGAAATAATAACCGTGTTATCTCATGCATTTTCCTTTGCTTCCTTATTCATTATACCACGGATAACAAAACAGTGAGGCCATCACGTATCCGTTCAGTGTTGCTGTCGCCATTATTGACGTACGCTCGATTGAGTTAAGTTGGCACCTGAATCTTATGGCGTTACTTAGGACATTATTATGACAGGTCATATTATTATTATATTAGTATTAGTACCATTGTAGACGAAAATAATTTATCTTAATAGATGTCATTAATATATATGTTCAGGTAGGACTATGAGCTAATTATTTTTCAAGGTGCTTTGAATAGTTATCTACAATAAACATTATAAACAATAAATATTCAAAACGATATATAAACATAAGTCTAGCCTCAATTTAAACTACACCAAGATGATGTTCACAATGGTAGCACCGAAGGTGCCGAGCGATCTAGAGTAGTCGCCCACCCACTAAATTAAGAAGTAACTTAATGCGAGACCGTAGGCCGAGCTCTACGAAGCACCGAAGGTGCAGAGCGTCCCAGGGATGCCGCTCACACATTTAAGCTTATATTAAGTGTGTGGGCGGCCTCGCATTAAGTTTTTTAAATCTACAATAGACAATAAATATTAAAAACAATCTTTTAAACATACCTAAATCTTGACCCATCTTAATTAAACCAAGATCATGTTCACAAGCGTAGCACCGAAGGTGCGGAGCGTTCTAGGGAAGTCGCCCACCCACTAATATAAGTAGTAACTTAATGCGAGGCCGTAGGCCGAGCTCTACGTAGCACCGAAGGTGCAGAGCGTCCCAGGGAAGCCGCTCACACACTTCAACTTATATTAAGTGGGTGGGCGGTCTCGCATTAAGTTATTTAAATCTACAATAGACAATTAATAATGAAAACGATTTTTTAAACATAAGTCTTGCCTCAATTTTAATTAAACCAAGATCATGTTCACAAGCGTAGCACCGAAGGTGCGGAGCGTCCTAGGTGTATCATAGTTATGACATGTCACGTGACCAAGCCGATGGGAATGGCGGCCATTAACTATGTAGTACAAGAATACACGAGCACGTTTTATTAAATTATTTGACTCTTATTTATCTCACGATACATGGCGCAGTCTAAATGTTTCGAACCAATAGTGCAAATATTATAAAAACATGGCAGCATTTAATCTACCGGAAAAATTGAATGTTTCTTCGGGAAACCTCGCCGAAAACTGGAGGTTCTTTGAACAGGCTTTGAGCATATATTTAACAGCGTCAGGTCTGAACAAGGCTGATGAGGAGAGGCAAGTGGCAATTTTACTCAATGTTATTGGTGAAGATGGCATTAAAATATACAATAACTTTAATCTTACAACCAGTGAGATCAACAAGTTCGAAGTTCTCAAGGACAAATTCCGAGAATATTGTCAGCCCAAAACAAATATCTTGCATTCAAGATTCCTTTTCTACAGCCGGAAGCAGGAAGCCGATGAACCATTTGATAGTTTTTTAACGGATGTCAGGAGACTGGTCAAGGATTGCAAGTTTAAGTCGGATGAAGAGGCAGTACGTGACAGATTAGTGCTGGGCACTCGAGATCTAGACACGCAAAAACAATTAATCCTCGCTGGTGAGGCTGAGCATGACGTGGTTGTTGCAAAGTTTCGACTGGCAGAATTGGGACGGCAGCAAGCGGCTGAAGTTCAAGGCAAAGTGATGATAGAAGTGAACAAAGTAGAAAATATAGTACTGAAGTGTAGGTGGTGTGGTCAACGACATGAACGGAAGTTAAGCGCATGCCCAGCAAGAGGCAAGTTATGCACAAAATGTAATAAATATAATCACTTTGCAACTGTCTGTCGAAATAAATTTGTGAAGGCTATAGGGAATACTAGTCAGGACGACAGTGATGGAGAATACTATTGTGGCAGTGTCAATAAACAGGTATGTGCTACTGAATGGACCCAATCATTATTACTAGAGGACACTAAAAGTTATCAGTTTAAAATTGATACGGGCTCTGATGTTAATTTGATTCCGTTAAGTGCTTTCCAAACATTAAAACAAAGGAAAAAACTGTGTTTAGAACCCTGTAAATATAGACTTCATGCTTACAACAATACAGGCATTAAAGTGTTTGGCACAGTATTGTTGGAAGCGAAAATAAGAAGCAAAAGCTATTACATGGAGTTTATTGTGACTGATTCTCAATTTCAGCCGACCCTTGGGAAAGATGCCTGTTTAATGCTAGGCCTAGTTAAAAGGATATCTGTTAATAAAATTAATATGATTAAACATGATATTGTTTCAGGGGATGTGAGGAAACAAGAGTTAATATCTGAATACCAGGATGTTTTCTCGGGGACTGGCAGATTCCCAAAAGAATATCAGATATTGTTGAAAGAGGGATCAGAACCAGTCTCAAAACCTCCACATCGTATCCCAATTAAGCTAAAAGAAAAACTGAAAGCTGAACTGGATCGCCTTTGTGAGAAAGGAGTTATTTCAAAGACAGAGGAAGCTACTGAATGGATTAATAGAATTGTGATTGTAGAGAAAGATCAAAATGCCATTCGTGTCTGTCTGGATCCCAGAGACTTGAACAAGTGCGTACTTAAGAAATACTTTGAAATTCCTACTATTAATGATTTAAAATACAAAATTTGTGGTGCCAAATATTTCTCAGTTCTGGACTTAAAGGAGTCATTTTGGCAAATTGGTCTTTCAGAGAGTAGCAGAAAGATTTGTACATTTTCCTCTGTATTTGGAAATTACAATTTTAATGTTTTACCATTTGGCTTAGATATATCAGCTGAAGTTTTTCAAGAAAATTGTGAAACTTGTTTCAGGGGTATTGATAACATATTTATATACATAGATGATTTCTTAATATATGGCAAGACAAAAGAAGAGCATGATTTGGCCCTAGAAAAAGTGTTGACTAGGGCACGGGAATTAAATGTCAAATTTAATTTAAATAAATTCCAGTATCTTCCTGACATAGTGAAGTATTTTAGTCATGAGATAGTTAATGGTTGCTTGATGCCAGACAAACAAAAAATTAAAGCAATAATGGAATATGACTCACCCCATGAGAAACAAAGTCTTCAACGGTTTTTAGGTATGATTAATTATTTGAGAGATTTTATTCCAAACCTGTCTGAAATCACAAGTCCACTGAGAGAACTTTTAAAGAAAGATGTTGTATTCCAATGGGGCATAGTTCATGAAGAGTGTATTAAAAAAGTTAAGAATATATTAGTTAGTCCACCGGTATTAAGAAATTTTGATCCTAAGCAACCAATAACTATCCAGACAGATAGCTCTAAAACCGCAATTGGGTGTGTATTAATGCAGAACAAGCAACCTGTTGCATTTGCATCTAAAAGTTTAAGTAAAACAGAATGTGAATATGGACAGATTGATAAGGAATTTTTGGCCATTCTATTTGCTTGTAAAAAATTCCATTACTACATATACGGTAGGCATACAATAGTACAAACTGATCATCAACCTCTTGTGGCGCTAATGAAGAAAGAAATTTATTGTATAGCATCACAGAGACTACGTAAAATTAGAATAAAATTAAACA
This sequence comes from Apotomis capreana, assembly GCA_947623375.1. Lineage (NCBI taxonomy): Eukaryota > Metazoa > Arthropoda > Insecta > Lepidoptera > Tortricidae > Apotomis > Apotomis capreana. The sequence continues at coordinate 24,689,287 of OX392500.1, forward strand.
TTTATGATATTGATGTGCAATATATTAAAGGGTCACAAATGTTAATAGCAGATGCCATTAGCAGAGCATCATCAAAAGCTGAAATGGGTACTTTAGAACAATCTTTGGACCAAGTTGTTCATACTGTTAATGTATGTGACAGTTTTCTTTCTGAAATTACTAATGCTACAATTAACGACTTGACACTATCAAAACTTACTGAATATTACAAAAATGGATGGCCAAAAACTATTCATAAAGTTGTAGATATTGCTAAAACATACTGGAAATTGAGAAATGATATTATAGTTGAAAATGACATAGTGTATTTTAATCACAGAATCATAGTTCCATTACTGCTTCAGAAAACTGTTATTCAGAAGGTACATTCTTCACACTTTGGGATTACTAAGACATTAGATAGAGCCAAATCACTGTTCTATTGGCCCAATATGAGCGATGACATATTGTCATATGTGAGCAAGTGTCGATTATGTGAAAAATATAGTGTCAACAAAGCGAAAGAACATATGATCTTAAATGAGCCAATGTCAACACTCCCTTATGAGAAAGTGGGATGTGATTTCCTTAACTTTGCCAATGAAAATTATCTAATCATTGCAGACTATTATTCAAAATGGTTTGATTTAGTTAAAGTTAGCTCCATGACTGCTGGAACTGTTATCAAAATATTAAAAACTTTATTTGCCACTCATGGTATACCAAAAATCCTAAGAGCAGACAATATGCCATTTAATTCAATTGAATTTAAAAATTTTGCTAAATTGTACTCATTTTCTGTTGTGACATCTAGCCCATTGTACCCAAAGTCTAATGGGTTTGTTGAAAGATATGTTGGCATTGCTAAAAATATGTAAAAAAAATGTAAGGAGGATAATTTGGACATAAATTTAATCTTATTAGAATATAGAAATAGTTCAGTGCTGGGTACACCATATAGTCCATCTCAATTATTATTAAGCCGCTTAACCAAGTCTACCTTGCCAATTCATTCTGAATTGCTTGTTCCAAAAGTTGTCAAGGATTTTAATAAATATCAAAACAAAAGAAATCTTGTAAATAAAACTAATTATGATAAGTGTGCGAAACAGTTTAATTATACATTTACAGAAGGGCAAGATGTGGTGTATCGTAAAGATAAAGTATGGCTACCAGCCAAAATTGTTATTCCTCACAGTTCTCCAAGATCGTTTATAATTAAAGATGATTATGGTACCATTTTACGAAGAAACTCGTCACAATTAAAGCCTTCATTTACTCCAGTGAAAGAACATCCTAGACAGAGTGTTATTCCACTGGAAACTGAAGTCTCACCTGACTTAAATATCAGTTTGGGACAGCAGGACCAACCTGAACAATATTTGGATAACTGTGATGAACCGGCAGGTAGACCAAAAAGAAATGTAAGACCTCCTAGCTATCTCAGAGACTATGAGACAGACTTGACATAGAGGGGAAGATGTATCATAGTTATGACATGTCACGTGACCAAGCCGATGGGAATGGCGGCCATTAACTATGTAGTACAAGAATACACGAGCACGTTTTATTAAATTATTTGACTCTTATTTATCTCACGATACACTAGGGAAGGCGTTAACCCACTAAATATAAGTAGTAACTTAACGCGAGGCCGTAGGCCGAGCTTCACGTAGCACCGAAGGTGCAGAGCGTCCCAGGGAAGCCGCTCACACACTTCAACTTATATTAAGTGGGTGGGCGGCCTCGCATTAAGTTATTTGAACATATTTTAAGTGGGTGGGCGTCTTCCCTGGGACGCTCCGCACCTTCGGTGCTAAGTTACTTTATAAACCCTTAGTAATTTAATGCGAGGCCGTAGGTCGAGTTCCACGAGCGTCCCAGGGAAGCCGCCAACCCACTTAACATATGTTTAAGTAGCTTAATAGGCGGCTTCCTTGGGACGCTCCGCACCTTCGATGCTACGCGGAGTTCGGCCTGCGGCCTCGCATTAAGTTACTTCAACTTATATTAAGTGGGTGCGGCTTCCTTGGGACGCTCCGCACCTTCGGTGCTACGCGGAGCTCGGCCTTCGGCCTCGCACTAGGTTACTTCAACTTATATTAAATGGGTGGGCGGATTCCTTGGGACGCTCCGCACCTACGGTGCTACGCGGAGCTCGGCCTTCGGCCTCGCATTAAGTTACTTCAACTTATATTAAGTGGGTGGGCGGCTTCCTTGAGACGCTCCGCACCTTCGGTGCTACGCGGAGCTCGGCCTGCGGCCTCGCATTAAGTTACTTCAACTTATAATAAGTGGGTGGGCGGCTTCCTTGGGACGCTCCGCACCTACGGTGCTACGCGGAGCTCGGCCTTCGGCCTCGCATTAAGTTACTTCAACTTATATTAAGTGGGTGCGGCTTCCTTGGGACGCTCCGCACCTTCGGTGCTACGCGGAGCTCGGCCTTCGGCCTCGCAATAGGTTACTTCAACTTATATTAAGTGGGTGGGCGAATTCCTTGAGACGCTCCGCACCTTCGGTGCTAAGCGGAGCTCGGCCTTCGGCCTCGCATTAAGTTACTTCCACTTATAATAAGTGGGTGGTCGGCTTCCTTGGGCCGCTCCGCACCTACGGTGCTACGCGGAGCTCGGCCTTCGGCCTCGCATTAAGTTACTTCAACTTATATTAAGTGGGTGCGGCTTCCTTGGGACGCTCCGCACCTTCGGTGCTACGCGGAGCTCGGCCTTCGGCCTCGCACTAGGCTACTTCAACTTATATTAAATGGGTGGGCGGATTCCTTGGGACGCTCCGCACCTACGGTGCTACGCGGAGCTCGGCCTTCGGCCTCGCAATAAGTGTAGTGAACGTATGATATTGTGTTTACGCGTGCGAAGCCGCGGGCAAAAGCTAGTAATAAAATAAGAGCGATGACAGGTAGCCGTAGTTACCAAAAACAATTGAGTGGTAAGTTTAAATATTGCCAACCAACGCCTGGTTTCCAAATCTCGAAGAGTGGATAGGTATGGTCTTGTAGCTAGAATGAAATGGCATTGAGTTCTAATAATGAAATACTGTCAACAAAGTCTTAAAGAACTTTATGAAATATTTTGTGATTTAGAAATGAATATCCAGCCACGCTGATATTGGTATTAACTTTTATTACATTATAAAAATTAATTTAGTTTCAGTTAGGGGATCATTTCATATTTTATTTTAAAAAGCCTGAAGGATTTATTATGCTGATAATATTCAGTTTATGCAGAAAGGTTATTTTTAAAGTTTTTTGAAAACGTCACGTCAATGCACAATTATGTCAGACCTTATCTTCGTAAACCTTGTTGCTAAGCTATAAAGCCGTTTCTATGGTTACTTTCACTTGGCTGTCAAAATATTATTTACTTCAACGCATGTTCAACGCGATTCCCTGCCAATTTCTGGGTTCTTTAGGAATATATAGCTAAAATAAACAAAGATGGGTGAAAGAGTAGCAACATCAGCCGAGGACACATTAGTTCGATATGACAATCCGGTGTTGGTTACTAAAAAATTGGAAAAAGCGGTAAGTGAAACTTCAAGTAGGGTTTTGTACATTGTCGTTCACCGTCGGTGTAGGCTGCCAGTCAGGCCCTAGCCTGCGCGAGGCCCCCTTCCACTGGCCTAGCTTGCGCTTCGAGTAGACCTTTATCTCCATCCACCATTATACAGTCTTGGTTTCGTGCTTGGGCCCAAGCGCTTGACTCAATTAGATCCTGACAATGATTTCGAAAGTAAAGATACGTGTGTCCGAACAATTCGCTTGACATCTGTTCATAATGGAAAAGAGTGGCGCCATCTGTTGTACGGACTGCGTACCACACGTTTGGGTGGCCGGAGTAACCTTGTAATGGCGACTTTTCTCAATATTAATGAAGTGGCTGACAGCGGTTGATGCAGACTACTTACTAATAAATAAGTAATTATAATTACCTAAATGTTGTCTGGAAGAGATCGCTATTTAACGATAAGACCGCCTGTTGTTTACCTCTGCCTGTTATTTTAATGTATCTCATGTTGTGTTGTATATTCCTTGATGTTTGAGGTGTGCAATAAAGAGTATTTGTATTTGTATAAATGTGAAAGTGAGTTTGTATATTTATTTACTTTTACGACTCAGCTACTGAACGGTTCGTCACGAAATTTTGTCAGGGATGCGGTAGAGGATTTTTCCGTAATGAATGTAAGATTTTAATACACAAAAACAACACTGTCTCCAAATGATAGGAAACCACACGGACGAAATCACGGGCGCAATTTAGTGAGGCGACAAAGTGAGGTTCACAATAATTACAACACCAATATTCTTAGTTACACCACTTTACAATGTAGCAAATGATAGAATAAGAGCCAAATAACATGACATTATGTGTCTCTTTACTCTCTCCATCTGTCATCTGTTCGACGACGCGGTTGGCGCAGTTTGCGGACACCTGCCTACAGAGCCGGCGGTCCCGGGTTCGAATCCCGGCCGGCGCAAATATTTGTGTGATGAACTAGAATATTTTTTCTTCGGTCATGGATGCTATCTATATATGTAATTATATAGTACTAGCGACCCGCCCCGGCTTCGCACGGGTGCAATTCTGATAAATTATGCATGTATTATACATAATATAAACCTTCCTCTTGAATCACTCTATCTATTAAAAAAAACCGCATCAAAATCCGTTGCGTAGTTTTAAAGATTTAAGCATACAAAGGGACATAGGGACAGAGAAAGCCAAAGCGACTTTGTTTTATACTATGTAGTGATGTATATAGTCGTCTAGTACCCATAGTACAAGCTTTGCTTTGTTTGGGACTAGGTCGATTTGTGTATGACTGTCCCATAATATTTATTTATTTATCTCCTAGCTTCATCGTTAACAGCAGGGTATCGTCGTCAGGGTATCGTAATAATACGAAGTCACCAATCATACATATACTATACATACTTAAGTATTTAACAATTCATGTCGGTTAACTGGAGATAACTAGTTACGAATTTAATTGCATGATTGGACCCACACAAGTGAGTAAAAAAACATAGCTATTCCAAACCAAAGTACTTTTCTAAAGGTAATTATTATTATAATAAAATATAAGAAACATAAATGTTCAAATGTATAGTTATATATTATTAAACAATGTCCATAGTCATTGGTTCATAGTTCATACACCAGTATAAAAATGACGCCCTTACAAGGTTACTTCTGATTGACTAGCGGCTGCGAACTGACAAAACGCAATGGCGCTAGGTAACAAAATAAATCTTTCGAAAATGTGTTACTAAGCGATAAAAAAAAACGGACGATACTTTCCGATGATACGATATCCCATGTTTATATATATATATAATTTTAGCAGCCTTTTACTGCACAACTGGGCATTTTGAGACAGTCTGCTCTGGCACACTGACAGCTGAACGGTACGGCGTCCTGTCACAGACTAAGGGCACGGTGGTCCTAAATTGCCATTTTAGGACCACCGCATTGGACGAATTACTCTTGCGCGTTGGGCCTATCTTTACGAAGTAATATATATATCTATGGATCCTGATATAAATATGTTGTTTACCGGTGGAATTTACTTTGAACTGCTTCGTCTTGTGATTGATAGGAATTTTGCGCCTTAGGGTATTGTATGTGATGCTGATGAATGATGATGCGCTTATAAATTGAAATACGTAAGTACCTAATTAACGACTCCGCTACATAAAGGTTGTCTGGAAGAGATCGAGATTTAGCGATAAGACCGCCTGTTGTTTACCTCTGCCTGTTATTTGAATGTATTTCATGTTGTGTTGTATATTCCTTGATGTTGGAGGTGTGCAATAAAGAGTATTTGTATTTGTAACGACTAAAATTACTTAATGTCATTGTAACAGCCGGTTGGTGTTGCTGCCGCGGCCGCGCAACCTTGCATTCCTACCGAGGCGAAACGGGAGACTGAAGAAATATTGAATGCCATCTTGCCACCGAAAGAATGGGAAGAAGAGGGCCAGATTTGGACTCAAAAGGTAAGGACCCCTAGAATGCTCAATAACAATCGGCTCTCGGCCAGTAGGTACTAAACTAGGCATCATCACCATCATCAACTAAAGGATATAAATTTTCATAGGCACTTAAGGTATCCGTCGGATGGGACAGAAATTCGTAGGTAGTCTATTTAAATGGCAAAGACATTATGCTTGGGTATTTTTGGAACCTGTTCCCTGGATAATAAGCCTACCTGTTTCGTACCAGTACTTACCTACATAAAAGTTTTTTTCGCAACAAGTTACGAACCTCCGGTTTCGTACGATGCTGAAGGGATGGTGATTACTGGCGTATTTTAGGCGTTCTGTAAACTTAGACGTTAGGTATGAGCAAGCACGTACCTAATTCCTCGTTTTGCACAGATATCTTCGACGCCAGCGACGCGTTTGGACGTGATTAACCTGCAGGAGATGCTGGACACTCGACTGCAACAGCGCCAAGCCCGGGAGACCGGAATTTGTCCAGTGCGCAGGCAGCTTTATACGCAGTGCTTCGATGAACTCATACGGCAGGTATAGTGGGCGATGTGCTCAGTGATTTTGTCATGACAGTTTGGCTTGGTATTTTCGCTAATATATTTTTAAATATAATGTATCTATATTGTTTCTTGGAATAAATGATTATGACTATCTGAGTTTTCGTTTATTCCAGGTGACGATAAATTGCGGCGAGAGAGGCTTGCTGCTCCTGAGGGTGCGCGATGAAGCGAGAATCACGATGGAAGCGTATCAAACCCTCTACTGCAGCTCCATCGCGTTCGGTATGAGGAAAGCACTACAGGTAACGTTGCATTAGGTACATTTTAATAAGATTCATTCTATTAACCTTACCTTGGATAGATTTAGGTACTTACTAAAATTATATAACCATCCGAAGAGATTAGGAGACGTCGTTAAGCTGCAGTCCAGAATCATTCATGCGCGAAGATTAAATAACAGTGAATACCACGAAACTACGGAGCTAAATCTTCGGTCGCGACCCGACCCACTTCCATTGAGATGTGACTGTTGTGTTGGGAGTCGTGAAGCAATTTTGATTATACCCCTAATTATACCGCTAGTGTCCATTTAATGACCAAGTACTGGCCGAATGGTGTCATGTCCGGCGTTTGCGGCGGCTGCCACAGTTGTCGTGACGTCTATACATTCTACAAGGTAAATCTGTATAATGATGTTCTATAAAATTCTAAACTCAAACATTGCCTGAGTTTAAATAAGACATAACGACAAGATGGTTGAACAATAAAGTGAGAGATGAAGTGATTTCTACAATTATATTCTGTTCTGGATTCTACTCTTATTCTTATTCTATTCTGATTGTTTGGCGGAGATTCTTTCTCCGCCGCGGGCCTCCACAACTCCCCTTATAGCCCGACCCTGTCCACTCACAACCATTTGGCAACTTCTTGGTTGTTTTCTATTCTAACTGTCATCTCATATTCTAGTTATCTCTTCATCTCTCTAGTATAGACAATGGTAAACTACATTTCTAACGCTTACCAGTTTTGTCTGCCGATCTTCCTTTCTAATGAGTATAACTTAACTGACTTCAATTCTCCGCTATTCCCGCCACGCGAACATTGTTCCGTCAGGAATGATAAAACTTCTCCTTTCAACTGTCAAAAGGGATTCGTTTTTCATTTAAATTCTCTGTCTGTGTTGCCAGTATAATTAATTAAGATTGTTTACAAAATTACACTCACCTGCTGTTTTGTTGAGGATCGCGTTCGTCGCGACACTCCCAACGGCCGAGATATTCTAAAACATGGCTATCAGCTGGCTTGTCCATTGGGCAATCTTTTCTCTAGCCCGGACAGCAGCTGTCCTTCTAATTCTTCCATCACAAGGTTCATGAGACACGGTCTCTACTCCTTCTACCCTTTCTTCATTCGAAACCTCTACTCTGCTTCCTTCACTGACACCGTTACTTATCTCTTCTACTGGCACAAGTAACTCGTCCAAATCACTAGCTTACAACCTAACATCAATGTCTTGTTGAACCGCTATTTCTTGTGACGGCTGTTCTAATGGTTCGTTTTCAGGGCACCTAGTTTCCCTTTCAGTTATTTCTGTAGTATTTTGTCGAGGCAATTCTTCAGTTTCTCGTTCCTTTGGATTTAACTGTATTTCTGCTTCTACTCTCGAACTTTCTAATGTACCATCTTCTACCTCCAGAGGATATAGGTGACCTATTGAACGTATAAACTCCTTTCCTTTGACATTGACCTTAGCAACTCTGCATTCTCCGTCAGCTCCTCGTTCCAGACTGCTGATCGTTCCTACTTTCCAGTTCTCTCTGTTCTTTGAGTCTTCTTTAATTTGGACTATGTCACCCACCCGAGGACTCAGGTTAGTCCTAACTCGCGGTTCCTTGTGTGAATGTTGGTATCTTTCCCGCAGACTGCAGAGATATTGTCCCAAAAACATCCTTTTAAATTCTTCTAGTATCAGTCTACCCTTCTTCCATCCTTCTATAAGATTCTCCTTTGTGACTGAACCACCTGGATATGAGTTTTGTATTGATGGCTCAACCTCTATGCATCTTCCGTAGGTTAGAAAGTCTGCTGGTCTCAACACATATTCTACGTCGGAACCAACACAAGTAAGTGGACGTGAATTCGCCACGGCTTCGATTTCTTTGATAACTGTATTCAGCTGTGTGTCATTCAGAGCTCTCTTTTCCAGTGTTCTCTTCATGCAGTTCTTCACTATACCGACTAGCCTTTCATAAAATCCTCCATGCCATGGACTGAGTTGAGGGATAAACTTCCACCTTATCTTATTATCCAGAAAGTATGTGTTGGACAATAATTCTGCTGTTAGTTTAAACTGCAATGCGTTATCTGAGACTACGAGTTCTGGTCTCCCTCGTGTAGATACGAATCTTCTCATTGCCAGTAAACATTCCTCAGCAGTTAAATCCTTCACAACTTCCATATGGATGGCACGTACAGCCAGGCAGGTATATAGGCAAACCCATCTCTTCTTCATCTGTCTGTCCTCGGTGATGAAAATTGGCCCGAAATAGTCGATCCCGGTGTATGTAAATGGAGCACTATAGTTTGCACGTTCTGCGGGTAGTGCTGGTGTGGGGGGAAGTTTGTATGGACCACCTCCATGTTTAATACACTGCTGGCATTTTCTTATTATTCGCTGAACCTTCGCTCTCCCTTGAGGGATCCAATATTTCTGGCGAATAATGCTTAGTGTATGCGGGGCTCCTACATGGTAGTATCTATGATGAGTTTCCTGAATCAGTCTGTCTGTAAATTCTGAGTTCTTAGGTATTAGGATCGGATATTTAGTATCATATGAACAAATTGTGTTCATAAGCCGACCTTTACATCGTAACAATCCATCCATATCCATGAATAGTCCCAAATTCCTTGATAGGCTAGTGGTCTTGCCTGCTACCTCTTGTGGAAAGTGTAGCTTTTGTAAATTCCTTATTTCTGTGCAGGTCCTGTCAACCGCAGTGGTCTGGCCAACATCCTCTATATTGTCTATTTCCATTTCTGTGTTTTCTTGTTCTACGGTTTCCCTGGTCGATTCCTCTGCTGGAAGTGACATGTCTAAGGTATCCATCACTGAGTCATCTCCTGTAAAGAGATTTGCTTGGCTATGTTCTTGCAATTTTGGCCAGCCCTCCTCACTCAACGAAAGAAATTGGGGTCCATTGAACCACAATTCCTTCTTCGTGTGCCATTGTTCCGGTCGGGTCGCTAGGTATGCAGGGTTCAGTTCTGTATTGACGTACCGAGGTTCTATTTCTTTATTTTGTTTAATTTCATTTATTCTTCTGCAGACAAATGGAGGCAATAGCTTTTCTGACCTCATCCAGTATAAAACAATTTCACTATCGGTCCACAGGCACAATCGTTTCAATTCAATTCCAAGGGTGTTCTTTACATAAGTTAGAAGCCGCTTTCCAATGACAAATCCAAGCAATTCTAATTTCGGTATTTTGAGGTCTTCTTTGTGATTTATAGGAGTAACCCGTGATTTCGCCATTATGAACCTTACTTTAGCGTTCTTCTCTTTCTTATTGTTGGAATACAAACTCCAGCCTTATTTAATGTTCTGGTCTATGAATGTTCTGTCAGTTGTTATGTGTGTCAACGCCGAAATGTCTCGGAAATAGGTCACGTTCTCCGTGTTTTAATACATATATATTACTAAACTGGTGTATTTTCTACAGGTTATGCGGCCCTTTACGCTAAAATTTACGCTTAAATAATATAAATACGCCAATTTCTAGTTCAAAACATATTTTCAGTAAATTTCATAAAACAAAAGAACGTACTTCGCTTCGCAACGGTATGCCAAATTTTCGTTGATGATATATTGACGAAAAACGTGCAGTAAAATGTCATCCGTTAATAATATGCCATTGATCGAAAGACTGCAAGGCAGAGAAAATTTTGCGAGTTGGAAGTTTGCCGTACAAACGTACTTAGAGCATGAAGACCTTTGGGACGTCGTCACAGGCTCCGTCGCCGCCGGTACGACCGTTGACCCGAAAAAGGATATTATGGCAAAGTCAAAAATAGTGCTTTTAGTGGATCCGATAAACTACATCCACGTGCAGGAGGCTAAAACCGCAAAAGAAGTGTGGTCCAACCTCTGTAAAGCCTTTGATGACTCCGGCCTCACCCGTCGAGTGGGATTGTTACGGGATCTTATAATAACGACTCTTGACGGCTGTCAAAATATCGAAGAGTATGTGAATAAAATTTTGACTACAGCGCACAAGCTCCGAAACATCGGTTTTAAAGTCGATGACGAATGGCTAGGGACCTTGTTACTTGCCGGTCTCCCTGATCAATACAAGCCCATGCTTATGGCCATGGAAAGCTCCGGTGTCGCTATAACAGCCGATTTCGTAAAGACGAAACTGTTACAGGAAGTCAAGACTAATGACAGTAATGATACAAGCGTGTTTTATGCTAAAACACGGTCAAAGCAGGGGCCTCCGTATAAAGGTCACCGAATTCCAAGATGTTTTTCTTGCAATAAACTTGGACATGTTAGCAAAGACTGTAATGTGAAGAGCGTTGAGAAAAATGATAACTCGTTTGTTGCCATCTTTTCTGCCACAACCAGCTATGATTCCGGATGGCTAATAGATAGTGGATCGGCTATGCATATGACGATGTGCAAGGACTGGATTTATGACAAAAAACCACCTCCAATCAAAACGATCAGAGTAGCGAACAATAAGGAACTCCGAGTTGAGTGCAGCGGCAAAGTAAACATCGACGTGCTACAGAACGGATCGAAAAGCACAATACAAGTGACTGATGTTCTTTATGTGCCTGAGCTGTCAACGAATCTTCTCTCCGTCAGTCAGATGATTAAAAACAAATGCGGTATAAAGTTTAACAGCAATGGTTGTCGAATTTTCAACAAACATAAGAAAGAAGTAGCAACAGCAAAGCTTGTGAATAATATGTATAGGCTTAATACTGCCTCCGTTCAAGCTTTTTGCTCCGGAAGTGCTACCGATGACAGTTATCTATGGCATCAAAGACTTGGTCATCTCAACTTCTCCGACTTAAAGAAGCTTGAAGATCATACAGAAGGCGTGAAAATGTCTCCGAGCACCAAGGTCACCTGCGTTCCTTGTCTTAAGGGTAAACAGGCAAGGCTTCCGTTCTACAATGAAGGCTCCCGGGCAAGTCAAAGTCTAGCAGTTATTCATTCTGATATAGTCGGGCCAATGGAGGTGAAATCATTTGGAGGTGCAAGGTATTTTCTCACCTTTATTGATGATTATTCTAGAAAAGTAGTAGTTTATACACTCAAGTCGAAGTCAGAATGCCTAGATAAATTTAAGGAATATAAAAGTCTTGTTGAAAATCAAATAAGCAATAAAATTAAAATTTTAAGAACTGATAATGGGACTGAGTACACCAGTAAAAACTTTACTGATTTTTTAAAGTTGTCAGGTATACAACATCAGACGTCAACACCATATACGCCTCAACAAAATGGTTTGTCAGAACGTATGAACCGGACTTTACTCGAAAGAGCACGGTGTATGTTAATTAATGCAAATTTACAGAAAGAGCTGTGGGCTGAGGCAGTTTTAACATCTGCATACGTAGTAAACCGGTCACCGACACGCGTCCTGGACTATCAAACACCTGAGGAGAGATGGAGTGGCTGCAAACCAGACTTGAGCCACATGAGAGTCTTCGGCTGTGAGGCGATGGTGCACGTACCTAAAGAAAAAAACAAAAAATGGGATCCGAGGTCACGTAAGATGATTTTTATTGGCTATTGCGAAAATACAAAGGGGTACCGATTTTTTGACCCTAATACAAAAAAGGCAATAAAAAGTCGAGATGTAGTGTTCCTTGAAAACTCTGTTAAGAGAGATATGGTACCAGTTTCCTTATCAGGTCCTGAAAG